>JAJHSJ010000016.1:52827611-53071902 GCA_021015155.1 Magnolia officinalis
AGGACATACCTAATTGCACTTGTTGCTACCGAGATGTATATAGTAAGGATCATCTTGGAGTTGGTAGCAGTAAAAATGGCAAGTTCATCAAATATCTATTGATTTTGTCGAATGCAGCTTGAGATGTATAGTAGTAAGGGTCATCCAAAAATTCTTCTAAAGGAGCTAAAATATTAGTTTGTAGATAGTAGTAAATATTAGCTTGTAGATAGTAGTGAGTTGCATGATGAAGTGGTTGGTGTATTGGATTATACCGAGGAAGCCTCAAATTTGTTCTTCAGTCTTTACAGGAGGCATCCCAATGATGGCTTCCATCTTTGTTTCGTTAACTCTAATGCCCTTCTCACTTACTATGAAGCTAAGAAGTTTGCCTCCGGTTGCATCAAAGACATATTTTTGTGGGTTAAGGAGAATCTTAAACTTTTCCAACGTATTGAAGAGCTTCTTCAAGTCTTCGAAGTGTTCTTCAATCGTGCGAGATTTGATGATCATATTGTCTATGTAGACCTTCATCTCCTTATTTATCATGTCATGGAACAAGACTATCATTTCTTGTTGATATGTAGCTCCTATGTTCTTCAAACCGAATGCAAAACCCTATAGCAGAATGTTCCCGCGCGCGCGGCGTGATGAATGAAGCCATATCTCGGTCTTCTACGATCATCTTGATCTGGTTGTATCTAGAGAAGCCATACATGAATGAAAAGATCTTATGTCCTGCGGTGTTATCAACCAAAGTGTCGATGTACGGTAGGGGGAAGTCATCTTTAGGACTAGCTTTGTTGAGGTCTCAGAAGTCGATATACATTCGAATATTGATATCCTTCTTTGGTACTGGCATGTGTTGGCGAGCCATTCAGGAAGTTGGCGACTACCAAGAGTCCCGCATTATATTGCTTGATGACCTTTTCTTGAACTTTTAGGGCCCATTTTGGTTTCATCCTTCTCAGCTTTTGCTTAATCGACTTCATTTCTCATTTCGTTGGCAGATGATGTACAATGAGTTTTTCATCAAGCCTAAGCATATTTTCGTATGAGAATGTAAGGTTGGACAGCCTTGAAGTCAAGTAGTCTATCATTTTATGCTTGTATTCAGATTTTTCGATACGAACTTGTCGAGGAACTGCAGGGGATCTGTAACATCCCGGATTTTTGCCAACCTGGGATTAGACGTCCTTAGGCAATGGGTTGCTCCTAACACCTTATTATTCGTCAGAACTAAACCCACAGTCTAAAATCACTTTTGAACCCATTTCCTTCACAAATCTCACCCTTCACTACCTTGTTCTTTCAATTTTTCTAAGCACTTTCATCCTAGACACTATCCTAAACTAGCTAAGTAGTATAACTTGGATCACTTTATATACAAACTACAAAGGCCCAGGTACCACCTCAGACAGAAACATACAGGACTAAATCCTTTAGAAATTAGGTGAGAATTAGCTAGTGCTAAACTAGAGTACCTGTGAAATTAGCACCAATCGCTTTAAATACGATCTGCAAGACCCAAAACTTGCAGAATCATTGACGCTAGGTTACCCTAAAATCTAGGATCAATCTCATTACCCGGTTGCTCTCGGGAGCATCTCGAAACTCCGTATCGGATCTGGACCGCACGTCGGAAGTCCGATTAACACGAAGTTAAGGAACTAGGGCTGCCTCGCTGGGCTTGACAACCATCTCGAAAATCAAATCCAGATAGTGTCCCAGCGCTATTCGCTTGAGCTCGGAGTGAAGAGTGTGAGAAATGTGAAATTAATTCAAAATAAAATATCTTGAATAGTAATCTGGCACCACTCGCTTGCGGATCAGTATAAGCAACCAGACAGTCAGAATCAGACCAAATTACACCCTCGGATCAGGAGAAATTTCATACACATTTACATGTACTCGGAATCTCCGATCGAGATCCGCTGACCGTTGAACTAAAACTGGTCCGCCACGCGTGATCTGAAAATTCCACTGAAACGAAAATTTAAGAGAACGTAGATCCAGCGTTAGTGAGCTTAAGTCCGACCTTTGGCTCAAGGAGGCCCGCCAGAAACCCTCTTTTGAGCTGAAACAATACCGATTTGATTATAATGTAAGTATACCTTGAACATAAGTCTATTTCGGTGAATTTTTAGGCTATATAAGGACCTTAAACCCTCTCTCATGGCAGCCATACGAATTTGAGATTGAGAAAGAGAGAAGAGAGAGAAAAGAGAGAGAAAGTGTGGGAGCAGTGAGAGAATCTCCCTGCCACTCTTCCCAGCCGCTATTCGGGCTCCAGCGCCTGATTCTCATCGCTTTCCCGGCGTTTCCGGCGTCATTTCTAGGTAAGAAACCCTAACCCTAATCTGTTTTGGGGTTTAGACAGTTGTAGGTTGTAAAATAGCTAACCTATTTCGTTCTATAGGTTGCCAAACTGCCGAATACGGAAGCTTAGCAAACCTATCGACTCCGTTACGATTCTACGACAAAAGATGCGGACTTTAGGTGTATAGGTTATGGTTTTCAACGCTTTCAATGTCAGATAATGATAGATTCATGATCTGCATGCAATTGCACATGTACAAAGTGCTGTCCGTTTTCTGTTTCGATTAAAAATGAAAAATATAAAATTCTACATACTCTAGGTATTTGTAGAAAGTACGGTATACGTATAAATTTTGGAAATATGCTTGACATGATTATTTGTTGTATGAATATATTATATATGGATAAATTACTTGTTTAGCAAAAGGACTCGCCCTAATACATGTTTTGCTCATATATACTATGTATGTTGAAATTGTGTAGTGTAGAAAATACCATATACGTATATATTTTGGAAGTGTGTCGGACATGATTATTTGTAGTATGAATATATATGTGAATAAAATACTTATTTGGCGAAAGGATTCGCCCTAATACATGTTTGCTAACATACACTAAGTATGTTGAATAGTGTATTCTAAGTGTTTGTAAAAATGACTGAATGAGTATAGAATTCTCATTCATGCTCGTCATGACTAATTGTCATGGATAATTGATTGTTGTATTGGCGATATCCCTTTGACGAAAGGATTTGCCCTAAATCACGCCACGGCCAATATACACTATACATGTTAAAATGTGTGGCCCAAGTGTTTGTGAAATGACTGAATGAATATGGAACTTGGATTCCTGCTTGCCATGACTATCCGTCGTGGGTGTATGCGTGTTATGATTGGGGTAACTCCCTAGTGAAAGGATTTGGCCTTATACCTATGTGATCAACATATGTCATGTATGTTGATACATGTATTTTAAAGTGTTTGTTGAAATGTCTGAATGAGTAGTAGTTAGTAAATTGTAATGTTTAAGGGTGTTGAGATATGATTCTCAGCTCCTTTAACTATGTGTATGATTTCCTTGGATAGCTGTGTGATTAGGAATTGAATGTGTACAAACTCATGCTTGTGTTGTGCTTCATAACATTCTCAACTGCTTTTATGATTTTATCTATGTAATGCATATGTTGAATTTATATTTACGTTGTATGATCCGTCATGGGTGATGGGAGAGTGGAGCAACGAGTGCGTGCAACAGCCCTGGCAGCCTTAAACGGATAATACCAGACCTTGATTGTATGAGTTGAATCTTGATCCACTACTGCTTTATCTATCTGCAATTGATTGTGTTTGGGGCAATGATTATAGTCCAGACAATCGGTACTAGAATTGGATGCATGGCTGAGTTTCATTTGCCACGTGAGATGTGTTCGACGAACCCGAGTCGTACTTCGGTTGGCGATAGTGGTTGGCCATACGGAGTGCTTATGCACTTCATATCGTTCAACTTGTTGTGCGCTCGAGCTAGCCGAGCTCGTCAAGTAACCCGATCTGTCTAATGTATGTTCACCATGTTTGGACGCTACTGCTTGAACCTAGGGTACCAAACTTACCAGTAAAATCCCGTTAACCATGGTACCTCGATCCGCTAAGACTCATGAGCCGGACATGGTGGTATGGGACACTGTGGTCGAGCTGTCGGCATATGCTGGGGCCACGTGCCTCCCCGTAGTGACCATTGAGCAACTAAACTCGTGAGCCGAATACGGTGGTATGGGACACTGTATTCGAGATGTCGACACTTACGGCGAGAGCCGAGTACGGTGAGACCTGTACTTGTGCTGACGGGCGACAAGTCCTCTGTAGTGTCTTTGAGTATACTCCAAGGTCTGTGATTGGCGACGAGCCCTTCACAGCAACTAGAGTATGAGTTGAGCCGAGTACGGTGAGACCTGTATTCGAGCTGACGGCCAGCGATTGAGCCGAGTACGGTGAGACCTGTACTCGAGCTGACGGCAGCAATTGAGCCGCATACGGTGAGATCTGTATCCGTGCTGACGGGTGACGAGCCTTTGCGATGCCTTCGCGATGCCTCTCGAACCATAATACCGTATGAGATTAACTAGGATTGACGACCCTAGAATAGATCATGTTTGGGAATGATACAAGGGAGGTACCTTAGTTTTCCAATACTGCTGTTTGAAATGGACTAATAACAACTCGGTAATCATGTTCATCATCGCACCGCATGTGCCTTGTAGATGTGGAGCACTGAGGGAGGTATGCATTCGCGAACGTAAGATGATGTCGCATTAGGGTGGTTTGGCAAGGGCATTCATCATGTCATTTCATACTTGCATTTAATAAGAGTAGTTAAACTTGTTTGATTGTATTGCTTTATCATTACTGCTTGATTGAATTGATAACATGTTAACCTATGCTTTATTGTTCCACTGAGTTAGCTACTCACTCCCACGTTACGGGACGGTGTTGTACACACCAACCAGATTTGTTGAGTTTCAGGTGATGGCGATGCTTGTGAAGCAAAGCCGGACTACTTCTATGATGATAGGAGGAGTTCTCCTATCTGTATCCCTCTGGCAGGTCAATGAAGACCTGATATGGTATTGACGGGGCTATGGTACTTGGGATAGGAGACATTACACTTCCTCACATTTGGTATATTTTAGAACTGTACTTGTAATTATTTAACCTGGTAATGTTATCACACTCTGGAGACTCATCATAGTTTATATATTTTATCTATCTATCACAGTCTTCCGCTTGCAAATTTAACTGTCTCTGGAGTATGATATGCTGTTTTGGCTTAATCTCACTCATGTTCAATGCACGAATACAGTCAACATTCAATCATCATTCATTTTGATGCATAAGTGATGTTCTGGAACTCGGGAGTTGAGTTTATGCTCGACCCCCAATTTTCAGGGCGTTACAAGATGGTATCAGAGCATGATTTGGATTAAACCGGACTTAGGTTATGGTCACACGACGCACTTTGACGCACTCTGACTTAGGAGGGAGCAACGGAATGTAGAAACAGACTTAGGTTCTCTAATTTCGCCAAATAACACAATTGGTTAAGATCAACCATAGAGATTGGACCCGTAGGCCTCAATGATTGCACGAAACGATCTCGAATCATCTTTAGGCCGTCAATTGACGGGTTTGAGTCGTTCCCTAGAAATGAATGTTCTTAGGTTGTGGGTCAACCACAACACCAAGGCCTAAAACCCTTTTTTTACCCAATTTCTTCAAAATCTCTCCTTGCTCCACTTTATTCTTTAATTTTTTTTAAAATCCTTTCATATCAGATATAAATTCTAACTTATAAATGATGAAGAATAATACTTAAATAAAAAGTTACTATAATAGTAAAAATATGTATAAATTAGACTTTTGACCATTCAAACTTTAGAATCTAACCAAGTAAATGGGTTAGTTGGATAGATTATCTCCTCCTACCCCAAAATCATATGCCACACGTCATATAAAATCATTCCAGTTTACAAATTGCCCCGAAAACGCCTCAAATGGAGTCGGGGGCCACACTATGCAATCCGGGGGACCCGGGACAAACCGGGGTACCATTGGCCCCTTGGGAGGGTGGAGAACACCACCCAGCGATGGTGACGCGGCACCGGACAAGGCGGACCGCGGCGGAACCGCGGTCACAGCGGTCCAGAGGGCCCGAGCGGGCCGCAGTTCATTTGCTGGCCCGTTTTCGGCCACATTTTTTCTACAATTTTGGTCCGACTTCAAAAAGTCATATCTCCCTCGTTATAACTCCGATTTAGGTGATTCAAAAGCCAGATTTAAGCTTGATAAGTCTAGTTTCATATAAAAATAAGTGAAAAATATAATAAAATATTTAATATAGTTAAATATGGGTCGTTGTGTCAACTGTCCGAAAATTATTAATTTGGACAGCTGCTGCTTCTAGAATTTTTAGAATTTTTCTACAAGACGAAATCTAATAAAATTTGGTGGAGATGAAGTATACTTGATGATGAACTATGAAAAAAATAATTAAAATAATAGACCAACTAGAAATACCAGAAAAAGGCGTAGAACTTCCCTAGGCCCGTGTGGTGCCTACCAAATTTTGTGGGGGCCCCTGTTTCACGTCCGTTTTGCCCCCTCTCTCTCAAATACACCTCCAAGCTCTCCGTTTCTCCAAAAATTATTATTTTCTCTCTCAAACCTCTCTCTCAATCGCCCAATCCCTCATTTTTGGGCATAACCATCCACATCCATCGTTCACAGCAACACCTACCCTCTACCCTCTCCGTCTTCTCTCATTTGAGCTCCTACACCCCCTTTGAAGCTCAAAATCGTGTAAGCTCTCTAACCCATCCATTTTCTTCACTTTCCTTTCTTTACTCCTTGTCAGTTGGGCCTCTATAACCCCTGTTGAGACTCAAATCCGTGGAGATCTAAAGATCCCAGCCCTTTCCTCCCTTTCCTTCACTTTTCCAGGGCTCTATTCAAGGACGTTTAGGGCCCGTTTGGCCAAATTGCATTAGGTGAGTTTAAGGTGGATAAAATTGTATAAATAATAATAAATGTGTGTATGATATGGTCCCTAGATTGGATGCATCCCATGTTTTCCAATATCATGTTTGGACTGTATGCAATTAACGGTAAATTCCGCGATTTTCCTTTCAATTGACGTTTAGAAATTCATTATCCTAGGATATGGAAATCCCATCTCACACTTTCCAACACAAGGCTCATTTTTCAAAGCCTATACCATTAATTTTAATCCCCTCCCACCCTCCTACCAACCTTGCCATTCCCAATCCTGAGGTAGGATTAGTGATGCAGTCCCATTTAATACAACTTAAGACCACTGGCCAAATAGTGTTGAAGTGATAAAGTCCCTTGATATACATTAACCCACCACACTCTGATAGCTTAAGCTTTTAGAGTAAATGGTTGTTTGACAAATATGACCCTTAGAGTTTTGGACCTAGGGCGATACTCCTAGTTTTCGACAGACCTGACCGTATAAGAAATCCAACAAATTAATAATGTAAACCCCAGGATCTTCTTAGCTAGTATGAACATGTGTGAAATGCTCGTGCGTAGTTAAATTCGAGTTCCGGCAACCCAATTCCAATCAGACAACTTTGACCCTAGGCGATAAAGCAATTTCTTTATTTAGAAAGGGTATAAAATCATCTGGTGTATAAGCATAGACTTTAAATTACAACTAGTGGATTACCGCTGCTCATAAGTTGAGCCTGGGCTGCTGATTAGACTAAGAAATGTAAACGACTAATAATGCTAAGGCTAATTGAGTGATAGACGTAGTTAGTTGGCTTGAATAGGTTGGAGCGAGACCCCGTTCCGTTGTTGAATCCCCTTAATACTTTAGGCTTCCTTAGTAACTCTTAGGGAGCTTGTTTGACGTAGAAACTATTCACGATTAGAGAAAACCTATATATCCCTTGGATTCAATGTTAGGTCCAATCAATACATCCCTTAGAATTTTCTTCTCAAGGACTTAGTACAATCGGGAACACGGAGTAGAGAAACTACATATAAGCGAGGTATTCGCGGTTTGAATCGAATTCTCAATCCTGGTAGTGACCAATGAACCCTATGCTCTGATCATGCAGAAGGTCGGGATCGACTAGGATTAAGAATTGATATGGCAACTTTCTGTTCTAGCTAGGCAGGAGGTCCATGTATCCGACTAAGACCCAGTACACAACATTCCTTCCGTGTTGGCCGAACCACTTGCAACCAAAAGTTTATAACTTCGTCTTTGAAAAGTATTAGGAGTATATAGCCGATAGCGACTTTGTCTTTTAGGCCCAAGGAATTACCCAAATAGGCAACAAATAGTTAGGATTAGGTCCCAAATTACATGCCATGTCGGCATACATTTTGTCCATATGAATGAAGAAAGATAACCTGCCTGTTAAGCTAGGCATGAATAAATAGGATCAGTCTGGACCGTGACAAAACTCCTTGGTAGGATTAGGCATCTTGCCACAAACTCACATCCGCCCTTGGAATTTACCACAACACCCATCCGTGATAGCCCCTTTCTATAATCCTAGGTACCAAGACAGATATAGTGAGAGACCGCATTTCATTTCATGTCAAGGATAAGTCTTAAATTACACCTTGTTCCGACATACGGATCAGGACATAGCTCTTGAGCCTTGAGGGTAAAAATAAAATTTTAAGGGGGATAGAACATTATGAGCCCAATCTAGTTAGGTCACCTAATACACCTCTTTGATCTGGGTGGCGCAGCGGAAACGTGGTGGACCCTACCCTACTGGCCCAGGATCGAAACGGTGCTCGTTGAATACAAACATTATAGAAGCCCTAACAAGTTTTACTATAAGAAACCGTTTTAGGATGATTTAGTAAGATTTGATTCGCCCTTTCCTTGGACATAGATAATATCGAGGACTCTCTTAGACTAAGACCTAAAGGGCGACCTTAGAAATAGACACTTTGAACCTTTCAATGTTGGACATTCCCTACGTTTTTAGAGTGATCGGACTACGGAGTTACTGACATCTACAACTGCGAAGTTTTCGCGGCTTAACCCAATTCCCAATCCTGGGTGACTACCGATGGACTCTCTGCTGACGAGCGGACGACCGGGATCCACCAGGATTCGGAAGGGATACGATGAGCTTCCTACCCTGGCCCGGTAGATGATCGATGTATCGGGATCGAGCCCAATATTACCGTCTCTCCGTGTTGGTCAAACAATGAAAACAGCTTACTCTAAATTGTTGAAAATTGTCGTCGAGACTCCAAATCGGTAAAGAAATAAATGGTAGCAAACCATCAGGGTATGAGAAATGGATAAAGAATTAAGTTTTAAGGGGGGTAGACTAAAATGAACCAGCTGGTATATACCCTACCACGCGTAGAAACTTGGAATCAATAAATCTTAGGCAAATGAAATAATAGAAATCTTCCCTTATTACCCTTAGCCAATTTCGGGGACGAAATTTTGTTTTAAGGGGGGTAGATTGTAACATCCCGGATTTTTGCCAACCTGGAATTAGACGTCCTTAGGCAATGGGTTGCTCCTAACACCTTATTAATTCGTCAGAACTGAACCCCACAGTCTAAAATCACTTCTGAACCCATTTCCTTCACAAATCTCACCCTTCACTACCTTGTTCTTTCAATTTTTCTAAGCACTTTCATCCTGGACACTATCCTAAACTAGCTAAGTAGTATAACTTGGATCACTTTATATACAAACTACAAAGGCCCAGGTACCACCTCAGACAGAAATCATACAGGACTAAATCCTTTAGAAATTAGGCGAGAATTAGCTAGTGCTAAACTAGAGTACCTGTGAAATTAGCACCAATCGCTTTAAATACGATCTGCAAGACCCAAAACTTGCAGAATCATTGACGCTAGGTTACCCTAAAATATAGGATCAATCTCATTACCCGGTTGCTCTCGGGAGCATCTCGAAACTCCGTATCGGATCTGGACCGCACGTCGGAAGTCCGATTAACACGAAGTTAAGGAACTAGGACCGCCTCGCTGGGCTTGACAACCATCTCGAAAATCAAATCCAGATAGTGTCCCAGCGCTATTCGCTTGAGCTCAGAGTGAAGAATGTGAGAAATGTGAAATTAATTCAAAATAAAATATCTTGAATAGTAATCTGGCACCACTCGCTTGCGGATCAGTATTAAGCAACCAGACCATCAGAATCAGACCAAATTACACCCTTGGATCAGGAGAAATTTCATACATTTACATGTACTCGGAATCTCCGATCGAGATCCGCTGACCGTTGAACGAAACTGGTCCGCCACGCGTGATCTGGAAATTCCACTGAAACGAAAACTTAATAGAACGTAGATCCAGCGTTAGTGAGCTTAAGTCCGACCTTTGGCTCAAGGAAGCCCGCCAAAAACCCTCTTTTGAGATGAAACAATGCCGATTTGATTATAATGTAAGTATACCTTGAACATAAGTCTATTTCGGTGAATTTTTAGGCTATATAAGGACCTTAAACCCTCTCTCATGGCAGCCATACGAATTTGAGATTGAGAGAGAGAGAAAAGAGAGAGAAAGCGTGGGAGCAGTGGGAGAATCTCCCTGCCACTCTTCCCAGCCGCTATTCGGGCTCCACCGCCTGATTCTCATCGCTTTCCCGGCGTTTCCGGCATCATTTCTAGGTAAGAAACCCTAACCCTAATCTGTTTTGGGGTTTAGACAGTTGTAGGTTGTGAAATAGCTAACCTATTTCGTTCTATAGGTTGCCAAACTGCCGAATACGGAAGCTTAGCAAACCTATCGACTTCGTTACGATTCTACAACAAAAGATGCGGACTTTAGGTGTATAGGTTATAGTTTTCAACGCTTTCAATGTCAGATAATGATAGATTCATGATCTGCATGCAATTGCACATGTACAAAGTGCTGTCCGTTTTCTGTTTCGATTAAAAATGAAAAATATGAAATTCTACATACTCTAGGTATTTGTAGAAAGTACGGTATACGTATAAATTTTGAAAATATGCTTGACATGATTATTTGTTGTATGAATATATTATATATGGATAAATTACTTGTTTGGCGAAAGGACTCGCCCTAATACATGTTTTGCTCATATACACTATGTATGTTGAAATTGTGTAGTGTAGAAAATACCATATACGTATATATTTTGGAAGTGTGTCGGACATGATTATTTGTAGTATGAATATATGATATGTGAATAAAATACTTATTTGGCGAAAGGATTCGCCCTAATACATGTTTGCTAACATACACTAAGTATGTTGAATAGTGTATTCTAAGTGTTTGTAAAAATGACTGAATGAGTATAGAATTCTCATTCATGCTCGCCATGACTAATTGTCATGGATAATTGATTGTTGTATTGGCGATATCCCTTTGACGAAAGGATTTGCCCTAAATCACGCCACGACCAATATACACTATACATGTTAAAATGTGTGGCCCAAGTGTTTGTGGAAATGACTGAATGAATATGGAACTTGGATTCTTGCTTGCCATGACTATCTGTCGTGGGTGTATGCGTGTTATGATTGGGGTAACTTCCTAGTGAAAGGATTTGGCCTTATACCTATGTGATCAACATATGTCATGTATGTTGATACATGTATTTTAAAGTGTTTGTTGAAATGTTTGAATGAGTAGTAGTTAGTAAATTGTAATGTTTAAGGGTGTTGAGATATGATTCTCAGCTCCTTTAACTATGTGTATGATTTCCTTGGATAACTGTGTGATTAGGAATTGAATGTGTACAAACTCATGCTTGTGTTGTGCTTCATAACATGCTCAACTGCTTTTATGATTTTATCTATGTAATGCATATGTTGAATTTATATTTACGTTGTATGATCCGTCATAGGTGATGGGGGAGTGGAGCAACGAGTGCGTGCAACAGCCCTGGCGGCCTTAAACGGATAATACCAGACCTTGATTGTATGAGTTGAATCTTGATCCACTACTGCTTTATCTATCTGCAATTGATTGTGTTTGGGGCTATGATTATAGTCCAGACAATCGGTACCAGAATTGGATGCATGGCTGAGTTTCATTTGCCACGTGAGATGTGTTCGACGAACCCGAGTCGTACTTCGGTTGGCGATAGTGGTTGGCCACATGGAGTGCTTATGCACTTCATATCGTTCAACTTGTTGTGCGGTCGAGCTAGCCGAGCTCGTCAAGTAACCCGATCCGTCTAATGTATGTTCACCATGTTTGGACGCTACTGCTTGAACCTAGGGTACCAAACTTACCTGTGAAATCCCGTTAACCATGGTACCTCGATCCGCTAAGACTCATGAGCCGGACATGGTGGTATGGGACACCGTGGTCGAGCTGTCGGCCTATGCTGGGGCCACGTGCCTCCCCGTAGTGACCATTGAGCAACCAAACTCGTGAGCCGAATACGGTGGTATGGGACACTTGTATTCGAGCTGTCGACACTTACGGCGAGAGCCGAGTATGGTGAGACCTGTACTCGTGCTGACGGGCGACGAGTCTCTGTAGTGTCTTTGAGTATACTCCAAGGTCTGTGATTGGCGACGAGCCCTTTAGAGCAACTAGAGTATGAGTTGAGCCGAGTACGGTGAGACCTGTATTCGAGCTGACGGCCAGCGATTGAGCCGAGTACGGTGAGACCTGTACTCGAGCTGACGGCCAACAATTGAGCCGCATACGGTGAGATTTGTATCCGTGCTGACGGGTGACGAGCCCTTTGCGATGCCTTCGCGATGCCTCTCGAACCATAATACCGTATGAGATTAACTAGGATTGACGACCCTAGAATGGATCATGTTTGGGAATGATACAAGGGAGGTACCTTAGTTTCCAATACTGCTGTTTGAAATGGACTAATAACAACTCGGTAATCATGCTCATCATCGCACCGCATGTGCCTAGTAGATGTGGAGCACTGAGGGAGGTATGCATTCGCGAACGTAAGATGATGTCGCATTAGGGTGGTTTGGCAAGGGCATTCATCATGTCATTTCATACTTGCATTTAATAAGAGTAGTTAAACTTGTTTGATTGTACTGTTTTATCATTACTGCTTGATTGAATTGATAACATGTTAACCTATGCTTTATTGTTCCACTGAGTTAGCTACTCACTCCCACGTTACGAGACGGTGTTGTACACACCAACCAGATTTGTTGAGTTTCAGGTGATGACGATGCTTGTGAAGCAGAGCCGGACTACTTTTATGATGATAGGAGGAGTTCTCCTATCTGTATCCCTCTGACAGGTCAATGAAGACCTGATATGGTATTGATGGGGCTATGGTACTTGGGATAGGAGACATTACACTTCCTCACATTTGGTATATTTTAGAACTGTACTTGTAATTATTTAACCTGGTAATGTTATCACACTCTGGAGACTCATCATAGTTTATATATTTTATCTATCTATCACAGTCTTCCGCTTGCAAATTTAACTCTCTGTGGAGTATGATATGCTGTTTTGACTTAATCTCACTCATGTTCAATGCACGAATACAGTCAACATTCAATCATCATTCATTTTGTTGCATAAGTGATGTTCTGGAATTCGGGAGTTGAGTTTATGCTCGACCCCCGATTTTCAGAGCGCTATAGGTTCCCAGGTTTATGATCTCAAAGTTATATACGACAACATTAGTCTTAGTTTTGAAAATTTTGAGGAGATTCTCTAGCTTGGGAGTCGGGTCATCATCTTCCACATCCTAGACCTTGTCCAGACCCATGAGTTTGAAACCTAACTTGATATCAAAATCGAATGAGTCAACT
The DNA here is from genome assembly GCA_021015155.1 of Magnolia officinalis. Lineage (NCBI taxonomy): Eukaryota > Viridiplantae > Streptophyta > Magnoliopsida > Magnoliales > Magnoliaceae > Magnolia > Magnolia officinalis. The sequence continues at coordinate 52,841,215 of JAJHSJ010000016.1, forward strand.
TCTACATCAGGTGTTACGACAAACGAACTCGGCACATTATTGCATGCAAGTTTTGAAAGATTTTATGATGTTTTAGATTTTTAAAGAATTGAAATATTTGATGTTTTTTTTATTTTTTTTTATTGATATTTTAGTTTCACTTCTCCACATGCTTGCACCTCGAACCGAGAGAGACCTCACAAGCTAGGGTAGGGGTTTGCCACGTGGCAAGTGACGGCCAGGGCATCGCTCGAGCCATAACAATCCCTATGCTTTGGCAGGTGGGCACCTCGGACTTGGTCTTAAGGTTAACCTTGTATTGGTTTTGGGCTTAATATAACCATGTGGATTGACTTGGTGAGCTGACTGGGTTACTTGACTAGGTTAGGGTTTAGGTTTAGGATTTGGATTTAGGTTTAGAATGTGGTTTAGGGTTTGAAAGCGTTGACTTAATCCAACCTAATCAACTTGTCGGCATGGGATAGAGTGTCTACACTTCTCTCCGTATGGAAGCCGTAAATCGAATCCTTCGGTTTCTAAAGGATTCTCTTAGATCACGAGCATTAATGAAGTATAGAAAATCCAAAATTTATGGGTTATCCTTAACTGATATATATACCTTTGTTGGAAATAATTTAGTTACGTGGAAAAATAAAAATAAAAATAAAGCACTGTTGCACTATCTAGCGTAGAAGAGAAATATAAAGCAAATGCATCAGTTACATATAAACTTATCTAAATGCAAGGTTTACTTAAAGATAATTAAGTCTCAAGATAAAAATCTTATTAATTTATTTTGTGATAAATAGAATCTATTCATATTGCAACCAATCATATATTTCACAAAAAAAAAAAAAAAAAAAAAACAAAGCACGTTGAAATAAATTATCATTTTTTCAGGGAGAAGATTCAGGCTAAGATTATTTCTGCTCCATTTGTACAAGCTAAGAACCAACCATCTAACTGCTTTACAAAAGTTATTAGAAAACTAAGATTTCAAAGTTCATTTTGTAAGTTAGGCGTTGTTAACATCTTAGCCCCAACTGGAAATGAATATTGAAGGGTTTTTGGGACTCTCATCTAATACATAATTATGCCATATGTTACTAGTTGTCTCTCTTGTAAGTTGTGCTACTCACAACCACTCTTAATGTGTATAAATCTCCCTTATCTCTAAGAAATGAAAAAAAAATAAAAAGAAAAAAAAGAGAGTAAAAAATCAGATTTCCCTGCATCTGTCTTTCAACCTTTTCATCTTCTTTCCTCTAGTTTCTCTCGGGTTGGCTTGTAAATAGAAGCGGGATGCCATGGTGTGCTAACCTCAATGGTGTCTTGACGTCATCATATTTTGTGAGACCAACCTGATGTAATTATTATATCCATACTGTCCATCCATTTTTCAATATCATTTTAGTATGTGAACCAAAAAGTGAGGCAGATACAAAGTTCAAGTGGACTATTTAAAGGATTGGAAACAATGACACCCACCATTAAAACATTCCTAGGGGCTAACCATCATGTTTATTTTCCATCCTACCCATTCATAAGGTCACGTACACCTGGATGAAGGGAAAACACAAATACCAGTTTGATCTAAAACTTCCGTACCCTTGCGAAGTTTTCAACGGCAAGTGTTCGTTGCCCACCGCTTTATATTGTATGCTCCACCTGAGCTCTTGATCTACCTCATTTTTTAGGTCATACGCTGAAATATTGGATGTGGATTGTGTCCTACCCCCTCTTGAACAGTAATCCGTCCAAGTAAGTTACGTGGGGACCACTGTGACGTAAGTGTTTTATCTATGCCGTTCATAAATATCTCAGATTATTTTAAGATATGACCCTAAAAATGAAGCAGGTACACAGATCCCATGGACCACACCAAAGGAAGCTGCATTGATAATGACACCCACCATTGAAATCTTTCCAAGGGCCACCGTGATGTTGTTTTACCATCCAAACTATTCATAATATCATGTAGACGTGGATGAAGTGGAAAAACAAATATAGTCTTGATCTAAAACTTCTCCAGCTCCAAAGAAGTTTTTAATGGTGGACGTTCAATCCCCACTTTGTGGTCCAATTAAGCCCCCTAACTTTCTCACTTTTTAGATCAAATATTAAAATGATAAGAGAAAAACGATGAACTGAACGGTGTGGATAAAACATGAACATCGGGGTGGGCCCCACAGAGCCCTGCCCAGACAGATTACCGGGCGGGGTAGGACGCAATCCGCGTCCGACGTATCTTATAAAATGGATGGACAGTATGGATATGACACGTACATCATGGTGGGCCCCCATAACATGGTGACGTCAACACACCATCAAGGTGGGTGGTGTGTGGCACACCACGCAATCCGCTTCCCTTGTAAATATCTTCGAGGGATCCATGGCGAAGATAACGGTCCATGTTCAACCATTCACGAATTATTAAAGCATGGTCCCCTCCACTTACGCAAACCGAAAGGCGAAAACCAAGCAATTGGTTCCTATAAATAACATTATAATACATACCGATTATAATGATATAGGATACATCGCCCTTTTGTGACTCATATTTTGGCAATTCAAGCCGTTTATATAATGTGACATACCTTGAATGAGGACTAACAACAATAAAATAAAATAAAATCTTTGAATTGAAACACGTCACTCTTTTCATCGTTTGACTCATTTCCTTTGAACATAGAAAGTCTTCTAAGCTTTTTGCATACTCAAATGTTGAAATATTTCAATCTTTTTCATATGATACTTCATCCACTGTAAACCACATTAAATAAACGGTACGGATCATTGAAAATGACCACGATCTAATATTGGATGCCCCCCATGTATCTTGCTACAGTATGTACGTATGTACCGTAGCAAACCTCACTTATCCTCTCTAAGGATAAGATTGGAGAGGCCCAAGTCATCCTTTGACCATTCTCATTGAAATTTTAAAGAAGTGGAATCAGAGACAATGTGATTGGACCACCTAATCTACATGATATTAGGATGATCTGATCTGTGGGAATCATCCGTAGAGAAGTCATAGCCTCCTAATAGCATTCATAGTCCAATTAAAATGAATTGCAAGCGGATCATCAGCTGGCCACTTTTTTGGATGGATACGATCATTCAATAAGCTCTATTTTCACACTAATATCTACCAGATAGGCGGTTCAGATCATGCTGATTTCACATTGATGGCCCAATAACTCGTGGGACAAGCCCCTCCTGCGATCACTTTTGGATGAGTGATTTGATACTGAGGATGATGCTTGATACTCATGCACTCAGAAATTGTACACGTGGCATGTTTTAAACTAATGTGGAGCCCACTGTCACTAAGTCTCAGTCTACATATTAGATTGCTTGAAAAATCATCACCTCCCATCGTGGACACGTTTGGTGAAATTGGACCACTAGTTATTTTTCATTTTTAACCGTCCAATAAAAGTCCACCAATCTGATGGTTAGATAATTAGATAATTATAATCTTTGGCTCATGATCGATACATCTAAACTAGGAGCTCATAATTGGACAGTTTAATTTGAACTAATTGTATGCCACGTATGCAATTTCTAACTAATTTATATGTGGCTGTGTATCATCCACTTCACCCTATGCTAGGAAGTCCATTCAATCAATAAAAATCTAGGATCTTTTATGGACTGGTACAGTAGTTCATGGGACCATGGCAAAATGTAGTCTGCACGCCTACTGTTGGTGCTCCACAAAGAACCAATTAATGTAGCAGGACTTCCCTTTAACCTAAGCTTAGTGGGGCCCAACGTGATGCGTGTTTTATATATCTACTCCGTTCATTAGATTGGACAGCTCATTTAGGATTTGATAAAAATGAGGCAGATCTAAAATTCAAGTGGGCCACACCACATGAAATAGCAGGAATGCCCACCTTTGATATATTTTTGTGCCCGCTGTGATGTTTATATGGCATCCAACATGTTCAGAAGGTGATTCTGACTGGGATGAATGGACGACCCAAATACTATCGTGATCCAAAATTATTGTTGCCGGAGAGAAGATTTTGTAGTTATTATTATTTTCATTCTTTTTTTTGTTGTGTTATACTTAAATTATAATTTTTTTTAAAAAAAAAACAACCTGCCAAAGTTGGTTAAATTCATTAACCACATAGATATCACACAGACGTTACCGAGCTTAGGATCACAGAGGATTGCCATTCTTATAATCCAAACCAGGTTGTACCAAAGTCATGTCCAGTTCAGGAGGGCTACACGAAATTGCAAGCCATTGGCGTCACCAGCTTCCCCAACTGATCATCAGATCCATTCATTTGGTAAGTCTTAATTCTAACAAATAAGGATTTAGATGCACCTGCCCATCAGGTTACAGTAATCCCTTTGTTAGCACCCACAGGGATATTTTGAAACAATGGGTATCCATGATGTGGGACTAGGGGTGTACATCATGTCGAACCGAGTAAAGTTGGCCTCAGCTCGACTTGGCTCGAACACTGGCTGACCTCATCTCGAACTCGGCTAGGCTCGGTCTTCGAGCCTGACTAGCCAGCTCGGCTCGGTTCGATCAACAACTCGGGCCAGCTCGGGCCGAGTTCGAGCCAAGATCGAGTCAAGTTTGTCATTGAGGCATTTCCGCAAACACCTGAACTGCAACTTCATAATCCCACTGTTTATAAAACAGAAGCAATGGCTTTATACGTATTTTATCAAACACCTTCTAAATAACATAAAAGCAAAAAAAAATATAAAGAGAAAAAAAAAAGTACTTGTTTAATGTACATACCTTACTTGCCACCAGCCCAACCTTCCTTGCCACTAGGCAAATCTTCTTTGCCACCAGCCACATTTGGTTGTGTCATTTTATCAAACAGTTGGTGAACAACATCAATGGCAAAGTAACGAGTCACCAAACTAGTTCGATCTGAGTTTAAGTCGAGCTGGATCCGATCCGATCCGAGTCGAGTCGAGCTAGGGCCTACTAGAACTAGGCTCGAACTCATTTTTGAGCTCAAAAAATCAGCTTGACTCCGCCCGAATTGAGCTTCGAACCGAGTCAAATCAAGCTTTTTCGAGCCGAGTCAAGTGAGCTAACCGAACTAGATCGGTTCGTGTACACCCCTATGTGGGACGGACACAGATCTAAAGCTGATAAGGGCACAGCTTCGGTGAATCGGGGATCCACTGATCTAGGTGGATCAATGAATGTGGGGCCAACCATGATGTATCTTCATTGCATCCGCACCGTTCATTCGTTTTGACAATTCATTTTAGTCAAATTTTCAAAACATGAAGAAGATCTAAATCTCTAGTGAACCACACCAAGGGAAAGAGTGGTGACTGACGATTAAAAGCTTCTTGTGAGCCACTAAAGTTTTGGATCAAGATGATATTTTCGTGATCCCTTAATATACGTCTTTGTGACCTCATCAAATTATTGGATGGCAAATAAACATTCCTGTGGCCCCAAGGTGTTTCTAATGGCGTTTATTCAATCAACACTGATTCCGGTGGTGTGGTCCATCTAAGATTTGGACCTGATTCATTTTTTGGATCATGCCATAAAATTATTTTTAAAAACAGATTCACGGTGTGGATGTAAGCAAATACATCAAAGTGGGACCCAAAGTTGGGGATCCACCGAAACCGCACCCAACTGCTTGCCGCGCGGACTACCAATAGAATTGCTTGTTATAGATAGATGGCCTTTGGACAAAGACACAGATGAGTAACATTTGACAAAAATAGAAAGGTGTGCTCTACCACCCATTGTAGGGCCCACCATCTTCCTAGTGGTGTTGACTTCTCCATATGCTTGCCCATTCAAATATCAAAATTCAAAAGTTGGAGAGAGAGAGAGAGATCAGAGAGAGAGAGAGAGTCTTGTGGAAGTGAATTGCAAAGAGTCTAGGATAAGAAGCATTTAAGGTCTGAAAGAGGTTTGAGAGAGAGAGAGAGAGAGAGAGAGAGAGAGAGAGAGAGAGAGAGAGAGAGAGAGAGAGAGAGAGAGAGAGATGGTTAAGGAATGGAAAGAGGAGGTGATGATGGGGGGTGGGAATGGTGCTTCTCTACTCTTGTGGGTGGCTCTAGTGACACTCTTTCTGATGATTGTCATCATCTTCTCTTGTGCAGATGGCTTCTCAAAAGACAAAGCCTCAGCGGCTGATGGCGGCGGATGCGCTGCCGAGTGCGGCGTGGCCTGTGGTGCTTGAATTGCCCCATCAATATGGAGATTAAAGGCCCATTTCCACGTTTCGTGATCGATGGATGGAGCGATTTTTCAAGGTGTTTTAGTTCACAGTGCCATTTTCCTTTCTTTCTTGTAAGCCACCTACTCTGAAGAAAAATCTTCAACTTGGTGTAACAACATGATGTGTGATGGTTAGTATAGAATTTTCTACACACTAGTGATCTAGACCATTCATTAGGTCCAAAGAAAATTTCATGGGCAACCATGAAAGCATCACATCAATCTGACAAAATATTAGCAATGATCAATGATCTTTAATATGGATGGTCAAGATCATTTACACAAAATAGGTCCAATCAAAATCTTGAACCATCTATTTGTTAGACTCTATCATGGATTGCTTATGATTCTGAAGAATCACTTTCGTTAGGCAATCCTAGCCATCCCATCCATGACTTGGAAAAAGGGATGGTTAAAGAAAGTAAGGCCAAATAAAGGATGGATTGGATCATCCGATCAGTACAATTTTTGTGTGGATCCTGAGAAACGCATGATGGACTTAATGGGTGGTTCAGAACAATCAATTGGATAATCTAACTGAACTGGTGTAACTAGGAGCACTACAACTTATAGTGCTCTTGAGAGCACTGGAGCATTTCTCTTCTTTTTACTGCTTGCTTGAATAGATAAATTTGAATAATATGTGGACCTCTCTCTCATTCGCACATGTAGGCACATTATGACTAACAGCAGCTATTATAAGAAAATAATGGATGAAAAATGCTTCAAACAGCTTTTGTGCCATTTAATGATTTAGGGTATGTTTGGTTGTCGGGGAAATTTCTATTTCTCTCTCTCTATATATATAACCTAAAGGGGACCATCAAATGCACCGTGTAGATGTTTGACACACATCACGGTGGGGCCACACAACTGGACCTCATATTACCATTTCCCACACACATGTATATATTCTAGGGAACGTATGGAATTTGTTTAGTTAGTAGTATAGATAGATGCTAGGAAATGTCTAGAATTAATTTTTAGTATGGATACATGAGACTAAGGGCTACATGTGTAATGTATCTTGATCATTCATCTAGTAGGGCACTTGATGCATGGACCATTTTAAATTTTAGGGCTTGCCATTTTCACAGGTGAACTTGTGTGACAGATTGAAGCCATTTAATATGCATGCGGGCCACATGATGTGTAGGTCACTCTACAATAAGTGGCCTTGAGATTTGGGAAAAAGAATGTGTGCCACATATCTATCGTTTCATCTAAGCCATTTATCAAGTGTGTAACATGATTCATGGACCGGCGAAAAGTTTAGGCCACAAATCAATGCCTATTTTAGGTTATTGAAAATGTTTTCCATTGATCGTGGCTATGCTTGCATCCAACTTTTTATTGCACATTCCTCTGAAAACTCACTTGGATATGATGATTTTAACCATGTCTATATTTATTAAACTAGAAAAGAGGTTCCATGTGATCTTCATCACTTATTATTAGGGTTGTACATCGAGTCGAGCCGAGTCAAGTTGAGGTGGGCCAAGCTTGACTTGACTCGTCTGTGCTCTCTTGAGTTCGAGTTCACCCTCAATCTTATCAATAGAGCTTCGCTTGTTTGCCAAACCTTTCGAGGCAAGCTCGAGGAGCTTGACTCGAGTCGAGTCAAGTCAACATCCAACCCAACCCTAATCCTAACCCAAATTTACCCAACACCCAACCCGACCTAACCCATCTACTAGCACCCACCCAACCCGACCTACCACCTAACCCAACTATATCCAGCACCCACACCCAACCCACCCACCAACCAAATCAAGTATTCAATATATATATATATATATAGAGAGAGAGAGAGAGAGAGAGAGAGAGAGAGAGGAGGCACCTTGTTGTGGTGTTGAGAGAGAGAGAGAGAGGAACTCGGGCGCAATGGGTTGGGTAAGGAAGGAAATAATGATAAAAAAGGGATGAACGGTAGGGTAAAGTTTTAACTTTTAACTTTTAATATATATAATATATATATATATATATATATATATATATATATATATATATATATAATATATATATATATATATTCAAGTCGAGCCAAGCTCGAGCTTCGATTGAGTTGAGTCGAGTTGAGTCAAGGTCTACTATACTTGGCTTCAGTTCATTTTCAAAATGAGCTAGATTACATGAAGCTTGGCTTGCCTCGAGTTATCGTTCAAGCCGAGCTAGATCGAGCTAAGTTGAGCGAGCTTTTCGAGCTAGTTGGCTTGTGTACAACTCTGTTTATTATGTACTGCTCACTTTTGATTATCCATCATTCCTTAATAATCATTTCCATCGGGTCATCCTTACCATATGATCAATAGTTAGAAAATAGATGACCCATATTCTTATAATAGAGGCATGATTGTCATCTATCATCTAGGTCCTACCTTTGGCTGCCTTTCCCTAAAATAAATTACTTATACATGAAGATCCTAAGCATCCAAAAAATGAATGGGGAATAGATGATCTATAACTGAAGGTCTAACCTTAATAGAATGGAATGACCGAACATGATTCATTTAGCCGACCTAATTAATTACGACGACAAGGCCTACTATTTGACAACAATGAAAAGATCATACCATTTATCTAAATTGTCCATCGTATGTAGCCTATATTTGCTTGTTCATCGCTCTTAAAAAATCATATTTGTCAAATCATCCTAACCTACCAGAATCAAACTACAACTAAAACTCCTAGAATCCGCTATTACTATAAATAGTAAACTTACTATCTATAGACGGTCGTGATGTCTACTAGTGCGCAAGGTTTTCGGCCAAAAATAGTAAGGGTCCTATTTGGCTTCACCAAACCGTTCTCCTAATTATTCTAAGCTCTTTTCACGTTGGGCGCAACTCTTAAAGCTCGACGGATGAAGAGTTATAATCAAACTAAAACTTACTATTTATAGTAAAAATGAAATTAAAGCAGAGAAACGATCGTCAATCCAGGGGTTTTTTGCAATTCCAAGCGTCGCAACCCTGCATGACAGGGTTGGTTGGCTAAAGTAGCTCGTTCTACCCTAAAATCATATATTTTACGTCAAGTAACTCATTCCGAATTGCGAGATACGCTTGATCTAAAGTCCGACAGTCTGGATCACTTCTGTCGTCGACCGAGCCTTTTATGATCCATCTTGACCATGAAACTGTCCGCGACACGCTCTACATCATTGACCCATCCATCGTGGCAGTGCATTTCATTCTTAAGAAGAAAAATAAAAAAATGCATCAAGCAAAAGCTACGAAGAGGTGGGCTAGCTACATCTTGTTGTGAAACCATGCGGCCTTTCAAAAGGCATTGCTATCTTTTATCTAACAGACCCAATGCACCCGTAAAGGACAAAGTTGCAGTGGTTGTATTTCGTCAACGGGTCACTACATGCAAAAGCTGGATCCCAGCGTGTTGATTAGATGGTGCGAAAATCAAGCCAGCAGCTTTCGAAGGCCCCACCATGATGTATGTGTTTTATCCATGTTATTCACCTGCTTTTCCCGCTCTTTTATCTCGTGTCTCTGCCTCTTTTGAGGGTAGATTATTTTATGTGAATGCGCGTAATCACCAGCTCTCACTGTATGATATGAAAATCTGTCCACAAAATCTATGTTATTATCGATTTAAACTTGTGGGTCCCATTGTGATATATGTGACTTATCCACACCATTCAACTATTTTTAACAGCAAATTTTAGAGTATGAGTCCAAAAATGAGACAAATTCTAAGGTCAAACGGACCACACTTTAAGAAACAATGATTGTAAAGACATTAACGGCTGAAAACTATTTTCTCCCTAAGGCTCACGTTGATGTTTATTTGTCATCTAACCTGGTCATAAGGGTCGTAAAGTCATGGATAAAGAGAACAAAAACATCAGCTTGATCCAAAACTTCTAAGGCCCTCAAGAAGCTTTCAATGTTGGAGCTCAATTCTCATTGTTTCCTACGCCGTGGTCAATGTGGGCTTTACATCTGCCTCATTTTTCGGCTACCCATTTAACTTCAATTACTACTGAAATTAGAAAATCAAACAGCATATTCAAACCACATTCAAACCACAAACGGACCATGCTTATTCAACTTCTACCGTTAAAAGCTTCCCAGGATCTACTATCATGTTTGTCCGCCATCCTACCTATTCATAATGTTAAACGGATTTGAACGAAGGTAAAACACAAATATCGTATCCAAAACTTCACTGGCTTCGAAAAGTTTTCAACTGTGAGTGTTCATTCTTAAATATTTTCTCTAGTGTGGTCTATCTGAGAGTCTGATTTAACTAATTTTTGAGCTCATGCCTGAAAATACATGAATGGAGCGGATAAAACACGTATATCATGGTTAGGCCCATGGATATTTTATACAGGCCATAGTCAAACCGGGCGCGGATTGGATACTGACAAGGTCAGCAGCAAATTACTATCGAAGTGATGTCACCAAGCTTTGTGGACCCACTATGTTGTATGTGTTGTATCCATACTGTTCAACCATTTTTAGAGATCGTTTCATAGCGTTATAAAGAGAATGAGATAGGTCTAAAGTTCAAGTGACCCCACCATGAAAAATAGTGGGGACAGTGACATCCACTGTTTAAAACTTCTTGGGGGTTTGTTTTCACTTCATTTATCTACATGTTAACTTCTTATTTCTATATGTTAACTTACTAATAAGATGGATCTCAAAAATATATCACTGGGCATATAAATGTTTCAACGGTGGGTGTGACCGTGACGGTTCCTACAGTTTTCTGTGGTGGGCCCATTTGAAATTTAGGGTCAGTTTGGGCAGTGGGATTAGAAGGGATTAGGTGGGGATGGGATTCATCCGGGCTTGTGCCAATTCCATTCCTTGTTTGGGAGGAATGGAAATGCTTGGAATTACGTTAAATGGAATTGCATTGGGTCGTATGCTAATTTCACTCAATGTTTGGAAAGTTGTGTAGGTCCCAACATGATGTGTGGGCTATATCCACACTGTCCACCCATTTATTGAGATTATTTTAGAGCATGGGCCAAAAAATCAGGTAAATCTAATGCTCAAGTGGACTCCACCATAGAAATCAATAGGGATTGAATACTTACCGTTGAAAACTTCTTTGGTGCTACATAAGTTTTGGATCTATCTATTTTTAGACCCATGCCATAAAATGAGGTTACGAAACAAATGAACAGTTTAGATATAACACATGTATGTTATTGTCAGTAATTTCAAATGATGGTGAGTATATTCATTCAATGTACCACTGTATTATCAACAAAGTAGGGTATTAATTTAATCCCATGGTAACAGGGACAACCCCTGCAATTGGTAATAATTATGTTTTTTGAATCCCATCCCCACATAATCCCTTCTAATCCCACTGCCCAAACTGACCCTTAGATTTATCTAAATCTCTTTCTAATGCTATAGAAGGATCTCTAAAAATGGTTGGACGGTATGGATGCAACACATGCATCGTGGTGGGTCCACCGAGTTTGGTGACGTAGCGATTTGGCTACTGACCTCGGTATCCAATCCAAGCCCAGTCAAACCGGAAACGGATTGGCTACTCCCCCTGACACCCCCGCCCCGGAGCTGGTGGTCGGTGCTCTGTGGGCCCACCATGATGTATGTGTTTCATCCATTCCGTCCATCTAGTTTTGTAGATCAATTTATGGTAATGCAAAAAAAAATGAGGTATATCCCAGTCTCAAGTGGACCACATTACAGGAAACAGTGTTTAATGAGCTTTGACCGTTAAAAACTTTTGGGAGGCCATAAAAGTATTGGATCGAGTTGATCTTTGTTTTATCCCTTCATCTGGGTTTTTATGACCTAATCAACGGATTGGATGTCAAATAAACAGTACATCGGGCCTTAGGACGATTTAAATGATGGATATCCAATCACTATTTTTTTCCTGTGGTGTAATCCACTTGAGGTTTATATCCTCTCATTTTTTGGTTAAAGACATAAATTTATATTTAAAAATGGATGGACGGAATGGATGAAACACATACATCATGGTAGGGCCCACAGAGCACCGACCACCAGCTCCGGGGCTGGTGTCAGGGGCAGTAGCCAATCCGTTTCCCCATTGCGTATGCAATAAATAACCGTCACATCTGTTGCTCTGAGATTCTGACAGCCCAAGTAACATTTTCCATCGGGAAGCACAATGCCTGGGTATGCGGATTGCCTGCGACCGACAAAAGCTGATTGCGAAACGAGTATTTCAGTACGGTGCAGCGTAGGGAGTAAGCTCTGACGGGCCTACCATGATATATCTGTCTTATCCACGCCGTTCATCCGTTTTAGCAGCACATTTTAGAGCATTAGAAAAAAAAATGCTGAAAGAACATCCAATAAGTGGACGACATGGCAGGAAACGGTGGGGATAACTATGTTTACCGTTGAAACTTTGACGGGGGCTCACAGTGATATTTATTTTTCATCACCGTTGAAACCTTCGTAGGTCATGAAGACATGAATTAATGGAAAATACAAATATCATCTTGATTCAAAGCTTCTGCGAACCTGAGATGCTTTCAGGGGTAGGCATTCAATTAACACTATTGCCTGTGATGCGGTCCAATTGAATTTTGGACATGCTTAAATTTTGAGTCATGCCCTTAAAATAAGCGGGTTAAAATTATGGACGGCGCGGATAAGACAAATACATCCCAATGGCCCCACAGTACCCAACCGGCCACTACCCACCCAAATCAAGTTTATGTGGTGGAAGCCCGGCGTGGCCCAGCGATGATTTTTGTGAGAAATCCACACCAGCCATCTGCTCTAACTTGTTAGGGTATGAGCCCTAAAATGAGACATATCCAAAACTCAAGTGGGCCAAATGATGTTTATTTGCCATTCAAACCATTCAAAAGGCCACTACCATGGGGATGAAGCTGAAAAAGTAAAAAAAAAAGTTAAAAAAAAAATACACTAGCACGGTTCAAAACTTCTGTAGCCTCACAAATGTTTTAGTGGCAGGCATTCAATTCCACTGTTTTTTATTGTGTGGCCCACTCGAATCATGGATCTACTTCATTTTTTGGAGTCGTGCTCTAATGTAAAGTGGAAAAATGGATGGACACGGTGGATTTATCACAAATATCATGATAGCCCCCACCTAACTTCTCACCACATGTTATGGGTATCTATTGCCCATAGTAAGTCAATACGAATATTCCTAGTGACCTGACATGTTGGAATTTGATTGTGTCATGTGCCGCTGCAATAATTGATTCGATCAATATGTTGTTGTTATGAGTTTGGTCAAGCATCAAATAACTTTTAAAGCTGGGCCTCATCTCTTATACTAACACGTGGCCCACTCAAATCCTGCAAAGAGAGTTATTTGATATTCTTACAGGGTATGATGCATGATATTCTGGCACTTAAAAATCATACACATGGCATAAATTCATTCAAATCAAACAGGCTAAATGGAGGAACTGACTGCCTCAGTCACGGTCCCAAAAATCAGATCTGTTGAACGATCCTATCTCTAAATCATGGACATGTTGTTGTTGAAATAGGACCATTGGATATTTTTCAACTTGAACCGTTAAATAAATGTCCACAAATAATCATAATTTTTGGTTCATAAAAACTTTGAAGTGAAACCCATTTCTTTGACGGTTTAATTTGAAATACTAGTACACTGTAATTTCTATGTAGCCCAGGGTCCTTACTCTTACTCCGGTGGTAGGCTCTCGGGAGTTTTAACACCTGGTTGAGGGTTAGAGTGCCCATAGTTGGTGAAATTCCACTACGGCATGAGTGTGTGGTGGTGTGTGTAAAATGAAAATAATAATAATAAATTAATTTTTTAAAAAAATCTATGTAGCCTGTGTATCATCCATCACATTCTGCCTGATTATCAAAGCTTCTCTTCTACAAATAAAGTCCTACTTTTGCTGCTGCTTCTAGTAACAAAAGAGTACATAGCCGTACCTTTGTTTTACCAGACTAGAACGTTCACTAACTCAATGCATGTTAGCTTCAAATGCAACGAATGCAAGCGTGACAATCTGTCACATGGCCTACAGCATCTGATCCCGAGAAAAGGTTGGCCACACCTTTAAGTAACCTAGCTCAAAAGTCAGGCTAATCCACACATCAGGCGGTCCACATTGGTTTAATATCTGATGTAACATTTCCCACTGAATAGATGCTATACCTCTATAATTTCTAATGCATACACCTTTTCTTTGAGCTTTTCGTGATACAAGTACAACAGCACAACTAGGTTGGAGTCCTTTTTTTTTTTAATTATTTTTAATTTATTTTATTTTATTTTATAAGGCATGCACACACACCACCACACACTCATGCTGTAGTGGGATTTCACCACCTATGGATACTCGAAACCCTTATTGGGTGTTGAAACTCCTGAGAACCACCTGAGCAAGAGTAAGGATCCACAAGGTTGGAGTCCTTACCTCAGTGTAGACTCTGAGGAGTTTCAACACAAGATCTTGGGTTTGATACCCATAGGTGGTGAAATCCCGCTACCGCATGCACGTGTGTTGAGTGTGTGTTAAAAGAAAATAATAATAATTCTTTTAAAAAAAAGCACAAGGTTTTTATTTTTATTTTTATTTTTAAGGTTAGCTTGTTAGTACACACCCACGTCAGTACACACACTCCATGTTAGCCACCCCTGCCAGGGATCCATACCAAGACGTCAAGTGTTGAAACAAGGTATCTCCACTCAGTCTGCCAGTTGAGCTATGGATCTGGGTGTAAAACATCAACGCATGTGAGGCCCAACCGTGATGTTTATGTGGAATCCAAACCGTGCATCTGTTTTTTTTTTTTTTTTCATACACACACACCCCCACACACTCATGCCGTAGTGGGATTTCACCACCTACCGGTACTTGAACCCTTGACCCATGCATCTGGTTTAAATTCTCATTTTCATCATACATCCCAAGAATCATCTGTTCCAAAACTCAAGTGAGCCAAAACACGGAGCAATACACAATCACATTTAAAACCTATATATTCAGGTGGTGGACCTCCTGTGTTTTGTAAGAGTTTTTATTCGTCCGTTCATCCTTGTCTGGCAAACCTAAGTAATGGTTTGATTAGCATATAAACAACATGGTGGACACCACATTCCCTCTCAAAGCTTCTACGGCCGACGCCTCCCTCCCTAAGCTCCACTACCCCTTTGGTATAGTCTACATGGGTTATAGATCAGGATGAATTTTGGGGGAGATGGACCTAACATGGGGGTCACAACTAATGGATGGGTTAGATTTTGCATTTACACATCATGGTGGGCCCCACACAGCTCAAACCTATGGTAATTGCCAATTCTCCACTTGATTCCCTCATAGTGTCTACAGTAACTTGAAGGTACTCTTACCAAAAGTCGCCTATTTTTTGGCCTCTAATAAAATGAAACCACCTAAAAAGATAAATTCAATAAATCAATATATTTTTAATTTTAACTTTATTTTACCACCTTCTTTTTTATTAGCCAAGGCCTTGTTGAATCAAGGCCAAAGCTTTTTGGCCAAGCCAAGGCCTAGGCCCAGGCCTAGGAGTAAGATTTGGGCTGTTCATCAAGTAAATGTCCTTAGCCCCAATGGGCCAGGGCAAGAAAAAGATAGAGCCGCTTGATTAATAAATGGGCAAAAATTAAGGTCCAGGCACATGGGCTCAATATTTCAGTCAACCCACAGCCCAAACTAGGCCAGGCTAAAAAACCCAAATGGGGTTAGCTATCATCATCATCATCTACACCGTTTCCCAATTTGTGGTCAGCTACGTTAATCCTGGTCTGCTGTCCCACCCTATCAAGAGCTAGACCTGATAGAACCATACCCTTTTACATCTTTTATTGCTACCTCTTTTGGACCTTCCCTAGCCCTTTTTAAAGGGTTGAACTCTTCTACTAACTAGGCCAGAATTCCCTGTAGCTATTATTAATCTAAATGATAACATGTAGAGCCCGTCCGGAAATGTTAGACCCATCGCAGCACACATGCATATAAATCAAGGAGGTCCATCCAGTATCTACCATTGGATGGAAACGGTTTTAAAAGCCACACTAATTGTATGTAGAGCTGTACATGAACCGAGATTGCTCGGTTAACTCACTCGACTCAAAAAAGTGTGATTCTACTTGGCTCCAGCTGAGCCGAGCTGATTTTTTTATCTCAAAAAAATTTCAAGTCGAGTCCGAGCCAGACTTGGAACTTGACTTGTTCGAATCGATTCCACTCGGATGGGGTTCACTTAATATAAATATTTATATATTTAAATATATTACATATTATATATTATAAATATTATAATATTTATATTAAAAACCCTAGAATCTAAACTCAAACTCAGCTAGAAAGATCGAGCTCAAGCCCAGCTCGAGCAGGACCAAGTTGAGCCGAGTTCAAGCTGGGGTAGCCTGCTTGCTGGACTCGAGTTCTCGTGTACAACTCTAATTGTATGATCCAAGCCATCCAACCAGTGACCTTCATTCAACCCTGTGGTAGAAAGCAAAACATGGCCAATGGTAAACTTTATGATTTGGAAAGTGCAGAAGAAGCAATCTTATGATCATCCAACAGGAGTGGTTTTGGAACCATGTGTAATCTTATGATCGTCCAACAGGTGTGGTTTTAGAATCATGTGCCATCCGCAATGATATCATTTCCCTGTAATTGCATGGGTGATCTGGCACGCCCAACATGGACCACTGACCTGTAACATGTGGGGGAAGATGTCTGCTAGGGATGCAACTTGGGTGGTTTTCTCAACCCGAGCCCAACCCAACCTTAAGAGGACCTAACCAGCAACCCAACCTCACTCGGTGCCCAACCCGTAACCAACCCAAGGTCCTCTATACTCGACTCTGAACCCAACCTGACCAGACCCAAATGAATGCGATTACTCCCAGCCCGACCCAAAGTAACTCAACCTGAACCCAACCTGAATTCAAAGCAGGTTGCCTTTTTTCAACATGAACCCAACCTGAATTCAAAGCAGGTTGCCTTTTTTCAACATGAACCCAACCTGAGCACCTTGACAACCCAACCCAACCAGAACTCAGGGCTAGGTCAGTTGGGTTCTGGTTGACCTGAACTCTAAGTTGCAGCCCTAATGTCCACCCATCATGCAAAATGACATGCTAAAACATGGGGTCGTGCGTGTATTCACTTCCATGAGTCCATGCCCATGCATAATCCATTTGAGTATACATGTCATTTTCAGGAGTGGCATACCGATATAAGTCGCCTGTCTGAATACTTTAAGTGGTCATCTTATCAATACTTGCATTTCCATAACTATGGTGTCATGGGAGAACTGCTTGCAGTCTCAGCATCTGCAATCACCAAACACAAACAACACAAGCCCAAAGTGGTAGACATGTGCAAGATCCAGGCCATCCATCAGACAGGCCTGATGGTGAATGTGCCTTGGCCCAGAAATCATCCCAGTCAATTCATCAGTTGGGCCGACATAAAGGGGACAATTGCTTTTTCCTCTTCAAGCGGTCCATTTTTGGGCTAGGGTGCATTCAGCATGAGGCTCACCCAATGAATGGCCTGGATCTTCTTCACATGCCGCCTTCTGCACATGTGGGGAGCTTCTGTTTGGTGCTTGGAGACAGGTGTCTGCAAGTAAAGCTTTCTTCCAAGGTGTTTACATTCCCTGGCTTTTCCGTATTTCCGTCGATGATATATCCATGCGAAACGCCTCCTTTGGTATTGAAATAAACATGTCCTTTAACTCTTCTGGAACGTCGAAATCTTCAAGAACCTGGAACATGCCATAGAAAACACGATATAAATGTTTCCTGTGACAAGTAGAATTTGTGCCATGTACAACAGTGCAAGCACCAATGGACAGCAGTGACGCACCTTGAAAACCCCATCGACGTTGCGACCGGCTACGAGAAAAGTGCAACCTGATCTTTTGCATCCGACCAATATCTCCAGCATTCTATCATGATCGCCACTATAATATTTTGGCTGTTTAGCAGACAGAAGTTGCATAAACCACACATATATCAGTTAAAATTGTTTGTATGTTTCTAAACTGTCCCCAGAAAGCATCCGGAAGATGAAGAATTATTGGGTCATGATACATCTGGATGCAAAGAGCCCTAATGTGCCCAATCTGCATAAGAAGATTCATGTTTTGGCAATCCAGACCATTGATCTTATGGGCCCCAACCATTAATGAGGATTACTTGGATTCAGAGATCCTTGGTCAGGGTTACAAATAGATAAGAAAGATGCAACAACAATCTGGAAAAGAAGGCCGAAGACTGGATGGTTAGGATCTTGGGGCACCCATCATCCACCATGGGGGCCATGAGATCAATGGCCTGGATAACAGAACCATGGACCCGACTTGTATGATTCTGATGCATCAAGACATTGTAATACTTCCTGGAAGAGAATAGTTTTTGTTGCTTCTAATATGGAAAACCATCAAGCTGAAGAAAATTTCAGATCAAAAAAATAAAAGGAAAAAAGAAAAAGAAAAACAGAGGAGGATAAGAAGAAGACCGTCAAGTTCACAGTTTGCATGAATTGCTTTTAGATGAAAACTCTATAAAAGAACATGGACATACCCTTAATTCGCTTCAAGAAATGGTGCTTGAAGTTGCAACCTTGAGATGCTATTTTATATCCTAGATTGCCAGAAATGGAACAAAAAAATGCTGTATGGATAAATATGGAGCTTAAACATGTTCTAGGCTTCATCTTTTTTCTTTTTTCCACCAAAACCATCTACATGAAAACTGGTGCAATTTATATTTAATCATGTTTTAATGTGTTGTTGGGAATTGCACTAGTGGCAACAATGCCCCATTTAGAATGGAACCCACTTTAAACAGTTAATAATGTAGTAATGGTTGGAACTTGCAGAAACCCCATTCTGCATTGAGCAGAGTTGAGAAAGTCCATTGAACTGGTACAGGTGGTGAGTTGGAGTACTATGAGCAAGCAGGCCTTCATTATTAGATGTTCCTTTAGTTACTTGGGAATTAGTTCGGAATTTTTTCAATGTAATTGAACAAGTATTTTAAGAGTAATGACTTGAGCAGTGAGCATGGCATGATCATTTAATTTTAAGTTCGGTGATGATTTCCAGTTAAGTTGAGTGTGGATGATGTTTAATTGGATTAAAATTAGTATATGTGATGTAATGAAAATTAAATAATTTAGATCACGTGCTTGGGATTCAGGTCTTGAGTAGCCTTACTCGAGTACCCGGATTTCGGACTGTGACAAGTTGGTACAAATGGCAAGCAAGCTCAATGCAACAAATGGAAGAATTGAACAGAGTGACAATTGGGCCGACACCTATTCCGGTCACAAAAACATAGTAAATTATAAATGCATTAGGTTCTATTACTTGGTTGTTCAAAGGACAAACTTCCATTTATGTGTAAGGTTTTGTTGACACATGAATTTTGATACTCAGCCAAAACGAGCCCCCACGAATCCAAAGGCACCTTTGTGCCACACCATCTCAACTCCAACAACACTGCTGAAATTGAAATCATCACTTCGCAACAAAAGGGAAGAAAACCATGCGCCACACACAGAGTCCTCTGCGTCCAGCAGAGAGACCTCCATGCCAAGCTGCCAAAACAAGAGCAAAGAGCAGGTGTCGGGAATCTCAGACTCACATGCCAATAAATACCCCCAAGGCACTCATTTTAAGGGGTAAAATGAGATTGAGAATTGGAGACCAAATGAATCAAAAGGGTTGGATGGAAGCCAATGCTCATAAGGTGAGCCTCATATGCCTGAACCTTCCACCCCTACCATTGGGAATCCTTGCGCCATGCATTGGGGACCCAATGAAGGGAGAGGCTCTGTGCCACGAGCAGAACCTTAGAAGGCCTAACGCCAAGCACCACGCACTAAATGGATCGAGCTTTGCACCCAGTCGCAGAGTTCTCCTTTAGCCTAGGAGACTGTTACAGTCGTAGACAACCCACAATAGGCTTCTCATATAGCTATGCCCCAAATTAGGCGCATATAGAGGTAGGCATCGAGTCGAGTTGGACCGGATTAGGTCCAACTCGACTCGATCCGGTTTTTGCAAGCACTTGTCCTGAACTCGATCCGATTCGAGACCGAGTCCAGCAGGGCTGACTCGATCCAAACTGATTCCTTGCTGGCCTGACCCGAACCGAGTCCGACTCAGTCAGGGAAACCGAGTCAAATTGAGTTGAGTCTGTCCGGTCAATTCGGACTGGGCTGAGTCAAGCCGAGCCAAAGACTCTGGTGCTAGGAAGGAAATAGGAGGGAAATTGGGAGAGAAAGAAGGAGAGGAGGGAAATCGGGAGAGAAAGGGGGAGAGAAGGGAGAAGAGAAAGGAGGGAAGGAGAGGAAGTCGGCTCGGGCTGCAGGTAGGGTTAGGGTTCGGATAGAAGAAGGGTAAAGGTTTTTTTTTTTTTAAATGAGTAAAATCTAACTTTATACTACCCGATTCCGGTCCGAATCGGATCGGATCCGACCGAATTGGATTGAGTTGCTACATGACCCGAACTCGACTCGATTTGGTGTCGGATCCAAGTGGGTCTACTCGATCCGACCTGACCCTGGCTTTCGATTGAGGTTGGATCGGATCCGACTAGTTCAGTCGAGTCGGATCTGACAAGTCGAGTCGGATCCTGCCCACCTCTAGGCGCATACCCCTCAGTAATCCTTGCGCTAGGCGCAAAGGGTCTCATCATCTCATGATGAGAGCTAGAGAGTCACCTCCTACCCATCCTTGACATGTAAGCCCTCACGGTATTGTCAGGACAAGCATTTGTGTACGCCAAGCCAACCACAACTTTCTTGGTTTCAGAAACTTTGAAGACGAACAACCAAAGGACTCGGGAACGTCCTAGGCTATGTCACAGGACGCTCCACTCTAGTTTTACCTTTCAATCAAGGGTTTTCCCTAGAGATGTAATTAAAGGCCTATGTCAAACCACAATCTGGAATGTAAACGATCCCGGATTAACGAAAGCCAATCGACTTTCTTTGGGTGCCAAACATGAAATCATTTGCTTTCATGAAGAAGCGGGGTTTGGAACATTTGATAACCGTTTAAGGACAACAACAATTCCTCAATTCAACCAAGGAATTCCGATATCTTTATTACAAATCATCCCTCTTTTATGCATTGCTGGCTTATCGACTATATGACGCCACTGCCTCTCATGGTCAACCCATGATGCCAACAATGGCTACATGAGACGTCCAGTGTTTTAAATAGCGGTAGCGTGTTGTGTAGCGTTCAACCCTCCATAGCGTGTAGCGAAATAGCATAGCGTGTAGCGTAAGCTACACAATACTTCTATTTTTTAATTAAAAAAATTATTTTATATATATATATATATATATATATTATATATATATATATATATATATTAAATAGTAAGAAAAAACAAAATATTTTGGCATTTTGAGTTAGCAATTACAATCCATAATTTAATTGGTAAATTTTAAGTTAATACATGTCTCGTATACAATTTTTTAAGGGCCCAAATTAGGTAGGACTCAGATTATGAAGTGTAGCACACGAGTGTCAAAGTTTTTCGGACCCCACTCGTGATGAATATGTTATATCCACACCGTCCATCCATTTTGCCAAATAATTTTAGGGTATGAGCCAAAAAATGAGGCAGATCCAAAGCTCAGGTGGACCGCACCATAGGAAACAATGATAATTAAACGACTATCATTAAAAATTTATCGGGGCTACAAAAGTTTTAGATCAAGCTGACATGTGTGTTTTCCCTTCATCCACGTTAGTGTGACCCTATTAACAGGTTAGATGGAAAATAAACATTACAGTGGACCCTAAGAAATTTTTAATGGTGAGCATTTTATAACCACTGTTTCCTATGTTGTGGTCCACCTGAGATTTGGATCTTACTATTTTTTTTTAATCATAATCCAAAATGATGTGGCAAAATGGATGGACGACATGGATAAAATACATACAGTATGGTGGGGCCCATGTGGCACGTGTACATTTTATTAAATTGTGTAACGTGTTGCGTAACGCGTACCAGTCCGTTCATTTGACGCAAGCAAGTCCTGTGGGTCTGATCATGAGGTATGTGTTATATCTAAACTGTCTATTCATTTGAAGAGCTCGTCTTAAGGCTTGACACGAAAAATAATACAGATCTAATTATCAAGTGGACCACACTGCAAAAGGCAGTGGGGGATTGAACGTCTACCATTGAAACCCTTTTTGGGATCACAGAAATTCGGGATCAATATGAAATTTGTTTTAACTCTTCATTCAGGTCTTTTTGACCTTTTGAACAGATTGGATGGAAAATAAACGTTATGGTGGGCCTACGAATTTTTTAACGGTGAAAAATCATCATCTCGCTGCTATTTTTGGTGTGGTCCAGACGATCTTTGGATACTATTCATTTTTTGGCTAATGCTCTAAAATGATATTTAAAAATAGATGAACGGTGTAGATATAATAAATACATCGCTGTGGAGCCCATGTAACTTTGATCTCCTTTGAACCGTTCGTACAACTCGGAGCTCGAGGAGTGTCAGCGCTCGGCTTACCATGACATGCACCTACAGCAGCTATACTACACCAGTCAAACCGCTTCCGATTTCAAAAGAAAAAAATGGGAGAGGGAAACCGAAAAGAAAAAGAGGGAAAGAAGAGGGAGAGAGGAGAGAGAGAGAGAGAGAGAGAGAGAAGAGAAGAAGAAGAAGAAGAAGAAGAAGAAGGAAGAGGAGGAGGCCCGGGCCGTGATTGCAGCCGCAGCCGCAGCAGGGCGGGAAGAAGAAGAAGAGGAAGAAGAAGAAGGAGGAGGAGAAGAAAAGAAAAAAAAAAAAAAAAAAAGGTATGTTTTTTTTTCTTTTTTTTTACGCTATTTTATACGCTACGTAGCGTTTTTTGTACGCTACGCTACGTAGCGTACGCTACACGCTACGCTACCACGCTATTTAATACACTGGAGACGTCTAACTCCCAACGGCTAACGGAGAGGTCTAGGCACTATTCTATCTTGCCAATATTGCCTCCAATACAATTGACACCATTTCCAACATGACAACAATACCTCTAACACAATCCCCAAAGAGCAAATTCAACTCCACTCAAAGATTATTTTTTTTTCACCAACAGGTTCATAAACAAAGTGTCAACTCCTAAACTATTCACCAAAACCACGTAGGCAGGGAAGGAGGCAACATAAATGACAATCCTAAGGCACCAAATGCGTGTCAACAATAACAGCAGCAATGTACTTAGCATGGTATTAAGTGTCTGTTGATGTGAGTTGCCCACAGACCGGAACTGGTTGGACTTGGTTGGAAATTGTGTGTATGTGGGGAGGCAACTATATAAGTGGATTGCGTGGCATGCATAACATGCACTATTGAATCTAGAAGACATGAATACCATGCACGATGCATCAAAAGATCATGTACATGACAAGTAATAGTACACATGCACTCCATCTTAAGTTTGTACATGCATTACACGAGGTGCATGGCATGCCTCCCATTGTTTCTCATCATACATGCACATGACATATTAAGCAATATGCATTCTATGACAAGTAGAGATTCCCCACATTGATGAGCCTCGCTGCCGTGTCTGCGCCAATTACAAAAGCACTGCCAGGAAACAGTTCTGCTTTCTTGTAAAAATAAGGCTGATTGGAAATAATCAGTGTCTTTCCTGCCATTTTAAAATAGCATGAGATAGCACACAAGAGTTTTGCATGTGTAAATAAATGATCTATACCATCACTACAAAATTGTTCTAGTGTATAGATATACTTGATTGTCATTCAATTTACAAAAGGCACACTGAAAAAAAAAAAATGATAGTAGATGATTCATAGACACTATTAAGAAAATAGAAAAATGCAAGAGGTAAACTGCATACATGATCATAGGGTAGGAACTGGGCTCAGCTCGCTCTGGCCCAGGCCAAGTCCACAACCTGTTTTGGGCTAGTTTTCAGCTGATCCTATAGGCTGAGGGTTAGGCCATGGCCTGAGGTTAGGCTTGATGACTAACTGGCTCAATTTGGCTTATATGCCTGAAGGCCTGACAAAAATCAGCCCAGCCCAAACTTCTCACATTGGTTGGTAGAGTATTTGGCTGGAGGAACCAGCCAGCCCAAGACTGATTTTTTAGTTCACAACCAGGGCTTGGTCCAAGCCAGCCCAACACTGTAATCACCATAAAAGATATTTCTCACACTGTCCATAACAGTTGCACAAAAGCAGATTTTAAAATCTTGCTCTTAAGTGAAATGATAGGTGGGGATGATCAGATGGATCAAATGCTTCCCCTGTCAATTGTAGTCTCTGTGGATTATTCAAATCTGAGGAACATTTGCATCTGATATGGTACTTCATGGTTACAGTATGGGGTCCATGTTGGATATGGTTCAGCAATACCAAAATATTTTATATTAAAATAGCGATTAGATTATATAAAAACATATCTTTAAGAAATAATCAAATTATTTCAAAAACGTTTTACTGATAAAAGTTTTATAAAATCTTAAATATATAGCCATCCACATACCCTAGGCTTTGGGGGTCAAATGAGTCCAACAACTAGAACAATAGCTGTACTTGACACCCTTGCCAATACAAACAGATGAAGCCAGCACTCCCACATGGACTCTAAAACCAGTTCAGGGCCTGCTACTATTTATAGATCTTTAATATATAATAAAAAAATTTATATCGTGAATTTAGTTTAATTTCTTAATTGATCTTTTATGAGCTTTACTCACAGGTCTGAAATTCACTACCAGCTGTGTTTAAGCCCAATGTTGCAAGATTTCCTAAGGAATTGAAGGTGTAGTGTTCAGAGGGAGGGGTTGTTTGTTGGAGGTGCATTAATAGCTGTTTCTTGGTTCTGCTGTGGATTGTTTGGTGTAATTGTAAGAAGCTCATCTTCTTCTTTTTTAATGAGGAACTTCATTAGATAGAAACAAAAGGACAGGAAAAGGAAACAAAAATGGGTGGGGGGTGGGGATCAAAGGGAAGAAAGAAATCAGTCTTCACTAGTAGTTCCAAGACACTAAAACATGAAACAGATAAGAGAAACAGCATTAGCAACTTATAGGAAGAAATGAGGCTCTAGTTTGAATGAAATTAGACCTTTGCAATCAAATAGAAAACAAACAATTCAAAAAACTCAGGCGGGATTTCCTTTGGTATGGCAAAGGGGACAAGAAAAAATTTCACTTGGTTGACTGGAAGACGGTCTACCAGCATACTAATCGTGGTGGTGCAGGTGTGAGAAATCTGAAAATTATGAATCGGGCCCTCCTCGGCAAATGGCACTGGAGACTTGGAACAGAAATTGGATCTCTATGGAATACCCTCGTTAAATGCAAATATGGTCAATCGGTTGGAGGATGGTGGACCAAAGATTCTTCAGCTTATAGAGCTTCAGCATTATGGAAAGGCGTGCTTGAGTCGAAACAGGACTTTCTGAAAGGCATTGGCTTCTCTGCAGGCAAAGGCACTAATAGCACTAATATCTCTTTCTGGGATGATATTTGGGTGGGAAACTCCCCTTTAAAAATTGCCTTCCCAAACATTTATCGGCTCGCCCCCAACAGGTGCATCTCAGTAGCTGAAAGCTACACCTATCACGGTATTGATATCGTTTGGAACATTCCCTGCAGAAGAAACCTTCTAGATCACAAAATCGATGAGCTGGCGGCCCTCTTTTCTCACCTCAACAGTAGCAAACCAGATCAGCAGGAAACAGATAGCATTATTTGGAGAATCGACAAAAAGGGTAAATTTTCAGTCAAGTCCCTATACAACTTTATCTGCACTAATCTCCAATCTTCCAAAGAATCCTCGTCAGACAAAATTTGGAAGTACAAGCTCCCTCCTAAGATCGTGGCTTTTGGATGGCTGGTAGGCAACAGGAAGGTCCTGAGAATTGATAATCTAAGGAAAAGAGGTATGCCTATAACTAACATTTGCCTATGCTGCATGACGGAAGCTGAATCTGCAAACCACCTTTTCATACACTGCCCTTTCATTTATCAGATCTGGTCAGTGATCTTCTCCTGGTTCAATATTTCTTGGGTGTTTCCCAACTCTACGGGCCAATTACTAAAAGCCTGGCATGGTGTTTTCCTTGGAAAACAAAAAACTCAGGTTTGGAGAATGGTTCTTGCGGCTGTTTGGTGGACAATTTGGGAAGAGAGGAACGGGAGATGTTTTAAAGGGGAATCGAATGTGGTTGGGCACTTGGTGAAAAGAATCCATTTTCTCATCGTTGAATGGGCTTCTAATATCCCGTCCATAAATGACTGTAGTTCGTTTGTGTTTTCTTAGGCGTGTTAATCTGCTATCTCAGCAGGTTAATTCCCCTTTCTCTTTTGTAATTTTTCTCTCTTAATATAAATCTTTTGTCGCTTCTCAAAAAAATAAAAAATTGGGCACAAAATGAAAAGGAAAAGGAAAAGAAAAGAGAAAAGAACAGAATATGTGAATAAAACCTTACCAGCTTTCTCAAATTGCTTAACCCGATCTTTGATTTGAGATACTGTCAGTGGAGGTTTATCTGCATTAATTGCTGAAATCTCAAAGCATGGAAGACCATCACCACAAATGCTGCATAGGAAAGAAGAAATCAGTAATAGTATCCAATGCTCATTAAAAGAGCATAATAAGGCTACTACTGATGTGTAAACTATATTTGCATGTGCCTCACTTTTCAAAGAAAGAGCATAAAAAGGCTAACACTGATGCGTAAACTATATTTGCATGTGCCTCGCTTTTCAAAGATTTAGGAAATTGAGTATCTGGGTCACTATCCCAGAGGAGAGAAGATGAACCCAGTTGTATTTTGAGAGCCTACACTCACTCCCAACACCGGCCACTAACAAGGTGTAAGAAGACTTATCAGGTAGTTCTAGAACTCCCAACACCGGCCACTAACTGATGGAGAATGACAAATCAGTCCCTTTATCTCATAGCTCAGGCCCCACATCCCATGGGTTAGGTCCTTGGCCGAACTCCCCTTGTGGGCCCCACATCACACGAGCCACCTGCCTCACATGGGCCGCCCACCCCGAGTGTGTCCCCGCATCCCACATGCCACTCCACTCGAGCCCGGTGTGAAAATGCCCCTGCACCCTCCCCCCCTCCCTCCCATCCCAATCCTATGATTCTAACTCCCATTCTCCTGACGTTTTCTGAATACCGTAGTCCCTCCCTAACCACTCTTAACATTCTTCAACAAACCCTAACCCCATCCATGTGAACCTATTTTAAACAAACCCCAACACAGGATCTTTCCATTTTAGTGAAATCTCAACACACCTCAATGCAGGATCTTTCCATTTTAGTGACATCTCCAAAATCCGGTATCTACATTGTTTTCAGTAAGTGTGAAAGAGAGGTGGACATGCTCACATTTCATACATCAGTGATTCCTATGTAGCTTTTCCAAAGAGTGAACATGATTAAGATATCGCTTGACAATTGCTGAGGGCTGATGTCAGGTGAAAAGCGGGTTTTCGAACATTTTCAAATCTTGATGATTGGACATAAAGCCAACAATAAATTGATGGGACACAGCTATGATGATGATGACGACGATGACGACAACTACAATGATGATGAAACCAAAAAAAGATAGGTGAATCAAGATCCATATACCTTGATGCGACTTCCAAAAGTTTGAGATGACCATCATGCAAAGGATTAAATGAACCGGATAATATAATCTTTCTTTCTGAACTTGATGCATTTGTCTCTGCAAATCCAGTCCTTAACATAAATAACAGCAAAATTGAAAGAAAGCGCCATGTACTACAGTTTGTGCACTGATAAAAATCTAAATTGTATTTCATGTTAAATCAAGCTATGGATTATACTAATACCATTTGAAAAGGAATAAACTTTCATGCATATTTGCCCATCAATAAGTTGCTGTAACTCTTGGTCTTCATTGAACAGCATTTCATGTTCATCAGGCACTTCAGAATCCGTCAGTTCTGAAACAAACGTAGCTGAAACTTTGCAAGCATCTGCAACTGCCTTTACCAAACGTGTCGACAGATCAAGATATCAGAAGCAACGATTATAGGAATGATTATAGAAGATAATCAACAAACCAAAAATCACATGCAGCAAAATTCACAACCGATGTACTGGGATGCTATCTACCATACAGGCCAGATGGCATACTACAACAAATCATCCAGTGCTACAGATCATTCATAGATGAGCCTTGAATAGTTCCTTGAGAATACACAGTATCCTGGGTTTCTTCTTCAGTTTTTCCCCTTTATTGATAAGTAACGGATCTTATTAAAAAATATGAGTGCATCAGGAATTACTAATGCCTATACTAAAGAAAAGTTAAGATATAACTCTGACAACAGAGAGGGGAGTATGGAAATCAAATGACAGTACTGTGGAAAGTTAAGCCATACAGCATTCAGAGTTACACTCGAGCTTCGTAAGTTTTCCCTTGAAATTTCTCAATTACAAAATACCTGCGCCTAAACATTTATCATCCGTATGATAGGTCTTCTCGTCAATAAACTGATAGCATATTAAATTAAAGGTAAGTACAGGTCCCATTCTCAAAAGAGACCATTCATCCATTGTATAGTTAGAAACATGATCTGCATCCCATATTTATTACATATGTACAACATGCTCATTTTTTCAAGAAGAGATAAAAAGGCAAGATTGTCTTGAAAAAGATTCAGCTAGTAGCTGCAGCAATAGGCATGGATATAAAAGGGAGCTTGATGTTTTTCTTATTCTTTCTTGAGAAATGATAAATCCATTCAATGGAAAAGAACAAAGTGGAAGAGGGACGTAGTCCACAATACAAAGAGTCACCCAGCTAACAACATCCATAGCTAAAATATTAGCCACTTGATTGGCCTCTCACCAGACATGGGCAAATGAAATGTTTATCCAGGAAGCAATATCTTGCATCTCATTAGAAATAGAGAACTCCCAAGGCTCCAAGTTATCAGAAGAAGCCCAAGAAATATAAGCTAGAGGCTCTGAAACATTAATCTCCTCACACACACAAGGTTCAGACGACTCATGGATAATTCCTTTACCATCCCTAAGCACACTGCTTATCCCATAATGACCTGGATTACCATGTGAGGAACATAAAAGTCCAATTTTGAAACCCTGGCCAGCAGGGATTTCCGGAGGCTTCTAACTTCAAGAATCGGTGTGATGCTGGCCTACGACCCACCTAGGCCCACCATAGGGCCAACAATAATGTAGGCCCGCAGCCTACTCTAAGGGCCAAAAATGTGCTGTTGGACTGCTTATTTTATATATTTGAGGGCCTAAATTAAGGAATGCAATTTACTATTTTTGGAAGTACAGGGGGCTGATTTAAAGATGTAATTGAAGATATGAGGAGCTAATTTAGAGATGTAATTAGAATTATTTTCTATATTTGCTTTTACTATTATTAGGCTTTTACCATCTTAGATTCATTTGAAATAAATTATGATTGATTTGAAACCAATCTATTGGTTAGGGGGTTTTTCATTAAAGATTCATTTAGGGCCCTGTAAGTTTTCCAACTTCCTTTGAAATGCAAAGTAGATGAGCCATCATTATCATTCCGAGGCGTTTGTTTAAGCAGGAATTATGGCTCGTAAATCGAGAGTCAAATACACTTGTAAAGGAAGCAGGTAAAGTAAATTGTAATCATTACATTTTCATATTATACAACTACCAATTTGACAGTGATTTCTCGGTGAAACAAACAATGTAGCAAAATCATCATTACAATAAAATGTAAGTGATGTCACCACATAATTACAAGAGTAAATAATTATTACCCATTTATAGCCTTTTACTGTTGCAATTGGAAAACTAAATAGGCACGTAAGGTCTATAAAAGGGTGGGTGGTGTAGGAAGTAGTCATTCCAAATTTTTTAAGTGTGAGTTTTTCTTAAGAATTGTAAGAGAAGAAGTTGATATCAATAAAGTTCTCTCCCTCTCTACTCTAATATTCTTATGGGTGCACTCTTGTTCATTTCTTTGAGATTAGGGTGCTTTCGTGCCGAGGCCTCATTGACTCGATAACCGAGTTACACCACACTGCCAAGCTATGAACTACTGGTAGCTAGTCTTTAAGGAGACTCATAGCGTCATCCCAAGAATGAATTATCTTCATGTGTTAGAGAAGGAGATATTTTTAACCTTCATCTATCAATGTAAATATTGAAGGACCTTTATATATAAAAAAAATTGCTCCATAACTTTCTTTTTTCCCCTTTTTTAAACATTGAAATCTTTATTGAAGACTAGAAGCAAAATTAGAGAGGGGATGAGCAAAAGTCATCCATGATACAGCAGATGAAAAATCTCATTACAATTGCAATGATTGAAAAATCGAAGAGCTACGGCCCCATTTTATAATTATGTCTTGATTCCTAAACTTCTCGGAACACATCCTCTTTTTAGTCTCAAAGTTACAGGAAACACAATTGTTCTGTTCTTTCCAAATTGACTAAAGGCCTAACAATGATGAAAGATACATGATGAGGACATCCAAGCACCAGTCAAAGTATACCAAAGGAGGAGAGCCCCATTTCTTATGGCTAGGTGATGCATACATGGGGCCCCGTAGGCCCAATTTGAGTGCCTACCCCGTTGAAAACCCCACATGCATGATTATGCATCTTTGAAGGCCCTGCATTGGGAAGATGCATGTGAGCTACTTAGTTGGACCATTTTGACCGTTGGATCATCATCATTGGACATCTTGATCGTGGGCCACGAAATAGTTTAGTTTATTTAACTGTTTATATGTTTGTTATTTTTATTTAGTTTATATTTTTGTTAAGTTTAGGGAGTTCGGAACAACTTTTATTTTATTGAGCGTCGTTATGTGAAACTTTTTATCTAAGAGCATCCTTTTGTAATAACTCTTTCCTGAGACTATATAAGGGTTGGATGTCCCCAAGTTGACTATTATTGCATATGAAATAAGAAATTCTCTTTTTCTTTGCTTTGTGATGAAGTAAAACCTCCGATGATTGGAGCAATTTGGTACGATGCCATGTAGTGATTCCTAGTTATCATTCTCTTTCATTTTCTTCCATCAAAAGGTATTTCTTCTCTCTCTCTCTTTCTTTCTAGTTCTCTTTTTCTTTTTTCTACAACAACAACTCATCTCCATCTCCATTCTTATTCTTCCTTCTTCCAATTCATACACCTGCAACCTAACCCATCCCTAGAATCCCAAATCACAACCCTACATCCCCAATTCAAACCCTAATCCCCAAAAACCTAACCCTAGTTTCCTCAAACCCTAATTTTTAAAATCCTAACTCTCAAAACCCTAATTCCCCATAACCTACTTCCAAACCCTAATTTCCAAAATCCAATTCCCAAACCCTCACAAACCAAGTGAACCCCTTTGAATTGAGAACAACCCCTATACTTAGATGGAAGTCCTAACTTCCATAGATCCTGATTATTTGGTATTTTATTGGATCTACATTGCGGGATTGTCATATGGCCTAAATTCGAACATGTTACATTGCTGATTAATAATAAATAAATAATAAAAACTTGTGTTAGGTTAGCTTTATTTTGCACTTTAAATTGTTCTAGTTAATCCATTGATGGTCTTATTGCATCATTCTAGGCTAGGTCATCTGTCCTACATCAATGCCATAGTGCTTTCCTTCTCTTCCACATATGGACACCCACCCATGCATTGAAAAGAGCTGAAATAGAACCCGGTCTGACCTATTACAGCTAGGGGTGTACATTGAGTCGAACCGAGTCGAGCTGGCCTCAGCTCGACTCGGCTCGGCCACTTGCTGACATCAGCTAGAACTCGGCTCGGCTCGGCTCGGTCCTCGAGCCTGACTAGCCAGCTCGGCTCAATTCGGTCAGCAGCTTGGGCTAGTTCGAGCCGAGTTGAGCCTAGATCAAGCTGAGTTCGCCATTGCAGCATTTTCACAAACACCTGGACTGCACCTTCAAAATCTCACTGTATTTGAGACAACAGCAATGGTTTTACAGGTATTTTATCAAACACCTTCTAAGCAACATAAAAATCAAGAAAAAAAAAAGGGTATTGGTTTCATATACATACTTTCCTTGCCACCAGCCACACTTCTTTGAGTCATTTCATCAAACACTTGGTGAGCAACATCAACATCAAAGTAACCGAGTCACCGAACTGGTTCGATTCGAGTTGGATTCGAGCTAGGTTCAATCCAAGTCGAGTCAAGCTGGGGCCAGCTCAAACTCATTTTCAAGCTCAAAAAATCAGCTCAACTCGGCTCGAACTCAGCTTTGAACAAAGTCGAATCAAGCTTTTTCGAGTCGAGTCGAGCGAGCTAACCGAGCTGGCTTGGTTCATGTACACCTCTAATTACAGCTTAAAGATCTGCTGCAACTGAGTCCACACAAAAGAAGCAAGAAAGACGCCATAGCACTTGTTTTTTCTTCCCCATATGAAAAGAAGCTCCATATTAGAAACAGACGTATACTCAAACTACCCTAAATTTTGCACATCCAAATCTGAATGGCTGGAAACGAAACATTCCAAGTCATCAAAATTACAAATCATAGAACTCGACATTTGAATAAAATAAATGGGATCTTTTGGTAAGCATTTGGCAGACTATCACACCGATTCTGTGCATATTCCAAATATAGTTTTTGAACATGGATATTAAGACACTGAAATAGCAAAGAACTTATATCTTCACATAGAAAATGTTCAATTTAAAATGAGGTAGATGAATATTCTTTCAGCTATAATACTGGCTATGCACCTTGAGTAGAAGACGACTTGAGATTGTGTCTTCTTCTTCACGAGTTCGTAGACCCTAAGAAACAATTCAACAATAGGCATTCTAAATATATCAATATATCTAATATAAAACTCTAGGTAAGAGCCAAAAGGCCCAAGACAATGCAGTAAATACCTTTGACAAGGTAACATTTGATACCCAAAGCCGATCAGATGTTCTTGTTGACAAGTAAAACCTGTATAATTCAAAGCGTCCAAAAAGACAGCCCAAATCATATTTTCGAACAACTTGATCCGAAAAATAAAAACGATGCAATCATTGAAAGATAAGTTACACAAAACAGCTGGGAAGTAAAGCTTAATCAATAATCAGCCCATAAATAGGACTATATGATCCTGACCCTGAGGATATGAATAATTTCTTGTAGTTTTAAAATAAACAACTGTGGCACATAGCTTGGTGATGCAGACTATTAATCTCATAGCCCCTACCACCAATGGAACCCTACCTCAAAACTCTCACTGAGGGGAGAATCCTAACCAAGGTATTCAATAACGTAATGGTGGCTGTAAATAGATATAGATCATAATGTCATGTTGTTGTTGTTATCATTATCATTATTATTTTTTATTATTTAATATGCAACGGAGATTTTATTAAGGGTGTGTTTGGTTGCACCAAATATCATGAAATTTGTTCATGATAATTAGTGCAACCAAACGCACCCTAAAAGCTAGGGGAGTGGAATTGAAGAGCCAAAAGTGAGTGACCCTTTCGTCACTCCCTCCTTAGCAAGAGACAACAGTATCACTCACACCCCTTCGGATAACCAAGAATGATATGTTATGATCTCATTGATGTTAAACATGGTAGCAATTTTTTTTGAAGGGTAATATATTTTATTGAAGAAATGTTTGAAAAAATACAAAGCAGCAAAAAGTACATGGTAGCAATTTTAAATACCCAAAGAGTACCATTAAAAATAATAATAATAATAAGAAGAAGAAGAAGAAGAAGAAGAAGAATAAAACACTATAACATTGCCAAAGTGAGTGTGAGAGATGGAGCTTCAAATGGAAAGTAGGAAACCCATAATAAGCCAAGAAGAAGAACATTGTGAACCATGAATTACGTGGGTGGGATTGGCAGCATGCCTTATTGAGCAAGAACAAGAGGAGATTTTCAATGAGATCAAGGAATTGTAGCATAGTTAATGACAACATGAACAAGAGAAGTCACCAGGTGAAAATTGTGGCATACTCAAGGTTCTAATGGCAATTAAACCATGGAAACTTTTGCACCATGATCCCATAATGTTGGATCTTAGAAACTAAAGAGCCTAACCTTCCAGGCTGCACTTTTATACGGTTCTCACAAGGTGGCCAGGATCAGCTATTCAAGCATGAGGAGCAGAATAAGAGCACAGTATCAAGAGTTATATGATCCCAGACCCTACGACATCTATAGTATCCTCACATCCTTAGTCTGTATAAGTGGGCCCATGTTCTGGTGCTCCAGACTGTTGAACTGATGAGGCCCACATTGGATGGCCTAAAAAACTACTTGATGGGATAATGTTTACCCTTCCATACACAGCCTGCAAATAGACATTGGAGAAAGAATTACAATATCTACATTCAAGTAAATAAAGCGTGGACGATTGGATGATCAGGAACTTCCAAATTCAAAGATTTTTTGGAGCAAGGTCCATCCAAGGTGGTGTTCATCATTGCAGCAGTCTGTATCACTGAACCATGGACACTGCTTGTACAAACTGAAAACCCAAGGATACAATGCATATCCATAGATCAAGAATCGTATATTTCCTTACTATCAACATTGAGTACATAAACATGCCTGGTCATTGATAAGAACTCCTAGGTGGTTTGTCTTATGATGAAGGTCTTTGGACTGGAGGAGACATCAAACTGTGATACGTATTGCCAATATAGTTGTATGACATTGTGGTAACTTGAGATGGCACCTGACAGAAATTTAAGGCTCATCTAATGTCTGTATTTGATACCAGAACGACAAGCAAACTAGAGTAGTTTCTTGGGATTGTGGTAAAAGAGCTTTGCTTAGCCCACGCGTGTTTGCAACACAGCTCATGTACACCCCACACATGTGCCAGCATGACACTAGGTCTAAGGTCCAATCTATCTATCAGAAGGGCATCATTGTATTGATGCCCTAGGCCCCTAGCCCAAGAATCAGACTGATCCAATGGTCAAGTGGGACACAGTTTGCAAAACAATCTGTGAAAATTTTTGGAGTTCTCTAAACCATCCACTTGTTTCGAATATTGGGGCCCACCTGCTGAGTGCACTAGAATTAATTTTGGGAAACGTCTACAAGGTTGGACCAACCTGATGGATGAATTGGATCTCACACCTAGGTGCCATGATAGTACACATATGGCATGTACCCTATGATGGGGACATCTCACACACACACACGCCCCCCTTACGCATGTATGCAATGAGGAGGGCCGAATCGATGACGACATCCATGGAGGGCCTCTTAGTTAGAGGATTGTGTTTTGGTTCCTTGGGGTGGACCCGATCATCATGTGAATCCCATCATTGGATCTCATGATCGTGGCCCACTACCCTAGGTGACCTAGGACTTTGAGTTTTGCTTATTACCGTTATTAGGAACATCATGAACGGTTCATATAGCATTGATTAATTGTTATTTTTTTATTATTTCCTCTTTAAGTAATAGTATGCGCACATGGCGCGGCTTTTG
Organism: Magnolia officinalis; assembly: GCA_021015155.1. NCBI lineage: Eukaryota > Viridiplantae > Streptophyta > Magnoliopsida > Magnoliales > Magnoliaceae > Magnolia > Magnolia officinalis. Next base: position 52,876,940 of record JAJHSJ010000016.1, read on the forward strand.
GGGTATAGATTTTTCTTATAAATAGGCAACCCCTTGTAGGGTTTTTTCATTAAAGAAGATTAATAAAATTTTGCGTTTTCCTGCTTTTCTAATTCTCTGAGTTGTGGAAACCTAATTGGGTGCGAAACCCTCCCTTCTTCAAAGGGTTAACTACCGTGGTGTGAAGCCACACACATCCCAAATCGCCCCCATCTCCTACCATCCATATTCTTCATCTCCTACAATCATCCCCTCATCAAATCCACCCACGTTTGCAGCTAATCTTTCCCCTACAGCAGATTTCCAGAATCTGGCCCTGCAGGAGGACCGAAATTTCGGCGGAGCACCGTGTTCAAACCGATCATCTGTTTGGCCTGAAATTTGGAGGTAAGGTGGCCCATCCCTGGCCGACCAGGCCCTAGCTAGTCGATTCCAGATTCGTGGGCCCCACACACGTGTGGGCCGCCATCCACACATGTGCGTCAGGTCGGTTTGTTGTCCACACATGCGGGTGGATCACAGGTTTCCTCTTGTCTCTCTTTCACTCCTCTCTTACCTGATTTTCCTAACCCTAACCCTAGATTGTTAAAATTCCAATTTCTTTGCCTTTTTTTCTAACCCTAGGGTTTTCCTAAAGTAAAACTTGTGAAGCCCTTGGATTAAGGAAATATTTTTGTGCATGTATGGATGAATTTATTCTCCTTTGAGCATTGTTTGGTCTATAACTTTAATTGATCCAGCCCTAGCATGTGTAGGCCTGGACCCGCATAGATTCCCCTTCTTGAGTGCTTGACTTTATGTGGGATGTGAAATTTTGTGTGATTGTTTCTGAACTAGTATGATCTAAAGCCTAGAATCTTGCATAGCATATTTAAATTTTCATGTCCTACATCACCCTAGGTCCCTAACTTTCTTGCATGCAAACGTGTGGGCTCAGCGAAGCTCCGTAGTCAAAACAAAGATGTAAAGAAAACGACCACACAATAAATAAAAGAACTGCGAGAAAATGAGCTCCTTTTGTTGTCTATATGAGGAGAGAGATCATCACTTCCACATCAATGTTTAATACATAAGATTGGGTTGCCAGAAGAGCCACCTCAATATTTAATAGACCCTAAAAAAGCGTATACATGCAACTTAATATAGTGTAGCATAATTTAAGACAGAAAAGCCCCTAATGAAATAGGCATACTCAATTACCCCGTCGTTTCTACAATAGCTACAAAACAAGTTGCATAATATGAAAGGGCTGAAGAACCTTTCAAAAATATCCATTTTGCCAAAACAAATGGAAAAAAAAAAAAAAAAAAGGCATAATGACTGGAGAGAACAAGAAAAGTGATACCTATGATTCCCACGTTTTGGAGGTACGCTAGCCAAAGACCCTGTAAAACCCACACCTACAACTGGAAAACCTATCCAAAAAACAGCAAGATGTCACATTCACACACAAGAAATTGTTACACTGAAACTATCAAGGAACTTTTTTTTGAGAGATAACTATCAAGGAACTTAATTCTTGCACTTAAGGAATGATAAGATTACTTCAGGAGCACGACTTATGTTGATCTTCGTTATTGCTAATAGATGTGGATGTGGGTCATACCACTATACGGCCTACCTAAGGTCACTTAGAATTGTTTCTACGCTTGCTCTTTTGTTAATAGTGGTTGACGCCATCATGGGGTTCTATCTTTTGTTATTAAGGTCACTTTTGTCATTATGAAAATTCATTAATACAAAAAAGGGAGAGTGGGGGCGTCAACCCTATTTTGGGCCTCTCTCTTCTCCTAACATTTTCGTCTTCTTTCTCTCTTTCTTCTTTTCTTCTCTCTCTTTCCCTATACTTTCACATCATATTAGAGGATCCTTGTTTCTGATTTAACATTTTTCTTTCTCCTATTCTCTCCTTCTTTCTCCCTCTTTTATCTTTTGGTACGTCTCATCCCTCTTGTGCTGGAAATCTTTTAAGAAACCTAGGGTTTCTTTTTCTTTTTCTTTTTCCTTTTTTTGGGCCTTATGTAATGGTCCGTGCATGAGTAGGTAAATGAAGTCCGTGTGATCTCACCTCTCATGTGATTATTATAAGCGTGTGGGCTGGTTGCCCGTGTTGGATGCCATGTTCGTGATCATCTACAATTGTAGCCAGTTGGAACATGTAGACATGTGTTATGCTCATTGTGTGAAGCGTACAAGTGGAGCATTAGTCAATCGTTCTAAGTCAGCACATGTTTGTGCAAGACTTGTAATATTCTCTTTTTCACTTATTTTGATGGGGATGAAAATTGATCCGAAATCTAGATTCATAAATCCATCTAATTTTTTAGGGGTCCAGATGGCCTCTATTAAATTAAATGGAACAAATTATCTCCAATGATCTAAGTCCACCCAAGTGTTTCTAACGGCCACAAGAAAATTAAGATATTCAACCATAGAGAAACCTCATCAGAGTTCTAGTACTAATGATCAATGAATCCAAGAGAATGCCTAAATTATGACATGATTGTGGAACAGTGTGAAACCATCCATCAGTGCGAATGTAATGTTTCTAAACGCCGCAAAGGAAGTGTGGGATGCATTGCGAGAGATGTATTCATCCGACAAAAACATATCTCTTATGTAGCAGTTATATGAAGAAATATTTGAGCTTCAACAAGGTGATAAATTTTTAAGTGAATACTATTCCAAACTCAAAAGAATGTGAGAGAAGATGAATGTGTATCGACCTCTTACTACTACTTTGGAGAAGCTACGTCAGCAATGTGAAGAGTTCTGTACGGCCAAGTTCTTATCGAGGTTGAAACGTGAGTATGAACTGGTTCATACACAAATTTTAGGTGGCGTGTATGTGTCATCTCTTAACAAGGTGTACGCTTGCCTCTAACGTGTATCTCTAGGCTCTACGAGTAGAATCAATGACAGTTCAGCTTTAACATCTTCAAGCGTTCAAGGCCATGGTGGTGGTCGTGGCGAAATAAGAGAAGATCATGGATATAAGAAGGGCACACACTGTGGGCTCTTTAATAACTCTGTTGAAAAATGTTGAGATCTCCATGCAAAGTTGGAATAATGCAGAGGCATTTTCACACTGGGCTCGAGTGGGGTCGCTTGTGGGATGCAGGGGCACACTCGGGGTGGGTGCGGCCCACGGAGGAGGTCTCGTGTTCGAGACTCCTCACCAAAGGTGATTAATGCGCATTTCACACCGGGCTCAAGTGGCATAGCCCGTGGGATGCGGGGACACACTCGGGGTGGGCGGCCCATGTGATTTGGGGCCCACAAAGGGGGTTCGACCGAGGTCCTAAAACCCATGGGATGTGGGGCCTAGGCTATGAGATAAAGTGATTAATTCGCCAAACTCTAACAGTTCGAGCTTTTAGAGCAAGTGGTTAATTGTCCTGCATCAAATTGGTATTAAAGCGGGAGGTCTCGGGTTCGAGACTCCTCACCGGGAGTGATTAATGCAAAGGCATTTTCACACTGGGCTCGAGTGGGGTCGCTTGTGGGATGCAGGGGCACACTCGGGGTGGGTGCGGCCCACGGAGGAGGTCTCGTGTTCAAGACTCCTCACCAGGGGTGATTAATGCGCATTTCACACCAGGCTCAAGTGGCGTAGCCCGTGGGATGCGGGGACACACTCGAGGTGGGCGGCCCATGTGATTTGGGGCCCATGAAGGGGGTTCGACCGAGGTCCTAAAACCCATGGGATGTGGGGCCTGGGCTATGAGATAAAGGGATTAATTCGCCATACTCTAACAGTTCGAGCTTTTAGAGCAAGTGGTTAATTGTCCTACATCATGGAATGACTAATCAAACATCTCACATTGGAGAGAGCAATGGGCCTTATCCAGCTAGTTATACGTCTATAGCCCCACAATCACGTATTACTGGTGAAATGGTTACACTAACTCAAGAGGAATACTCCAAGTTGTTAAAAAAAACTGGAGAATCAACCTGTTTCCACCACTTCTGCAACTACTTCTAACCTTACGGCTACATTTGTTGTCTCAAGTATGGCCTATTTAGAATCCAACTCCTTGCTCTAATGGGCCATTGACTCTAGAGCATCTGACCATATGACAAGTGAGTCCAGTGTGTTTTCCTCCACTAATACACCGTTAATAAGTTCATCTGTCACTCAGTAAATGATACCCATTCCAAAGTATGTGAAATGGGTACTATTCATACAAGTTATTCCCTTTCATTATTAGTTGTCCTGTTTGTTCCAAAATTTCTTTTTAAGTCTTCAGTCTATTAGAAAACTTACCAAATCTCTTAAGTGCTTTGTTACTTTCTATCATTCAAATTGTGTTTCCCAAAATCTAAAGATGAAGAAGAAGAGTGGTGGAGAACAAAAACAAGGTGCGTTGTACGATCATGATTGTAACGTCGTTGGCTAGGAGCACAAAAAAGCATCTCCCTTCATCTCACAATCAGGCTACATGAATATACTCCAAGCTTGGGATCGATAGCATTTATGCTCTAGCTTGAGGGAGAGTGTTAATGGAAATGGATGTGGGTCGAACCACTATACAACTTACCTAGGCTCACATGGTTTTGTTTCTATGCTTGCTCTTTTGTTAATAGTGGTTTAGGACGATGAGGATTCTTGCTTTTGTTATTTAGGGCACTTTTGTCATTATGAAAGTTCATTAATATAAAAGAGGGAGAGTGGGGGCGTCAACCCTAATTTGCTTCCCTCTCTTCTCCCCACCTTCTCTTCTCTCCTTTCTCTCAGAGTTACACATTAACAGCTCGAGAATGGCAAGATTATTTCATGAGAATGACTCATCATAATGATAAGCTAGGTTTGATTTTCACTTCACAATGGGATGAAAAGGCAGGAGAAGAAGCTGATTAGAGACCAGCTGGGTAGAATGAATAACTATTTAAAGCCTGGTATGTGTTGAAGATGACAATATTACACCTGGTCCACATGGGTAAGCATCACAAACATAAAAATACACTTACCAGGAAAGTCTCCTTAAATCTATGTAGCTTTCTAGAAATTATGATGTCTTGATGCATGCATGTGTCTGCATGTTTGACACTCCCACACACAGTTCATGAAAAAAAAATTATATTTAATTATTATCATTGTCTTGTATTTTACCATACATTTCTACAGATAAATAATTAAGGCTTCCTTATATCACTTTTTAACACAAAAAAGAACATACTATTAAATATAATATTTTATTATTTTAAACATTTGAATGGATGGGTCAGTGAATCCGACTTTAGAATAATAAAACATTTGCATGGATGAAGTTGGATTCACTGACTCATCCATACAGATGTTTAAAATAATAAAATATTGCATTCCATAGTCACAGTTTCTAACACCCCATATCATTGACCTTCTATGGAATCATTTGAGCGTGAAGGCTAGAAAATGCTCACTGGTGTTTACTACAATCAGGAGAAGGTGAGGTGGAACAGATCTCACTTTGAATGTTAAATCTTGATTTCCGAAAAGGAAGCTTGAGCTTCGTTTCCAATGATTGAAAAAACAGGCTATGTAAAGCCAACCCCAAAGCTTGGAAAGGGATGATGATGATGGTATGAGGTTAGCTTTGAATGGAAAAGTTACGTTTGGATGTCCCCGTAAAGGAGGCCAAGCAGGACGCTTTTGTGCACAAATTAATATCCATTATGTTTCATGTAGGAAATGAAGTATAATGGATATGATTTATAGGTTGGAGAAGGAAGAAAAATCCAGTATGATGCAAATCTCATTATCTTTGTTGCCCCAAATGTTGTGCACAACTGTAGCACCCCGAACTTTTCGATACTCAGGCATTGAAAGTCCTCGAGCATTACCATAAGATTCAACATGACATATACATGTGTACGATACCAATCCAACTATTCTAGCCTTACATCCTTGCCTTGACACTAACTTAACCGTTGCGAATGATCTTCATTCATAAATCAAGCCATTTGACCGTTGAATTTCAAGACAAGCCACATCCATCACGTGATTTGACATAAGTACTTTCCCTTATATGACGCGACGAATAACTCCCTATCCATAATGATTTAGATATACATTCGTTTGTAAGAATTGCTTAGAAACATGTATATAACCATGTGGAGTCATTAAATTTCCCAAAACTCATAGATTGGCAGTAATTACGAAATTGCCACTAACCTAGACCCCTGAACAGTAGATCACATGGTTCCCACAGTCCGTTTCATGTGAAATTTTATATCATGCCTAATTATCACAAATTAACCGTACACCTCGAATTTCAGCCCTTAGATCATAGTAAACTAGCTACTTGACCTCTATATCCGCCCGTACACTTATCAGATCAAGATTTTGATCTGTACATCTTGTTCACCCTACATGAATATGCTTAAACCACCACTAGAACTGAAATAAGAGGAATTTACACATGTGAACATGTCACTCAAATTTAATGGTATGCATGTCCTATCCCTAATCAATCCAGAAACTCATCTTATGTTCATCTATTTACAAAACTGATCGTACATCCACCTACATACATGATTAGAGTGCTAACCATCAAGTTCTCCTATTTTTAGCATGTCATCTAGCCGTCCATCGTATTGGGAGCCGCCAAACGGACCATCCAAACATCAGAATAAACCACTCAGTTGGAAGATCTTAGAACACAGGTCCAAATTACCGGATAATACTGCAACTAAACGTATATAAACGTCACGTTAAAACTCGAAGTAGTATAGTCCATTGAAGTGGCATCTTTGTTGTTCGTAAGTGATCAAGGCCCAAACTTAAGCATTAGAAAGAGCACGAAAGATAACAAATGTTGGCGAAATTTCATCTTATTTGCACGTTGAAGCTAGGAGATACAAACGGCAAAAGTTATAATAAGGGAGGGGCATAATTGTAATTATATGATTCAAACTCATATACCCAGCAGTGTTGCAACCTGTTAGGTGAGTTTTTCACCTATACATTCTTGCAACGTGTGGCCCACCCATAGCTCAAATCTACTTAAAACTTGGGCCCGTGGGTCCACATAGCGAGCTGAAGTCAATGAACGGAGCGGATTGCTCACCAAACATCACGTTGGACCCCACCCAGACGTTTGCAAAAATCAAGAAGTTACGTGATTGTACGTAAGTAATTTCTTGTAATGGCTTGGTTCAACGGTGAACCTAAGCCCCACGTTGATTAATGGTGTGGCCACACAGAACCTTGGATCCACCCCATATTCTGGCCCCTGGCCTAACATGATCTCACCAAACCAATGGTCGGGGTGGATTCCACAAAACATAAACGTGGACCCCACTTTTGAATTGTTGTAACAACTCATACCCGACCCTAAACCCTAACCTAATAATAGAACCTACGCCACTAACAATCACTAATAGTGAAAATGAGACCCATCTAAACCTTGAACTCAACTAATATTCAACCGTAGACAAATAATCAACTGACAGAAATGATTTAGCGGTATAGATCACACCAATCATCATGTGGGCCCCGCTTTTGAGCCGCATTTGTACATAGATCTGTGTGCACATCTGGTGGATAGGACATCTAACGGGTGTTGACCCGTAATTACCCGAAGAAGAGCGGTTCTCTCTCTCTTTCTCATGTGTTTTCCACCCAGCGTTGCTCGATCGGACAGTCGTCCACTATTTTAGTCAGTGGGCCACCATCTAATCATGTTTGGATGATCCGAACCGTCCATCATGATTAGGGCAGTGGGCCGAACAAAACCCAATGCATATTGCATGTCGAAATGCGAGTGCACCCGAACAAATTCTGATGCAAAGAGGAGTCGCGTATGGCATTTCACTAAAATGGAAGCTCCGTTTTTGCCAAGCTGGAGATTCATTCGTCCTCCCTTTCATCTTAGCTGTCCAGATCGAGACATCTCCGCCGCTCGTTCAGATTAGGGTTGAGAGAGGGAGCTAGCCGCACATATAAATAGAAGCATTTGGATTTCTTTCTCCGAGGGCGTTCGAAAATAGACAACCCTAGAGAAGATCTTAACCATCCGTTTGAATCACATTTCACGGCAGAGATGGAGAGAAAGGAAGAGGAGGTAGAGAAGAAGAAGATACATAAAAAGAAAGAAGAGAACTCCAGCCGCAGCCTTCATTACAAAACCCATCAGCTAAAGACTCTCAGTTTCGTTTTTCAGATTCCTTGAAGTCCATGAGGTGCATCTGAGCTATTCGAAAGGCATGGATCGAGGCGTTACAGCTTGATCAGAGATCCACCATTGGAGCTCAGTCATCTTCCCCAACGCGGTCAGTCGTCTCCAGCAATTTCGTGCCCATTGTTGATTGGAAGCTTTCAACCAGCCATAGAACCTCATCGATCAGTTAGCAATCATAGGTAACTGACCATTGTTTCACCAAGTTTTATGATCGTCGCGAGCGAGTCATTAGCTCACTGACTCGATCCGAATCTATGTTTCACGATAAAACCCTGATTTAGATCAGATCTGGAGAACGTTGTCTTAAAATCTGTTGCGCCATCAGATATCTCAAGTTAATCGCAACCGTTTGTTGGGATGTCACACTCAACTCGTTAGTGAGTTGAGCTATAAACGCCCAACCGAGTCATTGACAAGTCATCATTTCACTGACTCCATCAGCCTTTGTGTTGCAGGGTGAGGCCCTGACTTAGGGCAGCACAACGAGAAAACCTATCTGGACCTACTCCACACCACCCCTCCACCAACACTATATAGGTATGGGACCCAACAACTGCTTCCCACATTTAAAATCTCTTTCACTCGGTCGTGAGTCGACTTGACCGTTCTCCCCAACTGAGTTGAACTAGAACTCATACAGGGTCATCTGGAGAGAGTTTGGGGAACATCCGACTCAGGGAAAACCAACAATATTTTCCTACAATCGGCAGCTATTCTAAACCCCATCCCGATCAGCTTATTGATTGAAGACTCCAACCGAGTCGACTCGGTCCAGCTAGACTGATTTGAGCCTAGTTCATAATCCGGATGATATCAACAACCGAGGGATTGACTTTCCCAGCTTTCCATGTTTGTGTCTTCACTTAAGTGAGTACATCTGAACTGCATCAATCCAAGTCGACCCCTTTTATAGCAAATCAAAAGGTAAACGACCTCCATGCCTCTAGTGTAAATTTCAAATGTAATCCAAATTCAATTGGTTTAAATTGTATAATTATGTTAATTTTTCCAAAACCTTAGTGATAATCCTAAATGTTCATTGATGGTATATTAGGCTAAAACCTGTGCTTAGAGTACGAATATGCATTTTAATCGACCTAGAAGAGATCTGCATCCTAAGGTGAGGATCACCCTTCAAGCTTTACTATATCATGATAATTAGTGTTGTTTATTTATATTAATCGATTGCTTGACATAGTGTTTAGAGAAAACGAGGAAACATGTTAGTCCCTACGTGTGTAATTACTTACTAATGATTGATGATGGAACTTAAATTCAATTATATGGAAATGCTATGGATCTCAATTATCTCTGTTTAGGCTAAGATGAACATTTTAAATGTACAAGTGCTAAATGCTACAATTATCTCTATTTAGGCTAAGATGAACATTTTAAATGTACAAGTGCTATTCAAATTGTACGTACCTTATTTCACCACTTACGATTACTTTATGGTGTTTGAAGAGATTCTTGAAGTAGTGGCCATCCCTGAAATGGGTTAAATAAATTTACGTTGTGGACTTACCACCTTGTGGACCATTTGATCCTATGTGGCTTTTGAGGGAATTGTCCCTTTTAATCACACCATTAGGTGGAATATTTGGCCTTGCGGCTTTTATGGAATACTTGCCCTTTTGTGGCTTTAATGGATTATTTTGTACAACCTTACGATGGTAAGTTCCACTTGTTGGACTGCAATTGACCACTAGTTGAAGGGGTTACCCTTAAAACATCATATCTATTAGTCTCATGAGTCAGGGATGGTGGAATGGGACACTGTGTCTAAGCTGTCGGCCTCTGCTGGGTGACCCACCCCCCATAGTGACCTTTGAGCTTTTCTAAACTAATTGTTTGAATTTGGAATAATAACGGTTGGGCCAATCATGCATTTTCATGGCATATATTATGGTCTTTTCCGGGTGGTTAGTTCTCATTGGGCGTACCTTTGCGTATTTTTCCAGGTGACTAATCCTCCTTGGGCGATCTATGTATTATTACGGTCTTTTCCGGGTGGTTAGTTCTCATTGGGCGTACCTTTGCGTATTTTTCCGGGTGACTAATCCTCCTTGGGCGATCTATGTATTATTACGGTCTTTTCCTGGTGGTTAGTTCTCATTGGGCGTACCTTTGCGTATTTTTCTGGGTGACTAATCTTCCTTGGGCGATCTATGTATTATTACGGTCTTTTCCGGGTGGTTAGTTCTCCTTGGGCGTACCTTTACGTATTTTTCCGGGTGACTAATCCTCCTTGGGCGATCTATATATCATAGTCTTTTCCGGGTGACTAGTTCTCCTTGGGCGACTTTTTTTTTTACCAGCTGGATGTGCATCCCCAGGTCTGTGAGCATGTGCATACATCCATGCATTTAAACAAGATTATTTTGTATGATTTATTTAATGAATGCGTATTTGTTGAACGTCATCTGATTTTCATGATAATCATTGTGTAATATTTGTTATATACTGTCTCTGATAACTATGCTTAATTATCTTGATCTGTGATAAATCTTGGGGGTTATACCTCACTGGATAGCCATTAATGCTATCAAACCGTACTCAGTGTGCAGGAGACGGACGCGCATGTTGGCGTCCATATGGGATGGGAGGAGCTAGATGATCTTACAACTCCTTATTCTTGATTTCATTTGTATTTAATTTGTATTGTCACGTTTGTAAAAGTTAAGACATTGATTTGTATAAGTTTTTGGGTAACCACTTGAAACCTTGATTACGTATATTTGGACTCCCTCTTATACTTGGATTGTTTTTATTCCGATTAAATGGTTAACTCTGATAAAGAAAAAAAAATGTACATGAAATTTGGGATATTTTAAAGGCTAACACTCAGGTTTTTGGAAAACGAGTAGTGTACTCGGGTTTCAGGAACCGGGGTGTTACAACAACAGAACAGGTAACCATCCATTTGGCCGAAACATTCATTCTAGCCGTGATTACGGTTACATCAATAAATCATAAGCTTTAAGGTATGACTAACGCCTGGAAAAACCAGATTCTAATGGGTCCGCACAGGGAGACATCAATGCAATTCAAGTTAGTCTTATGTGTCCTCGACACAGGGTGCAGCAACGTAATTCAAGTCTACCATTATCAATGTCATGTTTAAGGCTAGGATTAAAAGCACAAGTTCTTTAATTACAAACACGCATACGGGCACACACACGCACACACGCGCGCGCACGCACACACACATTCAAAATATTGTTTCCATGATGTGCTTGCACTATTTAAGTGATTAAGCAAGAAAATGTGAAACCTGGTCTAGAAAGCTTCAATGCACGATTATATGCTACTAACGCCATTTCCTCTACAGTTTGTTGACTGGTAAATTGTGTGGGAATCTGCATAACAGATACGAATATAAATAGTGTCAACAAGGAAAAATCTATTTTACAAATTCACATTCTTCATGATCCTTTCATTTTTTTTAATGAATAGTTAGAACTTAATAAAAGAAGACAAAAGCACAAGGAAAATAAGGACGGATATATAAGAAGATACGGAGGCATTGGGTTCAAAGAGAAGCAACTCCCTCGAAACTCCTCTAGGTAGATGGAATTTTTCATCATATGCCTTGCTTTTCTTTTCTTTTCCTTTTTCTTTTTTCTTTTTTTCTTTTTTCTTTTTTTTCTTTTTTTTTTTGTTAATCTTTTCCTCTTTATTGGACTAAATTATTGAAATACAATTCAACTTTGCATCCAAATGCAGAAAAGCATATCCTCTCAATCTGAAAACTATTAGGCTACGTTTGGATGCACAAGCAAATCGAACTGCAATAGCCAGTTTAGTCAAGAGAAGTATAAATTAATGATACTTCGTAGTATTCATAATGAGGAAGCAGCCCTCAAATTCCAGTTACATGTCCTTCAAGTCCAACTTGAACATAACATCATTGAATTTTGGAGCCCAGACCCTCAAAACGTGTAAGCAAGGAAGAAAATAATAATTTGGTCATTGTCTGCTTCGTCAGGCTAATTCAACTCAACAGTGCATCCAAACGCAACCCTAATTTCAATAGGTATTCATGTATCCATCAAACTCAACATAAGCAAAAACTCAACAAAGTCGCCCAAACACAACTAGACACAGGTTGCCTCTACTACTATTCTAATTTGAGTTCCTACGGCCTTGAGATGATGCCCTCCATACATAATTAGTCTAAAATAGGCGAGTAATCAATACAGCACAATACTTGCCAAAAATGATTTGGGCTCAACATCACAAGCAAAATGCTCACAAAACAGAGAGAAAATAATTTACACAGTGGCCGAGCATTCCAATTTCCAACCCATATGCATTCACAAAACAGCAGTACGTGTGCCATATATGTTCCTCAATTTGAACTGTCCAAATTGTAGGACCCATCCTGACCCAAAAGTCAAACTTAACAGGTGACCCTCACCGTCCAATTGGTAGCCATCAAACATGGAGTTAAAATGGAAAAACAACCACTGTCCAAAGTCAACCAGATAAATCCATCAATCAAAAGCAAAGATCTTCCAAGCAATCCATCTCCAGGGCCACACCCATCTACAATGGGCCCAACAAATTGGACAAGCATGAACCAATGTACATCTAAAGGATTGTCATACTCTGCCAATGTATCAAATGACTCGTGAAAAAAAATCTACCTGTAAGTCCAGCCATTTTTTTCTCACCAAAGTGTCACGCATGTAGAAAATCTGATCTATCCAAAAGGTGGGCCACACTATGATGATAACATGATTTCGGCTCATAGAAGCAAAATGTAGATTGTTTACAAGTTGTAAACAATTTATACCAAAATCCTCACTTTTTTTCCTTCAAAAAAGCTATGTTTAGTTTTGTTTACAACTTTCCTAAATCCTCTCTAATAAAAAGGAATCACATCCAACCTTTCAAAACCCACGTCTCTCTCGGTTTAGTAAGGGGTTGGTTGGATGCTTGTAAAGTCATTAAGTTGTAATCCGATTACAGGTAATCTGATTACGGGTTTTAAGTGTTTACATGTGGTCCTATTTGGCTAGGGAAACAGTTGTCTGTGTTTGGATAACGTGAAATCTGTTTACAACCTGTAATTAGGTATTCACTCACAAGTCACAACAGAGCTTGGAGTGGTAAAAGGCAGAAGGAAGCTTGATTGCAAGATCCACCCGTTGAGCAGGGACGAAAGTCGGCCAGTGTAATCCGAGAATCCTTTAAAAATAATCAAATGACATATAAAGTTTTTATGAAAGATAGATCATTGGGATAAGCCCAACTCAATAAAGCTTGTGACCGATTTTTATGGTAAATAAATCATTTGATGGGCCCACTAATTCAAACACGGCACTAAGCTTTGATAACATCCCAACGTATGAGAAGCTTCAAACCTAGCAACAGTAACAAAGATAGAGGTTTGTCTTCTTCTTCTTCTTTTTTCCTCCTTCATCTTATTCTTTCGTTTTGGGTCCTTGTAGCCGTTGGTAGATGATATGCAACTCTCCCTGCCATGAATTTTTTCAAAAATTATAGTTGTTGCCTGAAATCCCTTTACCTCTCATGTTTTAGATTACAGCTAAAAGCCGTAATCGGATTACAGCCTGCAATCTGATTACAGGCAGATATACCCATCCAAACTCCCCATGTAATCTGATTACCTGTAAACAGATTCCTACTCAAGGACTTTATAGGCATCCAAACAACCCTTAAGGATCGACCCAAGGCTTTATCATGATGGACTCAACCCAATGGCATATCTTATATCAAGCACTCAAATGCATTTGAAGATTAAGGTGAGATTTCTCGCTCCAGGTTGTCTAGTGTAAATATCCACTTTGACACCTAGTAAACACTTTACCTATCAGCCAAACCCAAAAAACTATTCACCCCGGAAAACTCTTCTTTTTTGGTTTTTGAAGATTAATCCTGGAAACACTTTACCACTTTGCCAAACATGAAACAGTTTATAAAGAGTTTCCAACTTAAAATGTACAAGCATCCAAGCGCGCCTGGACTGCCATACTCCACCCGTGTATCAAATGACACCTCGTCAGGTATTATGAACAAATCTAATTTATTTTCCAGCAAACCCGCGCAAAAGGTGGGCATATAATGATGGTCAGCTGGTATGAAGATTAGGCCAATCCACTCATCAGGTGGTACACAATGTCAAAAACAACGTACAGCCAATGGTACGTCTCAGTATACTGGCATGGCCAACCCAATGGGTGGATCAGCTTGATTTTCATCCCAAATGATCATAGTGGCGTGGCCCACCTTTTACACGGATTGGATATTCTACGCATGCGACAAATCCTCACGATATTTGATCATTTCTCGGCGCGATAAAACTTGAAAACGCCAAAAAAATGTATGAACACAAGAAGAATGGGATAAAAAAAAAAAAAAAATTAGAATGAATTCTGGAAAAAATTAAAATAAAAATTACGTATAAAAAAGCCCAGAAAGAAGAGAAATGTCTGATCATACCTTGCCGAGTAATTGAGACAGAGAGATCTTGGAGTACGGAACGACAGCTTCGAGAACAGTGTTAGAAGCGCCTGGGGCAGACAGGAGCCATCCAACTGCCTGCGGCGGAAGAAGCAATTTCTCGAACAGATGGTGAGCAACATTAAGAAAGAGGGATTACGATCTACAACAGACGAGAGGATGGGAAGGGGACCTGAGAAGCTCCTCCCGCCAGATAGATGACCGCTTGAGTGGGGCTCGAGTGTACGGCCTCGACGATGGCGCGGATCCAACCGTCCGTCATTGATGATGGATTTTGTCTGATATCCTGTTTGTCTCGTCGGTATCTGAGGAGGAAATATAGCGGGCGCGGGCGCGGATTGGGTACTACCTAGGGCTGAAAGTCGGGCGGGTTGCGTTGGGTTCGGTCGGGTCGGGTCGGGTCGGGTCGGGTCGGGTTGGTGCTCAACCCTAACCCAACCCAAGGTTCTTATACCTCAACCCTAACCCAACCCAACCCAACCCAATCTCGGGTTGGGAATTCTCAACCCAAGCCCAACCCAAGCGGGCTCGGTCGAGTTGATCCGGTTGGTCGGGCATATACATGCTAATATTTTCGTAATTACATTAGTTTATTATATTTCAATATAAGACTTATTTTTGTATTTATAATTTTATTAATTATATATGCGATTATTCATTATAAGAACTTCATTTTTTTTTCTTTAAAAAACAAGTTAAAATATAAGACAACTACTTTAAAAGTCATGTAACATAGCATGAAGTCTATTTGGGAGAGAGAAATCTAGCATATCTTGTTAGCTGAGTCCTTGGAAATGACGTAGACAAATGAGACTCAACATCGCTAGTGTGCCTTCGACACAAACGATCCACACTCAATTATAATTTATAAGTAACTTATATATTGATTGGGTTCGGGTTGAGTCGGGCAACCCGAGACCTCAACCCGAGCCCAACCCAAGTTTTATCGGGTTGGTGTTGGTATAGCCCAAGCTTAAGATCGGACCTGAAATATCCTGCCCGAGCCCAACCCAATGTCAGGTCGGTCACGGGTCGGTCGGGTTGAACCCGCCCAACTTTCAACCCTTGTACTACCCCATCAGGTCCTAGCTAGAGACGGACGGTCCTGACAGGGAATCTAGAGGGCCCACCGTGATGTATATGTTTTATCCACGCCGTCCATCCATTTTTACAGATCATGTTAGGGCTTGAATTCAAAAGGGAGATAAATTGGAGGCTCAAGTGAAACGCATTAAGGGCCTGTTTGGCCACCTGCATTAGTTGGGATTAGATGGGATTGCATTCGTTATCCCTTCTAATCTACCGTAAGATTACATTTGGTACCCATCTGTAAAATGCAGGATAGGGTCCTTGGGTCTCTTGCCCAAAACACAGGTCGAGTGGGAAGGATTTTCCAATCCTCCCTGAATTAGCCAATTCCCGCTGTTTTTTCCTTTTTTCACAAAAAATGCCTGGATTGTATCCTACGTTTAGGCATGAAAGGGCAGGGTTACATGGGGCCATCATGATGTAAATGGTGGTATTCATGCCGTTCATAATTATTTTTGAGTCATTTCAAAGTGTGAACTGAAAAATGAAATATAACCGAGAATGGAGTGGACCACAACCTAGAATGAAGTCGAACTACATCAAGATTGCATGATGTTTGTTTGAATATTAAAACGTCCTAAAAGTGGGTCCACGTGGCATTACCTGAGTCGTTGGGGTCGTTGGTTCACGTGACCAGGATAATTAGTGAGTTCATGGTCCACCCGCTAGACTGGAGCTCATCCAGTCTCTCACCTCATTTAATGCACATGTGTCATACCTGGACAACATGGGATGATTCATCCTAGAGCCTCTGCCATTTATTGGCCACAGACCCAAAATCGGCTTGATCAGATAATGCTAACCATCTAAACAATGTACATTTTGCTTTTAAATCCCAACCATTACTGATATTTATCTGGCCACCAATTAAAGGGTTAGGATTATCTAACCAGTGTGAATTTTGGTTCATGTTCCACTCACGCTTGGTCTTGCTGAACAGACGGTCTGGATATCTTCCAAATATACCAGGTATATGGTAATCGACCGGCCTGATTTTTGCAATCCTATCTTTCCCAAACATGATCTGGCTCCAATCTTGCTGGATAGAAGTTACTCCCATATCTTCCAAACATGCCATTAAAAAGCATGGGATACACCCAATCTAGAGACAATACGTTACACATGCATTTAATGCTACTTTTTCAATTCCATCCAGCTTAATCCCACCTAATGCAGGTGGCCAAACAGGCCCTAAAGGAAGTACTGGGGATTGAATTACTACCGTTGAAAACTTCCCAGGGGACCACCTTGATGTTTATTTGTCATCCAACCTCTTCATAAGGTTTAATAGACCTGTACTAAGAGAAAACATAAATATACCAGTTTGATCCAAAACTTCTGTGGCCCCCAGGAAGTTTCCAACAGCGGCCTTTAAATCCCATGCTTCATGTTGTGTGGTCCACTTGAGCCTTCCAGCTGCCTCCTTTTTTTGTCTCATGCCCTAAAATGATCTTTAAAAATAGATGAATGGCATGGATACATATAGATAACGGTGGGCCCATAGAGCCCCTGACACGACCGTTCACCTCTAGCTGGGTACTGGTGACGATATAGATAGGGTTGTACATCGAGTTGAACCGAGTCGAGCTGAGGCCAGCCCGACTCAGCTCAAACATTGGCTGACCTTAGCTTGAACTCGGCTCGGCTTGGTCCTTGAGCCTGACTGACCAGCTCGACTCGATTCAGTCACAGCTCGGGCCGAGTTCGAGCCGAGTTCATCATTGAGGCATTTCCACAAACACCTTAATTGCAACTTCAAAAATCCATTGTTTTACAAATAGAGGCAATGGTTTTACAAGTGTTTTATCAAACACCTTCTAAGTAACATAAAAACCAAAAAAAAAAAAGTATTTGTTTAATGTGCATACCTTGCTTGCCATTGGCCAAACGTTCCTTGCCACCGACCAAACGTTCCTTGCCACCAGCCACATTTCGTTGAGTCATTTTATCAAACAGTCAGTGAGCAACATCAACGACAAAGTAGCCGAGTCACCAAACTGGTTCGATCCGAGTTCGATTCAAGCTGGATTCGATTTGATTCGAGTCGAGTCAAACTGGGGCCTGCTTGAACTCGGCTCGAACTCATTTTCGAGCACAAAAAATCAGCTCGACTCAGCTCGAACTCAGCTTCGAATTGAGTCGAATCGAGCTTTTTCGAGTCGAGTCGAGTTGAGTCGAGCGAGCTAACCAGGCTAGCTAGGTTCGTGTACACCCCTAGGTATAGTACTGATCTGCCTCTAATATCCTCGATCCTGCAAAGTTACTTTGGTTTTTTTAGCCTAACTTATTTAGGGGGTGTTTGGTGCAGGGTATTAGAAGGGATTAGGTGGGATAGAATTGCATTTGGTCTGCGCAATTCCATCCAACTTTTGAAGAGGATGGAAAGGTTGGGATTAGGTGGGATGGAGTTGCATTTAGTCCAATGGAATTACATTCGGTCCCATGCAGGATTTCCATGGATTTTGAAATCCACTATGTGGGCCCCATATTGATGCATGCGTTTATTCATGCCGTCCATTTATATACACCATTTACAAGTGACATTCTAATTATATGTGTACAAGTGAACTGCATCCGTTGTGAATTTAGTACGTTGTTTACAATTCCATAGTGTACCAAACATGATTTTGTTTAATTTGGTGTTTTCCTGTAACAAATTTTCTATCCCAAACGTGGAACTGGATGGCTATAACACCGGTGTATTTCCGGACATGCTATCATTGGGCAATAGTGATGTCAATCACATCTAATACAATTCAATGCCATTCAAATCCACGGACCAAACACGCCCTCAGGGACATGGTTCGGTGATCGAGTGCCTGATTGCTCAAAACCGCGGACTCGGAACACAGATTCGGTAGTGACCCCTGCATACCGAGGTCAGTACTGATTGCCTCTGTGGGCCCCAAAATGACATAGGTGATTTATCCATGCCATCCATCCATTTTTACAGCTTATTTTAGGAAATAATCCAAAATTTGAGGCCAATCTAAATCTCAGGTGGACCACGCCACAGGAAACAGTGTTGATTGAATGCACACCATTAGAAACTTCTTAGGGGCCACAAAAGCTTTTAATCAAGCTGATATTTATGTTTTCCTTTCGTCCAGGTCTGTGTGACCTCATAAACAGGTTAGATGGCAAATAAACATTACAGTGGGGCTCTCAAAAATTTTTAATGGTGGGCGGTCAATCACCACTTTCCCTGTGATTTGAATCTTCCTAATTTTTTGATTAATGACCAAAAATGAGCTGAAAAAATAGATGGACAGCGTGGATAGGTAGACCATGGTCGGGCCCACAAAGCTTTTCAAGCACCAAGTTGGAGGGGTCACTACCGAATCCGAATCCAACTACTTTATCAGCCAACGGAATGTAAATGGGGAGTGGATTGCCTGTTACCCGTGCCGGAAGCTATGTGGGGTCCATAGAGATGGAAGTAACAAATCCATTCCGTCCATCTGTTTTGAAAGACTACAATTGGACATGATTATAAAAATCAGGTAAATCCAAAACTCAGGTGGGCTATACCACACGAAACAGTGAGGATTGAACGGATGGTGCTGATAGAAGTTTTGAATCAGGGTGATATTTATTCCTACCGTTTATCTGAATGGTAATAATTCTATGAACGGTTTGGATGGAATATAAACATCATGGTCAGCCCAAGGAAGGTTTCAACGGTGGACATTGCTGTTCCCAATGTTTTATCTGTGTTGCCTACCTGATCCGCCTGATTTTTAGAATCATATCCTACTGTGGTCTTTAAAAAACAGATGCACAGAGTGGATTTGTCACCGACATCTCTGTGGACCCCACACAGCCCCAAGCACGGGTCACAGGCCATTGGCTCCCATATAAATGCAGCAACACTCCCCCACTCAAAAGAAAAGAATTATTATTTTTTTAAAAAAAAAAAATCCAAAATTACAGAATAAGATTTCTATCTCGAAGAAACTCTCTGCAAGTGGTCCATCTAACGCAAGGAGACAAGGGAAGAACGGTCAGGATCACGGAATGGTCAAACCCTTTTTCCTCGGGTGGATGTGGATGACTGCATTAGCTACCTGTGTATGTTGTTTTAATTACATATGTAATGCAATTACAGGTAAATAGGCAATGATAATTTGCCCATGTAATTACAACATGGGCTTCCAGATTAACATTACCGTTAACATTGGCTGTTAGCTTGTTTGTAAAAATTTTTATTATGGAGGATTGAATTCCTACAATTTTCACATATAAAAATCGTAGGGCTTGTTATGATGTTTGTATCTTATCCATGCCATTCACCTGTTCTGTCAGCTCATCTTAAGGCGTGCGCCGAAAAATGAGGCAAATCCGAAGCTCAAGTGGACCACACCATAGGAAAGGATGAGAATTGAACACCAAACATTGAAAATTTCATAAGGGCTGCAGAAGTTTTGGATCAAGTTGATATTTATTTATACTTATCATATATGTTAGTGTGATCTTATGAGTGAGTTGGAAGAAAGATATACATTTTTGTGGGCCCAACAAAGGTTTCAACTGTGAAGGGTGGATGTCATTAACCCTCTTGTTTCATTTTGGTATGGTCTACCTGAGCTTCCAATCTACCTCAGTTTTGGGCTCATGCCCTATAATAAAAGGTAAAATAGATAGATGTTGTTGATCACATGCATATATCACTATGGGACTAGTGAATTTTGACAGTATCGAAGCTCTTATCGGTTTCATGCTTTATGGCACCATTTTCCATGTGTAATTATGAGGTATTTTTTTCTTAAACAAACATCATTCAAAAGCAGCTATTAACTATTTATCTATGTTACATGTGTAATTGAGGGAAAAATAAAACAAATACCTCTTGTTGTAGGAAAAATAAACCGACCAATGAGAAAGGGTCAAGTCGGGACATTGCGCACTTCGCTGGGTCAGACATGACTATAGGATCAAACCTCCTACTCCCAAGCCGAGCAAGAAGTGAGGTTGAGCTCGGCCTCCCGTCAGCAGATCGGAATATCCATCGACCTGCCCAATGCCGAAAAGGGCTCAACCGCTCACCAAGATAGTCAAGTCAATATATTTCCAGGTCGGCACAACTCCAGCTCGGCATGACCCACCTTTTGTCAATTCCGACCTAATCTCGACCGCCTTGATCCGAGATTATGGCCGAAGATCCAGGAGTTCAACCAGGTTACAGATCTGCCCAAGATCCCAGCTGGAAATTTGGGAAGATTCTCATGACGTATATAGAATCCAAATTCGACTACAACTCATCCTTGCTAAATAAGGAAATCTCTTTTACGCCACCGCCTCTTCTCATCCATAAATAGGAGCGCCCCCAATGGTGAAAGATATGCACAATATCTAGCCCTAAACTATTACTGCTCCACCAGACCCAGATCCCTGACTTTAGCATTAAAGGGTCCCTTGCACTAACCAGGGTCTTCCTTGTCCGCTCTTTGTGCAAGTACACAAAAGTCTAAAGAGGGTTAACCGGAATTCGCATCAACACCTTTAAACAAATGCAATAACCATCTTGTCACTAGAAAAACAAAGTTATAAGAGCCTTGTCTGGACAAGGCACACAAGGATAGTATATCAACGATCTTATTTGGGCATGCCCTAAGTAGGACTGGGCCTAGATTTGACGGTTATTCAATTGACTCAGCTCATGATACTCATACTAGTTTGACACAGTCTGTGAGATCTCTGTCCTTGGAAAGATCAATAATATAAGCGTAATTATTGATTTTCCTAAGAATTGAAACAAGGCATGTTTTCTTTTTCCACAACTTATTATACATCCTAGTCGAAAATCTCTCCTTGCACAATTGAAGTAGCAAGTTATCGCCCACTTCAAATACCTTCTAGTGTCGATATTTATTAGTCTCTTCCATATATTTGACATTAAGACTCCTATAACTTTTTTTGGACATCGGTATTCATTATCACCATTTGATCCGCCATATTTTCTATTACAATATTCATGCATGGTAACTTGGGCAAAAGGATTAGGTCCAGTGTATGTTTGGGAACACGACCACAAACAACCTCCACACGGTAACTTGGGCAAAATCAAAGAAAGCTCTTATTTGAAATAAGCACGTTTGGTAAAACTTTCAAATAAGAGTTTTTTTTTAAGGGGTACTTGATGTCATTTTAAAATATTACAAATAACTCCATCATGAGAGTAATTTAAATGGTTGTTTTGCTAAATCTCACCATAAATGGACCATGCCCCAAATGACAAAAGAATGGATGGCTACAATCTTTATATTTTAAGACATTTAGGTCATCTATTATGACATATGGAGCCCACCTTTGATGTGGACCGTTCATCATGTGAGCTAAACCATCAAAGTGGGTTGTCCATCATGTGAGGCCCATTTTGGATGCAAACCATTCATCATTATGGGCCGACCTTTGATGCGGACCGTCTATTATATGGGGCCCACCTTAATGTCGGTTATCCATCAAGTGGGCCCACCACCAATGCTACCTGTCCTTTATGTGGGGTCCTTCAATGTCCACTACCTATCACCCATCACCTGAAGTCCACATTTGATGTGTGGGCCCAACCTTCAAAGTGGATTGTCCATCATGTGGGGCCCACTTTTGATATCCACCATCCATAGTGTGGGGCACATCTTTTGTGTGGATATTCATCACGTTGGGCTACTTTAGATATGAGTTATCCATCATGTCATGCAAGACCTTGGATGTGGACCATCCATCACGAGGGGCCACACTTTGTTGTGGGTCATCCATCATGTGAAGCCCATTGTGTCATTATGTGGACTCACCTTAATGTGGACCATTTATTGTGTGGGCCCCACCTTCAATACAGGTCATTCATCATGTGGGCTCACCTTTCATGTCAACCACCCATCAAGTGGGTCCCACCTTTGATGCATATAGTCCATCATGTTGGGCCACAATTTGCTGTGGGCCATTCATCATATGGGGCCCACCTTTGATGTGAATCGTGCATTATGTGAGCCCACCTCGATGTGGACCATTTATCATGTGAGGCCCCACCTTCGATGTGGGTCGTTCATAATGCGGGCCCACCTTTGACGTCCACCATCCATCATATGGTTCCACCTTTGTTGTGGACCATCCATCATTTGAAGCCCATTTGATATGGATAGTCCATCATGCGGGGCCACATTTTGATATGGGCCATCCATCATGTGGGATTGACCTTTGATCTCCATTATCTATCACGTGGGTCCCACCATTGTTGTGGATCGTCCATCATGTGGGGCCCACAATAGTCCATGTAGGGCCACATTTTGATGTGGGCCATACATCATGTGGATCCCACTTTTGATGTCCACCATCCATCATGTGGGTCCCACCTTTACTATGGACCATCCATTGTGCGGGTCCGACCTTTGATATAGACCGTCCATCATGTGGGGTCCAACCTTCAATTTGGGTCGTTTATCATGTGGGCCCACCTTTAATGTCAACCTTCCATCATGTGGTCTCACATTCAATGTCCACCATCCATCACACGAGTCCCACCTTTGATGTGGATCATCCATCAGGCGGGGTCCACTTGATTGGATCATCTATCATGTGGGGCCACACTTTGATGTGAGCCATCCATCATGTGTAGCCCACCTTTTATGTGACCGTGCATTATGTGGGCCCACCTTGCTGATTAGGACCATTCATCATGTGGGGTCCCACCTTCAATATGGATTGTTTATCATGTGAGCCTATCTTAGAGAGACCGTAAGGAGAAGAAAAGAGTGCAAGATGAAAATTACTTGAAAAGTCCAAGGACAGAGGTAAAAATTTTTTACCTACATCAGCTAAATAAGCTCATCCATCACTTATTTTTTAAGAGTTTTTAAATTTTTTTTTTTTTATTATTTTAGTTTTTTTAATTTTTATTTTTTTTTTAAATTTAAATTTAATTTAATTTAAATGTTAGTTTATGAAAAATTAAGTAGTAAAATATCAGTTTATCAAAAAGTTTATTTTCAAAATAAGAGTTTATGTTTTAGAGTAAACAAAAAAGCTCTTATTAATAAAGATTCCAAACAGCCGGCTTGCTTGGTAAAGTTTTAATTTTACCGCTTAATTTTAAAAAACTAGCAAAAAAAAAAAAAAAAAATCCTCAAAATCAAGCAATGTTACGTGAAAATAAAAATAAAAATGAATAAGCATGTTGATATTTTTAGGTAATACTTGAATAAGTTTGTCCTTAAACTTATTAAGTAATTCCCATCTTGCCCTCCTCTTCTCTCTATCATCTCTTTAGTGTGGGCCCACATGATGAACAACTCATAGTGAAGGTGGGGCCCCACGTGATGAATGATCCACATTAAGGTGGGACCACATAATGTACAATCACATCAAAGGTGGGCCCCATATGATGATGACCCACATCGAAGTGTGGTCCCACATGATGGATGATTCACATCAAGTAGGCATCACCTAATGAATAATCCACATCAAAAGTGGGACCCACATGCTGGATTGTGGACATTGAAGGTAGGACCACATAATGGAAAGTTGACATAAAAGGTGGGCCCATATGATGAACGACCCATGTTGATGGTTGAGCTTTACATGATGGATGGTCTATAACAAAGGTGGGAACCACATGATGGATGGTGGACATCAAAGGTAGGTTCCACATGATGGATGACCCACGACAAAAAGTGGCCCTTCATGATAGACTATCCACATCAAGCGGGCCCCATATGATGGATGGTCCACAACAAAGGTGGGACCCACATGATGATGGTGAACGTCAAAGGTGGGCCCACATTGTGAATGATCCGTATTGAAGGTGAGGGCCCACATGATGAATGGTCCACATCAAGGTGGGCCCACATAATGCATGGTTCACCTCAAAAGCAGGCCCCACATGATGGATGACCCACATCAAAGTGTGGCCCAACATGATGGACCATCCACATCAAATGGGCCCCACTTAATGGATAGTCCACATCAAAGATGGGACCCACATGATGGATAATGGACATTGAAGGTGGGCCTACATGATGGACGGTTGACATCAAAGGTGAGCCCCCATTATGGATAGAGTGGGCTGCACATGATGGATGGCCCATATCAAAGTGTGGCCCCTCGTGATGGATACTCCACATCAAGTGGGCCCACCTAATGGACGGTCCACATCCATGGTCTCACATGATAGATGATCTATATCCAAAGTGGCCCAACATGATGGATGATTGGCATAGAAGGTGCACCTCACATGATGGATAGTGGACATCAAACGTGGGCCTCACATGATGGACAACCCACTTCGAAGGTGGGGCCCACATGATGGACACATCAAATGTTGACTCTACGTGATGGGTAGTGGACATTGATGGGCCCCACAGAAAGGACAAATATCATTGATGGTGGGCCCAAATGATGGATGACATATATCAAGGTGGGCCCCACATAATGGATGGTCCACATCAAAGATCAGCCCCTAATAATGAATGGTCCACATCTAAGAAGGCTTACTTGAAGGTTTGGCTCACACGATAGACGGTTCACGTCAAAGGTGGGGTTCATATGATGGACAATTCACATCCAATGTCTAACATAATGGACCACTCAAATGTCTTAAAATATAAAGATTGTAACCATTCATTCTTTCTCTATTTGAGGCACAATCTATCCATATATGGTGAGATCCACCAAAACAAGGGTTTAAATTATTCTTATAGTGGAATTCTTATAATCTTTAAAAATGACATCATCTAGAGAGAGAGAGAGAAATCTTATTTGACATTTTACTAAACGTGCTTATTTAAATAGGAGTATTTTTATTTTTATTTTTCAATTTTGAAAAAGTAATTTTAATAAAAAGAGCTTATTAGAGTTTATCTTATTTGAAAAGCTTTTATTGGATTAGAATTTAGACTAGATGCCAAATGAGCCCAGTCTTTCACTGAATGGTTGAGAAGAGAAATAAATGGATTTTTTTTTTTTTTTTAACAGGAAAAACTCCCAAGATTAGCACGTCATGATGGATTGTGGGAGATCCTGATTAATTAGGAATGATATTTGGCACCTTCAAATGTTGGCTGAGTCAAGCATGCTGTATCTGATTACCCATATAATATTATTTATCTAATTAAAATATCAATCTTACAGTGTAGTCAAGATGGCCGAGTTGGTCTAAGGCGCCAGTTTCAGGTACTGGTCCGAAAGGGCATGGGTTCGAATCCCATTCTTGACAAAATATAATTTTATCATTCTGGTAAGCTAGCTTACCTTCATTTTGCATTGTGAGTGTCACCATGGATTGATCCTTACCTTTTGCTTCTACGAGGGTTCACTGATCCTGAACACCTGCTTTTTGGTTTTTTTCATTGCTATGCTTTCCTTGTGGGTCCCACCCATGGATTGATCCTGACCTTTCGCTTATGTGATGGGTTTATTTATTTATTTCCTTTCCATTACTATGCTTCCCTTGCGGGTCCCACCCATGGATTGGTCTTGACCTTTACCCTATGTGATGGGTATATTTATTTATTTTTCAATGCTATGCTTCCCTCGTTGGTCCCATCGACGGATGTGATGATTTCATTGGTAAGGGAATCGTCTACAACAATTGTTTTGATAAAACACTCAACTTCTGTGTGGGATCCATCTTGTGTACATGTAAAGTCTACTTCGTCTTTCATCATTCATCACGTGAAAATCCTCATTTGAATTATACATATAAAATATAATAACAATTAAAAACTTGCATGGGTCACACTAATGGGAACAAAGCAAAATAGTTCTCAAAACTGCTAAGTGTACACCGTATAGTCCACTTAAGTTTTGTATTGATTTAGATTTCGGTACCTTCTGTTGTCGTCAATTCAATTAAACCAGATCGCTCGTGTGATCAAGGGTCTAAATTGGGTTTTCGTGTGTGGACGTGTTAGAGTCTACTCGATTTAAAGTTTGACTGAATCGCTGGTTTTTCCCCACGTTGAGCTAAACAAATTGAAGACTGCGATCAAAGATCCAAGTTCCTCTCAATCATCCATATTTGTGCTTCTGTTCAAGCGATTTTTGAAAGGGTAAGGGTTAGCTCTTTCGAATGATTTTTTTTTTTTTTTTTGCCATGTGACAATCGACATGAGTTTATGGACTTAAGGACTTGTTCTTTCACAAACACTTTAAGTGAAGAAGGATACACATATAAATTAAAGAAGGCAAAATATTGCCAATTTCAATAATATTTGGATACGATGCTCATTACAAGCGATAAGTTGCGAAACAACTAAATGAATAAACAAAAGAAAAATGATAAATAACTGATGCGTTTATTGAAATAGACAATCGAGATGGGTATGATAAGCTAAATCGAAACTTAAATGATCATGGTCATATAACTTAAGGTTGTAGAAATTTACTTGTACTCCTAGGATACTGTAGAGGGAGCTGCTAGGTAGTAGCTATGTAAAATTTGGCTTGGCTAAGTAATACTAAGAAAGATAACTGAAAAATGATTTAAAAGATAGGTTGATGTGTTTGGTGTAGAGCCTCGAGCTCTTCTTCGATTACTCATTTTACAAATTATCAAGGTGGTGAAACCTTTGTTGGGATTCCCTTCCCAATTTTGGATTCTTCTTTCTCATGTCACGGCTTTCCAAATAAGAAAATCTCCTTAGCATATTTGGAACCTCCTAACAAGGAAGGTGTTTGAAAAGTCTAAAGTCATTAGATCTCAGACTTGCACTTCTATATGTAGATGCTCCTCTATAGGATCTATGTTGGTCAAGGGTGCATCTAGTCCTAAGATCCATCACAGTCATTCAATTGAGTGGACTAGTTTAGATCACTCGGTTCCTGACCTTAGGAGTGGGATTCGACACCTGACACAGACCCACTATCGGAGATGAACCGGATCTATCAGGTCAAGATCTCTCATTCTTTTGATTCTAATGGGACCACGACCATCAGATTGGACCACCCAATAGGGCATTTGGGTGATCTCTCTGTCTCTTTCAATATACTTGGTGAGTGGTCCAGATTTGCCTGATACTAATCCATTATCGGACATATCATATCCTTCTTCAAGCCCCCTTCATGTTCTCTTTATTCCGATGTGGGCATGAATCCAAACGTAATCAGGGTGATGTGTCTGTTACTCCTGACTTGGGATGAGTTCGTCTGGACATCAATCAAATCTTTGGGTCTTCGAAATCTTCTCAAACGTTATAGTCACTTCGAACGTCTCTGAGAATATTTCTTATTATGGAAGGACTGTGAGAGACAGCCTCACTGAGAATATCATACTTAAATTTATGATAGATTTGTTCTCTCAGTAGGTCTCTTATAGACGTGCTGGGTAAGTTTGTGATAGATCTGTTCTTTCGGTGGGTCTCTTACAGACTTGCTGGGAGAACTTAGGGCCCGTTTGGCCAGTTGTATTAGGTGGGATTAAGGTGGATGAAATTGCAAAAGTTACGATAAATACATGTGTAGGGTATTGTACCTGGATTGGATTTATCCCATGTTTTCTAATACTATGTTTGGAATGTGTGCATTAAAAAATAAATCCTAAGATTTACTTTCAAATTGCATTTGGATTGAAGTTGGATGCAACAAAAGTCCATTATCCATGGGATTAATAATCTCATCTCACACTTTCCAACACAAACTCATTTTCCAAAGCCTATAAAGTTAATTTTAATCCCATCTCACACTCCTTCCAAACATTTTATCCCGAATTTCAAAGTAGGATTAGTAATGCAATCTCATTTAATACAACTTAATACCACTGTCCAAACAGGCCCTTAATGGATACCTGGCACAACGGGGCTGTTTTAAACCAACAAACCAGAGGGGCTTTTTTTCCCAAACTAAGAAAAAATGGAAAAGGGAAGGGAAACCCTAACCCTAAAAGGCCCTATCCCTTTGCCTTTCTTCAAAACATGTCATCGCCAGAGATGGTGCCCCGTCACAATAGGGCCATCCCTGCTCTCTCTCCAAAGACTGGTTACCTTCGGGTTTTCCAGAAGCCACCGTCTGATAGGGAATCCACGGTTGTGGCAGCGGTGACGGGATTGGAGAAGAAATCGTAACTCCAGGTGCACCGCTGCCAGTTCATCTTCTTTTGACGTCTTCCCAAATCCCGGTGATCAATCCGCTGATTAGGACGCCGGTGCAAAGGAACTCAGGGTTAGCAAAACCCATCTTTATAATTTCCATGCCTGCATTAATGGTAGCAATCGCCGCTTTCTATGCTGGACGTTGGAACCAAGTGGAGAGAATGAGGTGAAGCTGCAAGCGGCCATTAATGGCTGCCAAACAACAGCCACTAGCAATAGCTCTAACAATAGTTTCTCGGGTGGTTGGATTGATCTTGACCATCTAAGTCGTAAACATGTAGGTGTGACCCACCATTAGGTGAGCCTCATCTTGAATAGTTTGCATTTCTTAGATTTTTATTATGACCAATTGACCATCCGATTGAACATTTGCCTCTTGTATGCCCATACTCAGTCTTAATCTACTGGAAAATGATCTTTCAAATGGTGAAGACCCTACCAAATGAACACTCCAGATCTTCCGGCACATGTAGTATGCAGATGGTTGAGATCATGAAAATGAAAACAATCCTTAACTAATGAGCTGTAACAAGAAGTAGTCAATTTTCACAAATGTCATGAAACATCTACTAAACTTCAGCTGTGTTCATTTGAATTTCCTCCCTTTCACAGGCCCCCTCAAAATCATTTTAAGAACATCAGAATTGAATTTCCTATATAATTTCTTCACATTACGATTTCCCCTCCCCATGACATAATCCACCTCCTGTTCATATCGCTTATACAATGCTGGAAGGATTTGGATGCAGATGACGCCTAGTTCACATTCAACAACAACAACAACAACAACAACAATTTAGTGAGGTTGAGATTGAAAGAGAAAATTATATTAATTTATATTATTATTTGTAGGTGAAAATGATTCGTTGTGAAATGCCCATAGTGAAAAATAAATTATTGATTAATTAATGATGGCCTGAATGAGGTATCATGGCGCCCAGTTCTCATCAATGCCAGATATTAATTGGATGATGATATGATGCATCTATACCCTTGATAGAGTGGAATGGCAGAACGGAATTCATGCAGCCGACCCCAAATAATTGGGATAAGGCTTAGATGATGATGATGATAAGATTCATCTACAACGACATTTCCTTATGGGTGTTTCACATTAGAACACTTTCATGTTTATTCACTGAAGTGAAAATTCAGTGTAGGTGCAAGGGAAATGAAATGTTGTACTAAATTTCATTGTGGGTGGATCTCATCACCATCCGAACATAATTGCACCACCTCCCAAGAAGCAAAAGAAGCAGGACCCACACATTTTAACAATATAAAAATTTCAATACTGGTTTTTTCACACTGGATCGTTCCCCTGGATGTATATGGTATATACTCTAGAAATTCTCACTCCGTACAAATTCTTCATAGGCGTAAGGGGCACAATATATATGGTGAAACACCAACAGTTATATTTTGTTACGGATGAATCTGAATGGTGCTATTATGGATGAATCACTATTTCATTATGGACGAATTTGTCCTCTAAATAGTTCTTCACAGGAATGATCCGAATTATGTATGGGGAAATACTGATGTTTGTATTTCTTTATGGATGAATCTTACTGCCATCTAAACATGATAGTGCCACTTCCCATCAGACAATTATTGGAAGGTCATTAGATTCATCTATAATGGAATCTGACCATGAGTGTTTCCATACTAGATCATTGCCTTTGTATAAAAAGATGGGTTTTACCCAAAGCACACCTATCATTTCATAGGAGTGCTGTCATAGTATGACTTTGCAAAACATTATTTTTCTATGCATCTAGACATTGTCTGTCTTTTTCTGGGACTAAAATGCTTATAATCAATTTTTTTTTTTTCCCTATATGCATGAACCTTTTTTTAATCATTACTCTTCGGTAGATTTTTCTAATATAAGCATCCACCTCAAAAAAATGGTTTTTTTTTTTGGTCGATTATGTTAAATTAAGCTTGTTTAAGAAGAAAGTGAGAGGAAATTAGATGGAAAAACTTACAAATATTATACTTTTAAAAAATGAGGTTTTCTTATTTTTAAAAAAAGATTTTGCTTAGATGCATCTTTTGCTAAGAAATAAATATAAGCAAAAAAAAAAATAGAGATTTAAAAAACTCCATGTTTGGAAGATTGGTTCTTCTTTTCAAAAAAATTATACTCAGATTGGTTTGCTTGGAAGATAATGATAAGGAGAGGAGAGATATCATAAACTTCACTTTTATAAGATAGATTCTTTTTTTTTTTTTTAAAGGCTTAAATTGGTCTTTTGTCAAGAGCTAGACTTAGAGCTAATTTTTGTAAAGTTAAATAGTATCCAAATTAGATAATTCCAAAGCCATTTGAAAGTTTATCTTTTCGATTCAAAAGTTTGATGAATTATCTTGCCAAAGAGTCTAAGATTTTTCCCGATTCAACTTATAACAATAGTCATGATTACTATTTTTGGTCTAATTTTAAAAAGTCAAATGATCTTCAATTGAGATGATTCCAAATTCATTTGAAAGATGGTCGAATTTCTTTTAAACGAGTATAAGATCACTCCAATCCGACTCGTAACAAGTGAGTTATTATCATTTTCATGGGACTGCACAATGCATAATCCAAATTGCGATCTAGGCATTGTTTAAACACGATATGTACTTTGAGCCCACTTTTAAAAGTATAAACCGTCTCCAAATAAGTTGATTTCAAATTCATTAAAAGGTTTATCGAATTATCTTTCCAACAAACATAAGATCACCCTAATCTGACATGTAATGAGAGAGTTATGACTGTTTTTGTGGGACTACGTGATACATTGTCCAAACTGTGATTGCCGTTTTGTTGAAATTGTAGTTTGAACTTTTTGACTACTTTTGAAAGATCGAATAGTGCCCAAATGAGGTAATTTGAAAGTAATTTAAAAGTCCGTCGAATTATCTTTCCAACAAGCACAAGGTCACCTCGATTCGACATGTAACAAAGGAATTATGACCATTTTTGCCAGATCGCACCACGCTAGAAAAATAAGGATCTCAATTTTCCACGATTGTGATCTTTCACAATCACAATTTGGAGTTCATATTGTGATCGTAGAAAATCACGATATCAGAAAGCAATGATCATCCAAATCACGATCGTTGTTTTTCCATTATGGTGCAGTTCCACGAAACGGTCACAACTTCCTTGTTATAAGTCGAATAGGGGTGATGTTGTATTCGTTGGAAAGATAATTCGACGAACTTTTCAATGGCTTTGGAATCAACTCATTTGGATCTATTTGATCTATCAAAAATGGGATCAAACTTCAAATTGTAATTTGGATAAAATAACAATCATAGTTTGGACAATGCATAATGTTGTCCCAAAAAAACGGTAATAATTTACTCGTTATATGTTGGATCAGGGTGATCTTATTCTCATTGAAAAGATAATTTAATAAAAATTTAAATGACTTTGGAATTACCTTATTTGGAAACCGTTTGGCCTTCCAAAAGTAAGCACAAAGTCTAAACTGCAATTTGGATAAAACGACAATTACAGTTTGGACAATGCATTTCGCAGTCCCACTAAAGCGGTCATAACTTCCTCATTACATGTCGAATCGGGGTGATTTTGTGTTCATTGGAATGATAATTCGAAAAGCTTTCAAATAACTTTGGAATCAACTCATTTGGGGACCGTTTGACCTTTCAAAAGTGGGCTAAAATTTCTGATCATGATTCAGACAATGCCCAAATTGTAGTTTGGACAATGCATCGTGCGATCTCACAAAAACAATCATAACTCACTTGTTAAATGCAGGTCGAATCAGGGTGATCTTATGCTATTGGAAAAATAATTTAATGATCTTTCAAATGGTTTTAGAATAATCTCATTTAGAGACCATTTGACCTTTCAAAAATGAGCCTAAAACGACGACCATGGTTTGAGCAATGCATCATAAGGTCTTACCAGAATGCTCACTTTCTTGTTACAGGTCGGATCGAGGTGATCTTGACTTAGTGGAAAGATAATTTAACAAACTTTCAAATAGCTTTCGAATTATGTTATTTTTATATATACTATTCGATATTTTAAAAGTGGGCTCAAAGTCTAGCATTTGACGAAAGACAAATTTAAGCTCAATCTTTTGAAGAAATAAGAAAACCTATTTTCTAAAAGTGAAGTTTTTGATATTTCTCATCATTTTATATCAATTTCTTTGAAACAAATTTATTTCAACATAATTTTTGTAGAAATAAGAAGAACCTTGTATTTATGGAGTTTTTTTTTTTAAAAAAAAAAATTATATTTTTCTTTCCTTTTATCTGTTTCTTAGCAAAATCTTTCGAAAGAAAGAAAACCCATATTTTGAAAGTGGAATATTTGTAAATTTTTTCCATCTAATTTCTTCTCATTTTCTTTCCTACCAAGCTCAGCTCAACATAATAGGTAAAAAAGAATAAGAAATGCCTTTAAATTATTATTTTTTTAAAGTGGGAGCTTCTCTTAGAGATTTTGCTAGAGATTAATGATTTTAAAAAATAAAGGTGCGTAGAAAATTAAAGAAAAAGAGAGAGGTGATTATGAGCATTTTCATTCGATAACACGATAAACCATGCATTCGACTATAGAAAAATAATATTTTAATAAGCAATGATAATTAAAAGAATTACACGAGCATTACCAAAATAGAGGAAACTTGTGAAGCTGCAAAAGCTCCCTATCACTGATGATATCCAAAGTGAAGCAATTGCCTGAAAATAGGAGGAAGCATAGACATGAGATAGATTTGGTGCCTAGCATTCAACACGTGTATTCGGCGCACATGTACATCATCCAGACCCTTCATCTATTTAGACCCATCGTGGATTGGGGGTACCCAAAAAATCATACCCTTCGGGTGATCGTAGCCCCTGATTGGAGGCTCTTCAGAACTACAAAGGGCGGTTAGGAAAATTTCCAACCAGCGGTTGATGTTTGGTAGACAAAAATCCTCCAATCAATGGCTCAGATCATGTAGCTGGTGTAACTTACGGACGCGAATTGTCTGTGCTCCCGGCCACCCGACGTTTCCTTGATCAGAAGCTATGTGGGACCCACAGAGTTTCCTGTGACAAATCCACTCCGTCCATCGGTTTTTTGAGATCCAGTAGGAAAGGAATCCAGAATTCCGGCAGATCTAAAACTCAGGTGTCCACACAACACGAAAAACAGAGATTTAAGGCCCACCATTGGAAACTGTGGGGGTTACAAGTTCTGTATCAGGATGATATTTTCCGTACAGTTTATCTGAGAGGTAATAACCCTGTGAATGGTTTGGATGGCATATAAACATCATGTTAGGCTGCAGGAAGGTTTCAATGGTGGACGTTTATCGTTGTTTGATGCGATGTGGCCCACGTGAGTTTTGGATCTGCATAAATTTTGGATTTATAACATATTTTGATATTGAGAAACTGATGGACGGAGTAGATTTGTCACGGTAATCCATGTGGGCCCCACATAGCTTCCGACCACAGGAACTTCCTGTGCCCGGGGGCATTTGCAATTCGCGTCCGTAATTTACACAGTTAAACTAGACTAACTGTCCTGATCTTGTTCACGTGTGACATACACAGATTTAGTGCCCACATGTGATCCGAGCCATTGGATTTGAGAGAGAAAGATGGCTGGTTATAGAAAACAAAAAGATTGAACAGATGGTACATGTCCAATGCCCAAATTCAGCAGTTCCGACTGTCCGACTACCTTGATCTTTGGATATATTCACATCCATGATGAGGCCTCCCTGATGAGTGGCACAGATGTTGCGCACATGTGCCACGGAGGATTGGAATGGTGAAAAAGAGACCCACATACCATAAGAAAGAGTTTCATGTTTTTCCCACGTGCGGCGTCATAGGGGATGGAAATGAAAAGACGCAGTTTGGCATGAAAGACCAATGCAACATCCTCAAATGTACGCTCGGATAAGATGATGTCTGAGATTTTGGGAGGAGTCCTGAAGACAATAACATACAGATGTATTATATAATGCTTCGGCCTGAAGAAATGTTGATTTTTTGCTCAATCTTATTTTGGTGATTATATATATATATATATATATATATATATAATATATATATATAATATATTATATATATATATTGTTTGGCACCTTTACTTGGATAGTAATTAAGATTGCTTGATCAATATGATTTTAGAGATACAGTCCATACATGTGGGGACTTATAATTTGAGTGGTTAGGATTGTTTGATAATTATGATTTTAGAGATATAATCCATTTAGAATGGGACTCACAATTTGGATGGTAAGGATGGCTTTGAGGGTGTTAACGGTCAGGCCTTGGTAAGAGATCAAAATACGGAAGAGAGAAGAAAAGGAAGGAAAGAAAAAGAAGACAAGAAAATAAGGAGGAGGAGGAAGAGGAGGAGAGAGAGAGAGAGAGAGTTAGGGCGATCGAGTCATCGACTCGATTAGATTATCGAGTTCAGAGTTTGTTGCTGAACTTGTTGAGGAGAATAGAGAAAAGAGAAAAAAGAAGAAGAGAGAGAAGGAAATGAAAAAGAAATGACGAAAGATCAAGTCGAAACCAAGTTAACAGGTCAAGTCGACTCAGCTGAGTCAACCCAATGAATTATACTGAGTTTTGAGCCGAGTCAGACTGATTTTGGGTCCAGCAGGTCTGAAAAATCCCATGGTGAAAGTCCAAAATTTAGGAGGAGAAGTCATGCATCAAGTCAACATCCTGGGACTAAGTCGCACTGAGTTGGGGCAAGTTTATTCTTGTTTTTACTCTAAAATTAAAGTTAGTGATTCCTCTCTTTTGAATCCTATTCCCTTTTGTATTCAGATGGAGTGTAATATATCATGAACTCCATCTTTATATTCATGGACAATTTTTCCTACTTGGTAAATATATTAATCCTCTCCTTACTCATTTCTACTTCCATTGTAATCTTCAAAGTCATTCTTCCTATATAAATTAAGAGCGTTAATAAAAACATACAATCAATTTTTACATCCCAGATTATTTTACATATGCCAACCACGAGTTTGGGAAAGTGTGTTACACTCGTGAAAAATTCAAATTTAATAATAATAATAAAAGATTATATATAAAAAAATCTTTTCTCTATCTTATCTCCCATCTTATTTCTATCATTACTTCGTTTACCTTATTTATAGCCCTAACCCTCCCCACATCTCTCAAGTTTCAAACCTTCAAATGATTATTTCTTTTTAAAGAGTGTTGTAAAAGGAGTTCTACTCCAACTTAAATATTAACAAAAAGACACCTTGTAACAATTGAAAAATAAAGAGAATTTTAGAGGGCTTAGATCTGGTAAGTTATTATCTATTCTCTTATTACTTTTTTGTACATTTCATATAATTTTGACTCGATCTATGTAATTAACGGTGTGGATCGGCCACACGTTCATTGTATTGATCTGTGGGTATATCCGATGTAAAGATGATGAAAATCTAAAATTCTATGCAAAATTTCTAATTGTGATTGATGTGCATCTGGTCAAATTAGATTAAATCTGTATGGATCATACGATCCTTAAGGCTAAATTATACAAGGGCCCTAACTCCTACATCAATCTAACTATCAGATGGGCCACATTAGTCAGATCTAGAAGTGTTTAATAAGGAAAGTTTAGATTTCTGCCCAAGTGTTGGCATCACTTGACGTAAAAGGTCGAGATGGGTCATTGTTAAATGTGTGGTTAAATCCACATCATTTATTCAATGTGTAGAGACAAAATATGTCAAGACCTCAAGAATCTGGATGATCCAATCATCTAGTGGGCCATCCCTATCAAACATTTTTCATTCAATTTCAGAATCTTAAAAAGAAAAGAAAAGAAGAAAAATCTAAATTTTGATAATCAAAAATTTAATTATTTGATCATTTAGGGTTTGGTCATCTTGGATGATAATCATAGGTGGGCCCCCACCTGTAATATAACTAGATGAATAACAATATCATTTATATAATTGATAGGATCTCTGAATTCAAACCAACTTGTTTACCTTGTGGATTTAACATTACTAGACACATGTGAGTAACCCAACGTGTCTCATAATTCATTGGAATTAAAATAAATTATTTGTGATGGTTTGATTGATTGATGTACTGATTTGAGTGTTTTATTACAATATTGTATGATGTGGTAAATTCTATGCTAATATGTGCCAAATTGTATGAAATTATAATTGTACGTTGAATTTATTTATCAAGACAAGTATATATGGTTGCTATGAAAATAATACATTCATACATCATCCATCATTAATTGCATTTGCATAATTCATGGTCGATCGTATGGGCCATCCCTGGAAGAAATGTCGATCCTGGCAAAGCGTTACCCGATGCAGGCTATGCTCAAGCCTATCGAAAGGTGGAAGCCTACCAAACAAGTGGATGCGGGTTGACGATTTCCAACCTAAGAAGATGGACGATCATCCCATCTCATGCATTCATACACCATTTGCATCCATATCATTGTGCATATATTTTTGCATTTAGTGCTTGCATTATTTTAATTGCTATATATGATTATTAAACATGCTGAGTTTTCTCACTAAGCCTAACCAACTTACATTTTTATTGATGAAAAAACCGTACAGATAAGCAATTAGCTGATGAGTTGGTGCAGGAATAAGAAGTTGTGACTGAACTAGTGTACGACACACATGAGATATGGCTATATCTGTTAGGAGAGGAATTGACTGCATTTGAACTGTTCCTAATTAATTAATTAGAATTTTCTTTATTATGATGATCTGATTTATATATAATGAATGATGATATTAGTTATAGGATCTTTAAGTATTTGATTGGTTTTATTTAATTGAATTGTTTTAAGTCTGTATCAAGTATTCATTGGTAAGTTGTATTGACTGGTGAATGATGCCTAATTTATGTTAATTAATTAAATGTTTATGTATAATGAAAATGGATAGATGTTGGTGCTTAAATCATTTTATGTGAATGATTGCGAATGAACCTAGTTGGAATGTAAGAATAAATATTACTTTTGCCTTTGAATAATCGTATAGCATGACAAAGTGTAAGCCATATATTGGTATCTAACCAGTATATTATATGGGTCCCAACATATATAACCAGCGACAACAAAATCTACAAGAGTAAAAGTTACTAACCATACCATATATGGTCCATCTTCCATGAAAAGTGAGCTATGGCAGTATTTTGATGGTAACGGTCTACATGCGGCTCACTGATAAAGGGTTTGCATTGCTTAACTAGGTAAATTTTCGGTAATCCACCATTCATTGTGCGACCTATCAGACCATCGGTCTCGATTAATGATCCATTAGCCCCACTAATCCAATCTCAAGGCTCAAGGAAACTCATATTGTCATTCCACATGTGCAAGATCGAACCATTCATCACCCCACAGTGAACATCCTCCGGCCACCAGGTCGTTCCAGTCATCAGGTGGGCCACACATACAGTGTGATGCCTTTTTTAACTGAGAAAAGCTTTGATACTCTGGCAGAGTGTGCTGGATGATACGCAGTCACTTGGGAATTACTCAGAAATTGCATATGTTGCATAGTCAAATTATACCGTCCAAATTATAGTACCAGTGTATACGAGCCATTTACAAAAAAAATAATTAGGTTTGTTTGATTATCTTACTATCGGATTGGTACACATGTATTGGACGGTTAAACAAGAAAAATATCCAACTGTCAAGGAATCGGAGGTTAGGATTGTTCAATCAATCTAATCTTTGGTTTTTGACCTGGCAACAGTGGGCTGCACAATCTAGTCAGTTTTATTTGAGTTAATATGTGGCATGTGTGCAATTTCCGAGTGCCTGCATATCAAGAACCACATATAGCCTGAGTATCATGTAACTCCTCTTTCTAACCACTCAATGTATCTCATACCATACATATGTGGTCTACTTAATGAGTCGACTGGCCTGATCATTTCGCCAGGGCATGTTAACACCACGTGCCAACTGATGAATGACACAGATCCTGCACACGTGTGCCAAGGATTGCTCCTTCTACCTTAGCCTGTCTTATGCAGCTAGGGCTGCAACTTGAGTTGCATTCAGTTTGGAAAATGTAACCCAATTTGAATTTGGGTTGGGTTCAGGCTAAGCAAATTTGGGTCAGGTTTGGTTAGGTTAGCAATAATTATATATATTTGGGTTGGGTTGGATTAGGTGGGTTGGGTCACATATTGGGGACTTTAGGTTGTTATTTTGGGCTGGGCTGGGTTGCGGTGGATCCTCTTAAGATTGGGTTGGATCAAATAATGAGGACTTCAGGTTAGATTTTGGGCCGGGTTGGGTTGCGAATGGATCCTCTTAAGGTTGGGTTGGGTCACATGCTGAGGACTTCAGGTTGGATTTTGTGCTGGGTTGGGTTGCAGGTGGATCCTCTTAAGGTTGGGTTGAATTGGATTGGGTTACATATTGGGGACTTCAGGTTGGGTTTTGAGCCGGGATGGGTTGCGGGTGGTTCCTCTTAAGGTTGGGTTGGGTCACATACCGGGGACTTCAGGTTGGATTTTAGGCCGAATTGGGATGCAGGTGGATCCTCTTAAGGTTGGCTTGAATTGGGTTGGGTTACATATTGGGGACTTCAGGTTGGATTTTGGGCCGGGTTGGGTTGTGGGTGGTTCCTCATAAGGTTGGGTTGGGTCACATACAGGGCACTTCAGGTTGGATTTTGGGCCAAGTTGGGTTGCGGGTGGATCTTCTTAAGGTTGGGTTGGGCTCAGGTTAACCCTAAACTTGGCCCAATCCACCCGAGTTGCACTCCAACATGTGGTGCACTTTAATTTGCCAAAAGGCCCTCCATTTTTCCTGTTTTGTAACAAGGACCAAATTTTATTTAGAGCATGAATTTCACATGCACATGGTTGGAAAGAAGTTACCAATTGAAGTGAGTGGCGCCTTTGGACCAGAGGAAGATGACGATCATAATGATGATGCAGACATGACACACAAGTGACACAAAATGGCATCCGACAATCTCGAAAAGGAACCAAATCATTGTCGTGCCGGTCAAAATGGTCGCCGATAAGTTCTTTTCCCTCCATAAGATGACATCCGCTGCTGTAAAAATCAAGTCACATTTCATACTCAGTTAGAAGCATGTCTAAGGTGCACTGTGGGGTACATGGGCTTTAAGGGAGGAAACAAGTGTTGGGTTTTCCCAAAATAAAGAAAATAAAAATGTTGAAGTTTTTCAAATATAAAAACAATGAGGAGAAAGATTATGGCTTTTGGTGGTTTAGTAGTAAGAAAAATGAGGAGAAAAACAAGGGAGTAAACTATAAATAAGAAAAATGTTAGGGATAAAATATAATAGTAAAGAAGTCAGTGATATATGTTACAAAAGTGTGTTTAGTATACATATTTTTATTATTTATTTATTATTATTATTATTTTTTTTTGCATAACGAATCTCACGTTTCTCCAGTTTAAGAGATGATGCTTATTGTATCATGAAAGATATTTGTTATAATCCTCTTACAAACTAATTTAACCACCAATAAAGTATGAATATCGCCTTAAAGATAGCAATACTATAAGGTAGCTTAAGCTTATCTTTTTAAGTATATATTTCTTTTCTTTATGCTCTATCATTTCAACAAGCTCATCCAACTGCTCTAGTCATTTGAATCATTAGTCTGAAAACCTAAAAACTAAACATGACTTGTCCAGCTGATTTAGGTCCACTCAACTACTTCACTTTGTATTTAAATTACACAAGGTATCGACGCGATGAGTACTTAGCACACACGTGCGCATTGCAGGACATGCGTCTTGCAGGCATGTAATGCAGCCTTATGGGCCCACTATTATGGGCATGTGCAATCCAATCCGTCCATCAAATTAGGCACACTATGTTCATCGGCCATAGAAAAAGACAATTGCATCCCAACTTGGGTGGTCCCCACACACAAAACTTATACTCAGCAACCTCTTTCTATTGTTCCCTTTGTTGTGGCTGACCTGATTTTTTTTATCTGCTAAGATTTTTGACCCATTACATAATAGAAAAGGCTTCACCTGATGGATGGAGTCGATTTCACACAAAATATAGTAGGCCCTACTGATATTGTGTTATATGGTGTAAATGAGAATGTTTTCTTAGTATATTCATAGATTTTGTAGTGGGTGTATTGAATGCGTGGTCCACATGATCATTGGTTGGCTTGATTTTTGTGTCATCAAATTATCATGATGGGTGCACTTGTTGGACAAGTTGGATATCATTTACATGCCATGTAGGCCCTATATTGCTCGATACTCGACTCGACCAGAGACCGAGTCGACTCAAGTTTCCGGGGTTTTGGAATTTGAACTATGTGGTTAAATGGATGGGCCTACACTGAGAAAGAAATTTATACCTCTTCCTCCTCCGAGGGCAGCATGTAGGGATCTCCGGCGACCGAAGAGCTTTGCCGAGTCATATGATCTCGAAGATGAACGGATCAACAACATGATTTTGTAAAAAAAAAAAAACGTGTGGTTTTCATTGATGTTTTAACAAGTGATTAGATATAGGAGTTGTGGTACTAAGCTTAGTAGCCAAGAAAGCTAGTAATGGGAGGAAAGGAATGACTTTTATGTGGGCCCACATGGGACATGGGCCAACAAGCTTCCTTCACAGGGCTGTATCTATAAAATGGGCTTTTCATGCTTTTTCTTTCCCGAGATTCTATTTTTCTTCTTTGGAAAAGAGAAGTGCCAAACTGCCTTTATCATGTGGAACTAAACGCACATGCATTAGATAATGGATGTTCCTGCACTGTAAGTTGAGGTGGTACATCACTTCTTTTTTCTGTAATAGGTTGCATATAAATAATATCCGAGCCGTCTGAAAGGTTTGGACACGTTGTCATGATCATCTGGCATGAAAATTAAGCTAATTGAATTAGAAGGTAGGCCACAACATTGAATTTGGTGGGCGGATGATATGATTGAATCTATAGGTATGGCCTACCTGTGATCTGTCGGTCTGATTTTCAGGCCAGGTGGTCTTTATGATGGGTATGACCTTTTTCCTGATTAGGATAGATGGCCGGTCCTCTAAATTAAAGAAGAAAAATCAAAGGTTGAAAATAGTTCAATCTATGTTTTCTTTCCAAATATATGACATTCAGAGTCCCATCATATAAACGGTTTTGATCATTGAAATATGAATTCGCAATGAAGAAATGCTTTTAAATTAGCATATATGTTGAATGGGAAATGTTCATAAGTGTCTTTAAACCGTTTATTCTTTCTTTTCTGTATGATAGTGGGCCATTTGATGATTGGACCATGCTATTCATCATTGCCCTGGACTTATCCTGGCCCATATTAAGAAAGGCTTAGATTCAACCTTGGGCTGGGCTTTAGGCCAAGTTTAAGAGACCAAGCCCTGGCCCTGCAGAGCGGGCCGTTGTAGCATGGTAGCTTATGCTGCTGTGGTTTGTACACGATCATTCCTCTAGATTATGGGTTTGTGCACGGTCTGTGAATCTGGATCCTCCATCTGATGGTTGTGATACTGATGGGCTGGATTTGGGTGGGGTTAGGGTTAGCCTAAGCCCGTTAGTTTCCATTGATCCTGAAATGCAGGCCCACTTCTGGCAATTCCAACGTTTATCAGGCTTCGAATGGGTCAAAATGGAAATCCTATAGAATTTTGGATCCATACCTACCGTTTATATCTTAGGCATAATAAATAAAACTGGGCCCACCCTTTTGGAGTAAGGCCCAGGAGACACTTGAAGGGCCCGGGTTACACAAGCCATGACAATTGAGTTCTAGCCATGCATTCGGATTTTTTCTCCTTGAATGTGTACACAACGACCATCTTTTACTGTAACTTGGAAGGCCACCAATTGGATGGATAGGATTGTTCTAATTTGGGTTTATAAGGTGGATGGACAGTCAGGATTCACCACCATCCCACCAATCATAGGCTGCAACAAATCCTCAAAAAACTGTCCCCTGGAATTTCATACACGTCTGATTTGGGTCTAAATCACATGTGGGTTAATGACCCTAATATCAATTTGATGCGGGACAATTAACCACTCGCTCTAAAAGCTCTAATTGATAGAACATGGTGAATTAATTGCTTTATCTCATAGCCCAGGCCCCACATTCATGGGTTAGGTCATCAGCCGAACCCTCATTGTGGGCCTCAAATCACATGGGTTCCACCCCTTTCGTGGGCCCTAAATATATCGGTTCCGTCTCACGCGAGCCACCTGCCTCACACGGGCTGCCCACCCTGAATATGCCCCCGCATCCTCCAGGCCACCCCACTTGAACCTGGTGTGAAAATGCCACCACATTAAATTGACCAACTTATACTTAATTGTACAGTCATTCAAACTTTTTATTATATATGTTTCCACATGTTATATCATAATACATGAATGTGGCACTCCCACTCGAAACCCACTTTTTTGGTGGATGTTTTAATATTGGATCTGAGGTTGTGCATAGATAGAAGAAAACAGAAAAGCAGATATGGAAAACTAGCAAGGATTCCTACAGAAATGAGATCTGTGGATTTGAAAAGTACCCTTTTCTTCAGAAAGGGAACCAAAATAGGAAGGCATGGTCCACTCCCTTACTTTTGCAGCCTGAAATTTTGATTTAACGCCACCTCTTTTGACATTTATTTCCAATATTTTCTCCAAAAAAACTTGCAAAATGGAAAGTGTATTACATGCCTTTTCTTTTTCACAAATGGAAGAGAAATAGGAATCCAAGGAAATCATTTTCATTTCAATTTATTCAATGTTTTTAAACACTACGCTTTACATGGTGTTTGCACATCCGAGGGCGCCGTGGAGTCCTACACATTCACACAAAAAGGGACATGCCAAGCTTTCTATAAGGAGGTCTATGGTTTTTAGATCTTTTATCATGGAAATCAAGTCATTTCATACTCGTCGGCCATACCAAATAAAATAAATAGATGACCCAAAAATTATTTTTAACAGTTAGTTTGTTTTGCACACTTTGCTCAGTTTGTTTTGCACACTTTGCTCATTTGAGAAGTGAAATAGCCGGATTATTTAGGCAAAAGATCAAAGTGTTATTTTCAACCAAATGGAGAAGTTCAAATATTGCACATATATTCTACATTAGCACGTTGTTACATTGTTACTGACATGTATACATATTTATACATTGGATTATATTGAGAATTTTTTAAATTTTGAGTTTATATGTATGGATGTTACCGTTTTGTAATAATATATGCATTTAGATGCTTGAATTGATAATCATTATTAAATGTGACCAATATTCATTGATTAAAGGCTTGGTTGCTTCTCTCGTGGTGTACACAAAAGTACGAATTTACACAATGAAATTGATGCACATTGAGGTACATATACATATAAGATATACCGCTGCTCTTATTTATAAGATAATTAGGATGAGATAGAATACGAATAGGTATGATTGACTCGATACCCTATCATGTCATGTAAGTATATATAACAACAAAAATAGATAATTAGTTGTGAAAGTATATGTATAACAACAAGAATAGATCATTAGTTTACTAGATGGATCCCCAGTGATGATTG
This sequence comes from Magnolia officinalis, assembly GCA_021015155.1. Classification (NCBI taxonomy): domain Eukaryota; kingdom Viridiplantae; phylum Streptophyta; class Magnoliopsida; order Magnoliales; family Magnoliaceae; genus Magnolia; species Magnolia officinalis. The sequence goes on from JAJHSJ010000016.1 coordinate 52,921,299, forward strand.
TATAGACGATGAATGCTTAATAATTTATTATGTGTTACTTGAGCTACATGTGCTATGAGATTAATTAATTATGTGTTACTTGAGCTACATGTGCTATGAGATTAATTACTAATAAGCAACAGAGCGATTTCAATACAGTCGTTGTAAGAGTATACTAGTTCTGTAGGTAACTCTTATGTCTTTATTATTCTATGCTACGGAGCAAAGTTGCAATAATGTAATATTAATTTTTGTTGTGCATAGATTTGGATAGATTAGAAGCATGTTGGGAAAGTAGTTAAGTCAATATGAAATTACAAAGATGGGATAGACTAATATCGTACATGATCACATGATGGTGATGATACACGTGAGAGTTATTTAAGACATTGTATTGAATGCATGATTGAATTTTATTATGAAGTGTTTTTGAAAATATTTACATATTAATATTTTCAATTGGCTTTGATCAATTACTCTTGCAAAGATACAATCCAATTGATTTTAAAAGTATGTGTCACAATTAAAGCATGGGATTTGTGCATGTGTACATAAGGAATCAAATGTTCTTAATAAAGTGTAATCAGATCAATAGCCTTTAAAAAAAATAATTTATAACACACGTACCCGCCACATACCCACATACGCCGTAGTGGGATTTCACCACCTATGGGTTTTGAACCCAAGACCTCGTGTTGAAACTCCTCGGAGTCTTCCACTCGGCCAAGGACTGGAACCAGATCAATAGCCTATAACAAGCAGTTGGAGACTGGGAGAAAACCGCTTTTGATTCACTCATGAATTTGTTGCAATGTGATTCCTTAATGAGAGTTATGGTCTCAGATGTCTTATATTAGATTTTCTTGATTGAAGGCTGTCAATTAGGCCTTCTTATTAGGATGAAGCGTGATAATTCGGTACACTTCATTACCACCATACTAAAGGGAGATTGGAGTTTGTTTTTAATTATAATTCTCCGAAATTGAGGCCTACAAATATGTGTGAGGTTTTTGTTTAAAATACTTCTATTTCTCTTCTTAAGTTCTAATTTGTAGTAATTCATTCCTTCCTAGAAATCCTAGTTTACAAATTTTAAAGATCACGTAGTGTATATAGTATTCTTTCCTTTCTTATGATCGAGAAATAGAATTTTTGATGGACTTTTTTTTTTCATTATATATATATATATATATATATATATATATATATATATAAAGAATAAAATCATGGTTATGCATTCGGGATAATTTAATTCTTAAAATATTTCAATTAACTTTTTTTTGGCATCTTTGCTTATCATACGTGTGGTTTGCAGGTCTCCACTCAGACAAAAAATCAGCCAACCTCTAACATGCATATGGGGCAAAATCTCATCTAAGTAGGCTCCATTGTATACACGGGAAGAAGCAAAGAAATGGCTTTTGCTAAAGTGGTTTGTTCTAATACATCCCCCCATAAAGAGTATTTCTTTATGTTTTTACACATGGACTTTAGCCATTGGACATGAGGTCGTTTTCCAATGATCTACGCCTATTATATAATTGGCTTTTTCATAAGTGGGGTTATCCAAAAGAATATTCAAGATTGGAAGATCCTATCCATGGCCATAAAGCAACTGTAAAAGGAGATGGCTCATATTTAGAGAAAAAGAGTTAAATCAAGCAAAGTATTGAAAATCCCAATCTAAGGGTTTGTTTTTCAGTTACCCCGTATCCATAACAAGGCGACCTTGGAATTAGCTTCAAACAATAAAATTAACATGACCCTATATCCAACGAATATGGTATCCACCATAAAACATTGATACATATCATGAAATATATCATGATATATATCGAAGAAAAACAATGTTCACTTGGATATTTTCTCCATATAAGAATCTACTTTTCTTAAAATAAGCCACCCATTTATTTAATGGGTTGGATTAGGGTATAAGAAGACCCGGAATCGACACATGAGATGGTCATACACATGGGCCCCGACATGATGGATGGCTTATATCTTATACAATTGTGCATTGGTGACTTGGGTTTTGTCTAAATTCATGTTCATGCTATCAGGTGCACCTTGGAATAGCACTCATCAGGAAAGTCATCTCACCTTTTTCTTTTTGCTAATTTAGTAAAATAAATACAAATGATCACATACATGGGATGCGTGTAAGCGTTCATGTCCATCCATTTCTTTTCTGCCTACATGTCACTTGCGAGAGCATGGATTCTGCATACTACCGTATCCCTTTACTAATAACTAATTATAATTTCATAATTTTGTGCTCCTACCATAAGGTCCAATCTCAATTTATGTGCCACTCTTGATAATCACACTATGCAGATGATCCTATTAGTCAAAGAGCTGAACTTCTTTTTCTAGGGCCATCCATTTTTCAAGTTACTGATGGGGTGGTTAGGATAATCTAATCAAAGTAGTTCTTTAGAACTACAATCAATCAACAATAGAATCCAAAATGGATGGTTTAGATTGTTTGTTGGGCATTATATTCGATCTTAATTGACCATTTTTTCGACTTAGTTGGATGCTTGGAATCATTTGATCAATGTAATTTTTATACAGTGGGCCATGATACGTGGTCAAGGATGTAGTGGATGTAATTTAACCAAGAGTACTATACCAAATGTGCCATATGCTATAGGATTAGTTAAAGCCTGTTTGGATCATTAAATACCCTAACAATGTGATGGCATAATACTTTATCATTGATTGGATATAGCCAACTATCAAACCATAGTAATCCTTCTAAATCACTAAACTTTAAAGGGAGGATGTGTGTTTACGGGGCATAGTTTCGTTGCCCCGCCGTGATGTATTTATTATATCTACATCGTCATCTATCTTGCTAGATCATTTTATGAAATGAGATTAAAAAATGAAGCTAGTCCAAAGCAAAAATAGACCACACCACATAAAGTAGTGGGAATTGAATTCCTAAGGCCCGCCAAGATGTATTTATTATATGATTGATTGAATTACGCCGCATAGTTTCGTTGGATCAAGCTAATATTTGTGTTTTCCCTTCATCTAAGTTTGTGTGAACTTATGAATAGGTTGGATGACAAATAAACATCTTGATGGGCCTTAGGAAAGTTTCAACAGTGGACATTATTATCTTTACTGATTTTCTATTGTGGAGTTGCATAAGCTTTGAATTTACCTCATTTTTAGGATCATGCCTTGAAATGATATTACAAAATAAATAGACAGTTTAGATATAACATATACTGAAGAATTTAGATCCACATATATCTAACCAAGGTGAGTAATTTACATGCATAATGGGAAGTAGAACAGAGAGAAATAGTGGCATTGCGTACGGCGAACACTTTTTAACTTTCAAGTGCGATGGTAATGATAATTATCATTCATTTACAGCACATTACGGCTGTAATCCCTAATCCAAACAAGCCCTAAATCATTTCTTGAACAGATGAGTGTCCCATCTCCACCATCTTTTGACTTTTTAACTACATGACACCAAGACCATGATGAATGGTAGGCAGGCCAGCACACAAAAATGGCTCATGTTTCAACGTGGAAATCAAAAATCAAACCATGCAGACAGTGGGGCCCACTTGCAATGGTTTATAAAACAAAATTTATAATGAAAGGACGTTCTTCAATTAGTTTATATCTAATGAGCGGCCAATTTTCAAGAGGGGCACGTTCTAATGGTATCGGTACCACTGCAAGCTATCTATGGTGTACTGGGTGGATATGGGGCCCACTTGATGAATACATAAAATCCAACCAGTTTATCATATGCATCAGCACATCTTACAATCAGGGCCTGAAAATCAGACTGATCCGTTAATCAAGTGAGCCACACCGCAAGGAACAAATTGGGAGGGAACCACGGCCCTTGATTTGAATAGTGGGCCCATCATTTATATATATATAAAATCTAACACATTCAGACCCTTCATCTGGTCTGGATGAAGGGTTAGGCTGAAAATCAGACTGTTTCGAAATGAAGGTGGGTGTTTGTGGAAATCAAGGTGGGCATCCCCTCTCACATTGTTCCCAGTGTTGTGGTACACTTGACTATATGATCAGGACAGGCTGATGTTTGGCATATGGAGGTAAATATGAGGTGATGCATCTGATGGACGGTTTGGATGGCCTTCATACATCATGTGGGCCCTACGTCGGCTTGGTAAGGTACCGGTACCCCCAGCCCACTCATTTCAATATCATCCAAATGACATTGTTTCAGGTTCCTAATCAATCTACTGTAGGCTCCATGATTTGTTTGAGTTGAGTTAGGAGCGAAGCAGATTGGGTGGTGTGCCACACACCATCAACCTCGGTGGTGTGTTGATATCGCCCACCACGATGTATGTATTATATCTAAACCAATGTCCATCTTAGGAGATCATTTGAAGGCTTGAGCTCAAAAATGAAGTAAATACAAAACTCTAGTGGACCACACTACATAAAGCAAATCAGTGGAGAAAATGCTCTCTAATGTAGAAATCTTCTTAGAGCCCACCATGATGCTTATTAACCATCCAACCTGTCCATGATGTACTATAGGTGCGAATGAAGTTAAAAATCAAATATGGGACGGAACCAAAACTTAAAATTTCAATGGTAGACTTAACAACAGATTGATCCAAAAATTTCATGACCCTGATAAATTTTCAATGATATATGTACAATCCCCACTGCTTTATGTGGTGTGGTCTACTTGAGCTTTGTATCTCTTCTATTTTTTTTAGCTCAAGGCCTATGGAGGCGTGAGGCCAATGATACTAGATGGAATTGGGTGGGGATGAAACTGTATTGTCTCATGCAAATTTTATCCAGCGTTTGTGAATGATAAAAAGATTTAAGATTAGATGGAATAGAATTATATTTTGTCTCATGCATTATTTATATTGGTTTTGAAATTTATTACACGTGGGCCCCACATTGATGCATGTGTTTTATCCATGCTGTCCATCCACATATACCCTTACATGTGACATTATAGCTATATACATGTACAAGTGACTGACATCTATTGTGAATTTAATTAGTTGATTACAATTCTGTGGTACACTATATGAGATTTTTCTCCGGCAAGAACTTTATTTTAAATATGGAAATTTGGCGACCAAGATACCATAGCATTTTAAGACATGTAATCATTGTGCAATAATGGTGTTAATCCTTCACAATTCAGTACCATTTAAAACAGGCCTTACACCACTGAGGTCGGTGGTGTGAGACACACCAGCAATCCGCTTCCAGTTAAGTGAAGGGGCGTGCACAATCCCCAAAAGCGTCCGTGTATCATCCAGCATTCTCCTCCAGAGTATCAAATTAGAAAACCTATGATTACTCTGAACACGCTTTATAACTGTTTGACTTTATTTAAGCAGATCTTTGACCAATAAATGCTCCTTGAGCGGAGGAAGAGATGAATCGTTTGGCCCATTATCATTATTTTCGTCATGGCATTGTCCTCGCTATTTGTGCGGTTGGATTTACCAATTTCGTTGATAAGATCCAAAGTTATTCATGAAGTGGGTCCACCATCTATAAGGCCATGATCTCAATGAAGGAGGTGGATTGCTTACTGACACCATAAGTATAGCCACGTAGCTGCTGGACAGTGCTCCATGGGCCACAATGGTATATGTATTTTATCTATGCCGTCCATCCATTTTGGATCATTATTTGAGGGCATGAACCCTTAAATGAGGCATATTCAAATCTCACGTGGGCCATAACGCATGAAATTAGTGGTGATTGAACGCCCATCATTAAAAACGGTGAAAAATCACCACTATTTAGTAATTCTCTTGTAATCGTGCGAGATATTACTTACATTTGATTTTATTATATTGTTTATTTCATCGCAAATCATTATAAAGATAATTGTTTTATAAGATAAAAATATCATGATACAATTTACTTTATCTGCTTCCTCTTTAAATATTTTTTACTCTCAATTTAAGCACCATAACTCTTATGTAACAAATGCCTGGATATAATAAAGATATCTCATTTACTTTGCAGTTCATACTTAATGGTAAAACTAAACTGGCCCTTCTATTCATACGGTTAAATTTACATAGATATTAGTACAGTAGGTGTTCATAGATACATATTTCTCAAACAGTCACATTTTTTTAAAGTTTTTAAATAGAGATGAGAGGAGACAAGAAAACCCTAATTTTAATTTTCACATGGTATCAGAACTTATATATATATATACCGCAGGATACCATGTGCGGTCCAATTCCCACCGCAAGAGACCCTTGTGCGGGCACGAGTTGGCTAGTTGCTATTGAATTTGTGGCCCCACTATAATATATGTTTTGTATCCATGCTGTCCACCCATACAAAGAGATGATTTTAGGGTGAAATCCAAAGAATGAGTGACATCCGAAGCTCCAGTGGACCCCACTAAAGAAAATAGTGGGGACAGTGATGCCACCGTTATAAACTTCTAAAGGCCATGAAAAGTTTTTTATCTTGCTCATATTTATATTTTCCCTTCTTTAAAAATAGATGAACGGAGCAGATGAAACACATACATCATGGTGGGGCCCATAGAGCACCGACCACCAACCACGCCTATCTATACGGAAATCAGATTATGTATTGAGTTACTTAGTATGTTCTTGTCGTACTGCATAAACAAAGCTGGGCCACGTTGAATGTATGTGGTCTATCTACGCTGTCCATCTGTTTTTCCATCTAATTTAAGGGGTTAAGCCCAAAATTGATGCATATCCAAAGATCAAGTGGATCATAGCACTGGAAACAGTGGGGATAATGATTTCCACCGTTGAGACCTTTCTAGGCCCCACAGTGATGTTTATTTTTCATCCAACCTGTTCATAAGATCATATAGACATGGATGAAGGGAAAAAACAAATATAAGCTTGATCCAAAACTCCTGTGGCCCTCCAATTATTTTTCAACGGTAGACATTCAATTCAACTGTTTCCTGTGGTGTGGTCCATTTGAACATTGGATATATCTCATTTTTTGGTCCAAGTACTAAAATTATTTGTTAAAATGTATGAACGGAGTGGATAAAATAAACAAATATAGTGGACCTCACAAAGTTTACTCAATACGCCAAGTGTAGTGAGTTACCACGCAATCCGCTTCCGGACCTCACTCTACGGAAAATGACGTCACCAAGTTATGTGGACCCCACTATGATGTATGTGTTGTATCCACAACATCCATCCATTTGGAGATATTATTTTAAGCCATGAGCCAGAGAATGAGGCAGATCTAGAGCTTTAGTGGACCCACCACAAAAAATAGCAGGAACATTGATGCCCACCGTTGAAACCTTTCTAAGACCCACCATGATGTTTTTACAAAATCCAACCTGTTCAAAAGTTAAAAAAGATATTAAAGAAGGGAAAATATAAATATAGGCTTGATTGAAAACTTTTTGTGGCCTTTAGAAGTTTTTAATGGTGGCGTCACTCTCCCCACTGTTTTCTGTAGTGGGGTCCACTGGAGCTTTGGATGTGACCCATTCTTTGGATTTCACCCTAAAATGATCTCTTCAGATGGATGGACGGTGTGGATACAAAACATATATCATGGTGGGGCCACAAATTCAGTAGCAATCTCGCTAGTCAACCTGTCAGTAGCCAATCCGCGCTCCCGCACAAGGGTCTCTTGCCGTGGGAATTGTACCGCACCAAGGTATCCTGCAGGATGGTTCGCAGGAGACCATTACTCTCTCTCTCTCTCTCTCTCTCTCTCTCTTATATATATATATATATATTATATATATATATATATATATATATATATATATATATATCTATATATATATATATATATATATATGACTTTGTTGCCTTCACCTTGAGTTACACCACCGGTGTGTAAGAATTCTATAAGGTGGGCCTTATTGTTCAACGGTCTGGATTGCCCTAAGGGTTGATAGTGTGACAGGAGTATTAGTGAACCCCACTCATGAGTTGTGATTCATCTAAAATTGTGTAAGGGGTGGTACACTACAACTGCGTCATACGCACAATGTTCTAGTTGAAGTAGGATACTCAAATTCGTGTGGAGCATATAGGGAGAGGAGTTCAATGGGTTCCGAACTCCTCAACCCTTTAAGCTATATAAACAGGGCTGGGTCCCCAAGCCTACATATGACTGAAGTTTTCCATCCCATCACGGTGTTTCTCTAAGGGTGTAAGGTGAGGAAGATTTCGGTAATCTCATACGGCTATGACTTCTTAATCAGGTACGCCTTTCATATATCTTCATTGATCTCCATATTCGATGCATAACTTGGTCCTTTGCAATTCCGCATATAGTTTTACACGGTGATCTAGCTGCCACCACAATCGGCGCCAGCTGCGATCCTAGCGGGCCAAAGTTGCGACCACAAACGACACCAGTTGCCATCCTAGCGGGCCAAAGTTGCGACCACAAATGGCACCAGCTGCGATCCTAGTGGGCCAAAGTTGCCATCACTAGTAATGTCCATGCATTTCCCAAGGCGCGTTCTATCGACAATCTTATGACTGTTTGTTGCTATCGCCACCAACAATGGTTCAAACCTGCCCCCGACCATCTTGTCGCCCTGTTCCCCTTTTCATTTGGCTTGGTTTGGTCTTGTGAAGTTCGAGTTAGTATTTTGTTTATTTATTTGTAATGAAGGGTAAAAAAGTTTTAAGTATTTGTAATGAAGCTAACCAACACCCTGATTCATGCATAACTACTATGAAATTGATAACCACAACCGTTTCACATGGATACTCACTACCACTAACAATATGTAACAATATTAAGTATTTATTCGTACAACATTATATTCTCCAATTATATATTACGATATTCAGTCAAGTCAATTAAGATCCATTCAAGTCTTCGTTTTGACCTGACCTGATTGAACATTAGGTTGAGTTTTCGAGTTTATAAACCATAGTGTGGTCCACTTGAGTTTTGTACCCGTCTGATGTTTAGGCTCATATCCTAACACAATTTATTACAAGTGATGAACAAAGTGGATCTCACATTGACATTGTAGTGGGCCCTATAGATTTTCTTTCCTCACATGTCCCCAACAAAGGATATTTGTGTCCACATAGAAATCTTCTCGGGGCCATCATGATTGTTATATGCCATGTGCATCCGACATGTTCATTACAGTGAGTCCCATAAGGATTAGGGTTGTGATGTATGTCAATGAGTATTAGGCCTGTGGTTATCTGATGGTTCCTATCGATTTTAACTGGTATTCGAGTTTAATTTATCAAACCATTTAGAAATCACGTCATATTTGGGCATGACGTTTGGGTTTGATTTAAAACAATGAGTCTACTTGAGTTCAGGCCCGGGTCCATGTTAGACCTGATTAAAATGTAAGAATTCTATAAGGTGGGTCGTATTGATTAACAAATTAGATTTTCCTAAGGGTTGGATAGTGTGATCGGGAGTACCAATGGACCCCACTTAGTTATGATTCATCTAAAATCGTGTAAGGGGTGGGGCACTACAACTGTGTCGCACACACGGTGTTCTAGTTCGACTAGGATTACCAAATTTGTGTGGAGCCTTAGGGAGATGAGTTTCGACGGGTTCCAAACTCCTCAACCCTCTAGCTATATAAATTGGGCTGGGTCCCCAAGCTTACATATGACTAAAGCTATTCATCCCATCACGATGCTTCTCTAAGGGTGTAAAGTGAGGAAGATTCCGATCATCTCTTACGGCTATGACTTCTCAATCAGGTACGCGTCCTATTCAACTTATTTAATTTCCATACTTGATGCATAGCTCAGTCCCTTTGCAATTCTGCATAAAGTTAACATAAAATTGATCAAGTTAATTTTATAGTAGTATTAGATATTTTAAGTATATATTAATTCTTCTAGCTATAGAACAAGGTTTGTCAAGCCAAAACACCTCTCATTTGTTAAACTAATACTCCGTGTGTAATTTAGTTTATCCATTCAAGTAGGCTACACGTGAATGCTCCTATTTGACATGTATGCGATGAGTATACAAATAATGTAATCGGATCTTTGTCCAAGTCATTAAGAAAAAGAATCGAGCCTAAAAGGACTCAGCGTGACAAGACCTATATCATTAACAAAAAGGATCGAACCTAAAAGGACTTGGCCCAACAAGACCCATGTCATTAAGAAAAAGAATCAAACCTTAAAAGACTCGACCCGATGAGACCCAACTCAGATTAGATTGGGTCCTAAAATTTTAGGACCCCACCAGAGCCGACCCATTGACACCCCTCGCAAGAATGAGGTAAAAGATGAAATATTAGCTTGATCTAAAGTTTCAGATGCTCCAAGAAAGTTTTAAAGGTAGGGATCCCATCCCCAATTTTCACTATGGTCAGGTCCACTTGCATTTTGGAAGGTCAATTAGTTGGAAAAAATAATGGATAGATTGGATATCACCAACCCACCCACCCACACCACATTGTGTCCCCACAAAGCTTTTTGTTGCATGGTTTATGTCATCACCTACGACTATATTCATGCTGGCTTATGGTGCAACTGCATCCCTCCCACCAAGGGGTTAGTAGTGCTAGAAATCAGTGATGAAAACAATGAGCTGCAACTGGAACATCACTTATCTCGAATCAGGCCAATCCACTCAATACGTCAGTCGCACCTATGTGCTGAGTCATACCACTAGTTAGTCGTGGATTTAGATGATGTTTTGTAACGCCCCGTGTTTTCAGGACCCGAGTATATGACTCGTTCCCAAAAACCCGAGTGTTAACCTTAAAGGATGGTCAATTCGAGTATATATATATATATATATATATATAATATATATATATTTTTCAACTATCAGAGTAAGCAGATGAGCGTAGAGTGAACAAACCAACATAAGGGAAATTTCATTATCATTCAAATATACAAGCAGCCCATAATGATTTATACAAACCAATGTCTCAACATTAACGATTACAAGATTTGCATACATACGAAATGACAGAAAACATATAAATATAAGCCGCATGACCACGCAACTCCTCTTAGCAATACGGTCGTGCATCCATGGCACCCGTGCACAGCTCCTCATCATGTCTGAACATATATATATACTGGGCCACCTGTTCTACCTGTATGGTTGTATATTTGATGGATGAGTGGCCAACTCAGTTTGAATTTCCCTCAAGATTACACACTGCCGCATTAGGTAAGCATAGTTATAATACAACAAGACAATCAAAACGATACATGATGTAGTCTTTTTAAATGCATGGATGCGTGAATGCACATCGACCTGGGGATGCACATCCAGTCGGACTTGGGCTCGTCGACCATGCAAATCATCGACCTGGAAAAATCATCCAGTCGGACAGGGGCCGATAGTCGGTGGTCTGGGAGCTAGCGAAACGATACCCCGAAGATCCTAAGGGCACGTGCTACAACATCCAGATTATCCACCCGTCATCGCCAACATGCTATGGATGCATGATTAGCCAAACCGTTATTAGTCCAGTTACAATCAGCCAATTTAGATAAGCTCAAGGTCACTACGGGGAACCAAGAGCCTAGCGTAGGCCGACAGCTCGGGCATAATGTCCCATTACCACCATCCCCGGCTCATGAGCTACCATCTTAGGATGTCAAATGGAACTCAATCGATTAGTGGCCAATCATATTCAGTGTATGGGGCTTATCATCGCATGGTTGCATGATATAAAACATCGGACCCATATAGGAAAAATCTCAAAACGAAACCACGCAGGGCGAGTATCAAAACGAGTCACATAGGGCGAATATCAAAATCATGCGATAAAAGACCATCCTTGAAAACCATTGGACACAACAACCCTGGATGGTAGGCCCACATCAATGATCTATCTAGACCACCACTCAATAACCACCAAGTCGAAGGTCCATTACAATCACAACTAGTCAAGTTACATCCCAAGTATGGGTGTACATTCATATGTGGGAATTTCCCACTAATGTACCAGTTTAAGTTTCATAAGCAATCACAAAAGAAATCCACAAGTATGAACAATTATAGAGGATAATCATAAAGCATGTAATATAACAATTCAATTTCCGCTAACTAACACATGTGATTATAAAGGGAGATATCAATTATAAATTTAAATAAAAACTATAACTTAAGCTAATGAGAATATGGAAAGCTGAAGGAGAAGAATCATCACCTCATACTTGAACCACAAATTGATGTTGTTAAGAAGTTCGTGTACCCTTAGAATCAATCCTACCATAATCAAGAACTTTTACAATTAGATCCAAGTTCTACCTACTACCTAGGGTTTAAGATTTTAGCCTAGGGTTATCTTTTAGGGTTTTAGTGTAGAATTAGGGTTTTTACCCTAGGGTTTAGTCCTAAACTTAGATTCTAGAATTTGATTATGGAATTTGGACTTTAATTGGTGTGACCATTAATGGTATTGTTAATGAGAGTACTAATTGAGTAAAATTAATAAATAAATTAGTCATAAATTTTAAAAATATTACAACGGCTAACATTATATGAAATTATCTATCAACCCACAAGTAATGATACTAATAGTGACTTATAATAGTAATACCCTAGTAAAGGAACCTGTAGTGATGTCATAGAGAATAACTTATCAATTAGGTTCATAATTTATGGTTTAAGTTACTTAGGTCTAGGACTTCACCCTAGAGTGTAGGTTTAGGTTTTGATTTTTGGATTTAATTTCTATGTGATGTAATAACGGTATTGATGATATTACTAACTTAAAATAATAATTTAATAATGGCTAAATAACAACAACAACACTACGAATAATAATACTAGTAATTTCAAAACAATTATTAATATTAACCATATCCTTAATATTAGCTAACGTGACACTAATAATCATTTGATGAGAATTAAATAGTGTGCTCTGCAACTAGTGATAATATGAGAAATAAAGCGCTTATATTTAATAATTGCGATTTTGTCTAGAATAACTAATTTTAGTATATATGAAATTTACTAATGTTTAATTATACATAACTCTAATAATCCACAATTTAGTATTAACAGTAACAATGATAATTGAAATAATTTAATTTTGGGAAGCGAATGTGGGCTCACCTAGCCGACTCGGCTCAACGCCTCTACCAACACCACTCCTTCTCTCTTTCTTTTCCTCTTCTCCTCCTTTTCTTTTCTTCAACTCCCATGGCTGGAATTGACCAGCAAGGAGCTGAACTGGACCAGGTTTTACAACTCAGTCGAGTCGACTCAGCGGTGGCTCTCTCTTCCTTCTTCTCTTTTATTTATTAATTTTTTTTTTTCACAGCTAGGCCTTCAAGGAGGTTGGATCGGATCCAACACAATCCCCACTCGACCTGACTCAGTCCCAATCGAACTGAGTCGACAAAGCGCAGCAGGAAACCGGCTGTGAGACGGCAGCCATTCCTTCTCTTTGCAAAACTTCTGCCGTCTGTTACTCATAAGTCTACCGTCTAAATGTGATGAAATTTAACAAGTGATCTTTGTTTTTCACGCTCTTTTCGTCGCCCAAATTTGAGCTATGATCTCTTAAGGATGACTAAGATTCTCCTTTAATGGCTAATATATTTTAAAATTCTAAAATAATATTTGTACTCCTCTGATTGACAAGTTACCGGGCAGTTGGAACCTAAACCCTAAAATCTTCATGATGATCAGTTGTCATGATATTTACATGGCCCGTTTGGCAGATTCAAACATGATGAGTGGTCAGATGACTTGTTAATAATAATGGGACTTGATGGTTAGCACTCTGCCTATGCATGTCAGTGGATGTACGGTCAGTTTCGTAAATAGATGGTCATAAGGTGTGTTTCTGGAGTGATTATGGGTATGACACGTATATTGTTGAATTCGAGTGGCTTGTTCACATGTGTAAGTTCCTCGGATTGAAATTCTAATGGTAGGTTAAGCATATCCATATGGGGTGAACAAGATGAACGGATCAGAATCTTGATCTGATAAGTGTACGGACGGATGTAGAGGTCAAGTAGGTAGTTTACTATGATTTAAGGGCTGAAATTCGAGGTGTACGGTTAATTTGTGATAATTAGGCATGATATAAAATTTCACATGAAACGGACCGTGGGAACCATGTGATCTAGTGTTCAGGGGTTTAGGTGTTCAGGGGTTTAGGTTAATGACAATTTCGTAATTACTGTCGATCTATGAATTTTGGGAAATCGAATGACTCTACATGGTTATAAATATGTTTCTAAGCAGTTCTTATAAAAGAACATATATCTAAATCATTATGGATAGGGAGTTATTCGTCACGTCATCTAAGGAAAAGTACTTACGTCAAATCACATGATGGGTGAGATTGTCTTGAAATTCAACGGTCAGATGGCTTGATTTATGAATGAAGATCATCCCCAACGGTTAAGTTAGTGTCAGGGAAATGATGTAAGGCTAGAATAGTTCGATTGGTATCGTACACATGTGTATGTCACGTTGAATCTTATGGTAACGCTCGAGAACTTTCAACACTCGGGTATTGAAAAGTTCGGGGTGTTACATGTTTCCTATTTAGTTAGGGCTTGTTTGAATTTGTGAAAAGTCTGAGAAATAAAATATTGTTTATTGGGAAACCTTCTTTTTAGGAAATAGTGAGAAAAGAAATTTTGTTTTGTTTTTGTTTTTTTTTTTTTTTTAAAATGTTTTCTTTTAAATAAGTCTTATCTAGAAAATTTAGAATCTATTTTCAAATTTATTGTTTGGTAAAATAAAACTTTTCCTAATAGTTATTGGTACGTGCCAGATTAACATGTGACACATGTGGCGCTTGAAAACGGTCGATAGCATGTAGGTGTATAAGCTTAATGGTATCGCACATGACACATCAAGGGTGCTTGAAGGTGTATAGTGGCACATGTGACACAAGCAACTCATTAGCTCATTTGACACATAAACAAACTTTATGTTAGTGCCTTGGTTTGTCAATGACATGAGATATAAAATCTTGAGTCGGTTGAGCCCTCATTGGAAGATATTAAAGATCGAAGAATCGAAAACTTAAAGCACCAAGGCCTGAAGACAATAGGAAAATTGAGGTGCCTTTGTGATCTTAATCATAGACCCCTTTAAGTTCCAAAACAACCTACCTTTTGATGATATACCCTAATAGGAAAACCTTATTTTATCATCAAATGCCTTAAAATTTTATTTAAACAAGACCAACTAGGCTTTAGAGGTATTTTAGGAATTTTTTGTTGGACCTGTATTAAGTTCGGTCCAAACGAAAGTGACCAAAAGAGTCCAACAAGCAAATCTGAAAATTCAGTAATTTTCGGTCCAACTTGGTAAATCGTCGGCTTGATTCAGTTCGACCAAAATCAGGCAATTTTGTCCGGTAACAATTTAGTCTATCCTTAGGTATTTTTGGTCAGACTGAACCAGCTTAAATCCGACCGAACATATAACCATTAGATATCCGTTGTGGCCTTTTTAGTTATAAAATGGGCATTCGAATCTTGACTTTATGGATCATTTTTTAGTATTTTTAGATGCTCTATGCTTACAACTCATATCCCAAGCTTCTAAACTCTAAACCAAAGAGATTCAAGACATCTTCCTTGTAATTCATCACTCCAATGAACATTTCAAGGTCCATTTTGAAGATGTACTTGTTCTCTTGCATTCTCTAAAGGTTAAACACCATTCCCATAGACAAATTCTTATGTCTATCATCCTTTAGAAAGCTCATTTAGGTGAATCCCTAAATTGGAATCAACTAACCCATTAGTTGCAGGAGATTCAACCAACCAAATCTCATTACCTTGACATCCTCTCAATAGGAAGATCCTTTGCAAGGTAGCTGATTGTCGGAGTTGAAGAAGATCCGCATTAAAGATTGGGGGAGCACAAGAAATGCCGATTCAAGCATTGAAGAGGCATCTCAAGTAGGCACTACAACGGGACTCATTCGACCAACAAGTAAGGTCTATTTTAGAGTCCATTGTATACAATTTCCTTGTATATGATTGAGTATAGAGTTTGAAACTCAAACTCAAATAGGTCCTCGTATAGGACCGTCTTTAACATGAGTGTATGTAAGATTAGTTTTTGTATAAGACTAATAGAAGGTTATTGGTTAGCCTATAGAAAACCATTGAAGTCTCCGTGGGAGCCTCCAACACAGGTGTATACATGTTCCACCAACACGGGCATGTACGTGGTCCTTGTATAGGAACGCCATCGACATGGGTGCGCACGTGTAGATTTGTAGTGAACATGGTGAAAACTATTGTAAAGGTTTGCAGTGAACCTATTGAAAACTATTGAGATAGTGAAATCCGGTGCACTCGAGTTTAAGTGCGTCTGCCAGGAGTGGAGTAAGTACTTAATCAAACCACTATACATCTTTGTGTTTGCGATTGCTTATACGGATGCATTTCTATTATTACTTGTGATTGAATTAGTTTAATTCATGTGTATGAATGATTAGAGTGTATGTTAGACATTTAATTTGTACCACACACAATTCATATTTCGTATCTCACCCATATAGACTATTGTGCTCATATATTTGTATCTTGTTTAGTCTATGATATTTGATTCATTTAATTGAATTAATTGGTAAATAATTTTAAAGTGGTCCTATTTAACATCTAGGACTTAGCTATAATTCTAAGCTCCGTAAGCTTCCGCGTGTCGTGGTATCATGTTAGATAATCCATGTGATTTCACTTTAAGGTAAGTGGTAGCACATACAACACCCTGATCCATAACTTAAGTGGTAGACTGAGTGAAAGATACCTCATTTCAACATTAAGGTCTTGGTATTGATTCCCTAGTGGGGTTGGCTAACAGTGAAGTGTGAACTGACAGTGGGGTGTACTAACAAGCTAACAAAAAAAAAAAAAAAAGTGGTAGCACATACAGTTCAAAGTATTAGTATCATTATATGTATCAATGACTAAGGCTATGGAAAACTATATCAATATCATTGATATTATCATCGATACTCGAAGCATTATTGATGTTTGAGAAGAATGTTCGAAAAAATGTGAATTTTTTTAGTGAAACTTCAGAAGATGTTAAAAGACACATTTATACATGTGGGAATCAAAATATTATATATAAAAAAGCTATACATAATAGTGTTCATTTTATAGAGGCCTAAACATGTGTTGTAAAAAAAAAGTATGAAATAAATATATAAAATTTATAACCAATCAATATATTGGTAAACACTCATTAATATATAAAATTTTTACATTAATTAACACCAAAAAATATATTTTCTAATATAAAAAATGAAAAATTAAGCTTTTTCCAATTTCTCCCATTTTCACTTAAGTTTTATATTTATTTATTTATTTATTATTATTGCTATAATTTCATGTTAATTTAAGAGAATCACACATAGACATTAATTTCCATTGCAATACATGCTTAGAGCTATACATGAGTCGAGTTAGCTCGGTCAGCTTGCTCGACTGAACTCAGAAAAGCTCGACTCACCTTGGCTTAAAATTGGATTCAGATCGAGTTGTGCTAGTTTTTAGAACTCAAAAAAATTTCGAGTCGAGTTCGAGCTTGCCTAAGCTTGACTCGACTCGGATCGAACCTCAACTTGAATAGACTTGGATTGAATCGGCTCGATGACTCGATTGTTTTGATATTGATGTTGTTCACCAAGTGTTTGATGAAATGACTCAACGAAGTGTTGTTTCGGGTGCATACATTTTCCGCGATATCGGCTGGTGGCGAGGAAGGAATGGATATAAAAAAATCACTACAAAAAAAAAAAAAAAAACATTATAAGGCTGCCATCATATCTTGATTTTGATGCTGCTCGTCGAGTATTTGATGAAATATATGTAACGTGTTGTTACTGTATTGCATCCTATAAGAAATTGAAGATACACTCTATATGTTTGAGAAAATGTCGCACAAGCTCAAATTGGCTTGAGTTGTTGACCAAACCGAGCCGAGATGGTCACTTGGGCTTGAGGACCGAGCCAAGTCAAGTTCGAGCTGAGGTTAGCTTCTGGCCAAGCCAAGCTAAGTTGTACCAAGCTCGACTCGGTTCAACTCGTGTACAGCTGTATACATGCTAACATTTGAAAAAAAAAAAAAACTAATAGTGATCGAAATCGCCTAGAGAACTAAATTTCAAAAAAAAAAAAAAAAAAGAATAAATAAATAAATTATTTGAGATTTTGTTTTTTTTTTCTTTCAATTTTCACTTATTTATGAATATTTTTCTAATACCAAGAATATTCTCATTTATACTAGGGATATTGTCAATTTTATTCCTAATGCTAAGAAACTTCTATAAAAGATCCTTCTCAAAGTAACGGTGATATCCGTAATTTTATTGATGTTAAAAGCTTATATACTTTTAATAATTTCAGTATCCTGATCGGTGATATTAAATATTTTGAATATTAGGTGTGTGCATGCATGTAGATATATTAAAACATGTGGCATATATAAAACAACTGAAGATAAACAATGGTACATGCGGCAAAGTGGTACATGTGGAGCACAAGTGAAATATAGATTGTGGCACAAATACTGCGGTGGCACATATAAGACAATAAAAAATCAATAATGGAAAGTTAGCATATGTAAAATGTAAAGCATGGTAAGTGCTTTGTACATGTGGGGCTCAGGTGAAGATTGGCACGTGCTACACAAAAGATGAGAGATAGTGGAAAGTTGGCACTTAAGGCACATAATTCAAGCAGATGGGTGGTGGCATATGATGGATGTTAGAAAATTCACACATGTGACAGGTCTGAAGGAATCCGAGATAGTGGTATATATAGGTGGTGGCATGTATGTGTTTAAACACTTGACACATTTATTTCCTTTCAATTGTTGGGAAATGTAACGGGAATGAGTTTGTTCATTTTAAAGGAAAAAAAAAAAAGCACTGATTTTCAAATCAGGCGATCTTGACCGTTAGTTTGGGGTGTACACCGAGTCGAGTTGGCCTCAGCTCGACTCGGCTCGGCCACTAGCTGACCCTAGCTTGAACTCGGCGCTCGGCTCAATCCTCGAGCCTAACTGGCCAACTCGGCTCAGTTCGGTTAGCAACTCGGGCTAGTTCAAGCCAAGATCGAGCTGAGTTTGCCTATGCAACATTATCACAAATACATAGACTGCACTTTCAAATTTTCACTGCATGTAAAACAACCGTAATGGTTTTACAAGTATTTTATCAAACACATTTTAAGCAACATAAAAATCAAGGAAAAAAAATATTTATTTTATATACATACCTTCCTTGCCACACTTCGTGGAGTCATTTCATCAAACACTTGGTGAGCAACATCAATATCAAAGAAACCAAGGCACCGAATTGGTTCGATCCGAGTTCAATTCGAGTTGGGTTTGATCCGAGTCAAGTCAAGCCCGGGCAAGGTTGAACTCGGTTTGAAATTTTTTCAAGCTCAAAAAATCAACTCAAACTCACTTTGAACCGTCTCCAATTAAGCTTTTTCGAGTCAAGTTGAGGGAGGTAAACGAGCTAGCTCGGTTCGTGTACACCCCTACTGTTGGTTGCACTGTTTACGTGGATTAGATACCTTACACAAGTTACACTTTGGTTGGGAAGTAGTACACAACCGGATGGAGTGTCCCAAATAGTCACACGTGTACACGTGCCATATTGTCACATGCGTGAGCAATTTTGGGGCATTCGTACGGCGTCCCTTTGGTCCATATATCTTAACCTTTAAAAAAAGGCATGCACATTTGTCATTTTTACATCTGTCCACGGGTTGCCCTCCCGGTGGATGGACGGGTCGGATCCTTGGATCTAAGAACACTCACCGCTGGCGTCACCGTCTGAACAGTCCGGATCCCTCACATGTGTATCATTTTGTCACGTGTGTGGTGTATTTTCTTCTGGCGCTTGAACATTGGACATGCGTAATTAGTATCTTCACCGTACAAATATTGTCCTGATTCCTAGCCGGTCAAGGAGTCAAAAAGTAGGCTGACCTCCGCTCGGCTTGCCATGCGTCGCACCTAATCTAATGTGGACCCCACTCAATCCAAGGGCTTTTATCGATGAGAGGTGGGCCCCCCTTTAAATCATCACCATGGCAAAGTAATAAGAATCCGCACTGGATCATATCTCTAGTTTGATGGCTGATCCGGTGAAATCTCCAAGCATGTGAGATACCGTACACAAGTGACATAGGTGGACAAGATCATAGCCGCTCGTTTAGTGGCCCAGTAGTGAATGGGCCATAAACCAGTTGTTTAGGTAATCGCAACCGTCCAATCAGTGGAGTAATGACTGATATGAAAGTCGCAAAATCATCAGCCGTTCAAATTCGAGGACAATAAGTTCTTTTATCACATGGTTAGGATGCATCGTCTCGATCATAATAACCACGTGTACGGTACGCAATATGAAGGTACGAGATATTGCCCACGTATTCTACAACACTATACACGTGTTTTCAATTCTGACAAGTGGGACCCATGCTCTGAAATCTGGACCGTTGATCTCTTGAGTTCCACCGTGGATGGAGCATGCCCCAAAAGTCTAGGGGCGTATAGAGAGTTGAACGAGTCGAGCTGGCCCCTGCTAGACTGGCTCGAGCTGGCCTCAGGTCGAACTTGGTTTAGCTCGGTCCTTGAGCCCGACTGACCAGGCCAGCTCAATTCGGTCAGCAGCTCGAGCTATTTCGAGCCTAGTTCTAGCTGAAATTGAGCTAAGTTCACCTATGAAACATTTTCCCAGACACTTAGATATTTTCACAGTACTTTCAAAATCTGACGATAGCAATGGTTTTACAAATATTTTATCAAACACCTTTTAAGTAAGATAAAAACCAAGAAAGATATAGGTATTGGTTTCATATACATACCTTCCTTACCATCACCTACACTTTGTTAGGTCATTTTATCAAATACTTGGTAAGCAACATCAATATTAAAGTAATTAAGTCATCGAAATGGTTTCAATCCAAGTTCAGTTCAAGCTGGGTTCAATCAAGCTTAGTCGAGCTGGGCCAGCTCCCTAAAAATTTCAACTTGACTCGCTCAAACTTAGCTTTAAATTGAGTTGAACCGGGCTTTTTCGAGTTGAGTCAAGGGAGGTAACCGAGCTAGCTCGGTTCGGGTACACCTCTACAGTCATAACTCTACCAAATCCAAAGATCTCAGCGATCAATATAAGTACTACATTTTATAACATTTTATCTACAGTGTATGGATTGTAAGATAATGGGAAAGAGAAAAGGTATTAATGCCCAGTCCATTAAGATCGGGACACAGCGGATCGATGGTCTGGATTATGAAAGCATGCGACCATCTTGTCACAACTGAAAATGCGTGTGTACTTTGCAAAGATGCCGCAAGTCGTACTGATTAATTCATCCCCATCAAATCACCGAAAGGAACGTGAAGGGATGAGGGACTTGGGTGCCCCATTCCATCATTACACCATTACGACAATGAATGGATATGATGTTATTTCCATTTTATGTTCATAGAGTGGTCCACGAGATAAGGACCATCCATTTAGTTTGTATCTTTTAACAAAGGTGGAGTAATGTGATACTCTGAAAAGGTGTTGTGATTGATGCTCGGCCACTTAGAAACTGTACACGTGGCATACACTAACTAAATCTTAACCGTCCCGTTTGTGGGGACCTGCTGAGGGTAGACTAACGTAATCTGGTGAATTACAAATTTTTGTTGAATTTGGAACATAGACTAGTTTTATGTCTCAACCGTCCGTGAGATGTCCATCAATCCTTAAATTAGAAAATTGAATAAGTATTTTTTTTTTTTTTTTGGCATTTAAAATTTTTTTATGGTCCATCTAAATTATGGCCTACGATTTGGGCAGATTGGATTGACTTAATATTATTTTAAATGTACAATTTCTGTGTGCCTGATATTACAAATTTTTCTCCTCAATAAAGAAAGAAAAACTTTGATAATCTGGCAGAAGGTGATGGATAATACACAGGCACTAAGAAATTAGTTAGAAATTGCATATGTGGCATCCAAGTAAGTTAAGTTAATCTGTCCAAATTAAAGGAACCGATTTAGATGTATTATGGACCCAAAATTACTCTTATTTGATTATATTCTTATCAGATTAGTGGATATTTATTGGACGGTTATAATGAAAAAATATCCAACCGTTCAGTTTCAATAAACAAGTGGCCCTGAATCAAAGGTTGTAATTGTTCAACTAATCTGATTTTGAGAATGTCACTTAGAGAAAGTGGGTTTACAATTTAATAGGTTTAATTAATGTTAATAAATACATATTTACTATCTCTAAGTGCCCGCGCATGAAGCTTCACCTGCGCCAGAGTACATAAAATAACTCCCATAATCAAAGTGTCGGTGCGTTTTTCCTTGACCGCACATGATTGGGCGTACAACGCATGCACCAGACAATCAGCTTACGCACTCACAGAAAATGTTGGGGAGACAAGCGCGAATCGCAATTGAAAGGGACGCGGATTGTCGAAAAAAGCATTAATCCTCGTTCTTTTTTGTTGTGTGGTCCACTTAAGCTTTGGATATAGCTTATTTTGGGTTCATGCCGTGAAACAGTGGGTTCCTGACCTATCAAGGTCGGTGGGTGTAGGGCCCATTAATGTGATTCATATGCGTTGTATCCACCCATGCTATCCACTCATTTTAGTGCATGATCCTTAATATTGAAGTAGATCCAAATCTCAGGTGTACCATAATACAAGAAGCGTGGTAATTAGTTATTAAAAACTTCTCATGAGCCATAAAAGTTTTGAATCAAGCTGATATTTGTGTGGCCTCTTCATCATATATAGTCGCTAAGACATTATCAACCGGTTGAATAGCAAATAATAATTCCCAACCCCATGAAGTTTTTAATAGCAAGTATTCAATCAGGACTATTTCATATGGTACGGTCCACTTGAGATTTGGATGTACTTCATTTTTAGTATCATGGCCTAAAATGAGTGTTTAAAATTGGTAGACAGTATCAATTTAAGGCACACATATTCAAGTGGGCTTAAAAGTTAGGGATCTACCGTTCCACTTACACCGATCCACTGATGTAAGTGGATCCGGGAATCCACCCAAACCATGCACTCTAGAAAAATGTATATATGAATGGCCGGGATAAAACACATACATCATGGTGGGTTTCATAGAGCTTTTCCACGGCTGGTGTAATGCTCACTAGCCGATGCCTCCTGATGCGCATGTGCCAGATCCAGGCCATCCAATATGTGGGACCCATGCGAACGTGCCCTGGCCCCAACACTTGTATTGAAAAATGATCACCAATCCATATTCGATGTGATACATGTGTGGTCCACTTAATCAGTAGACCCGAACGATCAAACGCATCTTAACCACGTATTGGACCGATCCAAGTAGAGGGTGGGCCCCACTCATTACTACAGTTGATCGAATTACATAAATAGCATATCATATTCACTGAAAATGGGTGTATTCAGTCAAACTGAATGTCAGCCCAAGAAGCTTATTTCCACAGCCTTGGATAAGCTGGCAGTGGCCCACTAATCAACCCTTCTTTTTCTATGATAATGGCGTGATTTCCACCGAATCCCATGCTATATTCATGATTAGGCGTGGAGCTAAGATCAACCGCCCAATGATTCCAAAAGAAAGAGCTTTCCAGTTCGCTGCGCAGTGACACAATCTTCATTCATTGCCACTCGAAAGTGCACATGAATTTTAATCACACTGAATCTGAACCGTACATTATGTAGGAAATATCAGGACCTTTACCCTTTTAACGTGACATTCCACTTTAACATATAAAATGGAAAAAAAATAATATTGAAATACTACTTGGACGGTCCAGATTAAAGAACTGTGCCAGGACATGTAAGTTGGACAGCAACAAACCAATATTTATACATTGCGCGACGGACTAGAGTCGGCCTCACTCCAAATGTTCTTGGAAACCATGAGCAGCAGATGAGTCGCGGTAAAAGTAAAAGCATTGCATAGAAGATAGCAACTGATTTTTTTTTTTTTTTTTTCGTTGTACGGAAATTTATTTGATACTCTGGAAGATTATGAATATCAATACGCACGCAACCAGAAATTACATATGTGTCATACAGTAATTCGAACTAAACCCACTAAATTGTCGAACCTCCTATGTTTAAGTTACGGTCCCAAAATCAGATTTGAACAATTTAAACGTTTGAACCGTGTACACTTGTTTGTTGAAACATGACCGTAGGATATTTTAAATTTTGAGCCGTCTAAACTTCTGACCTATCCGGTATTCAGATATTCGAATAAGAATTTTTATTTAATCATGATACAGATGACCTTATTTCCCACGATCTGAACAGTTTAAACTAGTTATTTGTTTGCAACGTACGCAATTTATCAGTAATTTCTAAGTGCGTGTGTATCATCCATAACACTCAGCCAGAGTACCGAAGTGTTACTCTTTTGCACCTCGTAGGGAGGAATTACAAGGCTCCGATGCATCCGAACGTGAATAGTGTCCTCATGCAACAGTACACACAAGTACGGTCCGCGTGTCGAGTATATGACCGTTGATCTGTGGGACCCCAAAATGGATTCATGATTCCTTAAAAAATCTCTCAGATCAGACTATTATAACCGTTGGATTAGTGACCTAAGGGAAAAGAGGTCAGGGAGAAAAGATGACAACGGTTCAAAGTAACAGGGGATGTTAGAATCATTCAATTTAGAATCTCCCCAGCAGATAAATGTTCTAGATCACAGGAACCCTTGCCTGGGACCCTCTCGTACGATGCATCACGACCTTACAGCTCCATATGCAAGGAATTATAGACCCATTGCATCAGAACATGGATAGTGTCACTAGTGGGGTCCATGGTTCATTGATCCAGACCGTTGGTGCTATGAGATCCACTCCAGATGGGGAATGGCCTAAAAACCTTCCAGATTGGAGGTTCCTAGCCATCAAATTTTTGTCCTATTTTTTTGGACGATTTGTGTTTTTTCATTTTACAATTGGATTTTGTGGGCCACTGATCAAGGGTTAGGAACCCATATCCAGGAAACTTTTTCGTCTACACTACATAAGAACCACAAGATCAACGGCATCGGTGGCCAAAAAATGGGCGACATTTGTACACAACGGTGCATCACTAACGGTCCCTGTGGACGCGAATTTCCCGCAAAAATTGCAGTAGGGAGCCCGCGCAACCCAAAAAACTCCGTGGGGCCTACGGTGATGTTATATTGAAATCCATTCCGTCCATCAGTTGCACCAGATCATATTAGAACGTGAAACCAAAAATCATGCAGATTCAAATATCAATAGGGCCACACCACATGAAATGGTGGGAACGGGGTCGCTT
The DNA here is from genome assembly GCA_021015155.1 of Magnolia officinalis. NCBI lineage: Eukaryota > Viridiplantae > Streptophyta > Magnoliopsida > Magnoliales > Magnoliaceae > Magnolia > Magnolia officinalis. The sequence continues at coordinate 52,946,579 of JAJHSJ010000016.1, forward strand.
GCCAATGAAATCATTGGGATCCACGAAGTTTTGGTCAGTCTGATACCTATATTAACCCTTCCTCCTTGTAATGATGACATTATGAACGGGTTGGATGGCATATAAACATCATGAGTCAGGAGGGTTCCAATGGTGGGCATCCCCATCTCCCACTCTTTCCTGTGGTGTGGCCCATTTGATTATTGGGTCTCTCTGAGTTTTTTCCTTACAACCTAAGATGATATATAGAAACTGATGGACGGACTGGATGTCACACATACATCACGGTGGATCCCACAGCTTTTGTTGCAGGGTTTCCTTACAATTGTTGTGGTAGGAAATTTCATGTCCGGTCATTGTCTATAAATTGAGAAGGTAGCCTAGCAAATGTACCCACTTCACATCTCTCTCTCTCTCTCTCTCTCTCTCCTCTCTCTCCTCTCTCTCTCTCTCTCTCTCTCAATTGCTCTTTGAAAATGAAGTGTTCTCACATAGCACTACTGTTTGTTACACTGGCTTTGCTTCTGATCAATGCGCCGGTTTCAGAATCGGTCACGTGCAACCCCATGCAGCTAAGCTCATGTGCGAGTGCGATCTTGGCGTCGGCACCACCGACTAGTGCATGCTGCACCAAGCTCAAGGAACAGAAGCCCTGTCTTTGCCAGTACCTGAAGAACCCTAACCTTAAGAAGTACATAAACAATGGAAATGCCAAGAGGGTGTCACGTGCGTGCAGCACTCCTTTCCCCAACTGCTAAAGCCCATTTGGGTGGGGCCCACCTTCTTCTACCGTATTGATCGCTGGTCCCATTCCTCATGTGGGCAATCTGATCATATAGATTTGGTGTGTGGTTTTGAAGTACTGGTAGTAGTTTTTTTTTTATGATTGCAGTGCTCATTTGCTAGTGTAGTTTTAATGTGTGTTTTTTCAAGTACTAGCTACTTTGGTTTATGAAGTGGGCCATCTCATCATAGATTTGTGTGGTTTTGAAGTGGTAGTTGTAGTTATTTACGGTTGCAGTGCTATTGGACATGCAAATCCTTACCAGTTTACCGTATGTGTGGACACTGGCCTACGCGTCTGTGTAAATACCTGACATGTGGCAGGTTTGGAGGTGGATCCTGACTTTCCATCAGGTGGTTCTTGTCTGTAAACTATCCTTTGTTGAAAATCACATCGTACAGATGATCCTAGCCATCAGTTTCTCCTTTTGAATCCATTTCCATCATGACCGTCCATTTGGGTATCACTGGTCATTCATGAATATGATCATCTGTTCAGTTTAATTTTCAACTACAGGCAATTCACGGCAAGGATACACTAGATGGACGGTCTGGATCCAGCACATCGTGTGCCAGTCATTTGGCAAGGATTTTTTTTCCATCATGACCGTCCATTTAGTTTTTTTTTTTTTTTTTTGTTTTTACTCTCACATAAACTTTGTGGGGGCCACCGTGACGTATTTGACTTATCCACGCCGTCTACACATTTATCACAGGTGGGCCCCACATATATATCACTCCTTGGATGCTCTTAGGGAGCACCTAGAGTTGGTGCGCACATTTTCCCACCATGTAAGACTGGCGATGGGCCACACTGCACGGATGGGCAGTGCAACCCGACTTACAGGGTCAGGGCTTGGGCCCATAAACTTGGCCTGATGGCCCGGCCCAGGCCTGATATGTAGGCTCAGTGCTAGAGCTAAGCTGGGCCATGGTTAATGATGAATGGTCCTGCCTGGTTCATTGGCCCAATCAAATCATTAAGTGGGTCACCATTATAATGGTTTAAAAACACATGTTAATAATTCCCCACCAACAAAACGATGCAGTTTAAATATAATTATTGGATGTGGGGGTTATGTTTGAATGATCCAAACCGTTTATATGTGGAATTTACTGTAAATGGAGGACAATTTGCAAAGAAAAAAGAAAAAAGAAAAATCTAAAGTTGGGTTTGTTCTCATGGTTCTTTTTCTTATAGGGCCGGTCCCGGGCCCACCTAGCCTATTGGGGCTAGGGCTAGGGCCCACCTCAGCTAGGTTCTACCACCATGGAAAGGCACTTGGCGGGAATCTATAAACATTTAGAAATTTAAATTTACAAAGTCTATTTTCCATTTCGCAACGTGTGCTAATATTCTCACAGATAAGGGGAGATGGTTGTTGGCTTTATTTGATACTCTGGTAGAGGATGATACTTAATATGCAGGCACTTAGAAACTGTACACATACATTAAATTAAATTAAACCAACTATTGTGATACTTGTGTTGTTATGTCGGACCAATTTAGATTGGTCGAGCAATCATAACCTGTTATTCATGGTACTTTTTTTTGGGAGGAAACACAGCCGTTGGATATTTCTCACTTTTAACCGTCCAATATATATTTTATCCACGCCTGTCATCCATTTTGCCGGATTATTTTAGGATATTAGCTAAAAAAATGAAGAAAATCCAAGGCTCGAGTGGACCACACAGTGGGTTGAACGCCCACCGTTGAAAACTTCTTGTGAGCTGCAGAAGTTTTGGATCAAGCTGATATTTGTGTTTTCCTATCATCAAGGTCCGTGTGACCTTATGAACAGGTTGGATGGCAAATAGGCATCTTATTATTACTGCTTCGTGTGGTGTGGTCCACTTGAGTCTTAGACCTGCCTAACTTTTGGCTCATTCCCTGAAATGATATGGCAAAATGGATGAACGTTATGGATAAAACAGATACATTACAGTGGGCCCCACAGATCCCCTTCCGAGACCCAGTCCTTACAGGGGAATCCTCCCACGATAATCAAATAACTGCAAGTTCAGATTCACCATCCATATAAACTGTGCATCATCCATCACGCTATCCCGAGTATCAATGATTTCCAATTTTTTGGTTGGATTAAATGTGGGGTCCATCTAGCTGGTACTCAGCGGCTGCAAGTGAGCTGCCGCAGGGACACATTACACCTTTTCATCATGATATGAGGCTGGTCCACGTAGGATGGGCTTATTCCATAAATTATCACCTGCTGGTAAAATGTTATTCACCCACCTGTAAAAGTTATTCAGTTACCTATTCATCTGCTTATTTACCTGGATATGAACTATTGCCTGTGTAGGGCTTACCCCTGTTGCATGTGCTAACCAACCTAAGCATTAAATGAGCCCAGCCATTATCATATGATGTCCCAAAAATCAGAATCATCCAATCAATGAATGGGCTATACGAAGGGAGGGACTTGATGAGGTCCATCACCGTCTTCTTCAGGGAATAACTACTGTGAATTCACAGAGCTCTTTGGACTCCCAACACAGCTACTTCGAATTCACAAGGGATAAAAATAGAAATAATTTTTAATAAATTTGAAAATAAATTAATTGATAATAAAAAATGAAACTATAATCCTTTAAATAATGAGTTTAAACGTAGGACGGAGTTTTAGAATCAAAACTCTAACTCAAACACCCTAAAAACGTGACTTACTATAAATAGTAATTTTACTATTTATAAACGGTCACCATTCCTACTAGACTTTATGGTTTTCAGCCCAAAATATTAAGTGTCGAAATTGGCCTAACACATTATTCTCCTAATTTTTCTAAGCCATTTTTATGTTGTGCACGACTCATACAAATCAAATGATCAAAAGTTATAATCAAATTAAAATTTACTATTCATGGGAAAAACAAAAATAAAAGGAACTTTTGACCATCGATGTAATAGAATTTTACACATTCAGCATGGGCAACTAACATGGCAGGGTTAGTTGGCTAAAGCAACTTATGTTACTTCAAAATCATATATGATATGTTGAAAAATTCATCCTAATTTACAAGATTTGACTGTTTTAAAATTCAGACTGTTTAAATCATTTATGCCTCCAATCAGGCCTTCTCTTGTTCATCTTTGCCATAAAATTGTCTACAACCTACTCTATATCACCATACCTTAAAATATAATAGACAACCATCCAAAAACCTCAATTCACATGGGGGCCCATATGGTGGTTTGGATGGCCTGATTATTTTATTTTATTTTATTGTGAAACGGTAGGGTAACTTTGGACAGCTTGGATTCTACACACACACCGCGGGAGACCTGGTCTACAACGTATGTATGTTGCAGATGAGTTGGCTCTGTTTAGATGCACACAAAGTCATTTATAGTTGAGAAAATTACCACTATAGACCCCACCTTTTATCCACCGTCTTTTATGAAGGAGCCAAACCTTATCTTCCCAACGTAGACCTTGGACGTACCGATATAGCATTTGAGGACGAAAAAACCCCTGCTTTTGAAAGTGGTTTTTGGCATCTGTGGACATAGGGCTACGAATTATAACCGTAGCCATAGGTAGCTTAAGTAGTGGTATTTTTATACTAAATGCTCCGTACATGCAAGGTTTAAGTTGAAAATGTAAGTTTTAGATTCTTCATAAAAGACGCTAGATAAAAGGTGGGGTCTACATTGGTAATTTTTTCTTTATAGTCAAACACCCTTTTACCTGTAAAAAGTGGACAAGGTGGACAACAGCTAAGGCTAATGTGACCCTTGCTCTTAATGCAAAGGTTTATACATTGTGTGTTGGGGTATATCGTTCGGTGTGCGTGCATCATAAGTGCCTAATGTTCACATATGCATCCATTTATGTTTAACCACTCACAAGTACTGCATGTGCCACCATAAATTATCAGGCGCCTCATATATCTTACATAAGTTAATAAGTATGCATGTGCACTACTATATTGCATCATGTATCATTAACCATCTTAAGTTTTTCACATGTTCTATTACTCTAAACTTTAAGTATTTGTGAAAATAAATAACATAGGGCATGACTTGGAAATGGATTGGCTACTCCTCCTCCTTAGCCCCGTGGCTGGGGTCGGTACACTGTGGGCCTCACCATGATGTATGTGTTTCATCCATTTTTACGTATCATTGTAGGGCTTGCTTCCAACCATGAGAGGGATATAAATCTCAGGTGGACCACACCACAAGAAAACAATAGTGATTGGAAATCCACCATTAAAATCCTCCTAAGGCCCATTGTACTGTTTATTTGACATCCAATCTGTTGATTAATTCATGAAGGGAAAAAACTAACATCAGCTTGATCCAAAAATTTTATGGCCCCAAAAAAGTTTTTAATGGTGGACATTCATTCAACACTGTTTTGGTCCATTTGAGATTGGGATATACCTCATTTTTGGTCTCATACCATAAAATGATCTAGAAAAATAGATGGACAGTATGGATGAAACACATACATCATGGTGGGGCCTACAGAGCACCGACCACCAGCCATTAATTGGCTGGTGGCCAATGGTGGCAGAGGGAGTAGCCAATCCGTTTCCGGATGACTTGTGACATAAAAACCTATGTTTGAAACTATTCTAATCCACGTTAGAGTTGCAGGCACCTCCAAAATTTGTAGCACCCACAATGCATTTTTATGGTGATACGAACCACACATCCATTGATTAGCCCACACCAAAAATGAAATCGACGGGGCCCTTTCCACCATCTGGTAAATGCACATTTTAGCTTTCATCCACGCACCACCAATTGGAAGGTCAAGATTGTCTGAAGACTAAGATCTTTGGATCGAGGCCCATGCACTACGCTACTAGAAATACCAATGAATGGTTCGGATCTTATCCATTTTTGCCATGTGCGTATGGATGGCATAGGGGCATGAAAATATATACACTCTTAGATGGAGTGGAACATGGTGGGCTCGACAAAACTCAATTACTGTAGGGATGCAACTTAAAATCTCCATCCGTAGGTTGTGAAGCACATGGTCGGTCTCACCTAGAACCTGCCCCTCCCAAATCACGTTATACATATAGTAGAGAAGACTGATCAGCAGGTTGTAGGTTAACATCACCTATCATTTCCATGGAATATTATACGATATTTGAAAAAAGACAAGGTGGAAACTTAAATTTTAAAATGTATAAAGATGGTTCCTACCATACATCCGGTAGAAAAATGACTCACTATATTCAACTGTAACCAGCTGTATACTACAGGCTTTGTTTTTAGGAATTATTTTATGATAAATGGTCCACATCTTTTCACATTACAAATATGTTTCAATTCTAAAAGTGGGGACCTTGTTTGGTAATCCAATCTATTTCTGTTCCTGCTGTAGATTGAATGGGCCCAAAAAACTTTAGGGTTGGGAGATCCCAACAACCATTAATAAGGCCAATGTAAACATGTTATTGATTTTTTTATCTTTAGGCAAGTAAATGAAAGATTAAAATTGTGATATGGAGGAGACATTTTAGGTACATGCACATAGCCTATCCATGTTAGGTCACATTAGATTCATGATTAGGGCATGATTCAATGAGGAATCTCCTCATGTGAGTGTGTGGAACATGTGTGAGAGATTCTGGTGGACTCTTTTCGTGTGTATGTCATCCACTCCATACATCAAATAAGTCCCACTATGATGATGGAATGACCAGCTTTTCTTAACAGGTTGGATTCCATGCACAAAGCAGAGTGGCCCTCACAAGTAGAATTATGAAATGAGGTCTTTTTACAAACGTTGCAGAGGATCCAGCTCCATAACCATGGAGCAGATTAGGTGGGGCCCGGCCTCACCAAAGGCAGATGCATCCCTTACGATTGAGCTTGGGCCTACCTTGATGTATTTATTCTATGTCCACGTTGTCCATCCGTTTTGTCGGATTAGTTTGGGTCATGAGCCATGAAGCAGATCTAGTTCTCATTAGGTGGTATCCAAACAGGCCAAGCTAAACATGCAAACAACTGGGTGTAGGTGATTCTCATGACTAAGCGGTAGACACAGTGCAGTTCCAACAGTTACGTCAAGGGTTGAGGTGCCGGTGGGGTGTGTATATGTTTAGATGTGTGCTATTTACCATTAGGGACCAATCTTTGATTTAGACCATCCATCATGTGGGCCCACAATAATACGGCTGATCCGGAAACAGATTGGCTACTCCCCCTGACACCAGTCCTGTGGCTGGTGGTTGGTGCTTTGTGGGCCCCACCATGATGTATGTATTTCATCCATTCCGTTCATCCATTTTTAAAGATCATTCTAGTGCTTAACTCCGAAAATGAGAGGGATACAAATCTCGGGTGGAACACACCACAGGAAAACAATAGTGATTGGATATCCATTATTTAAGTACTCCTAAGGCCCACTGTACTGTTTATTTGGCATCCAATCTGTTGATTAGGTCATAAAGACCCAGATGAAGGGAAAAAACAAAGATCAGCTTGATCCAATACTTTTATGGCCCCCAAAAATTTTTTAATCGTCAATGTTCATTCCGGACTGTTTCTTGTAATGTGGTCCACTTGAGATTGGGAAATACTTCACTTTTTTTGTAATACAATGAAATGATCTAGAAAAATAGATGGACGGCATGGATGAAACATATACATCATGGTGGGGCCCACAGAGTACCACCGACCACCAGCCATTGGCCGGTGGCATGGGGAGTAGCCAATCCGTTTCCGGGTGATCCATCGTGTGGGCCCCACATTTGATGTGGACATTCATCATGTGGGGCCTCTTTTGGTACGGAGAGAGAAGTGAAAAGTTAAAAGGCTAAAAAAGAAAAAAAATAACTCGCTGAGACAAATAGCTTTAAGTGCTTAAGTTACTTTATAATCATGTTTGCAAAACTAACTTAAGTAAAATAATAATAATAATTTAATGACTTAAAATAAGTTAAAAAGTACCTTATTTGTTGGTATTCAAAGAGGCATTTAATGATCCAACTTAGGGTTAGTGCAAAATTTATGAATTAAAGTTATTTAATGATCTGACTCACGGTTAGTGTACAATTTCTAAGGGATGTGGATTGTGTGGTGGACATTTATTAAACACAGAATATGAAAATATCCAATAACTTAACAAATAAATGGCACGAATCAGTGGCTAGGATCGTTCAGCCAATATAATTTTGGGATTAGGATTGTTCAACTAATGTGATTTTGGACCCAACAATGACAGTTTGTTCAACTTATTTAGCTGGTTCTAATTTAGGTTAATGTATGGCCCATGATTGTAGAATGTGTGGTGGAATTTTTTAAAGAAAAATTGATGTCATCACCTCACCTAACATCCACGCTAAAGTTAGAAAAGAGTCAAGTGGTGGGCGGGCTACTTGCTACATGGATGGCTCCCATCCTTTGCAGGTAGAGCCGGGCATCAGACCGAGTCGGATCGGATTGGGTCCAACTTGATCCGATCCGAAAACTACGTGAGCTAATCAGAACTTGATCTGATCTGGGACCGAGTCCGGGACTCTTGGCTCGAACCAATCCGATACACGGTAGGCTTGACCCAAACCGAGTCGGATCGGGTTGGGTACAATTCGGATCGGGTTAGATCTGTGGGTCAAACTATGAGGTATGTGTTATATCCAAACCGTCCATCCATTTGTAGAGTTCGTCTTAAGGCTTGAGCCGAAAAATAAGACAGATCTAAAGATCAGTTGGCCCACACAGCAAAAAACAGTGGAGATTGAATGTTTACCATTGAAATCCTTTTGGAGATCATAGAAGTTTCGGATTAATATGAAATTTATTTTTCCTCTTTATCCATGTATTTTTAACCTTAATAACAGATTAGATAGAAAATAAACGTTATGGTGGGCCCTACCAATTTTTTAACGGTGAAAATCATTATTCTCGTTGCTCTTTGTGTTGTGGTCCAATTGATCTTTGGATATGATTCTTTTTAAAAAAAAAAAATAAAAATAAAAAATTTAATGCTACGAAATGATCTTGAAATATGGATGAACGTTGTAGATATAATAAATACATAACTGTGGGGCCCATGTAACTTTGATCTCATTTGAGTCGTTCGTACAACACGGAACTCGAGGCCTGTCTCTGCTCGTCTTTACATGACATATATTTAAACCGGCCTCTTGACGTGCTGGGCACGAAATGGTGACAGGATACGGGCTTGTGGACGCGGATTAGATACTTAGAGGCTGAGTTGACATCACCAAGTTCTTTAGGCCCCACTATGATGTATGTGTTATATCCACACCGTTCATCCATTTTTTAGATATCATTTTAAGGTATGAACCAAAGAATGAGGTAAATAAAAATATGTAGTGGACCACACTAAAGAAAACAGTGGGGAGAATGATTTCCACCGTTGAAACTATCCTAAGGTCCATTATAATGTTTATTTGAAATCCAACCTATTAAAAAGTTTTAAAAAAACATGAAATAAGGGAAAACACAAATATCAGCTTGATCTAAAACTTTTGTGGCCCTTAAAAATTTTCAATGGTGGGCTTAAGCTTTGGATTTAACTCTTTCTTTGGATATTGCCCTATAATGATCTCTCCAAATGGATGGAAGGTGTAGATACAAAACATACATCATGGTGGGGCCCATGGAACTTGTTGACGTAACTTCAATCCCTAGTCTCGCTACTCAACCTATCATTGACATGCTATGCACGCAAGTGGTTGACGTGCACAACACGTCTCTTAGTAAACTCTGGTGGGGCCACCGTGAATGCTATGTGGTTTATCCACGCCGCCCATTCTTTTTTCCAGATCATTTTAGTAGTTGAACCCAAAATTGATGCATATCCAAAGCTCAAGTGGACCATACCATAGGAAAAAGTAGAAGAATTGATTTCCACCATTGAATCACTCCGGATCGGATCCATTCGGTTCAGATCGGTTTGAATTGACCATGATTCGAATTCGATCTGAAGAACGGTTGGATCTGATTGATCCAACTTGAACTGCACCAATCAAAGCCTTCGGTTCGGTTCGAATCGGGTCGGATCCACCGGATCGGATCGGAAATGCCCATCTCTATTTGCAGGGGTGACGTCATCACCCCACCTATCCTCCTTGCAAAATTTGGCAGGGTTCCATATGGCAGGCGGCACATTGAGTGTCGCTCACCACATGACACAAGTCTCAAATTTCGTAGGAATACTCGTGGGGTGATAGTTTTCTCTTGGTTCACTCGGATTCACTTTATTGCGGTTCTAAATGTTAATGGGTTTAGGTTTGGGCGTGCAATTAGCCTGTACTCAGGCCTAAAGGTGGACCTAGTTTTGGGTTGATTTGCTTGTGTTAACTAAGTTGACTGGGTTGGACTAAATTACCTTGGTTGATTGGGCTTTGATTAGCTTGTTGCCCTCTAGGTTAGGTCTCCATATGTAGAGGTGGGCATGTCGTGTTCGATCCGGTGGATCCGACCCGATTAGGCCCGATTCGACCCGTTCTGAACTGAACCGACGATCTAGATCGGTGCGAATCGAGTGCAACCATCCAGATCCGATTGTTTTTCGGGTTGGGTTCGAATAGTGGTCTATCCGGACCGATCCGATCCGAAAACCCGAACCGAAAGGATCCGGACCGATCCGACCCGACCTGATTCGGAGTGGGTATTCGGATAGTACAAATAGAATTTTTTTTTTTTTTTTATACCCTAAATCGTTTACCCCTCCCCTATTTTCTTACCCGACCCAACGAACGAGCACTGCGCCGCCCGATCTTCTTCTTCTCCTCTTCTTCTTCAAGGTCTGTTTGAGCTTAGATTCAAGGACCCTTTTGGCAAAAAAACAAGAACCTAGAAAGTGATAGATCCAACCACCTCCCCTCCTTTTTCTTTTCTTTCTTTTTTGAGGATGGGGTTGGTTTGGGTACGTTGGGTCGGGTCCTTTTGAGGCAGAGATCTCTGTTTTTGAGATATGGGGATTGGAGAAGGGCTGTTGGGATTCATTTCAAAGGTATGGGAAGGATTGAATTTTGATTGTAGTTTTAGTGGGATTGGAAATGGGTAGTAATTCTTTTGTTGTCATGAGAATGGAATTGACAGAGTTGCACAGATAGAAAGAGAAAGATAGAAATTTGATTTGCTTTTTGGCTTTCTGTTCTAGTATTAAGAAATGGACCTTGGGTTTTTATTTTTGTTGTTGTTGTTGTTGTTGTTATGAGGATGAATTGAGAGAATTGTAGTTTTTTTTGTTTGTTTTTAGGTCTGATCCGAACCATGCCCAATTCGATCCAACTCGGTTTTTCTGACTGAGTCGGACTTAGATCGATCAGGCAATGCAAATTTCGAATCGGTCCGAGTCAGGTGACCCAGACTCGGTCTCGGATTGGATCAAGTTCAGGTTAGGTCATTGAGAATTCGGATCGGATCGGGTTGGGCCAAATCCGATCCGACTCGGACTGATGCCCAGCTCTATCTATATGGTGATCCATCATGTGAGGCCCAACTTTAATGTGGATTGTCCATCGTGTGGGCTCCACCTTCGATGTGAACAATCCATCATGTGGGACCTCCTTTAATATGGAGAGAGAGATGAGTTAAAAGTTAAAAAACTTTTAAAAAATCTTATAAGAATAAATAGCTATAAGCACATTAGTTACCTTTCCCGTCACGTTTACCAAACTAATTTAAGTAAATAAGGTGAATGACTTAACATAAGTTAAAAAAATACCTTATTTAGTGGTATCCAACCAAGCCTTAAATGATCCAGCTCAAGGTTAGCCTACCGATTCTAAATTAAGGTTATTTAATGATCCAACTTACTAACTTAGGGTTAGTGTACAATTTCTGAGGAACATGGATCGTGTGGTGTACGTTTATTGAAGACAGTATGAAAATATCCTGTAACTTAACAAACAGATGACACAAAATTGAGGTTAGGATTGTTCAACCAAATATAATTTTGGAATTAGGATTGTTCAATTAAGACAGACGTAAAATAAGAGAAAACACAAATTTCAGCTTCATCGAAATGTTTTGTGGCCCTTATAAATTTTTAACGGTGGGTGTCACTCTCTCTACTGTTTTATGTGGTGGGGTCCATTCGAGCTTTGGATCTGACTCGTTCTTTAGCTGATGCCCTAAATTGATGTCTCTAAATGGATGGGTGGTGTGGATACAACACATACATCATGGTGGATCGCACGGAACTTATTGACGTCACTTCAGTAGCCAGTCTAGCTACTCAACCTGTCGGTAGGCGGTAGCTAATCGGCGTCCGGGGTTCTGAGGGGCCACCGTGATGCGTGGTTTATCAACACCATTCATCTATTTTTCTATATTATTTTAGAATATAATTCAAAAAATGAGGTAAATTCAAAGCTCCCGGGAGCAACAGAAGTTTTGGATCAAGATCATATTTGTGTTTTGCCTTCCACCATGGATGGCAGATAAACATCATGAGGTTTCAACGGTGGGTGTCATTATCACCGCTGCTTCCTGTACTGTGGTCCACTTGAGCCTTTGATCTGCCTCTTTTTTTGGAGATTTTATTCTAAAATGATACGGAAAAATAGATGGACGGTGTTGATAAACCCATGCATCACGGTGGGCCATCAAAGCCCCAAACTGTTCCGAGCTCAGAACAGGCGGTGTAGTACCTAATCGGCGTCCGTTCTAGCGTGGGCCAACGTATGACACGTGTATAACTTCTGAGGGAATGACTTGTGCGGTGAGGAACTTAACACGCTATAATGGTGAGTGAACTTTGTGGGCCCACCGTGATACAGGTGTTATTATCCACGCTGTCCTTCCCTTTTTCCAGCTTATTTTAGGGCATGAAATCAGCCAGAGTTGAAACATATCCAATGCTCCGGTGGGCCACAACACAGATGATAATGACATCCACCGTTGAAACCTTTCTAGGCCGACGACGATGCTTATTTGTCATTCAAACCTGTTCATAAGGTCAAAAAACATGGATAAAAGGAAAATACAAATGCCTCTTTGATCCAGAACTTCTGTGGCCCCAAAGAAGTTTTCAACGGTAGGCATTCAATTCTCACTGTTTCCTGTGGTGTGGTCCACTTGAGCTTTGGATATACTTCGATTTTGGCCACCATCCATAAAATGAGCTTAAAAAACGGATGGATGGCATCGATAATGACACATATATAAGGGTGGGCCCCACATAGTTTACACACCCCGCTACGTCCATTTCTGAAGTGCCAGAGTATAACCTTCACTTCACTTCCTTTATACCGACTCATTTTCTTGAGTAGACAGTTTCCTGCCTCAAAGGCCGTCAGTAGGGCCGTCAATGGGCCAGGCCCCGGCTGTCCAAATTTGAAAATCAAAATTCAAATAAGCATGAACGGCCCCACCAGCCATAGCAGCCATTATCAATAAAAAACAATACTGGTTTAGTGGACCATTAAACCATTAAATTACTAAGCCACCCAAGACTCGTTGTTATAAATGCAATGGGCCCATTTCTTTATGGCTGGGATCATTCAATGGCTTGGGCCAATTTTCCGGACATTCGAGCTCATCCAGCCGTTGAGTGGGCTTGGGTCTAGTTTCCTACATTAAACGGTTCGATCTGTCCGATCTGGTAGGGTTTCAATCCAGGCTCTCTGATTTACTGGGCTGATGGGACGGATTACTCAAAATCTGGGCTGTTGATAATGTGGAAGGCTCGATTTGGCCCATTTGGGATCATGCTAGCCATGTTAAGCTTGGGCTCACCTCGACCAGGCCCAATCCAGTTACAACGCATGGGGTGCACTGATTGTTGTGGTCAGTAGGACTACCCTTTTCATTCTCCTCAGAGTATAATTCATGCAATTGAAGCAACCGGCTATAGCCTGTCGCCAACCGGTAAACCTGACAAACAGTGCAGGAATACAGCTATTTTACCAGTCCCGCAAGCAGTGGGTCCATCCCACTTCATAATCAGAATCTCCGGACGCGATTTTCCCGCGACACTGTTGCAGATACGGCTGAAAGTCGGTCGGGTCGGGTCGGGTCGGGTTGGTGCTCAACCCTAACCCACACCAACCCAACCCAAGGTTCCTATATTTCAACCCTAATCCAATTCAACCCAATCATGAATTGGGAATTCTCAACCCAAGCGGGCTCGGTCGGGTTGGTCAGGTATATGCATTCTAATATTTTCGTTATAACATTATAAAGAACTTAATTTTTTTCCTTTAAAAAAACAAGCTAAAATATAAGGCAACTACTTCTTTAAAAGTCATGTAGCATAGTACAAAGTTTATTTGAAAGAGAGAAATCTGACATATCTTGGTAGTTGAGTTCTTGAAAATAACGTGAACAAATAAGACTGGACATCACTAGCGTGCACAAACGATCCACACTCAATTATAATTTATAAGTAACTTATATATTGATCGAGTTCGGGTTAGGTCGAGCAACCTAAGACCTCAACCCAAGCCCAACTCAACTTTTATCGGGTTGGTATTTGTATAGCCCAAGCTTAAGAACGAACCAGAAATATTTTGCTCGTGCCCAACCCAATGTCGAGCCGGTCATGGTTCGGTCGGGTTGAACCTGTCCAACTTTCAGCCCTATTGTAGGATGCCGTGCACCAAAGGTTTTGTGGGCCCACCTTGGTGTGTATATGAAATCTACTCCATCCGCCAATTAACCCAGCTCATGGTGATTGGTGAATGCAAAAATCAGGCCGATCCAAAAATCAAGTGGGCCATACTACAGGGAAGGAGATACCCACCACTGAGACTTTCTTGGGGCCCTCTGTTATGTTTATATTCCATCCAACATGTTCATAAGGTGAGCCCCACCAGGATGAAGGGAAAATCCAAATATCAGCTTGATCGAAATCTTCGGTGCGCCCCAAGAAGGTTTCAATGGTAGACGGTCCCATTGTCGCCCCGCTTATCGCTGTGGTGAGGCCCACCTGGATTTGGGTGGGCCTTACTTTCCAGCTGATATCCTATGGAAATGATGGATGGAGTGATGTCACATCGTAAGATACAATCAGTTGAATAGGATGGCAGTTGCATCGTAAAATACAATCAGTTGCATAGGATGCTTCAGAGAGTCCCATCATCAATCCGGACTCCTGTCGACAACCAGGCAAACGCTCACCATTGGAAACTCTGTGGAGGCCACAGAAGTTTTGTATCCGGTTGATATTTTTTCCTACAGTTTATCTGAGTGGTATTAACCTAATGAACGGTTTGGATTGCATATAAACATCATGGTCGGCTACAGGATTGTTTCAACGGTGGACGTTTCTGTTCCTACTTTTTCGTGTTGTGTGGCCCACTTGAGTTTTGGATCTGTCTGTTTTTATGATTACTGTCCGATTATGGTATTGTGAAACTGATGGACAGAGTGGATTTTTGACGGACTCTCTGTAGATCACCAGACAAATTCCGAATGCAGTAACTTCCTGCGCCTCCGCGTCGGTCGACAGGCTCAGGTAAAAAAAAGCAAATAACCGGATGATCTCCACCCTTAAAATTTTAGTTCCTTTTGTTACAATCATCTTTTTGAAAAACCATGGTTCAGATGGTTACCATCATTTCTACCAGAAGGCAATCCAAGTAGTCCCAACGAATAGAAATTTCAAGTGGGTCATCTGGCCTATTTTTCTCCGCTTCATCTTAACCGTCCATTTATACATGCTATCATATGGATGGGTACAACCATCCTATCAGTCTGCATCTTGCACCATCAATTACCAAGACCCGATTGGAATGAATGAACAGTCTAGATCGATGGATTGACAAGCCAACGCGCACAAATCAATCACCTCTACCATAACCTTACGGTACAACCAGTTGCATTAAAACATTCTCAGATATAAAGGCCAACACACAAACGCCCAAAAGCAAAAGCAGGAGCGAAAGAAAGCGCGGAAAAGATCAGATCCGGCCGTTCGTTCACCAAACGCGTACTTCGGCCATGGCCTTCTCCATTTCAGTTCTGGTCATCATCTGCTCTCTCCATCTCATAGCCTTCGTTCTAGCCATTGGAGCTGAAAGAAGGAGAAGCACCGTAAGATATACTTACCCTCTTCGTATTTCATACGTATATATACTTTCTCTACACCTCTTTTGGTGACCTACGCCTTCAGTATAGTGTACTCCACCCTCGCCCCTTTTCGACCTTCAATCTGATGATCCAGACCGTTCACATAAAAGATCCCACTTTAGATGGGCCGCATAGAAAAAACCTCACTCATCAGCTGGTGAAGCGTCTTTCTTTTGCTTAATCTCTGTCCTTCTCTGTATATGGTAGGGAAAAGTGGTACCGGATGAGTACGATGAGGCTACGTACTGCGTATACGACTCAGACGCTTCGACATTGTACGGTCTAGCGGCGTTCTTTCTGCTTCTCATCAGCCAGGCGTTAGTTAACGGCGTTACTAGATGCCTCTGTTTCGGGAGGGGTTTAACGCCTGGAGGTTCGAGAGCGAGCGCCGTTTGCTTTTTTGTCGTTTCCTGGTAAGTAAAAAAACAAAGACTCTAAAAATAGAAAATGTTCCGGCGTGGACACTTGGACAGTCCAATCCATTGATCCTGACCGTTCATTAGGTCCAACACGTATTTCACGGGTTCCCATTTAAATATCACACCAATCTGACAAATATTAACCATTTGATCAATGGATTTAATATGGACGGTCAAGATTATCTATTCAAGAAGGACCGATCAACAATTGGATCCATCTATTTGTCTTGGATTTTTGATGATTTTAAAGAGCTATTTTGGTTAGGCAGTCATATTCATCCCATCCATTGCTTGGAAAATGGACGGTTATAGAACTTTAAGGAAAGGTAACGGACGGATTGGATCATCCGATCAGTGCGATTTCTGTTTGGGAGTCCATGATATGTGTTCTGGACTAATAGACGGTTCAGATTGACTGTGCGGACTGTCCAAGTGAATTTTTGTAACTAGGAGCACTATAACTTATAATGCTTGGGAGCACCGGAGCATTTCTCTTTACGGCAAAATGTCTGGAAGAATCGAATAACCGGTGGATTGCATTTTGCAAGTGAAGTTACCGAATTACCCTCATTTGTTTTTCAAATTGAAGTGATGAAGTCAAGAATTGTGGGCGCATGTTGTACATATATGACATCCAACCTTTCAAGCAGATGAATCTTACTACTAAGATTATATAAATGAAAACGCTAGATGATCCAATCAGAAGGTGGGCCACACCATAAAAAATTAATATACACTGCCTAAAAAATCCAAATTCATATCATAGCCCGTCTGATGATTCCATCCACCAGATTTTTGGCTTGATGATCAACATGGTAGGATGCATATGTTGGACGGGTTGGATGTTGTGCCCATACCATGTGGGCCCTACAATTCTCCGCTTTAAAGCTTTTTAAAGAAAAAAAAATGTATGGGGGTAGTTTAGTAATTGCATCCCAAAGATGCACTATCCATAAATCCAGTTTGTGGAGGATTAATTCGATAAAATCGAATTTTGAAGGACTTTAGCGGTAAAATTACAAAGATAAACTTGGTGCATCTGCGAGTCATACTCGCACGAACGTGTGCGGAGCAGCTTGGTTTTGCGAGATCCGGGCCGTTCACATGGTGGGCCCCACGTTAATGTAATCGAGGACAGAATTGCGATGGTATGCCTCGCCAGACATGCACACATCTCAAGAAAGAATGAATGGCTGAGTATAATCGTCCCCATCCAATGCCCAAGTGTGGCTCACCTGATCGGCAGACCGAAGTATTTGATTCTTCAACGGTCAGCACGTTTACGTGTGGTGGGGCCCAACGGTAACATTTCAAAATTGCTCCGGTGTGGCCCGTTGGAGCTGTGGGTACAGTTGATTTTTAGTCTTCGGGCAGAAAATTGGGGATAGAACTTGATGGGTAGAGTGAATTTTACACGTACAATTTAGTGGCCCCACAGACCTAAGTGTTTTAAGCACCGGGTAAAATAACTGTTGTAGAGGATATCCAGTCCATGCTAGGTGGATCTGAACCGAACATCTAGGTGAACCTAATGTGACACATGATGTTCCTTAAGATTCAATTGGTGGCCTTTAAATGGGCTGCATAGGAATTAACTTTTGAATTTTAGAGGCTGTTTGGATAGAGTGCATAGTTAGGAATGTAACCCGTTTACATTCACTAGCCTGTTTGTGAAAGGGAGTACAATCTTTTTTTATTTTTCATTTTTTATAAATATTAATGGAAGGGAAAAGGGTTTCCTTTAGGATTGCAATCCATGTGGTTGCAAATTTGGATTAATTGAGGATCTATTTGGAATATGGTAATGTAATGAAAATGTGTCATCGATATCATTTTACGGGCGCAAAGCCAAATTCATACTAATGAAAATATTTTTAGAAAATAAGTAAAAGAGTTTATATATATATATTTTTTTTTTCTTCTAAATTTGAAATCTTAAATTCAAACAAGCGCATAGGTGTATAGATTTAATGATTTGACATTAGTGCTTGTTTGGATTAGGGATTCATAGAGAAATAAAATAAAAAGTTGTCATCATTACGATTTTACTATTGCAAAGCCAAACACAAAAAATGTTGATCAATGCATATGTTTTTAGAAGATAGGTCAAAAATTTATAATCATTATCATTTTTAATTACACTACCGCGGAAATCTCACATTCAAATAGTCACATTGGTGTATGGAGTTGATGATTTGTTATTGAAGTAATTGAAAGGTATCATCATTGTGATTATATTGTTGATAAACCAAACACAACAATTGTCTACCAAATGGAGATGTTTTCGAGGGGAGATGAAAATATTTGTGATGATTGTACTTTTTCATTAAATTGTTGTGGTAATAATCTTCAATGCAAATAGGCAAAGTAATAGAAACATGTCCTCATTATAATTTTATCGTAAAAAAACCAAACACAATAATTCTCGGTCAAATATAGATATTTTAAAGAGAAGTAAAGAAATTTGTAATTATCATACTTTTTAATTACTTATTATGGTAATCATCAATCCAAACAAACCCCTTTTTTCTTTTTTCTTTTTTCTTTTTTAATCACACACACACACATATCCCCTCACACTCACACTAGTGGAATTTCACCACCATGGGTACCCGAACCCTTGACCCGGTGTTGAAACTCCTAAGAGTCTACCACCCAAGTAAGAGTAAGGACCCCAATACAAACAAACCCTGCTGGGAAGGAAAGTAAATACCTTTTTCCTTGAAATTACCTTTCCTTTGTTTTGAGATCTTTCTTTGTAGGAATTCGTAGAAAACATAATTATTCACTTAATTTTTTTTGTTAGAAATTCCATGAACTTGCTTTTCGAAGTTCACTCTTAAGAAATGCATTTTTCAACTATCGAAGGCAAATGAGCTTTTAATAGTTAAACCTAAATATGCCACTGTCCCTCTTCAATCGTTTCACATGTTCCACATGTGTCAATATTGTCGATCTTCCGTTATACCTTGCATTGTGCCACTATGCCACATATTTCTATGTGCCACCACTGTTTCCCATGGATGATGTTAGCATCAAAACCAACACTTTGCTTGCTCCGAGAATTGGTGAGCCTCACTGTTATGTCTACGTGGAATTTACTTGGATCAATAAGTGCATCCTATTAATTTAACCACAAAGCCCAAAAATCAGTTTGGCGTGTGATTCAGGTGGACCATACCAACGAAATTATAGAGAGACCCACCCTTGATTTTTAAAGGCCCACCATGATGATTATATGAAATTCACTCCAATTGCTAGATACAAAACTAAAAATAAGCGTTTTGACAAAAAATCAAGCCCATCCTCGATTCACATGACCCACATGAAAAAAAATAGTTTGGAGGACAAGAGTTACTATTTCCCTTCGTATGGCTCATTTGAATCACAAAGCAATCTGATTTTTGGGCTCTTCGGTTTAAATTAGGCGACACACTTGGTGATTGGGGTAAATTTTACGTAAACATTATGATGGTCGTACCACAATATTTTTTATGCTTAGACGGGTCACACGTGAATTGGTATCCCTCACCTTAATGTTTACCTGAAATCCACCTGGATTATTTGGTGTGCCACTCCTTTTTAGCTGTAGGGATAAAAAAATCAGCAGAATTCATGATTGAAGTGGGCCATATGAAGAGAAATAGTTAGGAAATGTATCCCTTGTATATTGTTTCCAATCATATGGTGCACCTGAACCATGAACCTAGTTGTGTTTTGGGCCCCACAGCTAATATAGAATGACACAGTTGGTAATCGGGGTAGATTTCACATAAACCTTACGGTTGTCCATTATAAGAATATAGTAAAATGCATGTCATGTCAAGAGAAAATGTGTCCACCACAAATTTTGGATTCATATGAAATTCATATTCATAGTGCCAAACATCACTTAGGATTTTAATCGACGTCAATTCGGCAATAATTAGGATTTGAATTCCAATTTAAATGGAATCTATTTTTCCAAAGGACCCCCTTAGTGTCAAACCAATATCCCGCGTGGATTCTAAATTTACACGGTATTGAAAGCATAATGATTACAAATTCATCTACTTATCTCCTCCACCATATGTATTAGACTATGATTGTCTTGTTTGGTTTTGCAATGCTAAAATTGTAATGACGACACTTTTTGTATTATATGAAGCTATTAATTTTCTGTCCAAACATACCCCTAGTGCTAATGTCACTATATATTATGCTTATATTATAAGCTACTTAGATAGATTCTTAACAGAAAAAGTTGAGAAAAATGAATGGCTAAGATCTTTGAACCATGGTCTACTGGGTGAAATTGGTTGGCTATATTCCAAGCACGGAAATTGCCCGTAAGGTGGGTGGTGGAAGGGGTGAAGGGCTTAAGGGGAAAACGACGATGTACCTAATCACGATAAGGGCATTTCTATTATATATCATGCCACCTGATGGGGTTGTAGTCACGAGGTTTACCTGAATTCGTCCTTACATCACCTAGGCTTTAGCCATTGGACACTGGTCCTTTTCAATTAGACGGCTGTGGATGGCTATCTAAAATGAAAAAATTAGCACTGTAGAGTCGGTAGGTCGGTGCTGGAAAAGCTGTTTTTGTGCCCCACCATGATGCATGTGTTTTATCCATGCCGTCCATTCATTTTCCCACCTCATTTTAGGGAGCCCAAAAATAAGGCTGATCGAAATCTAAGGTGGACCACACCACAGGAAACAGTGGTGATTGAACGCCCACCATAAAAAGTGATGTGTGTTTTTCCTTGGTGGGCATTCAATCTCTACTCTTTCACGTCGTCTCATGTTTATTTGGTGTCTAACCTATTGATTAGGTCACACAGACCTGGACGAAGGAAAAACACAAATATCATTTTTATGGTGGGTGTTTAATCACCACTGTTTCCTGTCTTGTGGTCCACTATATATTTTGATCTGCCTCATTTTTGGGCTAATGTCCTAAAGTTAGCTGGTAAAATAGATGGACGGAGTGGATAACACACATACATCATGGTGGGCCACGTCACCGCCCAGTACGGCGATCTAGGTACTGGAGGAGTCATTACCGAGTCCTAAAATGAGAATTTTCTTTTTTTTCTTAAATAATTGGTATCCACCATTCAAGGTGAGGCCTATCATATAGACGGTTTGGATCATTTAGAAAAGATCCCAGATCTACCATTATTTCTGTAATTTATTGCAAAAGGGTGCGCTGAATGTAAAAAAATAAAGTGGCCCGCGCACCTAGTTATGAATCTTATTATAGAAGTTTCGAAGATCACGAGGATGAGTATTATATATATGCTCGGGCCGCGGGCTTTCACATTGGACAGCTGGGGCGAATGCTTAGTAGGATGGGACCCACCCTATAAGTACCATCACATAAATCCCTCAAATCAAGATATCCTAGCCACAGGATATTCGGATTTTCTTTGGTTGGAGTATGGGAGTTGTTGGCCACGTATTGAAAAGTTAGGGATTTCCATGTGGAGAATTTTTTTTGGCGCATATCGAGTGGGACCCAAAATATCAACGGTTCAGATCATGTGGGCCATACCACATGAAACAATGGGGATTGAACGTCTGGGGGTGACAGAAGTTTTGTATGAAGATGATATTTGTTCCTACAGTTTATCTGAGAGGTAATAACCATATGAACGGTTTGGATGGGATATAAACATCATGGTCAGCCCCAGGAAGGTTTCAACGGTAGACGTTTCCATTCCCAATGTTTTGTTTGTGGTGGCCCAGTTGAGTTTTGGATCTGACTGATTTTTAGAGTCCTATGCTATTGGAGTCTTTAAAAACAGATGGACGGAATGGATTTATCATTGACATCTCTGTGGAACCCACACAGCCCTGAGCACAGGTATATCTCTGTGACCGGGGGCACATGCAATCTGCTCTCCATCGAGTGGGGCTCAAAATGTCAACGGTTCGGATCACTTCAAAATGGGTCCCACTCGTGCAAATAGAAAACCTGAACGGTGCTACACATGTACGTTTACCCTTAAAAACGATCGATTACTCTTATACACGTGCCGCCCACGTGTTGAGCGGATCAGCTTGAATTATGCATGGTATATGTGGGTCCCATATGATGAGCGGGTTGGATTCTGTATTCGCATCTTTCACGTGTGGCATTAGCAGTGCGCGTGTCTGACTCAATGGTGTGGATGTATGCAGGGTGAGCTTTTTGGCTGCAGAGGCGTGCCTCTTGGCAGGGTCGGCTAGGAATGCGTACCACACGAAATACCGGGGAAGGTTCGGCGTACATGACTTTTCGTGCGCCGCGCTCCGTAAGGGGGTGTTCGGCGCCGCTGCAGCTCTGACATTCGTCTCTTTGGTGGGGTCCATCTTGTACTATTCGAGCCACGCCAAGGCCGACACGGCCGGATGGCTCAAGCACCAAAACGAGGGTGTGAATATGGCCCCATATCCCCAACCGACGATGGATGATGGTGGGGCCCAGAAAGCCTAAGGCCCACAGCCGTTCTTTTGGTCCCTGAGGAATGCTATTTCCAGGCGCTTCATCTTCATGCGTGGCCCATACTAGCCAGATCCAAGCCGTTCGTAGGGTGGTCTGTCCATTTATCAAGTGAGCAACATATATATGTTGGGAAAATGATAACCAACGGTGTAGATTTGACATGCACGGTTGCTCACTTGATAAGTGGGCCGTGCCTGATTTTTAGGTTGGGACCTTGAAGATGGTGCGGCTGGAAATAGTATTCTTCTTTTTCACTTTTGTGGGTCCCTATGTATGTGTCTTCTCTCTAAAATATGAGGGTATTTTGGGAACGTTTAAGTCAAAAAAACGTTGGTCCTTGAAGAACATATAGTTTGTGGGCTCCATAGCTTGAACGGTATGGATTGACGTGTATGTATACAATGTGTCGCATGGATGAGACACCACAACTTGAAAATAGTTGTGAACTATCACAGTAAAACCATAGTACATTTGTAAGGAGAGTATAAGATGGAGTGTAATTTTGGGAGCATTGCTAGTCCACCGTCCATACACAATGAGTGGAAGTTACAGTAATCGGATGACTGTCTTTATCTTGTCTTAAAAACTCTGGGTCTGAGAGTTTTAAGCCGAGTAATTGTTTGGGCTGGACCTGGTCGTGCATTTGCTGAAAGGACCAACGAGTGTGCTCCTTGTCTTCCCAACTTAAAGAACATCTACCATGAGACCGGCCTGACCTGACCCTGGTTCGGACTGGGCTTAGCTTGGATTGACGTTCTTCAGAATTAGAGCTCCACATGAACTCGCTCGACTTGGCCCGGAAAAGCTCGATACAACTCGGTTTGAAATTGGGCTTGACCTGAGTCGAGCTGATTTTTTTAGCTTGAAAAAATTTCGAGCCAAGGTCAAGCTAGACTGAACTTGACTCCGCTCGGAACTTAACTTGGTTCGAATCGATTCGACTCGGATTGGGTTCACTTAGTATAAATATTTTGTACATATTTTAATATTTAAATAAATTATAAATTATATATATATTATATATATTAAAAGTTATAAAACCTGAACTTGAACTCTACCCGACTCAAATCTGGTTCACTTAGTATAAATATTTTGCATATATTTTTGTTTTTAAATAAATTATATATTATATATCTTAAAAGTCACGAAACCTAAACTCAAACTCAGCTCGTAAGCTCCAACCCATCTCGAAAGATCAAGCTCATGGTTGGCTCGGGCTGCTAACCGAACCAAGCTGCCCAGTCAAGCTTGAGGACCGAGTGAGTGAAGTTTTAGGTGTGGTAACCTGACTGCCAAACTCGGTTCCACTTGTGTACAATCAATCAGAATTCGACATCCACCCATGCACTTCACATGTTGGAGTAGCTGGGAATGGATTGAGTGGGCCTGTCTTTGAATGGGTTCAGGTGGACCCGTTGGACAGGCTGGCTCAGAATTTTGATTTTCTTGGTATGGCTCAGTCCTTTAGATTGGCCCGGTTGGGCTGCTGCCATGGGCCAGGTGAAGTTCTGCCTAAGCCTGACCTTTTTACTAACATGCCCAGAATCATACCCGAATCTGACCCACAACTAATTACCATCTGACCCAACTCGACCCACTTAAAAATTCTTCAAACCTGATCTGACCCGAGGGCTCAAATGACCCAACCCAACTCACCATGACCGAACTCGGATTTAATAAAATGGAATATGACATTAAAGCCATTCACAACCAGGCATAGACAGTGGATCCATACATAAAAATATAATATATATATATATATATATAATATATTATATATATATATATATATATATATATATATATATATATATATATATATATATATATATATATATATATATATATATTTGTTTCGGGCTTTGGTTGGGGTCATCTGGCTCAATCCATTGATAACCAATACGGGTGAGTTGGGTTGGGTTGGGTGTAATCTTAGCCCCGTTCATTTTCTTAAACAGATCATATTTCTAGCTTGGGCCTGACCCAATGCCCATTTAGCTTGGCCCAAACCCACCTAAAAAAAAATGGTCAGGTCGTTTAAGCCACGAGCCAACTTGTTCCATTGCAACCCTAGTTAGATGTAGACCGTTGGTTGTAGTTGTCCACATTCAAGCAAGAAATTAAAATAATAATAATAATAGTAATGGTTAGGATGAATGGTTAGGGGAGATACTGGGCATGACCTGTTATGGGAAAAACTGAATTGAGAGACGTGTATCATGAAAGGGTACTAGGATAATGTTGGCAAAGAGTCGCATGAACAGGTTCCTCGGACTACCGAGATATCTACCATGTAGCTTAGTTGAGTTGAGCTATGGGAGAATGCCCCAGGAAGCCAAGCTGAACTCCGAGGGGATCCTAAGAAGTGAGCTTTGAGGAGAGACCCACCTGCCGAGCTGAACTGCTTGAATTTAGAGCTCGGTAGTTAAACTTATTGGTTGAGCTGATCAGACCAGTCCCAAACTTAGATGAGGGATATCCAGAAACAATTCCACATTGTACCGAGTAAAGATAGAGATATGACAAGAACTGGTCGAAGATAACGCTAATCGAGACGAGATCAAAGATATTCTCAGGAGCATATCTCCACTCCAATTCAGACATTGACCTTCCAGCATATTTGACGAGTCCCACTAAGATACGCAAACCGCCTAAGAATTCTATAAATTCACTCTCTACCTTTAAAGGAATGTACGCACAAAAAATTCAACCCAAGTTCTATTTCTGTGATAAACCTACCCACCTAAATTAGACATGGGAGGGTCCCTAGCCAACTCCAACATGCCCATGATCCTTTACCTCTTTACTCGTGCGGGTATCAAAAGTGCGGACAAGTGCAACCGCAAGCTTATCTAGATTTGGACGATAACAGCTATTAGGAGAGATATTGCACATATGACCCATCCAATAATGGAGCCTTCTAATTGTTAGATGCATGCTTTAACACTAGTCCTGAAAATCCGACCTTTTGGCTGGTCAGGTGGGCCATGCAAGGGAGCTTACCCTGTGAGTGATTTAGATCATGGACAATGTGGATGTGTGCTTATTTGTGAGATCCAAGCCACTATCAGGGCGAACTAAGAATCCTTGGGCCAAATAAAAAAGTCCTGATACATGGTGGTGGGTCCAAATTCTAGTTATCCATTTTCATTTACACGTCTGGCCAACAAGGCCAGTAGAACACCTGATCCTTAGGCCTGGTTGATGTCAGTGGTATGGCCCACATGATCAGTGGCTTGAATATCACTAGAGTCTGGACGTGTGGCAGCAATTGCAGTTGCCATGGGTTGTGATTGAAGGTACCAATGGATTGTAATAACTACAAATGTAGGACCTGCTGTTCTCTATGCACGTAAATTAGGTGAGCACCTGTGCGTACCTTTGCACACGTGTCATGAGCATAAATCTGAATGGTCAATGTGATGCAGCACCCTTGAAACCTTATAAGCCCAATTTTCACCTGAGATAAAACTCTGATGGGCCATGAAAAAAGGAAATAGTTTCCTCTCTTGATTTGTATTTCTCTTGCTATAGCTCACTAGAGTTTTAGATCAAGTTGAAAATTGGGCTTATAGAGCTTCAAGGGGTGCCGCGTCATGTGGGCTGTTCAGATTTTGTGCCCGTGATATGTGTAAAAGTGCGCACATGTGCTCACGTAATAAGGTGCACAGGTGAGCATTCCTCCACACACATATATAAGAATGCTCAATTGCGATCCCATGAAACCATTGTGGCTCAACTTTTACCCTGATTCAAAACTTAGGTGGGCCATGATGAAAGATAGGTAAATTGAGGGAGGAAATGGTCGACCTAATCACAAAATGGATGATGCTCAATATATCCCAAGCTAAGATTGAAACAGAAAATAATCGAGGATTTTTCTTTTTGTAAAAGCAAAGATGAAGGTTGGGAGGACAGCTAGGGTTTTTAGTAGCACGCTATTTTATTGAATACCATAGGCTTTTGTGAAACTTGTTCTATACAGTAAAACAAAGGGTTTACACGATGAGGTGTCTGCCAATGTAAACATCAGTTTTACAAATAGTCACAACATGTTGCAACGTGTTGAAATGAGAGATTCGATCAAACATTTCTAGAAAAAAGCTCCCCAGTGCTCCCCAAAAGCTTAACGCAAGCCCGACATGCGCAGCGGGTAGGTGTGTGAATATGGTCTATGCCTACGACCCAAATGAAAACCAAGCGTTTCGTGGTTCAAAAATGCCAAATCTCATCTCAAGTATCATTTGTCGGGACTCTTTGGAGTAAGTTCATTGGCTTGGACAAGACATTTAGTCTCTGGAGTATGATATAATATACTCAAAAGCTCAACACAAGCTATTTACATGCTTTTATAAGTAAACGAGAAAAACTCATTTTTTCTGTCCAACAAGGAATCATTGCCTCAAGCAAAAATTAAAAAAGTTCAAAACACTTTTACTCATTCTCTGTACCTTTCGTTTAAATTTTTTTTTTTAAAAAAAAAAAAAAAAAAAAAACCAACAAGAGACACTGATAAGAAATTAATTTGTTTTTGGAGGTTGAAATAGACCTGTCCAGCCATCTAGTGGACCACACCATCCACATAAATTAACAATCGAGGGTCTAACTCAACATAAACGTGTGTTCCACCAATGGTGGTAGATTGTTCTGATCACGCGTCAGATTCCTGTACACGTGGTGCAAATTTACACGTGTAACTGCGATTGACGGAAAAAAAAAAATGCATGAGTGCACTTGACATCTCTTGCTGAAGCGGGAAGAAGAGACAATTCCGGAGAATGAGAGGGAGGTTTTGTCGGTAACGAGCAAAAGGATTGCTAGCGTCCAAATAGAGAATTTGTGAGAAATGAGTAATCCGGTGCTCCTAGTTGCATTTAGTTGCATTGGGGAACTTGGACTGTCCAATCTATCGATCTACACCGTTCATTAGGTCCAACTCACACGTGTAGTTAGTGGGTCCCCTCTAGGTTCTGGGATATCTAAAAAACAGCCATATCTGGAACTCAAGTGGGGTACACCATGTATGAAATCATGTATAAAACATTTAAAAGCACTTGTTGGGGCCACCTGAGTTTTAAATGCAGCTGAAACTTGGCATAACCCCTCATCCAAGTGGTACACCTAATCATGAAGATTTCAATGCGTGAGTATCGACTATCAATTATTTTCTATGGTGTGGCCCACCTAAGTTATGAATTGGCTTATTTTTAGGTACCATTAAAGGGTGCATCTGATTGATGGGGTGGATATCTATCACACATCACTGGGCCCCACACAGCTCAACCTCATAGTATATTTTTCCAGGGTAGAATCTTGGCATATTAAAAAAGAAATATAAAAATGTTTTAAATGAAGTCAAAGGTATTTTGAAAATTAAAAAAATATGATTAGTGTTTAACATATGTTTTAGATTTTATTCGCAAAATCCACACAAATGTCTTATATTTTATACATAATTCAGATTTTTAATCTTTTTTTTTTCTTTTTTTCTTTTTTAATTTTAATGCTTAGTTGTCTACTCAAACTCATTTTCCTCTTGACACGTAGTTTACAATAGAGCAGTTACAGGGAAACTGTACAATAAAGGCTCTTTGGGGCCCACCAATGAGTATGTGAAGACCATGCTATAAATCTATTATACTAGCTTATGTTAGGATGTCTTTTCAAAGAGAGGCGGTTATAAAACTCAAAATAGGAAAATACAAAGATGAGTTGCCATTGTTGAAACCATGAATACCTTTATTTTCTCCCTCTCTCTCTCTCTTTCACCTCTTCTTACATACATTACACATGACACTTAGCTTAGTCATTTTAAAAAGCAGGATTTTAAGGAGTTTTAGTCAACCGGGAAAGTGCAAATGCACGTATAACATGAAATGCTTTAAACTTTAGTTATAAAATAAATAATTTTTAAAATAGTAAACGTTTTTTTTTTTTCTCCATATAGGTGGTCCACTTGAAGGTTAGTAATATATGTTGTGGGCCCCACTGAACACCATTGATATCCAACGGATGTGGACTCCACTTATATACTTAGTCAACCAGTTCAATGTCCATTTTTCTAAGATTTCCATACTTATCCGATAGGATTGCCGACTGCAGACGTACGCATATACAGCCAGATCTAATATACAATTCAACATGTTATAATATGACTCATGTGCATTTCATTGAAATTTAAGTAATCAAACCCAAGGTTTGAAGTATTGTAGGAAAAAAGGGACCGGCTGTGTCATGAACCACATGGCCGTGTCTCTCTGTATCAGCGTGAAATAACCAATCCAAATAAAATAAGGAGTGATCATGGTGGTGAACGATGTTGAAATTTGTGATTTTTTGAAAATTTAAAAATTTTTGTAAAAATTTGAAACTTTCATTTTGCTGCTAAAACGCTTTCTGGAAAATGAAAAGTGTGGTGTGCTTTTGTCCCATGTCGGAAATGAAAAGAGAAAAATCGTGGTTTATATATGAAGGTGTGTGTAGTATTCTTACTTGGAGCTTAGGAGATTAAAACACTCGGGTTGCATGTTCCAGTGCTTACGCACGTGCGCGCTCTCGAGCACGAATACGAATCATGGTTTAAAGGCGGCGCAATTTTTACATCATTCAGCCTGGTGAAACAAAAATTAATTAATTTTATTTTTATTTTCCAGTATTTTCCAACATTTATATTCCTTACATTTTGGATGTGGGACTCTTCTTAGTGTGCGGGGACAAAGAATCTCAATTAAAGAAAATTCCAGAGAAAAAAGTTTTCACGAAAATTTTGAAAACATCAAAAATTTTAAAATAAGTTTAAAATTATAACAAAATTTAGATCCGTGCAATTGTCAATACCACGACAACTTATATAGCATGAATGCTAGGCTTGCTTCTGTCTAACTTTCTGGTCTCCCTAAAGAGCTGATCAACTGAAGTATTATTTTTTTCCTACATGGTTTGGCACATTTGATGAACGGCTTGGATCTGGCTCTTACATGCCACTGCTGTGGAACAAGCAGCGGGACCATTCCAACCCAAAATAGGTGAATCAAGGCATTCATATAATTTGAAATAAAAAAAAAAAAAAAAAAGAGAAAAAAAAAGAAGAGAGAAGTATTTACTAGGCATGAAGGGAAGTGGATTGCATACTGATCAATTGTGGGGCACACCGTGGTGTATGTGTCTTATCCACACCGCCCATCTATTTTATTAGCCCATTTTAGTGCATGAGCCCAATGTTGAAGCATATCAAAAGCTCAAATGGACCACACCACATGAAGCAGTGGTGACAACGATGCCCACTGTTGAAACCCACCATGATGTTTATTTTCCATCCAACCTGTTCAAAAGCTCACATAAACCTGGATGGTGAAAACATAAATATCAGCTTGATCTAAAACTTACACGTTCATCCACTGTTTCCTGGTGGGGTCCACTTGAGTCTGCATCTGTCTCCTTTTTCAGTTAATAACCTAAAATGATCATTCAAAATGGATGAACGGCATGGATAAAACACATACATCAAGGTGAGCCCCACAGAGCCCTTGCCAGGATCAAGTATTGGAATTTTTTTAAAAAAAAAGGAAGAAAAAAAAAACCTCGAAACCGTATCTTCTTATAATAATAGTAGGTAGTAGGTAGTGGAATTGTCAACCAGGGGAGCAAATGCATCTCCAAAACCAAGTATTTTAAAATTTAATTATAAGTTAAGCGTGGTTATGTGCATGTGGTCCACTTGATGTGTGGACCAATTTCGTTTTCAATGGTCTGCGTTGTGGTGACGGAGATCAAACGAAAATGGTATACATCCTAGTCAACCGATTGCCATCAGATTTCAATATCAATCCGCTGCGTTGCCAACCTCATACGCATGTACGGCCATATATATCTCATATACAATTCAACGGAAGCGGATTGCTCGGTTTTCCACACACCACCCACCGACCTTACTGGTGTGTTGGCGTCACGTCCAAGTTCTTTGATGCCCACCATATTATATATGTTATATCCAAACCGTCTACCATTTGGAGAGTTCACTTTAAAGCTTGAGCCGAAAGAATGAGACAGATCCAAAGCTTAATATGACCACGTCACAAAAAGCAATGGAGACTGAATGTTTACCATTAAAGAAGAAGTTTTGGATCAATCTATATTTATCTGTTTTGTCACTTCATATATGTATGTGTGTGACCTTGTTAATAGATTGGATGGCAAAAAAACATTATATGGCCCTGAAAAGGTTTCATTGGTGGTAATTCTTATATCTACTGCTCTCCGTCGTACAGCTCACTTTAGCTTTTAGATCCATCTCATTTTTTGACACATATACTAAAAGGACGTCGCTGAATAAAAGGACAGTTTATATAACTAGGGGTACACACGGGTTGGTTTGGTCCGATTCTGGAGTAAAATCGGAACCGAACCGTTCCTAACGATTCTAGGATATTCGGAACCGGAACCGGACCGTTGGCACCCTAGAATCGAACCGGACCGAACCGTTAAAATCGGTTCGGTTCCGGATCAGTTCCACGGTTTTAGGCTTTTTATAATCCAGTCCAATGGCATGTTTAATTTTATTATCTAGCCCATGTCCATCCATGTTGTGGTCCATTTGATGAATGGTTTAGATATTGTATAAGGTGTGCAAAAATACACTTATGAAAATAACTAAATGGTGCATTATAACCATAAATCATGAGTCGAATATGGAAACAATCAAAGGGTTCTTGGTTCGGTTCCAATTCGGTTCCAGGTTCGGTTCCACGGTTCGGTTCTAGGGATTGGATTCATGGTTGGTTCTACGGATCAGTTCACGGTTTGGTTCGGTTTCTACATACCCCCAAATTGAGAACCGAACCGATACAACCAGTTCTTTAATTTTTGGAACCAGAACCGGAACGGTGCACTCTAGAACCGGACCAAACCGGACCGTTTGGTCAGTTCCGGTCCGGTTCCACAGTTCTACCGGTTCAATGTGCACCCTTATATATAACCATACATCATGATGGGGTGTATATAACTTAGTGACTTTAACACACCACTGAAGTTGGTAGTGTGTCTAAATGGTACAACGTGAATCATGGGAAGTTTAAGCTATCAATTGGGTGCACCCAAGCAAGTAGATCGCGTGCCATCACAAGTTATGGAACTGACGCAGGGGAGGACGTGAGGTCGAGCACCGTCTTCCTCAAGAGGATAACTATTCCGAATCCACGGAACTTCTCTGGACTCCTCACAGAGACTTCTCGAATCCACGAGAAAAGAGAGTAGAAAATAGAAATAAATTCTAAATAAATTCGAAATAGCTTAATGAATCCATAAAAACGAGTTCACAACCCTTTAAATAAGGGTACTAAGCAATGGGAAAGAAATCAGAATCAAACTACAACTAGGACTCCTAGAATTCGCGACTTACTATAAATAGTAAACTTACTATTTATAGACGGTCGTGATGTCTACTAGTGCGCAAGGTTTTCGGCCAAAATAGTAAGTGTCCTATTTGGCTTCACCAACCCGTTCTCCTAATTATTCTAAGCTCTTTCACGTTGGGCGCAACTCCTAAAGCCCGACGGATGAAGAGTTATAAGCAAACTAAAACTTACTATTTATAGTAAAACGAAATTGAAACAGGGAAACGACCGTCAAATCAGGGGTTTCTCGCAATTCCGAGCGTCGCAACCCGGCATAGCGGGTTGGTTGGCTAAAGTAGCTCGTTCTACCCCAAAATCATATATTTTTCGTCAGCTAACTCATCCCCCGATTGCGAGATACGCCTGATTTAAGGTCTGATGGTCCAGATCACTTCTGTCGCCGACCGGGCCTTTTCTGATCCATCTTTGCCATGTAATTGTCCGCGACCCGCTCTACATCAGTCTCCTCCACTTCAAAAGAACTCGTCCTCGAGTTATCATTATGCGCTGGTTCATGATACTCAGTCAGGTCCGCAACATTGAAAGTTCGTGAGATCGCCATATCATCTGGAAGATCAACAACATAAGCGTTGTCATTGATCTTTCGGATGATTGGTACCGGTCCAATCTTTTTATTCTTCAACTTGTTGTACGTTCCGGTCGAAATCTTTCTTTGCGCAGATGGACCATTACTTGGTCGCCCACCTCGAACACTTTCTGTCGCCGATGCTTGTCCGCTTGCTCCTTGTACTTTTCGTTCGAGGCATGTAGCTTGTTCTGTACCTCCGCATGAATGCCCATGATTTTGTCTGCCATATGTTCTGCTGCAATGCTCATGCCTGGGAGCTTGGGCAGAGGGACCAAGTCTAGTGTATGGCGAGGTACTCGTCCGTAAATAACCTGGAACGGGGATTTTCCTGTCGAGCGATTCACCATGTGTTGTGAATGCAAACTCCGCTTGAGACAAGGCCAAATCCCACTGCTTTGGTTTTTCTCCTGAAATACATCGAAGGAGGTTTCCCAATGTGCGATTCACAACCTCAGTTTGACCGTCAGTCTGTGGGTGGTACGCGCTACTGAACTGAAGGCGTGTATCGAATCGAGTCCACAAAGTCCGCCAAAAGTGGCTTATGAACTTCGTGTCACGGTCAGAAGTAATAGTCTTGGGAACCCCGTGTAGCCGCACAATTTCTCTGAAGAATAAATTCGCCACGTGTGTTGCATCGAGAGTCTTCTTGCATGGAATAAAGTGCGCCATCTTGGAAAAACGATCTACTACCACGAACACCGAATCCATGCCGCGTTGTGTTCGTGGGAGACCAAGCACAAAGTCCATAGATAAATCCTCCCAAGGGCCGTCAGGCACGGTAACGGGGTGTAGAGGCCCGTATTATGAGATTGCCCCTTGGAAGTCTGACAAATATAACAGCGTTGGACTGCCTTTCCACATCACGTACCAATTGCGGCCAGTAATACCGTTCTTCCACAAGAGCTCGCGTCTTGTCTCGCCCAAGGTGTCCACTGAGGCCACCTCCATGTAGCTCTTGGATTATCTGTTCCCTTAGCGAACTCTTTGGGATACATAGTCGATTTCCCTTAAAAAGGAACCCGTCTTGTATATGTAAGTCACCGGGGTGACCTTCCTGACATCTAACCCATGCGTCCTTGAAGTCGTCGTCGTCGGCATATATGTCTTTGAGGCGATCGAACCCGACAACTTCATTGCTCATAGTGACTAACAAAGTTGCACGGCGACTCAGCGCATCGGCTACTTTGTTCTGTTGCCCTGACTTATGCTTTAGCACGAATGTGAATTCCTGCAAAAATGAGATCCATCTAGCATGCACACGGTTAATGTTAGCTTGACTATTAATAAACTTGAGGGCTTGATGGTCCGTGTAAAGTATGAATTCTCTTTGAATCAAATAATGTCGCCAGTGTCGCAGTGCCTGGACCACCGCGTACAACTCGATCTCATATGTAGACCACTTCTTGCGTGCATCACTAAGTTTCTCACTGTAGAAGGCTACCGGCCTACCTTCTTGAGACAAAACTCCCCCAATCCCGACATATGAGGCATCACATTCGACTTCAAACAGTTTGTCGAAGTTGGGAAGTACAAGAACCGGGTCGTGGATAATCTGCGCTTGATTTCGGCAAAGCTCCTGTCGGCTTCGTCAGTCCACTGAAACTGCCCTTTCTTCATGCAATCTGTGATCGGTGACACAATGCTACTGAAATTTTTCACGAACCGACGATAGAATGTCGCTAGTCCATGGAAACTTCGTACTTCGTGAATATTTTTGGGAACCGGCCATTCTCTGATTGTCTTCACCTTTTCCTCATCCACTCGAATGCCCGTGGATGTAACCACAAAACCCAGAAACAATAGGCTATCAGTCATGAAGCTACACTTTTTAAATTGAGGTACAGTTTATTTTCAGTGAGCACTTGAAGGACCTTCTTGAGGTGCTCCATATGGGTGGTTTCGTCTTGACTGTATATCAAAATATCATCAAAATAAACCACAACGAACCGCCCAATGAAAGGTTTCAGAACTTGGTTCATCAACCTCATGAATGTGCTAGGCGCATTAGAAAGACCGAAAGGCATGACCATCCATTCGTACAATCCTTCCTTGGTCTTGAAGGCTGTTTTCCACTCATCACCCGGCCGTATTCGAATCTGATGGTAGCCGCTCCTTAAGTCCAATTTAGAGAATATTTTTGCGCCCTCTAGCATATCCAACATATCATCCAACCGTGGTATAGGAAACCTGTATTTTATGGTGATCTTGTTGATGGCCCGGCTGTCGACACACATGCGCCAACTCCCATCTTTCTTTGGAGTTAGCAGAGCTGGTACAGCACATGGGCTCATGCTTTCTCGAATAAGACCCTTACGGATCAGTTCCTCCACTTGTCCCTGCAGAATCTCGCACTCATTCGGGCTCATTCGATAATGAGGACGATTAGGTAAACTGGACCCAGGGACAAGGTCGATATGGTGTTGGATATCTCGCATAGGGGGTAACCCATCGGGAAGGTCCTCGGGCCAGATTTCTTGGAATTCATGTAACAAGGGCCTTAGTCTTTCAGGGATGATGGTAGGCTCGAGTTCTTCCCCTTTTACAATTAATGCATAAGTCTGTCCTGTTTCTTTGGATTCTTCCACGAAGTCCCGAATGGTTAAGAGAAAACGACCCTCCACTTTAGAAGTTTCAGGTGGTCCTTCTGGATCCATAGGGGCCAATATGGTCTTCCGGCCGTCCTTGACGAAGATATATATGTTATCTCGCCCTTTATGAGTGGCGTCACGGTCAGATTGTCAGGGTCGACCGAGTAGTATGTGACATGCTTCCATGTCAACCACATCGCATACTACTTCATCCTTATAATGTTTGCCAATTGAAAAGGATATGGTGCACCGTTCAGTTACCTTTGTTTCGCTGACCTTCTTGATCCAACCGATTGTATATGGAGAGGGATGACGCTCTGTTTTCAATTGCAATTTTTCCACCATGCCCCTGGAGACAATGTTCTCGCTGCTTCCACTGTCAATGATCACATCACAAACCTTTCGATTCACCGTACACCTAGTGCGGAAGATGTTATGCCGCTGTGGATGCACTTCTTTTCTTGGCGCATAATACCGCCTCACCTCACACGACGCGCTCGCCGTGATCTTGCTGAACCCAATCTGAATCATCTACCTCGTCCTCGGTGGTATGCTCCTGTTCTTCAATATCTGGATCTTCATAAGCGTTATCAGCACTACCATCATTAATGGCGAGGTTTGCCACTTTTCGCTGGGGACAAGTATTTGACAGGTGGCCGGGCTGGCCACAACGATAGCAGTTGTTGGGCCTTGGCCGAGCATAAGGGTTCGGGATTGTACTTGTGCCAGCAGCAGTCGATACGCCCCTTTGGGGTCTAGCTTGCCCGCTTCCCTGATCTCGGTTCTCAGACATAGGAGGTTGAGTGCGTGCTCCTACGGGCTCCTTCCCCTTAGGCTGTGGAGCTCCCTGGGGTGGACCTGCCGCAGTGATCCTCGCAGTAGGATAGGCCCGTGTGTTAGAACGTTCAAGTTGCGCTTCTGCCCGAGTAGCCAACTTGATCGCATCATTCATCGTCCAGACGGACTGCATCTGGACCCGATCCTGGATCGCCATACGCAATCCACCGTTGAATCGGGCGACTTGCTGCGATTCAGTCTCGACCAAATCGTTGCGCGCCGCCAGGCGGTAAATTCTTCTTCTGCGTACTCTCTCACCGACCGACTACCCTGTCGACAATTTTGGTATTGTTGGAATAATACCTGATCGTAATCGCTAGGGAGGAATCGGGCACGTAGTAGCTGCTTCATTCGCTGCCATGTGCGGATTGGTGCTTTCATCTGCCTGGTTCGTGCGAGTTGCAGTTGTTCCCACCAAGCTGAAGCTCCTCCTTTCAACTTGTAGGCCACAAGCTTGACCTTCTTTGTTTCAGGGATGTCCATATAGTCAAAAAATCGCTCAACTTCAGAAAGCCAATCGAGAAAATCCTCAATGTGTAGCTGGCCATTGAAGTTAGGAATATCAACCCGTATCTTGAAGTCTCGATCTACCCGATCGCCGCCTTGCCTGGGGTGTTGGAAGATCACGTCATCGATCTCCTCTTCACTGGAGCCCCCGTCCTCAGGGACGGCCCTTGGATGCACTGCTGGTATTATCCTGCGATCAGGGCGATTACGGGTTTCAGCAATTGGTGGTGGAGGATTACCACCAGGAACGGAGTTGCCCTAGGGTTTCTGCCAAGAGATTCGCTATGCGGTCCATGGAAGCCTGCAGCCCTTGCATGGCTTGTCGATTCTCTTGCTGCGCGCTTTGAAAAGTTGCCGCCGTTAAAGGAAAATTTCCTGGAGCACCGCCTATGGGATTGTTGCCCGACCCGTCGTTAGAAGCCATCGACCCGAGGAGAAACCTCGCTCTGATACCAAACTGACGCAGGGGAGGACGTGAGGTCGAGCACCGTCTTCCTCAAGAGGATAACTATTCCGAATCCACCACGGAACTTCTCTGGACTCCTCACAGAGACTTCTCGAATCCACGAGAAAAGAGAGTAGAAAATAGAAATAATTCTAAATAAATTCGAAATAGATTAATAATCCATAAAAACGAGTTCACAACCCTTTAAATAAGGGTACTAAGCAATGGGAAAGAAATCAGAATCAAACTACAACTAGGACTCCTAGAATTCGCGACTTACTATAAATAGTAAACTTACTATTTATAGACGGTCGTGATGTCTACTAGTGCGCAAGGTTTTCGGCCAAAAATAGTAAGTGTCCTATTTGGCTTCACCAACCCGTTCTCCTAATTATTCTAAGCTCTTTTCACGTTGGGCGCAACTCCTAAAGCCCGACGGATGAAGAGTTATAAGCAAACTAAAACTTACTATTTATAGTAAAAACGAAATTGAAACAGGGAAACGACCGTCAAATCAGGGGTTTCTCGCAATTCCGAGCGTCGCAACCCGGCATAGCGGGTTGGTTGGCTAAAGTAGCTCGTTCTACCCCAAAATCATATATTTTTCGTCAGCTAACTCATCCCGGATTGCGAGATACGCCTGATTTAAGGTCTGATGGTCCAGATCACTTCTGTCGCCGACCGGGCCTTTTCTGATCCATCTTTGCCATGTAATTGTCCGCGACCCGCTCTACATCAGGAACCGTTTTGCGAAGGTTTAGATTTAAATGCCATGTCGTGATATATGTGTCCTTATATCCGTGCTGTCCATTACCCATTTTTCAAATCAATTTAGCTTATGATGTCAATGTTGGCAAATATTGATTTTAAAAATATATTTATGAATAAAAATAAATATATAATATATAAAAAGTGTTTGAAAAACAACCTTTTTGTGGTTTTGGGATAGTCCCACATTGGAAAAGAAAAAAATTTTTTGTGGTTAATGAAACAGTGAGTATTATAATATTTGCTTACCTAGTCCAGGACTAATGGACTGCGTGTTCCACGCTCGAGCACGGCTCGGTGCGAGGGCGTGGGCATGTGAGGCTGTGTGGCTGTGTGGCGCACTTCGGACGTCCGCATCGTGTCGCAGATGTCACTCCTTCTCACCAACCTTAAGCGAACCGGAGTGAGACGTGTGCGACTCGCGTGCGACTAAGTGGCTAGGCGGATGGCTGACTGAAGGGGACTAGAGGACTGAATGAGAGTCCTCTAGTATATATAGAGAGCTGAAAAAAGAACTGCTGCAGCAGATCTGTAACAGCTATGCCATTAGTGTACGTCCAGCAGTAACTGCTGTATGGCTAGCCCAACAGCTAGAAAACGGCTAGCTACTGTCTCACAATAGTTATCATGCAACAACTTAATGGCCCATGCACAACAGTCAGAAAACGGTCATAAAACGGCTAGTTTTCTCCAACAGCTAGAAAACGGTCATGAGATTTATTTCCCTGGACCATAACCCCCAGCCACCATAGCTTATAAAAGGAGGGCCTGGATGGGTTTCCAAACTATCTCTCAACCCACTCCAGCAGACTCATACGAATTGAGACAGCCCACTACTCCTCTCATATACTCCAGTGATTCCAGCAAGACAGCACGGGTTGAACCTTTGCTTGAAGAACAGACCAACTGTGTGGTCTAGAACGGTTCAATTAAACCAGTGGCTGAAGAATTGACCAGTGCAGTGGTCTAAATCACATATTTTCTTCTCTTTTTCTTTTTTGAGATTTTTCTTTATTGTAATTCTGCCAGATAGTGTGTAAAAGAGTTCCATTTGGTGGGTGTAACATCTTGGATTTTTATGTTTTGGATTTTCAAAAATCCTTGAATTTTTTTATTAATTAACTTATAATATCACTTAATGACCATTAGCACTCACTGTTAGTTTATACAAGGGTGGTACCAGTAAAGAACCGCACAAGTCCGATTAATCAATAGTAGGAAGCCAACGAATCTGCCTGATCACTTGAACATCAGGTGTAGCCCCATGATATATTCACAAAGGACCTAAATCTAACCGACCCATCGCTAACTAGCCAAGACAATCATGACTAAATTAAAGATCTAACCGGGGCCGAATCAGATAAGGATCGGATCCTGACTAATAGACCAAATCAACCCCATTACTCTTTTAGCCTAAAACCGACGGTTTAGAGTAATCATGACTAAATCTCCACTTTCACTAGTTATAAATAGGCTACACTATGAACATAGTTAATTCAAACCCTAATCATTGCCTACGAGAAATCTCAATACCTAATTCATTCCAAAAACGCCCCGATTTCCCGAATAAGCTCTAGACCGCTCGTTGGTGGGCCACTAGTTACAAAATTATAGAGTAATGCCCGTCCTACTGGGCTTGACGTCCATTGCAGGAGTTGGACCTGGGTACTGCCCAGAACCGCTCAACTTGAGCCAAATTATGAGTGCATGAGAAGTGCAAATACCCCAAAGAAAGGAGCTAGAACTTAAGTGAATTGGGTCATCCACTCTTATGCAAAGTTGAAGATTTCGGACCATCGGTTTACGACCAAACTTCACACGTAGAGTGAGGATATTTTCCTACTCATATCCGTATAGTCGCGGCCCCGATCGACCATCGGCGACCGTTGAACAGACTTCTTATCATATCTGTCGATCGGCACATCCAAATGACGGGCTGATCATATCCATACATAGATCATCATTAGGGTTAACTATCATACAATGTATATTAACTTGTACACCCCATAGTAGGCCCTAAATGCTAGAAAAATCCTCCCATAGGGTTAGTATAGTAAAAACCCAACACTTGGGGCCATTGACACCAAATCTGGCATTATAAAAGGGCCTCATTTGGGGCACCCCTCTTCCCATACGATTTTCCATCTTCAAAGGGGAGAAAGAGAGAAAGAGGGAGAGAATAAAGGGAGAAGAGAGAGAGAGAGCAAGGAGAGAAAGAGAGAGTGAAGGAGTGCAAGGGTGGACCATAGATCGAGGTGGGCCCAAGGGAACTCCATCTTGCAACTCCCTATCCCTTCTCCAAAGGAAAACCCTACACCACAATCACAAGAATCGTTCTGTTGATCGTCTAGGTAAGATCCCTCATCCTTTTTTTCTTAAAACTCTTATGTTGAGAAGGGATTGACATGGATCTCTAACATGCAAATGTGTGCTTTAGGGATTCCGGCCGATCGACCCCAAATGCACCCTCCTAGGTCGTTTCCAAGATCTCAACGATCCATAAGTGCGGACTATTATTCTTAGGTGGCCTAACATCAATTTCATTGTGAGTTTAATGATTTTGAATGCTTAGATGATGTGTTTGGAGGATCTAGAGAAAACCCTACGAAGCACCTTACCTTGATTTCTTTAAATTCAACATGGAGTAGTTGTAAAATGTGGTAGTTGATCTCATGTTTGGGTAGGAATTTAATGTTGTATGCTCATGTCTTGTGGTTCGTGTGTGATGTTCCTTATAGCATGTTATTGCCTCTCGTATGATTGAGTAGGAATCTAATGGTTGCATGCCCATGACTTGTTGATCCCTATATGATGTCTCGTATAACATGTATGACTCATTAACACTTGTGCTCGTGTTCCTACGATGTATGAAATGCTTATCTTCCTCACTAACCCACACAATACACTTGCACCTTTAGTTCACCTCATGATTAGCTTGCTTGGTAGAGAAATTGAGATTCTATGTTGGAAGATATGGACGCATACTTTCATTTATATTAGATAATAACCATATTTGTGGCATGTTATAAATTACCATCAACCCTTGGGTTGGTCAGGAAAATGAGGAGAGTGAAGGTGGTCCTGTTGGTAGACTATCCTGAGGCTAACCCATGGATTTGGGCGAGTGCGCGTGGGCGACAGTAGTTAGATTACATGGGTTGCTCGTACCTGATGCCGTCTGTCACATACTTGCTTGAACTCGTGCGGTCTAGTCTACTTACTGACCAACCTTGTCTGTTAACCCCGTTTGCTCACATATGTATAGAACCTGGAACACCCTTCAACCATTGTAGCCCATTGCTAACCATTTGAAGTCAATCCACCGACTCGTGAGCCGGGCATGGTGGAATGGGACACTGTGTCCGAGCTGTCGGCCTACGCTGGGGTGACGCGCCTCCCCGTAGTGACCGTGAGCGATTTCTTTTCTCAACACTCCCCATGTGCTTGAAGTCGAGGATGGGGAACCCGACGGGATTAAGGATCGTGGGGACTTGGCCTCACATGTTGGGGGAGCCTTGGCCTCACGACCAGTTCAGGGCATTTAATACGTGGGGTGTATCGGTTTTCCGAACCTGCTAGATGAATGGAATTAACTAAGAACTTGGCTAACATTATCATCACATCGCACTAACTAGGTTGGCGACTAGGTAGTCGAGGTCGCTCTTGAGGAGTGTTGATCATACGCGATCGTTAGATGGAGTCGCTCAAGGGAGTGTTGTGGCGAGGGCATGCATCATATCATCCATCATGCACACGCATTAATAAGATTTGTTAGGTGCTTATGAATGTATTGTCTTTCATTAAATCCATAATTTAATTGATACATGTTGTAACTTAAGACTAATAGCACCCACTGAGTTGATCACTCACTCTCACTCTGGGACGGTGTTTTAAAACACCAATTATACTCTTCAATAGCTGCAGGTAGCGATGAGTACAAGGAGCCTGACGGCGCGAGTCTTGACGAGGAGGATGAGCTGTCTTACTTCCAGCCGATGGGCGGCTCTCCATCGGCTTGAGAGGCAGGATTTGGATCGCTGAGCAATGGGCTCAGCGCTATTCTTTTTGGACATAACATTCTTTTTGTGATTTTTGTTGAGCAACGCCTTGCGCGCCCATTGATATTATTTTGGACTTGTATATGTCTAGCCTCTTTCATTCCAGTAGACTAGTTGTGGTTTTGCTTCATGTTTCAAGATATTCCATACTATGCATCTAAACCTGATTAAACGTAAATTAGTAAAAATCGATTATAAGTGATACCCAGGAACTTGGGAGTCGAGTATATACACGACCCCTGATTTCTAGGGCAGTACAGTGAGCCTTCGTGTTTGCTGAACGCAAACTCACACCAGGCTTGTCATATCCTAGAAGTGGTTTGCCTGTAACTTATCAGCATACTCAATTCACTTGAGTAGGGGCAAATAACGCTATAAGGACAGCGTTTCAGACGTGCTTCAGCCTGTCCTTAGTTCTGATCATCGTGATTTTTCGATTTCCATATTTTACAGAAATATTTTATTCTGTATAATTTCCAATAGTCAAAATTGAAGCACATCCAATGCTTAAGTGGACCACACCATGGGAAACAGTTGGAATTGAATGCATATCATTGAAAACTTATCGAGAGCTACATAAGTTTTGGATCAAGCTGATATTTGTGTTTTCCCTTCATCCATGCTTGTGTGTAGTTATG
Organism: Magnolia officinalis; assembly: GCA_021015155.1. NCBI lineage: Eukaryota > Viridiplantae > Streptophyta > Magnoliopsida > Magnoliales > Magnoliaceae > Magnolia > Magnolia officinalis. The sequence continues at coordinate 52,989,094 of JAJHSJ010000016.1, forward strand.
AACAGGTTGGGTGACAAATAAACATAAGTGTGTGCCCTAGAAAGTTTTCAACGGTGGATGCCATTATCCCCACTGTTTCTTATGGTGTGGTCCACTTGAGATTTTGGATATGTTTCAATTTTGGGCCATGCCCTAACATGATCCGAAAAAAAAGGGTAGAAGGAGTGGATAGGACACACGCATCATGTGTGGCCCCCATTGGGTGTCCAGATTTAATGTATTCATTTGCATACGTAAGATTACTTGTAACTAGAGGTGTCCATGAACTAATCTAGCTCAGTTAGTTCGCTTGACTCGATTCGAAAAAGCTCGATTCAACTCGGTTTGAAGCTTAGTTCAAGCCTGAGTCGAGCTGATTTTTTGAGCTTGAAAATGAGTTCGAGTTGAGTTTGAGTTGGCCCCAGCTTAACTCGACTCGGATCAAATCCAACTCGAATCGAACTCGGATTGAACTGGTTCGGTGACTCGGTTACTTTGATATTGATGTTGCTCACCAAGTGTTTGATGAAATGACTTAACGAAGTGTGGCTGGAGGCAAGGAAGGTATGTATATGAAACTAATACCCTTTTTTTCTTGATTTTTATGTTGCTTAGAAGGTGTTTGATAAAATACCTGTAAAACCATTACTGCTGTCTTAAATATAGTGAGATTTTGAAGGTGCAGTCTAGGTGTTTGAGAAAATGCTACACATGTGAACTTAGCTCAAATTGGCCCGGGCTGTTGACCGAACTGAGCTGAGCTTGCTAGTCAGGCTCGAGGACCGAGCTGAGGTCAACTAGTGGCTGAGCCGAGTCGAGCTGAGGCCAGCTCAACTTGGTTCGACTCGATGTACACCCCTACCCGTAACACTTGTCAAAGGAGGGGAAGCAGATTGGCTGGTGTACACCAGCTATATAGCTGGTGTAGATACGTGTCCTACGAAGATGAGCACCAACGCTCCTCGAGCTCCGAGTTGTACGAACGGTTCAAATGAGATCAAAGTTACATGGCCCCACAATGATGTATTTATTATATCTATACCGTTCATCCATTTTTCAAGATCATTTTAGGCCATTAAACAAAAAAATGAATCATATCCAAAGCTCAAATGGACCACACCAAAAATAGCATCGAGGATAATGATTTTCACCATTAAATAAAATTCCTAGGGCCCACCATCACGTTTATTTTCCATCCAATCTGTTCATAAGGTCAAAAAAACCTGGATGAAAGAGTAAAAACAAATTTCTTATTGATCCAAAACTTCTGTGAACCCCATAAGGGTTTCAATGGTAGACGTTTAACTTCTTTTTTCAGTGTGGTCCACTTGATTGTTAGATCTGTCTTATTTTTCATGTCTCAGGACTTACTGTGACTTCGAAAAATAGATGGACAGTTTGGACATAAGTATATAACACATACCTCATGATGGGACCCACCGAACTTGCTGACGTCAATACACCAGCTATATAGCTGTGTGTGGTACACCAGCCAATCCACTTCCCAAAGGAGGTTCCTTGTGTCAGAAGTTATGTGGGGCCCACCTGAATAGTTTTCTTTTGGAGTAGTTTTCGGTGATCCAAGCCGTTGATCTGATGAGATATACACGACTAGTGGTTGCCTCAAAAAAAAACATCAAGATTAGACGACGCCGAAACTTAGATCAATGGACTATAAACAAACGGTTAAGTGGATGTTCCATATTGAAAAGAAAAATGTTAAACTATTATAGCGTTTAAAAATCAAATATGAGAGTTTCTTTTGTTATGACCGTTGATTATGAGATCCATATTGTAAATAGTTCGGATAATTGAAAAACGGCCCCTGCTACAATGACTATGGTCCCAACAGATCCCGTGACAGTATTTGTTTATGTAGTGTAGCCAGCTTCTAACCCCTATAAAAAGGAACTGCCATTACTCTCACGTGCCATTTTTAGATTTATTTATTAATTAATTATTATTATTATTATTATTTTATTTTTTAAATCTGACTTAAACCAGGTCAGTAATCAGTTCGGCCACAACATTTGAAAAAAGAATGGCTAGATTTGATTGTATCTAACATTATTGTCCATCGAAAGGATGGATACGCTTGAATTTTTCAACCGAATCATCTACACGGTCCCTATTCAATGAAGTGCTTGGATCTTGATCTCATATGCCACGTTGGCACAAATAGTGGGACCACAGAAAAGGTACATTTGTCTTTTCTGGAACAAATGTCCATAAATTCAATAAAAAGATTCTTCTTAAAGCTTATTTGATCTGTTGTGATTACAGAGACTTTGGTGTAAATAAGTAATAATTATTTACTTTGATATTTCATGCTAGTATGATGTTGATAGGTACAAAATCGGATTGCATACTGAGTTACTCAGTATGCTCTTATCGTACTGAGTAAACTCTGTTGGGCCCGTCGTGAATGTATGTGATTTATTCACATCCTTCATTTGTTTTCGTTTAAGGGGTTGAGACCAAAACTGAAGCATATCTAAAGGTGAAGTTTACCATGACACAAGAAACAGTGGAATAATGATTTCGACTGTTGAAAGCTTGCTAGGCCTGACAGTGATGTTTATTTGTCATCGGACCTGTTCATAAAATCACAAAAACATTAATGAAAGAATCAAAAAAGAAAAAAAAAAAATTCTTGATCCAAAACCTCTGTGGCCCGTAATAAGTTTTCAATAGTAGATGTTCAATTCCCGCTATTTCCTGTGGTGTAGTCCATTTGTGTAGTCTATTTGGGCTTTGAATATGTTTCATTTTTTTACCCGGGGCTTAAAATTATGCAGTAAAATGGATGGAATATAGAGTTTACTCACCACGCTTAGCGTACTGAGTTACTCAGGATGCAATCCGCTTCCGTTAGGTACAGTGTCTCAAAAAACTCGTTTTACATGCAGTAAGAATATGTGCAGCCCAACATGATATATGGGTTTTATCTACACAGTCCATTTATTTTGTCAATTATTTTAGGGCATGAAGCAGTGGGAATAATGAAGCTGAGCCTCTTAAATCTTGACTGGGTCTATCATATTTTTAGTTAAAACTAAAAATGATAAAATTAGAAATAACATTTATATGAAAGGAAAATACTCATTTTAATACCAATTAATATGGGAGCCGACTGAAATTAGCAACTCAGTCTTAAACTCTGTGGGGTCCGCTGTGATGTATCTCTCATATCTAGACCATCTATCCAATTCATCAGCTCATTTTAGGACGTGTTCCCAAAATCGAAGCATATGCAAAGTTCAAGTGGACCACACTATAAGAAACAGTGGGAATACTTACGTCCACTTGGGAAGCCTTCATAAGGCCTACAGTGGTATTTGCCTGTGATCAAACCTGTTCATAAGGTCACAGACAATTTTTTATTTTTTATTTTTAATTTCTTTTTTACACATATATCCACACCACATGCACTCACACACCCACCTACAGCGCATGAGCACTCAGATCCCCGACCGGAGTGTTGAAACACACTCTGCCTGCCACTAAGCCATTCAGCCAGACCCCTGGTCACAGAAGACATGGATGAAGGGAAAACACAAATACCATCTTTTTCATTTAAACTTCTATGATCCAATAAGCTTTTAATAGTAAACATTGAATCCTACTATTTCTTGTAGTGTGGTTCACATGAGCTTTTGATACGTTGCAATTTTTGCATCATTCCTTAAAATGAGTTGAAAAAATGGATGGACAGTGTGAATAAGAAACATACATCATGATGCCCCACAGTTTATAACGTTACTCATACGCAATCCACGCTTCCAATTATATATGTTCATTAGTACCAACAAGTGCCCACCTAACATGCCTTTCACACCAATAATCCAAACCGTTAAGTAAATAAAATGCCAAAGTGGGTGGACAAGATCATTCATAGAAAATGATCAGTTCGGCTGTAGATGCTAAAAACCATCTGATTATCGCATGGCATCCGTGTATGGTAGTGGAAGAAGAGTGGACAGTACACAATATGGGTTCTAAAGAAGCACTTTGGTTAGATATATAATACTATCCTGTCCATGCTTAAAATTAAGCAGCTGTAACAAAATGGCCTACCATCAAAGGGTTAGGAATTAGGATCATCTGATCAGCATGAAGTGAAATATGCACCCTAGCTCACCCGGAGTGGGTTAGACCAACCCAATTATGGATTGCAATGGGCCAGGCTAGGGTTGGACTGAGGCTATCCTAGCCTTTCCTTAGTTTCCTAAGCCCTGGCCCGTTGTTCAAGTGTTTAAAATAGTCTAATCTAAATTTTTTTAAGGTTATCCCATCCATCCACAACGGGTCCCATTGTATAAACAATTTTGACCATTCAAAAACATAACCATCGATACAAGAGTGCCCTGAATTGGAACTGCTAGGGCACATAGATATATACCTGTGCTGGGGTTGTGTGGGACCCACAGAGATGTCCATGATAAATCCACTCTTTCCATATGTTTTTAAAGACCATAATAGAAAATGATTTAAAAAATCCGGCAGATCCAAAACTCAGGTGGACCACCACAAACGAAACAGTGGGAACAGAAATGTCCACCATTGAAACATTCCCGGAGATGATCATGATGCTTATATACCATCCAAACTGTTCATATGGTTATTACCACTCAGATAAACTGATGAAAAAATATCATCCCAATACAAAAACTTCTGTCACCCCCAAACGTTAAATCCCCACCGTTTCATGTGGTATGGTCCACATGAATTTTGGATATGCCTGATTTTAGAGTCCTATCCTATTATGGTCTTTAAAAACAGATAGACGGAGTGGATTTGTCAATGACATCTCCGTGGACCCCACACATTCCCTGTCACAGGTATATCTCCATGCAATCCACTCTTCTTTAAACCATCCATTCCTTTAATACAACACAAGGCCGGCAGGCCTGGCTGAGCCATCCATCATTAGCCCGAGCTTTTCCCTTGAGCCATGCTTAGCGGCCTCTGGCCATGAGGGCTAGGACGCCAGCCTATTTGACCCTTAGCCCTGGTCCAGACCAACATTTTAATTGGGTTCGGGTCTAGGCCTGATTAATCCTGATGGCTCGGTCCATCGCCTCCACTATTTGGAGGCATTGCTAACTTCCCAGAAGGTTCTATTCCAAAATCCAACCTTCCCAACATTGCTTACGCACTTGGATGGATAGGATTCTTTCACGTAAATCCTTCATGTCTATTGATGGGACCCACCATTTACAACTACCCTGATAGATCTCCTGCAACCCCTTCCTAACCATTTCCAATTCAGTTAATCGCATGTACACAATTCAATCAGGTATAGGCTATTTCAATTCCGAAAACAGAATGGTTATATCCAAATCAATCAGTTGGTTGTGTATCAATTTCATTACCAAATGCAATCACAGACGTACAATGATTCAAGTTTCACGATTCAGATTTCACTAAATTGCGTGTAATGGGCCACAGCTTGTCAACAGTCTACACGCTTGTTCCACGTGCTGCTCACGTGGGAGGTTTCCGGTCATCTACATAGGGAACGGTTTAGGTGCGGACTCGGGGAGGCGGATTTCGTACCTGATGAATGGTTAGGATGGCATATAAAAAACATGGAGGATAGTATATTCTATCTGGAAGTTTTTAATGATCCCAATGCCCTCTATTGTTCTCTTTTGCGTGGCCCACTTGAGTAATGGATTAGGCTGTATTTTGGAATCTAGCCCGAACATATATGGTCCCACCTGATGCACGGTGCGGATTGCAACTTCCGCATGAACAAAACCCCTTACTACGTTATGTACTGTGGGCATAAGGTGATGCAACTGAGGACGCAGTGGATGCCACCCACTTCCACATCGGAAACGGATTGGCTACTCCCCCTGCCACCAGCCCCGTGGCTGATGGTAGGTACTCTGTGGGCTCCACCATGATATATGTGTTTCATCCATTCCGTTAATCCATTTTTACAGATCATTTTAGGGCCTGAACCCAAAAATAAGTTGGATAAAAATCTCAGGTTGACCACACCACAGGAAAACAATATTGATTGGATATCCACCATTAAAATCCTCCTAAAGCCCACTGTACTGTTTATTTGACATCTAATATGTTTATTAGGTCATACAGGCTTAGATGATGGGAAAAAACAAAAATCTGCTTAATCCAAAACTTTTATGGCCCCCAAAAGGTTTTTAATGGTTGACGCTCATTCAACACTTTTTCCTATAATGTGGTCCACTTGAGATTGGAATATAACTATTTTTATGTATTTTACCATAAAATGATCTGTAAAAATATATGGACGGCACGGATGAAACATATATATCATGGTGGGACCCACGGATCACCGACCACCAGCCATTGGCTGGTGGCAGGGGAGTAGCCAATCCGTTTCCATCCACATCATGGCTGGCGTCAGAGAGATGGACGCGGATTTCTTGGGAAAGCCTTTCCCAAGCAAGTTCCAGCGCAAAGGTGCTGGTGGGGCCCACCGCCATGTTCGTGAGAAATCTATCCCGTTCATCCGTTTGGAGAGCAAAAACTAAGTGGATCCAAAATTCAACTAGGCCACACGAGAGGGAAAATTGGGAAAGAAATACATACAGTTGAAACCTTCTTGGGCTCCACCTTGATGTCTATATGCCATCCAAACCGTGTATAAGGTCATTACCACTAGGATGAAGTGAAAATACAAAAAATTTAGCCTGACACAAAGCTTTGATGGCCACAAGAATATTTCAACGGTTGATTCCCCGCAATTTCCTCTCATGTGGCTCATTTGATTTTAGATCCACCTCATTTTTTGCCAAATATCTAGAATGAGCTTGCAAAATGGATGAACAAAATACATTTCTTAGGAACAATCGAGCCCCACCCAACACCCTTGCGCAGGAGCCTTTTGCCAAAGGCTTTCCCAGGAAATCCACATCCCTGATTGACGCGTATTTCTTGCGAAAGCCTTTTGCAGGACGTTCCTGGGCAAAGGTGTTGGTGGGGCCATCGCCATGTTAGTGAGAAATCTACCTCGTTCATCTGTTTGGAGAACTCATTATAGGGCAATCGAGCAAAAACTAAGTGAATCCAAAATTCAACTAGGCCACATGAGAGGGAAAATTGGGGAAGAAATACATACCTATGAAACCTTCCTGGGCTCCAACTTGATGTTTATATGCCATCCGAACCGTTTATAAAGTCATTACCACTGGGATGAAGTGAAAATACAAAAAATTTAGCTTGACACAAAGTAAGTAGGCAATACCATAAGAAACAGTTGGAATTTTGGATGGAAAAATACAAAAAAAGTTTTTAGCCATCCAAAAGTTTTTGTATTTTCACTATGGTCATTACCGCTAAAAATACAAAAAAAACTTCCAGTGCTGCATTGCACTTCCCGGAACGTGCGGGTAGAGATGCTATCCTAAGTCACGTTCCACCTATCAAAGTGTAACGATACGATCGGATGATCTGAATCGTCCACCTGTTCATTTTAATTATAGACGGCCTGCTTTTCTAAAATCAGTTCGTCTGAACGGTTCCAGGTTGCTGATAAAGACTAGCGAGCACGGGTCAAGGTATTGGGTGACTCGTGTGACACCTTTTCCTCGAAAATGAAATAAAGGAAAGCGGTCAAAGCAATTGCTTGTCGCCCACGTGTCCAACATGCAACGGCAGCTTGGTCGGCTGATAATATCGAACGGTTTATTCATGCATCAATCTGGCGGCCCATATTTTGCATGGGCGCGGCTTAGGTACTACCCGCACCAGCACTTAGCTAGAGGGTCACCGTTTTCGGTGGATCCGGCCGGGTTCCACTACACAAATATCTTAACAGCCTCCATGGGTTTCAAAGTCCTCGGGAGTCTACAACTCGGGCAAGGACTGGAACCTAACGTTAACAGCCTCTTAATCTTTGTACAATCAAATTGAATTTTTTAACTGTTGGCCATCCTTCTGTAGAGAAACTATCTGAACGGTGTGGATCCAGTTCTTCGATTGCAGGATGCACGCATTGGGCCATCAAAACCTGGACGGTCCCAGACAGTGTACTCTCCGCACGTGCTACCTTAAGATATCCAAGCCGCTCTTCAGGTGTAACCTTCTGTCTAGATTCTAAGACACAAGATAATCACGATAGTCCGGTAAGCCAGGCACAAACAATCACAAAAGAAATTAAGCAATAAAAATTATCCGACCGTCCATGTTCATATGTGGCCCACGATATGATCATACCATCCAATGAACGGCTTTGATTTCTAAAACCATCAAGTGTAACGTCAAATATACCTCCGGACATCAAGGAATTATTTGATACTCTGAAAGCGTACAATACTTGATACTTAGCCAGTAATAAATCGAACACGTGGCTAAAAATTTTAAATTCAATTTTAGTCACGTTATCAAAATGGAATTTTGTTGATCAAATCGAACCCCTCTCTCTCTCTCTCTCTCTCTCTCTCTCTCTATATATATATATATATATATATATATATATTCTATATATATATATATATATATATATAACGGTTTGCTGCCACGTATGATATCTCAGCGTTGGATGGACGTGCATTAGGTACCACCCCGCCTGTCCAGAGTTCGTAACAGGCTGGGGCTGTAAGGGCCTACCGTGATGTATGGGTTTATCATCACCACCCATCCATTTTTCCATGTCATAGGATACAAGTCCAAAAATAAGTCATATCCAATGCTCAGGTGGGCCACACAACGGGGATTAAACCATCACCATTAAAAAATTATTAGAGGCAGGATCTGATATTTGTGTCTTGCTTTCGTCCAGGTGACCTTATGAACTGGGTCCTTACTCTTGCCCGGGTGGTAGACTCTCATGAGTTTCAACTTCCGGTCAAGGGTTCGAGTACCCATAGGTGAGGGTGTGTGTGCGTGTGTTAAAATTTAAAAAAAAAAAAAAAAAAAAAAAAAGAAAAAAAAAGAAAAAGAGGTTACCTCATGAACAGGTTGTACGGTAACTGCTGCTTCCATTGTTGTGGCCCATTTAAGCATTGGATCTGCTTAATTTCTTTAAATGATATGGAAATATGGATGGACGGTGTTGATAAACCCATAAATCATGATGGGCCTTTACAACGCCAGGGATAGTACCTATCCGCAGATATCGGATTGCGTACTGAGTTACTCAGTACCTTTACTGAGTAAACTTTGTTGGGCACCGTACCATAGGAAACAGTTGGAATAATGATTTCTGGCCTACAGCGATGTTTATTTTTCATCAAACCTGTTAATATGATCACACTGGCGTGGATGAAGGGAAAAACATAAATATAAGCTTGATCCAATACTTTCGTGGCCCCAAAAAATTCTCAATGGTACATGTTCAATTCACACTGTTCCTGTGGTGTGGTCCACTTGAGGTTTTTATATACTTCATTTTTATATACAAGCCCTAAATTATCTGTTAAAATGGATGGATGGAGTGGATAAAACACCAAAATCAAGGTGGAACCATAGAATTTACTCCGTACGCGTATTGAGTTACGAACGCGGATTTCCTGCTGCGCAAGGATTCTGGGTGGGACCCACCACCATGTTTGTGGGACATCTACCCGGTTCATCCGTTTGACGAGCTCATTTTAGGTTATTTGAACAAAAATGAACTGTATCAAAAACTTAAGTGTGCCACGCGAGAGGTATCAGTGGATATTCAGTTAGAACCGTTGAAACATTCTTGTGGCCTTAAAGCTTTTCTTTAGGCTAAATTTTTAGTATTTTTACTTCATCCCAGTCGTAAAGACCTTATAAGCGGTTTAGATGGCATATAAAGATCAAGGATCCCAGAAAGGTTTCAATGGTAGGTATTTCTTTTTCCAATTTTCCCTCTCGTGTGACCCACTTAAGTTTTGGATCCAGCTAAAATTTCATCGTTTGTCCTAAAATGAGCTCGTCAAACGGATGAACGGGGTAGATGTCCCACAAACATGACAGTGGGCCCCACCCAATGCCCTGCGCAGGAACTTCCTGCGAAAGGCTTTCGCGGGAAATCCGCGTCCGTTACTCAGTACGCAATCCGCTTCCCTATCCGCATATGCCAGGGTATTAATCCATCTCGGCAACTACTCCAGCTCAGCAGGTTATCCACCTCAGCAACAACTCAACGACGTTGACCGGACTTAACAGAGGTGCCCTCAGATAATCACGAAGCCAGTCAGCCACGTGTCAAACCCAACAACTAAAAGAGCCCACATTAAGAAAACATACGCGGCGCCTAGATGGATGCATCTGGACTCAGCTCTCTCTCTCCCATTCTCTCTCTCCTCTCCTTAAACAATCCAATCTTCAATGGCCAAACCCTAATCTAAAAAAATCTATAAAAGGGTGATAGAAAGGCCAAACTCTCCAAACAAAAAAATCAAGCAACTCCAACATCCATGGCTTCTGATCTGTCTACCATCCTTCCAAGGGTTCTCATTGTCTCTCGACGCAGCGTTCGTAAGAACAAGTTCGTCGATTTCGTTGGTATGCTTTCTTCTCTGTTTCTTTCTTCTTCTTCTTCTTCAGATGTTATAGTTATATGTCGATGTCGATTTTCTATTGTATCGTTGGAAATTGTCATTATTTGTTTAGTACATGCATGTTGCCATGATATTTTTATCGTGATTTTACGTGAGTTTGTTTGAAGTTGAATCCGATACGATTTTGGGTGTATTGATATATGTGTTTTGTATGATTTGGATCGGGGATGCGGGATTGAATTGATTGAAATGCCCTTGATACTGATGATGGGCTAATTGGCAGTGGCACGTCTACTGTACATGTGGCATGGGTTGCATGTGTGTTGAATGAGACCATCCCGATCGTTGGACCGATGAATTGGAACCATCTAATTGGTGATTGTCGAAATGGATGGTTAAGATGGGAATGATCATGGGACCAAATTCATTGGTTTCTATTGGTTGTCCGATCATTGTGTTTTGGGGCTATGATCTATCTATTATGGGGTGTTTGAGTGGTTGGATTGAGGTACATGTGCATGCCTCCTGTTAATGGGGTAATTCGCTAATTCGTATTGGTCACACACGGCATGCGTTTATGCAAATCATTGGACCAATGGGGATGGAGCATACATTGAAAATCAAGCTGGTTGGATGATGGTAGGCCTCCAACTGGTGGTGATCAAAATGAGGTCCAGGTTCAACAGTTGATATTGGTTGATTAAGATTGTCTGATCAGGCTGTTGTGATCCATCTATGATGGGGTGTTTGGGTGATCAGATTGGCATGCATGTGTGCCTCTTGTTCATGGGTTAATTGGTGGTGATACTCTTGGGAGAAAGATCCCTTCTCAACCACACACAACATTATTGAAATTAAAAGAGAGTTAGAAAAAAAGATGCAAACCACAACACATACATTTATTCACACCGATCCACCATGCTCAAAGAACAAAAAAGAAGAAGAAGAAGAGTAGCTCTCTCTCTCTCTTTCTCTCTTCCTCTCTCCTCTCTCTCTCTCTCTCTCTCTCTCACTCACACACACACACACACACACACACACACACGCACGCACACACACAAGGGACTATATATATTACCCTAGATGAATTAGAGTTTACATAAAACACCGTGTGAACAGTACATTTCTGATGATCAGGCTCCACAGAGCCTAACAGATACATCCACTGCACGTGGCATGCTTGTACATCAACTAAATCTATGAGACCATGTGAATTGTGGGCCCAGTGGGGATGGAGTGTATCTTGAAAATCAAGAGGATTGCTTGATCGTAATCATTTAATTGGCAGTCATGAAAATGAATGGCCAAAAAAAAAGAAAGATCACAGGTCCAATTCGACTGTTGATATTGGTTGGTTAAGATTGTCTGATCACTATGTTTTGGGGCTGTGATTCATCTATGGTGAAGGGTTTTGGATGGTCGGTATTGACTTACATGCATGCCTCTTGTTCATTGGATGAATCCCTGCTGTGTATGGAGGGGTGGAAAATGCACATTTCTCCCTCATTAAAAAAATTTTAAAAAAAACACAAAAAAAAAAAGGAAAAAAAAAATGCAATAGCATTTCTGATTTTCAATATATTTGTTTCATAATTTAAAGTAAATTTCAATTCATCTTCACTAGAAGGAAAACCAGAGATAACTGAAATCTTCATTTCTTAGGTGAATACCACCTTGATCTCATTGTAAGCTATGGAGCGGTGCCCGTAATTGTTCCCAGAGTCGCAGGCGTTCACATGCTACTTGAAAGCTTTGAGCCCATCCATGGCGTCCTCCTCTGTGAAGGTGAAGACATCGACCCATCTCTCTATGACTCAGAGATATCAGGCCTATCCCAAGAAGAATTGGAAGAGATCAGACGGTTACACACAAGCGACACTGCTATTGACCGGGAGAAGGACTCAATTGAGTTGAGGCTTGCGAAGCTTTGTTTGGAGAGGAACATACCGTTCTTGGGCATTTGTAGGGGGTCCCAAGTCCTCAATGTCGCATGTGGTGGGACCCTTTATCAAGATGTCGAGAAAGAGCTTTTGAAGAAATGCAAGGGGGAGAGGGTAATTCACATGGACTATGATAACTACGATGGTCACAGACATCCGGTGAATGTGGTCGAGAACACCCCAGTACATTCATGGTTTAAGGAATCTTTGGAGGGGAACATGGAAATTAGAGTCAATAGCTATCATCATCAAGGTGTTAAGAGACTGGCTGAAAGATTTGTTCCCATGGCATTTGCACCGGATGGTTTGATTGAAGGGTTCTATGATCCCGATGCATATAATCCTGAAGAGGGTAAGTTTATCATGGGCTTGCAGTTCCATCCAGAGAGAATGAGATCAGATACAGAGGAGTTTGATTATCCAGGATGCCCATCTGCCTATCAGGTAATACACCCTTGAGAAATGCTATTATGGTGCAATCTCATAGCAGATTGATGCTGTGCCATTCTCACTGAAATTTAGTTTGTATGGTGATTGGGACTGTGATTGGTGGACCCACTTGTGGATGGCCCATCCACATAGCCTGTTGTATTGGACCTTTGCTCTGTTTTGAGCAGACCATCAAATAGCTACTGCAGTCCAATGACTGGAATCCATTTGCCTTTTGGGCTATGGCCCATTCACATGGTGATCCACCCCATCAAGGATCCTAATCACCCTGCACAAGTGCCATGTGTAGTTGGAGATGTTTTTGGGTGCAGATCATAGTAACATCTCCATGTGTATATAGTTAAGCATTGCTAGAATCTGAATTTTCTTATGCATGAGTTTGATTAAAGCTTTGGTATTATTGTTCAGGAATTTGTGAAGGCAGTGATAGCGTATCAGCAGAAAATCAACAGCTCAGCATCTGCAGCAAAGAGTCTAAAGCTGAATCAAGAACTGGAGAAGAAGAGGAAGATCATTGTCCGAAGTTTTTCAATTGCGAGAGACGTGTATGCATCTGGGCTCGAAATGCCCCAATCTAAGGAATCGGATCTTGAGGCAGGAGCTGAATTCCTGGAGGTATTACCATTAGACATATTTGTTTAGTGGAATTACACTTTGGGAAACACCTAAAAAATTGTTGTCGTTGAATCTTATCATCATCCAGTAAGGATTGGATTTGGATCAAAGTAGGCCCCACTTTCTTCGACTCTGTTAGGATCAAGTGCCACCTCATGTCATGGTCAGATCCTTGATTGGAGGCATTAGTATTAAATGGATACACATACACAAACTGTCGTTGTGAAACACCCAAATTAGGAGTTTGCTGAATGGAGTCTTATCACCATCCCATAAACATATGATGGCAATGGAAGTGGGTCCCACTTGCTTGCTTTGGACTCTTAAGGGGTAGTTATGTCAAGTGGGATCCACTTCAGATCATGCTCTGGCATTTGAGATCATGGTCCGATATTTATTGGTGGCTGTAAGATGTTTCACCATGGGCGTTTCTTACCAGATAGTTTCACATATACAAAACATACAGTGCATAGGCATAACTGCGATGGATCTCATTTCTGAATTATTTCCTTTTTTGTTTTGGGTTGTAGTCGAACACGGCATTGAGCGTACAACAAGAGAATAGATTGAAGCAGATGGGTGCGACGGTGAGGAACGCATGTTCGTATCTAGAGAGACTGAAGATGAATGAGCAGAGGGAAATGATAGCAAAGACTGTGATGGGGAAAATGTCTATAGAACAGTTATCTGATCTGCTATCATTCTACCACATGATGGGGCAGATCTGCTCTGAAGTGTTGGAGAGAAAGCTTGTGGCCTCATGAAATGAAGCTGGTGTTGGCCTCTTCCTCCAATGTTGTTGAAAAATGGACAGCTTTCGTTAGGTGGGCCCACATGAAACATGAATGGGCCTTTTCTTTTCTTTTACTTGTATTTGGTTTCTTTGTTCGTTTTTTAATTCCTTTGCAAAGGGAACTCAAAAGTTGTTAAGCTTAAGATGCATTTCATTGTAGAAATTCAATAATCTTTTGAGGTCACAGTCAGTGCTTTCAATGGGATGGATAACCCATTAAGATTAAGAGGCCCACCCCATGTTGGGGGCTCCCAGATTGGTGGAGCCTAACCTATTCTTCTGGCCTTGCTTTCCTTTGAATCTGGATTGTTGCTGTGTTATTTCATCTGAAATGTCTAATTTTGTAGGCCATCATACTGGTCTGTAGGTTGGGATCCATTATACTGGGTCCCATCAGATATCAATTGTTCGAATCTGAAACATGGATCCCACATGTACATGAACCTCCTCGTCAACAAACCGTACATTTGCTGATGCATATAGAGAAAAAAATTGGAAGACGAGGAAGTGAACTGGTTTATTGAAAACATAGGTAAAAATGGCCATGATCTGCTGCATGGATTTGGCTTTGGTACTGCTGTTGTCAGCTTGGTTAATGAACATAATTCAGCTTTATAGTACAACAAACAGCTTAGAATTCTTGGAGCTACTGCCATCTTGAATACTATTTCTATGATTTTCTCTATAGAAAGCATAGTCAGGCATTTTGCAATTCAAGAGGAAGATAACTTCCTCAGATTTGAATCCAGTTTCTATGTTCTTTCTTGAGACAATGACCTGGCATCGTTGGTGTCATTTCAGTCATGTTGGTCTGATAAGGTTGTCACTGCCCTTGGTTCCCAATGTCACTAGCTGCATTTGGATGAACTGAGTTGCGGGCATTCGCATTTCCCAGAATTCAAATGAGCCTTTGAATCGTGGTCTGACTACAAATTGCAATTCAATTTGATAGTGCATCCAAACGCACCAAACTTTATTTCTAGGACAAGACAACTATAAACAGCAGAAATGCGCACTGAAATACGATGAACAATGTATGCATGTGGCACGCTTGATGATTATATATATAATATATATATATAATATATATATATATATATATATATATATATATATATAAAATTTTGGGCCATCTTCCACGTGATGGGTTAGATTGTAGCAAATTGACTTATCACTCTCTCTGTGTGATTTGCCGTAGCATTTCTATCATAATTTCAACGAGGGAGAACATAACCCAAATTCAAGAAATGAAAATGGCTTGAAAATCCAGAAAACAATCAACAAACTACCATATGAAGAAGATAATGAATTGAATTATTCATTAAAGAACAACAGGAGAATATCAAAATTTTTTAAAAAACAAAGATCTTCTTACAGATGCAAACCGAAGCGATGATCACAAACATGGACTCCCATATGGTTCATTTATGTACAAAGATCTTTTTCTTACAAATGTAGAAGGTTCGAAATCGGATTCCACCCAAGAAGCCACGGCTTCCTGCCTGCTGGGATCGCATAGTTCAGCTCAAACATCTCCTTTGCATTCCCACCTTCACCGAAACCAACCAACCGGGCTACGATCTCTGCACTATCCTTGACATGCTCTGCATCATTAGGATCCGTCCACAACTTGCTTACAAGCTGCAGCTTCCGCTGCTTTGCATCAAGTGGGACATCCCATTTGATGTATAAGAGTTCTCGCTCCTCTTCCGTCAACCTTGAGTTCATCCGCTTTGCGAGGAATTCCCTCTCATGCTTCAGTGCTCGGATACTGCAAATAGGAAAACCGAATTGGGGTTAGAGAAATCAGTTGATGTACCAGGTCAAGCTCCAATGGCCCAGTATAGCAGGTTAGGTCAGCCCCAGTATAATAGGTAGAGTTGGATCCACACACAACAGGGCACATCTGATGAAAGTTTTGTTGAAGTTCCATCGACAGAGCGCAGCCCACCTGACGCAAGGTTCAGATGTCTTACACACATGGCCAGTGTAGTGTTGCATTTGCCGGAGTGATGTGGGGTTGTAGCAAAACTCGTTTTGAACAACTGCTAAGAATGAAGATGTACCTTGATGATAATGAAACTGTGGGCTCATCTCCGAAGTGGGCCGGGCTGGCATTTCCGAGCTCCGCCAGGTGCTGCTGCAACCAAGTCAAGCGCCGAAGTTCCACTTCCATATAGATCTGATCAGCTGGGTCACCCTTGAATAGCATGTAGAACTGTGTTCTGTGTACGATGGACACATAACAAACGTCCCACAACTGAATGATCTGCTGCCTCTGTTCCATGAAGATGAAGTGCCACGATGCTGGCGATTTCTGTAGCTCAGATGCATCCTCGTCGCCCTCCATCTCGCATCCTGCGCCTTCATTGGCTTCTAATTCCAGCACCTAATGAAATAAACATGTTAAAGATACGCGACATAAGGACTGCATATGGAATATCAGGCACTGAAAAAAAATAAAAAATCAATGAGCCTCGTTAAAAGGAGATTTTCTCGAAGAAGATGTGAATGTAGAACACTACAAAATCTGAGCTATTCATCAGTTTGGAGTTACATCGATGTTGGTCCAATCATCAGGTCATGATGCATGTTTGTTTCATATGGATGCCATTTTCTTATACATGTTCAGCTGCAGCTCACTGTAAAACATGCCGTGGACTGAATTGATGTTGGCTCTCGTGCGTTAGTTTCGGTCCAGGGCATGTGCAGGGACTGCCCACTTTATGAATGGCCTGGATCTTGCACAAGTATTCCATGTTGGCATGCATGCCATGAAGATCCTAGTCATGCAATACCTCGCATTTATCAACTTCAGTCTAGGACAAACACAAGAGGAGCAAACCTGGCAAACAAGGAGCTGCTTCTGGTACTGCAGCTTTGCGACCCGCTCTTTCAGTTCAGTAACATATGCCCGAATGCTACGAACATTCTCTTCGGCTGCATTTTGAAACATCTTCTGCATTTTCCTCATGTTGACGGAGCTTGAACGCTTGTAGCACGGTGTGCTCTCCCTCGATGACACATCCCCACCATCTTCGCTCTTGGTTGGCGTTGCTTTCTCGGAACCATTCAACGTCTCCGCCAAGACAATGTCGTCGCTCTCTGGGGCCTTGTTCTCAGTTTCGCACTCCAAAACCTGCCTAGATGACGAGAGAGGAGAGCACGGATACCTTATAAGATTCATGTTGGCATTGTTACTCAAAGCCAACGGAAGTATTTTCTTCTTCTTCAATTGGTTATGTGATTTGGGCGTCGGCTCATTTAATTGGTTATTGCTTGGAAGTGACATTACAAGCTTATCTATTGACTTTTGGACGCTCTCAAGCTGTTCTTCGAGATTGGCAATGGTGTTTCCTTGTGAATGGAGTCTTGTGATCTCTTCCTTGAGGTTTGCGCTAACGCTCTGGTCGATACCCATCTCCCCAATGCCATTGACACTCTTTGTTAAGGACTTAACTGTCCGCATTCCTCTAATTTCAGCCTGTAGTTTTGCAATGGTCTCAGCTGCATCTTGGTTTCCTAGCCTATGGCACGCGACTTCTTTCTGTAGCACTTCAAGAGCTCGGTTCGCTTCTTCACCAAGCTGCTCTTGCAGCTGCTCAAGCTTGCGGATTTCATGCACAAGCGTGAATGGAGCCGCAGCCGATTGCCTCAAGGTCTGCCTTCCCATCGTTTTGCGAGCTTTGTCACCCCGGACGAGCCCTTTGATATCATTGTTCGGAGATGATAGACCGGAAAATGAGAGGCATTTGGCTACAGGACGAGGTGAGTCGAATGGGTTCAATCCCTGGAGAAGAAATGTCGGATGAAAATAAGAGAGACAGATACATAGAAGGTTGTCAAAGGAATGGATTAAAAGAGACGGAAAAGGAGAATACTGGCTGCTCCTCATGTGCTTTCCTCTGCATTTCAAGTTGTCGCCTTAGCTGTTCTACTTCTGTTTCCAACTGCAATCACAGAGCAGAAATGATCAGTTCTATGGGTGCAATCTTCTTACAGGAATGCCAATTGCAGATGGCATTCTGCGAAAGGAAAACATATACAAAAGGCCTGATCTGACACCACCAAATATTGACCATGGCCTGAGAAAATCAGGCCAGTGTGATGATCTGGCCACTTAGTTGGAACCATAGTTCCAAAACTCGACTCGACTCGATGTTCAACCGAATTGGGTTTACCCAAACACTCAACTCGAATCAATTCACTATATAATAATCAGAGTAAGAAGTGTTTAGATTAATAAGAAATTGTTTAGGATATGGTAATTGTGTGCACAACTTGGCTACAAGATCAGGCATTTGAAATCCATCTCTCACTTAGTTTTTCTTTTCTTTTCTCCTTTATTTGCTCCTTAAGCCATTTAACTCAACTAGTGGGCTCGAGTTTGAGTCTCGCCGAGTTGCATCAAGTCCATTGAGTTGGTGAGCCAACTTGACAAGTCTTGGCGAGTTAGTATCGAGTCTCCTCTTTCAGCAGGTTTCTTAGTGACTCTTTTTTTTTTTTTTTTTTTTTGTGTTAGCTTGTTAGTACACACCTATGTCAGTACACACACTCCATGTTAGCCACCCCCGCTAGGGATCGATTCTTTGACTCAACTGAGTTTTCAGTCGAGTCACCAAGTTTTAGAAATATGGTCGTGGCACAGGGTGAAAAAAAAAAAACACATAGAAGAGGTCATTCTTCCTCCCCTGGTTGCTCGTATGAATTAGTGTTTAGGAAATTCCATGTGCGATAACAGCATTTCTCATATCTTCTTGTTCAATGAGCTCAAGTTAAAATATTATATTATATTATATTTAGTACAAGTTATATATAAAACTTCAATTGTTAGTGGCATATATGTTAGTCGTACCTTCTGAATCTTCATGTCTTTTTCTATCAACAAAGCTTCCGTACATGAAGATGGTTCTGGTGTTCGTAGTTCTGCTTCAAGCCTGGCTACTTCCTTCTGTAGATGTTTCACCAATTGCTTGTCCGAAACAACCTGATTGAATACAAAAGCAGCAACTATGGTATTGATAACAAATATTTTAAAAAAATAATAAAAGTAAAAAAGAAAGTGTACAAGAACGATCCAAAAGATGATACCATGTTCACATGAGCGCTGTTTGTGACTTCCTTGGCTCGGGTCGCAAAGGAGAGAGTGTTCCGCGACTGTTCAACATGCCTCAGTGCTGGGCTCATTGTACAGATGATGGCAGTCCGAGAATTCCCACCAAGCGAGAGCTGCAATATACGTGTGAGCTTCGAATCTCGGTAGGGTATATGTTCGCTTCTTTTCCCGACACTGCAAGCAGAAAAGAACTCCATTAGGAGGACATCCAAACAAATCCACCAGAGTACATTTACAAGTTAACAAAACCAAAACAAGACTAATTCTGGCTGATTATATTCCTGATGTTTTCTTCCCTTGTCACATGAATTAGTTATAACCAATTCATTATTGTGAAGTATATTGTATCATAACCAATACCGACTTCATAACTAACTGAATTTCCAACTTCTTTATTTCTAAAAGATAGGACTTTTGTTGTGTTATAACAAATCTAATCTGAACTCTGGGAAACACACAATGTGTTTGGATGCCAAACTAAATGCATTTGCAATAAACTCAGTACTGTAAAATGGAATGAGAAATTTAAATGACATCTTCTCTAATTTCAACCATTCACTTGACCGTCTTTGTATTCTTATCTTCTATCTAGAAGGGTAAAAAAGAGAAAACAACTCTCCTTATCCCCCCCCCCCCCCCCCCCCCCCCCCCCCCCCCCCCCCCCCCCTTTAGATGTCTCTATTGCAACTTTGAATCAGTAGCTAAACTGCTTATATTTGCAACAAACTAGTTCATTTTTACTTGATCAGGCCTCCTTGGAGACGTCGACTTCCGAGCACAACTATCCACTCTTCACAATGTGGGACATGTGAGAGATCTAGTCCATCCATTTGGGTGCGGCATTCGACGTACATGTTGCCCCACCTGATAACTGGACAGGTCTTTTTCCAGGCCACAGAACATGTATATGTGCATGGAAAAAGAAACACATATATATGGTGTATATTGGTAAACATGAGTACGCACTCTCTCTCTCTCTCTCTCCTCCTCTCCCTCCTCTCTCTCTCTCTCACTCTCTCTCCTCTCTCTCTCTCTCGTCTCTCTCTCTCTCTCTCTCTCCTCTCTCTCTTCTCTCCTCTCTCTCTCTCTTCTCTCTCTCTCTCTCTCTCTCTCTCTCTCTCTCTCTCTCTCCTGATATATAAGCCTCATTAAGTTCTAAAAAAAAAAAGTTGTCTAAAATTGCTGACCTGAGCTTTCTGATCACTGTCGTTAGAGTCAGCAAGCTCTTATTAATGTGTGAACCTTCCTTGAGCCTCGCCCCGTCTGCATGCGTCTGGGATGCTCTTTCACTTCCCGCAAGATCCACGAGGTTCTGTAGAAATCCAGCAGTTTAGATTTTTTGAATGTATAAAATCCATCACAATATTTGACGTTAGGACCATGGAAGATGTACTTACAAGGTTCGCAACAAAGGACTTTACACACCCTGAATTTTCACGTAGGCTACTTTCTATGGTCTGCATTTTCACCAAAAAATGATAACTAAGCCTTATTGCTAGAATCTTTTACATAATATAATGTGCCAGCCTCTATTAACAAAACAATAATGACAATCAATCTCACCAGCCTTATGATTTGATGTGACCTGGAGCTCACATCATTCAGGGCAGTTTCACCCACCTGCCTTTGTGCTGCAAAACAGACATATTAGTTTAGTAGTTCGACTTTAAAAGCATGCCATCATGCTAATGGGACTTATCAGTTGCACATCAGATGGGCCCCACAATTAAATATGATGTGAGCTGAAAATCATGCTAGCCCATTTCGTAGAGTTGGCCAAATGTGTGCAGGTTGAATGTGGACCATTGGCAATTGGTTCTAAAACATCTGCTGTTGAAAATCAGGCTGCCCACCTGATGCACTCAAATCAAACACCCCACAAATATGCTATGTTGAGCCATAAGATTACCTTCACACATGCTAATCAATTCCTGCAAATGACGGCTGTTGTTGGCAGTTTGTTCGACCAGCTTTTCCACCACTGTCCCTTTCTGCATTCATAAAAGAAATTGAGATTAGCCTAGACAAAGAAAAAACGAAACAAAAAGCCTCAAACCCTTATCATGACGAGATCGGTCCATATATAAATACCTCTGGGTCGTCCAAGAGCCGAAGTGGGCCAGAGTCTGGATGTAGTAGGTCCCGAACTATCTCATTGTATATCTCCAATGCAGATATCTTTATTGTAAAATCTCTCTGTGGAGTCTGTGATCATGCCGAAAGAACACAAAAATTAGTGAGGGAATCTAAACTGCCATGAAATTTCTCCCCACCTTTAACGCCTGTCTTTGATTAGTAATGACGAAACATGAAATAACAAACCCAAAAGAAGAAGCAAAGAAACATTGATTTGTGCTGCATAAACATACACCGGATACACAACCAAAACAGGTGAGAATAAAAAAAGAGATTATACATCTAACTTACATTGCATATATATTGATATATATCATTTATAGCACATTCTGTGATTCCCCTCATCGTGTAAGTTTTTCCACTGCTTGTCTGACCATAAGCAAAGATAGTCGCTGCCATAGAACCAAAAACAATGGAAAACCATGAAAGTCACATACATGGTTAAATCAGTTATTGTGTGGAAAAAAAAAAAAGAAGAAGATTAATGGGAACTGATCCAATTTCCTATATATCCTCGTTGGCATGAGAGCTACTGTGCCTCCATGTCATTGACCATACATGTGGCATGAGGACAAGGTTCGATTATCCCATCAGGCTCTGCCACTGATTGGCTGCTAACCAAAAAATTCAATCTTTACTAGAAATCCTTACCATTTAATCAACAAATTTTTTCTCATTGAGTGTGAGCCACTGCTAAATTTCATCTTCTAGCATCCATTTGAACCATGGTTTGGAAAACCCAAAATTCGACTTGACTTGAAAGTCCAGGTAGTTGAGTTGAATCGAAAACTTGGCCATAAATTTTGACAAAATAAATAAAATCAACAGTAACCTTTCCTCATCTAGTGTGAGCCACTGCTAAATTTTATCTTCTAGTGTCCATTTGAACCATCCTTTCATAACCCAAAATCTAAACTTGACTCGAATGTCCATGGTTGAGTTGACTCAAAGACTCGGCTATAAATTCAAAATGAGTCTCAAGTAACTTTTTCTCATTGAGTGTGAACCAATGCTAAATTTCATCTTCTAGCATCCATTTGAACCATGGTTTGGAAAACCCAAAAACTTGATTTGACTTGAGGTCCATCATGCAGTTGAGTTGACTCAAAGACTCGGCCATAAATCGAAGAAAACTCAAAGCACCTTTTTTCTCATTGGGCGTGAGCCATTGCTAAATTTCATGTTCTAGTGTCCATTAGAAACCTGGTTTCGAAATCCAAAAACTGGACTTGACTCAAAAGTCCACCCAGTTGAGTTGGTTCAAAGACAGCCATAAACTCAACATAGGGCCCTTTTAGATACCACTGGATAAGTTACTTTTTCTACTTACAAAGTAGATAAGTAACTTATTTGAGATAAGTAAGTTTGGTTTAAGATCAATTATAAGTAACTTTTTTACTTAAAGTTACTTAATCACTTCAGGTTAATAAGTAGAAACAAAGATAAGCTACTTGAGGCATAAGTAGCTTATCTTAAGTAACTTATGATCCAAACGCCCCCTTAGTGTGAGGCATTGCTAAATTTCATCTTTTAGTGTCCATATGAACCATGGTTTGGCATGGAAACCCAAAAATCCAACTCAAAAGTCCATCGAGTGAGTTGACTCGAAGAGTTGGCCTAAACTTGAAAAAAAGAACTATATAAAGTAAAGGCTCAATAATTATTAATTTATTTTTAATCATTGAAATATATTATAAATGAAATTAATAGGGATAGGGCTTGGATGATGATGATGATAGAAATACCTTATAAACCGTATAACTCAATAAGGATGCGAAAATTTTAATAGACAACCTTACAAGACCTTGGAAAAACTTGAAGAAAAAAAATTATAAACTCGAAATTTTTTGAAAATAAACTGAAAAAACTGGAAGACAGTTTGAAACACAATCAAATTGAGTGGACTAGATGAGTTTTTAAACTATGAGGAACTAAATGCAAGAGTTAGGATCATCCAATCATAGTGATTTTGGTCTATGGCCATTTGCTATTGGACCCACTGAATGGACAGTCCAGATGCATTAGTAAAACAATATGACAGCACAGAGACTCCCACGCACCTGAGAATGGCACTGGGATCATCCCCCAAAATAAAAAGACAATATTTAGATATATTACCATTGATGCCCGTCAGTGCTGATAGGGCGACGTCTTTTGCTCCTTCGGCATACACTTTCTCAGTCAAACATGCTGGCCCGAAGACTCTATCTGGAAATAGAACAGAACAAACATCTTCCAACCATTAGTTCTTTTGCTTCTTTTCTCTACTTACCTAATATTACAACTGTTGCTAAACCAAAGAAATCATAAGGAGATTGGATTTCTCAGAATTACCGAAAGTATAAGAGGTCGGAGCACTTGAGCGCTCCTGGGACTCTTTAAACAGGATGGTGTGATCATCGACACATTCCCACCCGACTTGGTCCTTCACTACCTGTTCTTTCCTACTCAGAGGCCTTACACGGACGGTGACAAAAATCTTCTCCTCGCGAGCTTTGGACTTGAACCCGCCAGGGGTAGATGCTGGTGTCCTGCTACCATCCATCTTTGAAGCAGGGGTACTTGGAGCTCCAACAGCCATTCTTGTGAGTTATATATACAACTGATCCAAGTCCTAGAAAAAAAATCTGGGAAACACCATCCGACTTTTATCAGTATTCGGCAGAAACTTCGGCAGCATTAAAAGGGTAACAGAATTCATTAAAAAATGAATTAAAAAAACATGATAGATCAATTTCAAACTGAATTCTATTGTCAGAAATGCATGCACATAAACCTCCCATGTGAACAAATGTCGCATACATGTAAGAGATCTGATCCTTAGATCATATGGGTTCAGTGGGGAATTGTACAAGCTAGCCTACAGATCAGACTGATCCATTGATCATGCAGGTCCCATCGAGAATGTACAGCTAGCCAGAAGATCAAACCAGTGCCCTCATTGGGTGGAGCACAAGCATAGTCGAATGTGGACCATTGATTATCTTCTGTATTAACTGTCCATTTTTTGCCTACATGAAAGAAATCTGGTCTATCAGTCAAGTGGGTCCCATGGAGAATGCACAACTAGCCTACAGGTCAGGCAAATTTTGAATGTGGACCATTGATTAACCTTCTTTATTAGATGTCTCCTTTTTGCCTACATGCAACAAATCTGGTCCGTTGATCATGTGGGTCCCATGGAGAATGCACAGCTCACCTGACGATCAAACCAGTGCCCTTTTTGGGGAGGAACACAGGCATAGCTGAATGTGAAAATTTGATTATCCTTCTTTATTAGCCGTCCATTTTTTGTTTTGCCTACATGCAAAAAATCTGGTCCATTGATCATCTGGGTCCCATGGAAAATGCACAAGCTAGCCTACAGATCAGACCGATCTACTCGTCGGGTGGAACACGTGCATATGTTGAATCGGAACCATTGCTCATCCTTCCTTATTGGCTATCCCTTTTTTCCCTTAATGTGTGTTCCACCGATGAGCAGAATGGCCAGATATTTGGGCCAAGGCACATTTTTTATGGGCCCCTCCTGATGAATGGTCCGGATCTCACACTCGTTCCATGTCGGCTTATGAATCCTTATCAAAATAAATTGCCCGTGTTTTTATCTAAAACAATCGAAGAACTGGGATTCTGAAATTCTGTGATGGCATCGAAGAAAAGAAAGAGAGAAATCAAATAAATTAAAAAGGAAAGAGAGAGAAATGTGGATTTCCTTTTTAATCTTTTAAGCAACAAAAGATCACCTGAAAAAAATAAAATAAAATAAAAATCACAGAAAGAAAAGAAAAATACTCACAGAAATGGTGAAGCTGAGAAGTAGGAATTCGTGCAATGGAAGAGGGTTCTTGCAGTGCGAGGAAGATGGGGCTTATTACAGAGAGAGAGAGAGAGAGAGAGAGAGAGAGAGAGAGAGGAGCGTTACAGAGACAGATTTTTGAGATCTCGGGTTTAAACGGTATTTTTACGTCGTTTGAATTCGCAACGGCTAGTTCCTTTTCCTTTTGTTCTCCTTTTTTTCTTTTTTTATCCTATTTTATTTTTGTTACATCGCCGATTTCTATGATAATATCGGGATGCGGAATGCTATGGCGATTCGCGCGAGGAGATATTGAAAAGGTTGAACGATGCACACACGCCAAAGTTGCATACGTGTAAAAGATCTGAGTCAATCACTTGGTGGAAACACATGTTAAACTACGTGGCACATAAGTCACATCATCATCATGTGGGCCATATTACTGCGAGGATAATAGGCCGGGGGAGCGGATTTGGTGAGACCCCGGACTCACTCAAGACGCACCGGCCCTTAATTGTGGGGCCCACCTTGATCTATGTATTCTGCGTCCACGCCGTCCATTCTTTTTCCAGGTATTTTAATGCCATTATAGAATAAAAAAAATAAAAATAAATGAAGCAGATTCAATTATAAGTTGGTCCATACCATAGGAAAAAATTGTGATTGACCATAAATGGACCACGAAAGTTTTGGACCAAGCCGATATTTGATTTTTTTTTTTTTTTTTTTTCTTTTCTTTTCTTTCTTTTACCTTCATCAAGCTTACGTGGCCTTATCAATGGATTGGATGGCATATAAACACTACAGAAACATTAAGGTGCTCTGTAAGAAGTTTTATGATAAGACATTCAATCAACCTGATTATTGGATATGCTTTATTCTTGGGATAATGTTATAAAATGATATATAAAAACGGATGGACGGTGTGGATACATGATAAATACATCAAGGTGAGCCCCACTCTAAGAGCCGTACTGTCCTCGCTGAGGCCAGGGTCTCACCTATTCCGCTTACAAAGATAATGACCAGCATCCTATTCAATGCCCACGTGTCACGAACCTAACGAGTGGATCCATCCGGATTTTGGGACACGTAATGGTACCCCTCATGTTATATCGTCTGGATCTTTTACACGTGTGCCTCCATTCACCACAAAAACAGTAGTCATGGACCATTAAAAACTTCCTGTAAGGAAAATGCGTTACAGTGGCCCCGTTCATCCATTTTCCAGATCATTTTAAGGACATGAGAGAAAAAATGAGGCAGACCCGAAGCTCAAGTGGACCACTCAGTGGGGGATTGAACGCCCACTGTTAGAAATTTCTTGAGCCACAGAAGTTTTGGATTAATTTGATTTTTTTTTTTTTCCTTCATCCAGGTCTATGTTACCTTATGAACGCGTTGGATGGTAAATAAAAATCACGGTGGGCCCTAAGAAGGTTTCAACGGTGGCCATCATTATCACTGCTGCTTCCTGTGGTACGTCCACTGGATCCCTGGATCTGGTTCATTTTTGGGATAATACCCTAAATTGATCTGTAGAAATGGATGAACAGCGTGGATGATACCCATTCATCACGGTGGGCCCCACAGAGACACCGTCTGGACCTATTTCCGTCCAGGCGGTGGCAGAACTTCGGACGCGGATTGCGTACTACCCCCGCCCATCCCTAGCTCCGAACGGGCAGTTCTGTGGGCGGGTCCATCGTGATGTATATGTACATCCAAGCCGTCTATCCTTTTTCTCAGATTATTTTAAGTTATCAAAACAAAAATGAAGCAGATCCAACGGTCAAATGGACCACACCACAGATGACTCTTGCATTTAATGCTTTGTGCATTTTAATGCAACCAAGCTTATTATTTGGTGTGGTCCATTTGACTGTTGGATCTACTTCATATTTGTTTTGATGCCTTAAAATAATCTGAAAAAAGGGATTGACGGGTTAGATGTACAGATATATCGCGGTGGACTAGCCCAAAGAACTGCCCGTTCTGAGCTGGGGACGGGCGGGGGTAGTACGCAATCCGCGTTCTAGAACTTCATCCGAATCCCATGCAAATGTCTCCAGGCAATTAATTTCTCACACAATAATGTCTAATGACAATTAACAAAACTCGAGTTTTACTTATTTTGGTACTCCGGCATAATGCGATAATCCATACACATGCGCACAGCAATTATACATACGAAATAAAGCTTAATTCAAATCAAACCGTCCAGATCATGGGGCCCAACATATATGACTAATAACGGAAAAATCCTCCTGAATATTATGAGAAGATTCATAGACATGTGATGGACGGTTTAAATGAAAAGCATCGCTTGTCGGAATACAACCAGTCCGAATTTCGGGCAATGGCTAAATCTGCTGTGGTCTCCGGCTGTGGTTTGTTAAGCCCACTAGCCCAGTGCACCTTTACATGGAACGGACAGCACACGTGCTAGTCAGGCACGTGTTGAACATCTAAACCGGGCATAAGCTGGCCCATTCTGAAGATGACATTATCCAAAGATCAGGTTTGTCCACTCATCAAGCGGCCCAGATAGAGAAGTCCATGTGGACTGGCCTAGTTGATGAGACCAGCCCTATTTTGTGCTAGATCAACTTCCCGTGGGTCCACCTTTTAAACCACTCAGATATTCCACACGCTCTTCATGTGCGCGGTTTTTGCTGCGTGTGAATGTGTTGTAGGCTGGAGTGCGCGTGTAGCGCTCTCTACTTGAGGGACGGGAATTCCCCACGGCATTTTGCTGCAGGTAGCCCGTGAGGGGAGCGGATTAAGTGTTATTACCGTGGGGCCCACCTTTATGATGTGTTGTATATCAAAGCCGTCTATCCGTGTTTTCATATCATTATAATAGGTTCCACAAAAATTTAATCAGATCCAAATCTTAAGTTGACCACACCACAGGAAAGAGTGTTGATTGAACCCACCGTTAAAAATTCCTAAGCCCACAGTAATACCCAACGTAATGTTTATTTTCCATCCAACCCGTTGATAAGGTCAAACAGACCTGGATGAAGGTATATATAAAGATTCGCTTGATCCAAAACTTTCGTGGTCCAAAAAAAGATTTAATGCTCACTCACTATTGTTTCCAGTGGTATGGTCCACCTGAGATTTGGATCTGAGTAATTTTTGGATCACCCCCTAAAATGATATGGGGAAATGGGTGGACGGCGTGGATATACAAAAAGTTCACCAAGGTGGGCCCCATACTGTAAGGGTAACACCTAATCCGCTACAGCCCATCTGACAATAAGCTCTGTGGGGCCCACTAGGATGTCCACCTGAAAATCACTTCTTCCAGCAGTTGCACTAACTCATACATAAGCCAGACCCAAAATTCAGTGGACCACACCACCATTGAAACTTTATTGGGTGGGCCCAAAAAAGGTTTTAATGATGAGTGTCCTCATTCCCACTATTTTATGTGGTGTGGCCCACTTGAGATTTGGATCTGCCAGGCTCACGTCATGACTGGGCGCAGGTTATGGGGATCCCCGGATCCACTGACCGACTATGGGCCCACCATGATGGATTTTCCTTACACCCACACCGTCCATCCGTTTTGACAGCTCATTTTAAGGCATGATCCAAAAAACGAATTAGATCCAAATTTCAGGTGGACCACACCACGGAAACAGTGGTGATTGACCGTTAAAAACTCCTTGTCGGCCACAAAAGCTTTGGATCAAGCTGATATTTGTCTGGTCCCTTCATCCAGGTCTTTGTGGCCTTATCAACAGATTGGATGGAAAATAAACATTCCGATGGTCCCCAAGAAGTTTTTAATAGTGGGTATTTAATTACCAATGTTTCCTATGGTGTGGTCCACCTAAGATATGGATCCATTTATTTTTTGGATCATGCTGTAAAATGGGTGGTTAAAACGGATGGACGGCGTGGATGTAAGTAAAATACATCAAGGTGGGCCCCACATCAGGGATCCGGCGACCGGATCAAGCATGAGCTGGCCAAGTCTGATGGACGAAGTGGATGTCACACATAAACTTCTGTGCAGTACCCTACTGATGAATGAGGCAAATAACTGATGATCAGAGCCCTTCATCCGGTGATCTCTAACACTAGACGTTGCACCTCCCATTCCATCTGAAGTTCCTGTGGTGGACGTCCCCTCCCCCTGTCCCTGTTTTTCCCTTTGGTATGGCCCACTTAATTTATGAATCAGGCTGATTTTTCAGATCTAGGACTAACATTGGGAGGGCGCATTTAATGGACGGATTGGATCGCACTCACACATAACAATGGCCCCAAACATTCGAACACATGGCAATTCACATGCCCTCGTGCAGAAACCCTACTCTCGCGAGTAGCATAGCCTCTAGTTCCCCTTTTAAACGGTGTACAAATTGAATTTGAATTTTCCAAGTGCTGAGGGCCCACTCTAGCATAGGCTTGAATGGGCCCACATATGGAGCTTTTTAAGGGATGGGCACAAACCCAACATGTAGCAGAATGTGGACTGTACACTTTCTTCCACAACGTCCATTGTTTCCGTACACCTGTGGCCCACCTAATGAGTTGACCATCCTGATATTTAAAGTTATAAATAAGGTGGGGCCCACCTTCGGCAGGTTCGGATGTCATGTAACCTGCATGGTTAGATGAAGTGGTAAAACAAGGAAGTGGGACCCGTGCAAAGGAGGTCGCTGTTGCTCAGTAAAAAGAGAAAAACTTTGATACTCTGGCAGAGTGGGGTGGATGGTATGCAGGCACTTAGAAATTAGTTAAATTTGTCGTGCGTGCTTATAAGTTATATTAAACCATCCAAATTATGGTTACTGGTTTAGATATATTGTAAACGACAAATTGCACTTATTTGATGATATGACTGTCGAGTTGATGGACGTTTAAACTGGATGGTTGAAAATGAGAAGTCCAGCGGTCCTATTTTAGCAAACAAGTGCACAAAAATCAAAGGTTTGGATTGTTCAACTAATCTGATCCTGTGATTGTGTGAAATTATTTATGCTATGAAAAATTTCGAAGTGTCTGCTTATCATTACATTTAGAACCTTTTGTATAATTGTGTACGCTTGGCCGAGTCCATATTGCCGTTGTCTGCGCTCTATGGAAGAGCCGCAAGCACTTGGGTACCTCTTTCAACACTGTGGTCTTGGTATCTTTTCCTAGTGGGGGTGACTAACACTGAAGTGTGAGCTAACAGTGGGAGTACTAACAAGCTAACAAAAAAAGAAAAGCACTTAGCAACTGATAATTAGAGGTGTACACGAATCGTGCTAGCTCGGTTAACTAGCTTGACTTGACTCGAAAAAGCTTGATTCGACCCGGTTCGAAGCTGAGTTCAATCCAAGTCAAGCTGATTTTTTTTAGCTCGAAAACGAGTTCGAGCTGACCCCAGTTCGGCTCGACTCGGATCGAACCAATTCATTGACTCGATTACTTTGATATTGATGTTGCTCACCAAGTGTTTGATGAAATGACTCAATAAAGTGTGGCCGGTGGCAAGGAAATATATATATGAAATAAATACCCTTTTTTTTTCTTGATTTTTATGTTGCTTAGAAGATGTTTGATAAAATACCTAAAAAACCTTTGCTGTTGTTTTACATACAGTGGGATTTTGAAAGTGCGGTCCAGGTGTTTGTGGAAATGCTGCACAAGCGAACTCAGCTCGATCTTGGCTCGAACTAGCCCGAGCTACTAACCGAACCGAGCTGAGCTGGCCAATCAGGCTCGAGGACCGAGCCAAGCCGAGTTCGAGTCGAGTTCGAGCTAAAGTCAGCTAGTGTCCGAGCCAAGTCGAGCTAAGGCCAGTTTGACTTGGTTCGACTCGATGTACACCCCTATCGATAATACATAGCTTGTCAAAATTAAGTTTGGTCTGAGATGTATGTATATTTATGACAGAAAATGTCAATATTATTTGAAAGACATGTGACTAACACAAGCACAACGCATGTATTCTTAACGTGCGTAGGATGTTTTCAAAGATTTGTTATTGGTGAATTTTCGCAATCCGCTTTATGCATGACGCAGCTGTCCCGAATAAAAAACAGATTTGAAAAAAGATAATTTTCATAGGATGATTGATATTTCCTCGGAAGCAGCAAAGGATTAGGAGTGATTAATGGAAAGTCAATATGAAATTAAAAGTAAATCATATATAATGACACTATATAACGAGGATTCCAAATCCTACTAGGACATAACGATGTGCAATTGGAGATCCACACAGAAATCATATGCGGCCACTGCCTCTCTAAGACTATAAAAGCATCATTCAAATAAGAGTTATGGGCCACTACCACATACAATTATTCTCTCTACAGTGCAACGCTACTTATCTTTAGTTTAACTTCTTAATTTAGACATTCTACTACTTACCCAGCTACGCTGTAGCAATTTCAGAGTCCTTAGTTTAGTTTAGATCCGCTACTGTCCAGCATCATCATTACAGTATGCTTAAGTAAGTTAAATATCCATGACCATTGTCATTGGATCATCGATCACCAAGTCTTTAAATCACTAGTCACACCCTACTGACTTTACACCACGACCATCTCATAATTGTCTGGTATTTTTCCACGGTCGTTTTGCCAATACAAGCAGCTATAAGTATTTATTTTTTTTCTTTGCTTAAATTATTTTTCTTTTTCGCTAGTTTTAACTGTTCTTAATTCAAATGAATAAAATGACCCCCCCCCC
This sequence comes from Magnolia officinalis, assembly GCA_021015155.1. Classification (NCBI taxonomy): domain Eukaryota; kingdom Viridiplantae; phylum Streptophyta; class Magnoliopsida; order Magnoliales; family Magnoliaceae; genus Magnolia; species Magnolia officinalis. Next base: position 53,021,087 of record JAJHSJ010000016.1, read on the forward strand.
CCCCCCCCCTTTATAAAATCCCCATGGCCATTGGATCATCGATCACCAAGTCTTAAATCACTAGTCACACACCCTACTGACTTTACACCCCGACCCATCTCATAATTGTCTGGTATTTTTCTACGGTCGTTTTGCCGATACAAGCAGCCATAAGTATTTATTTTTTTTCTTTGCTTAATTATTTTTATTTTCGCTAGTTTTACTGTTCTTAAATTCAAATGACCCCCCCCCCCCCCCCCCTTTTATAAATCACTTGATAGTTGTAACAATTGGTGGTTGAATAATCAGATCAACTTTCACAGGTTTGATCCTAATCTAACTAGTTGGGTACTTGGGGTTACAAGCGTTTAATCGAGTCGAGTTGAATATGACTTTGGCACGTGTAACCCTATTCTTAATCGCACACGTTTAATTAAATTCAGGTCGTTCATAACATGTGTGGCCACACGTCTGGATTGAACAACACTATTTTCTTGCATTTTTGGCATACCCAGTAGGACATGGTATGCTATATTAGCATTTCTCATTAAATTAATATGGTTTGGGAGAGCCACAAGATGAGAGACAATAAGTAAAACCCCTAGACATGGATGCAAGATCCTTTTGCCAACAGAATGCCATGCTGGATGATATCGTAACAAGGCACATGCAGAGAGCCTTGACCAGATGATCGAAGGCTTTTTCGAGAGGCTTACGACAACGGTGAATAACCAACTTGTTGATAATTTCTCAGAAAAGTTAGAGATAGAACAATTGTTTGAACCCCTAGTTATGAGGGTTAACCAGTCTTAACCCTAAGGCCACCCTATACCACCTCTGGTGGCAACTAGGAGAAATAGTTGAAACAAACGTCAAAATGGCTAACAAGATTATGTAGACCCCTAAAACACATATATGGCTGGAGGGCAACTCTATCCCGATGCTGACCAACTCAAGGGGGCAACCTCCTATGCCTCGGGCACCACAAAACTATAATATTGGAGTTGAGTGTCCCAAGGGGCAACCTTCTATGGTGTCAGTAGTTCATCAAGGCTATTCGAAGGCTAATCAATGGTCCTTCTCAAGTTTTCCAACAAGGAGGCCATGGGGATTAATGGAGATCATTTTCCTAACAGACAGACACTAATGTCGTCCAAACCAATTTAAAGACGATCAACATTTCTTTAGATAAGCAGATGGTGGTATAACAAGAATCCACTGCCTTTAGAACATAAACAAACAATCATTCTAACGTCGGCATCAACTAAGGGGAGGAAATTAACCGATTGCAAAAGCATGACCAGTAAACGCCTACGTTTGATGATGAAAGCTTCACAACCAAAAGACAAAGGGAAGGCCCTTATAATATACTTGTGCATGAGAACTCATCAATCAACGTATCATCTACCAAAAGAACAACCATTCTCTCTACAAAACCTCTTCTAACCACTGCGGGGACCATCCAAAACATAAAGTGCAGTCCCGAATTTTGAACTGTTTGGGCCGGGCCGTCGGGCCGGATATATTCAAATTTCTGATTTTCTAGACCCGAGCACGGCCCATTGCACCCCTAAAATTTCGAGGTTTTAGGTTTTTTTCGTAGCCCACCTAAAAATTTTTTTTAAAAAAACAAAACTTAAAATGTGCCCTTTGGAAACGGGAGGAGCCCTTGAAAAACAGGCGTAGCTGTGTGCGGCGAGCGAACAAACGGCTGTCCCACCAGCCATCTAGCTAGCTGGTGTCAAAGCTCTGTGGGCCTCATCATCAAGTATGTGTTTTATCTACGCCGCGGTCTATCTATTTTTTAAGCTCATTTTAGGACATGAGACCAAATGAAGATGATTAAAAACTCAGGTGGACCGCACCACAGACAAAACAGTGTTGATTGAAGGTCGACTATTAAGAACTTCCTAGAGTCCACTGTAATGTTTATTTGCCATCCTAACCGGTTGATAAGGTCACACAGGCTCGATGAAGGGAAACGGCTATATCTAAAACTTTTGTGGCCCTCAAAAGTTTTCAATGGTAAGCATCCAATCTCCACTGTTTCATATGGTGTGGTCCAACTTAGAGTCGGATCTGCCTCATTTTTGGGCTCATGCCTTAAAATAAACTGGCAAAATGGATTATTGGCATGGATAAAACACATACATCATGGTAAGGCCCACGGAACTTTTATCCACACCCTCCATCCATTTCGAGAGATCATTTTCGGGCATGGGCCTAGAATTAAGCCGGATCCAAAACTCAAGTGGACCACACAGTAGAAAGTGGTGAAGACAATGACATCCACCATTAAAACCTTACTAAGGCCCACCATGATGTTTATTTGTTCCAACCTGTTCATAAGGTCACACAGACCTTGATGAAGGGAAAATACAATTATCAGCTTCATCTAAAACTTCCGTGGCCCCAAGAAGTTTTCAATGGTAGGCGTTCAATCCCCACTGCTTTCTGTGGTGTGGTCCAATTGAGCTTTGGATCTGCCTCATTTTTTGGGTCTATGCCCTACAATGATCTCGCAAAATAGATGAACAGTATGGATATAACACATACATCATGGTGGGACCCACAGAACACATCATCACTCCACAGAGGTCGGTGATGTGTCACACGACACAATCACAATCCGCTTCCCTGACATACGAGTTGGATGCCTTCCTTACATCACGTGGGCCTAACATCTGACTGATACCACTCCAGCCCACCCCCAAATAACAATAATTCAACAGCATCACCAGCCCAAACGTTATTCCAAATTCAACACATTTTACCCAGTGTTACATAGTGCGAGAGGACCGAACAGTCGCAGAGTACCATCTGGGATTCGAGTATGTAGAACCACGTTCAATGATCGAACCATTGATATTAGGGGCCCCACTGCAGGGATGGTCCCATGCACCAAATTCCCCTGATGGAAGGAGAAATATTTTCAATATCAGCGTACTTGCTGTATTGTTCACCAGCAATCCACTCATGAACGCCACATGTACATATAAGGCAGATTTCACATGATACTTTTTAACCATAGCCAGCAAAATGCAAAACATGCAATGGCTAAGATCTATCATTCTCCAGATGAGGCCTACCATATTAACAATTTGGATCACTAAATTATGGGTTCCACTTGAAAACCCAAAGAAAGTAGGCATTCATCGCCATCCCAATAGAAAGTAAAACTACTCTATCATCACAACCTTGTCCCAGCAGCTAAAGATACATATGCAAGCAAGGAAACTCATGCCATCAAAAAATACAAGGCAATAGCTTAGTGTTTAAACTGCTTAAAACTAACTGCACTAGTTCATTGGACAACAACTTTTCCTTTCTTTTTCTTTTCTTTTCTTTTGTTTTTGTTTTTTTTTTTTTTGGCCTGAAAAAACAAAATCAGTCTAATCCATTGACGCTGCTACACACATCCAGGAAGACTTTTAACTTCACTTCTGCATGTATTTGGATTAAAATCCCCTTCAAAGTTGGATTTATCTAGAACATAATAAACATGCCGATCGTTCATTCAGAAAAAACCCACAAATCTTCACCATATATGCATTACCCATGAAGAAATGACTACGAGCAGGAAGAAACTGGCCCACATGATGAAAACCACTCGATCATCTCTTTAGGCAGGGACCCAACTAAGCTTTTCACTTGTTTGGCTTGCTCATGTTGAATTTCACATCCCATGGTGTCTTTACTCTTCTTTTCCTTATCCTCTGGCTATATTTTTCTTCATTTATTTTCCTTTTCATAGATCAGATGAAAAACATACTCAAAACATGCTAGGTAGCCCAACCTTAAATGGCCCACCCATCTTAATCTTCAAATATTTTTTCGAGGGAGCCTTCTCTTGCCATTTCACCTGTGCAATGTACCATGCGATGCGAAGAACTGGAAATCCGGGTGATCAACCTGAAGGTCTCGTAGCCAATTGTCTGCAGCCTGCAAAAGGGAGTTTGCTGGTTGTCGCTCACATCCTCCATTAGGAGTCCACATTGATCCTTTGAATTTGTACGAGGCTAGGCCGAAAATGGGGAGAGAGATCTTTGGAGCATGGTCATTCCCATTGGAATAGGTGATGATGGGAGCTGGAGCACTGCTCGTACCTGCAAGGAGTTCAGCAACCACCAGGCTTTAATGGAATATGATTATTACATGAAATATCTTACTCACAAAACTCTCCAACATATGCCAATGGAGCACATGTTTGAGATAGCTGGTCCATTCATCCCGTGGGCCCCACGATTGCATGTACCACACCCCAAAAAATTAAACCATCCAGTCACCACATGAGAAAGATGCATCAAGATATTGAAATTATAAAAAAAATGATTCATAGTCCACATTCATCATATGCATGTAGCCCACCTGATGATTGGATCATGGCACATGCATAGTTTTGCACACCTGATGAACAATCTACATCCACACTCATGAGGCATCAGATATATCGGGAAAGTGGGATTCAGGATCCTGATCTCACACGAAGCCATGTCAAGGGCATGGCAGTAGAGAGCATGGACTTCACACTTCAAATGAAATGATGTTGAATGTCATTAGTTTGACAGAGAGCCCACGGACGGATTCAGAAATAAATGCAAGATTGACAACAGAAACATTACAGTTACCTCTCGTAGGCATAGAAAGAGAATGGAAGGTCAAAAAGCAAGCATCGAGATCTCGTAGTGTGGGCCCCGTTGGTATTCTGTATATTGGATACCTGCAAGAAACCCATTAGATTCATTAATCACGGATATCCACAGGCTGAAGAATCATCGATAGCACAGGCCCACACATGGGGAGATCTTAGCATCCATTACCATGCCACAGAGATCCAACTGGCTGACAACAAGTCACAACTCCTTAGTGTCTTCAATTCAGGAAAGCGACTTGAAAGATCTGAAATCTGTAATGCAAGAATAAGTTTAGAACTAAAAAAGAAAAAGAAAAAGAGTAAATACAGTCAGTAAATTATAGCAGAGGAATTATTGGGTCCTGACACATCGAGAAATGAATAATATCCTCATGCACCCATTATACCAGTCTGTTGATCTGATAGAACCCATACTGGATGGGCTGTTCATCAAAGAATCAAGTTTGCAATTATATATAAATACATCAGACCAACAAGTTGGATGGGTATGGATTTCTAAACCAGAAATTTTCTGGCAATTCCCCCTTACAGTGTGTCCCATAAAGATCAACAGTTTCAATCACCAAGTCATGGGTCACAATTGTAACAGGAAAGCAGATGCATCAGGATCAATAATTCCTCCTACAGCCAAGGTTATCTCTCTTTTCTTTTCTTTTTTTTTTTTTCTGGAAAGACTTGCCTTGTCAGCTAGAGGCTCACGGCTGTAAGGCGGGTCCCGTTCAAGAAACTCAAAGAGAAGGTGACTTTGAGAATTTCCAGCTCCACCTTCGTCACTAGAAAAGCCTTCTTGGATAGCAACATGCTTCTCTCGCAAAGACAGTGTGTCCATTCTACACGCAACCTCACTTGCAGGATGATGACGGTTCAACCACTCCCTTGTATATTTGGACCCTCCTTCAAGCTCAGAATCACTGCTTCCATCACTACTTGAATCCCTGTAATAGTCGCCATCGCTGTCCTCAGCAGGTTCCCTACCACACCAGAAACCAGCATAAACATGGTATGAAAGCCACAACTTTCAGATCTCAAAGAACATATTTGCATTCAGATTTTCTTTTTCTTTTTTCTTTTTTTCTTTTTTTCTTTTTTTGAGATAATTCAAAATAAAACTAGGGAAATGAATTCTCAATACAAAGGCTATGGTGCTGCCAAATCTTTAACATCTAACTAAAGTGGGCAAATGATCTTGAAACAAGATCAAGGATCTCAAAACAATAAGATAAAACAAGATAAAAGACAACTACCAGGGTTCAGTTTGCTGGTAGAATCCCAAGAATCAAAATTACATAAATTCCCTCCAAATAAAGCCCTAAAACAATCAAAACTTGGAGTGCTGCAATAGGGAAGGATTGTTTGGTTGCACTTAATATAATGACATTTCATGATTAATCAGTCTTATTTGGTGCAAAATATAATGAAATTTCACTAAATTTGGTGCAACCAAACGCACCCAAAACAAAATGAAAATGACAATCCTGATCGGTGTTCAAAATTGGGTCTTATCAAGTCTATTGCCATACATATCACACAAATGTAGGAGATCCTGACCATTGGATCCATCCATGGGCTCTTACTATGGATAGGCCACACCCCAAAAATCACCCCAGTTGGATGAACTTAGCTTTCTGATAGAGAATTCTTACCATTTAATATTTCCTAAACATCCATTTCTAATCATGAAAAGTTCAAGAAGTGGTGACTAGCATCATCGCACTGGTTCCCTTTTTGGGGTATGACCCATAGATGGCAGGGTCAAACAGTGGACGGTATGGATCCTGCACATGTGTGCCACATAAGTACAAGATACTTTACATTTACAGTGATACAAAATGCTAATATACGACAAAGAATGCAGATATAGTATACGCTCTATGGCTGTCAATGGGCCAGGCCTAGGGTTGGCTCTAGCCCAGATTTTGAACTGTTCAAGCCCAGCCCACCAGGTTGGGCCTATTCAAACTTTCAATTTTGCTTGGCCCGGGGATGAGCCCCATTCACAGCCCTAATAAACCACCTAGTTTCCCCAAGAAAACAATAGACTTAACTTCTAGCTTTTATATGTGTGTGTGCACGCGTGTGCGTGTAGAGGTGAAGATTGAAACCAGATTCCCCAAGTTAAGAGGTTCAACTCAAAAGTTCATGACCTAAAGAACGAAGCCCTAGAACTATGCTATATTTGTTTTTCTAATAATAATAATAAAGAACTAAGCCAATAAAATTGTTTTGCAATTTATTGTTTAATCTGGATGAACCATCCTACAATTTTGTTTTCACTATTAGAATAATCATATCCTTCTATGGTTCAGTCCTGCCCTGAAATCTTGACGGCCCCTTGGGTTAGATAGCCACTAATTATGTGCCCAATACCATAAGCAAATTCTTGGGAAAAACTGAAACAGCAAATACAAAAAGGAAGGTTTAAAATCCTAGACATGCCCACAAAAGCTCAAGAGAAGAGAAATACGAGTAACTAGTTTGAAGTTTTGACATGTTTTTGATACTTCGTATCATATAAATAAAAAATTAAATGACAAAAACAATAGAGCCTCTGCAATTGCAATCATTGTTTTTTCTCTTTAATCATAAGATATCAACCAAGTTAGTCTCCCGCTCGTTTAGATGAGCTGGTGCAGACAGTGTAGTGTGTGTGAGTGATCCAGGGTTCAATCCCTCGTAGTGTTACCTTTCAAGAAAAAAAAGAAAAGGATATCAACAAAATAGAGCTGAAAAGGTGAATGCTGGATTCTCATGGATTCCATGAGCACAATCGTAACATGGAATCCATTTTTTGGGGCCTCATTTGGATAGCAAGGAGAAATCTCACAGTTCTCACCTTGTATCTTGCGTGTGAGAATTTGACTATGGAAAAGGCTAACGATTGCTATTTCTAATCTCATTATTTCCTTTGCGAGCGTTCATCTTCTGTTACTCTTTTCTTCTAGACGAGAAATCAATTCAGGCATATCAAAGAAAAATTAACTTCAGGTGTGCCTGACACCCTCCCCCCTCCCCCCCCCCCAAAAAAAAAAAAAAAAAAAAAAACATCTATCCCTCAAACAGTATATGCCTCTTCGCATGGCCAGAAGCTTGGTAGTGTCAAAAGGGCTGCATCATTGGGATCTATCACCAAGAAGAAGGTTGGGGGTCACGGATAACATGTAACAGTGGGCCAGCACAAAAGCTCAACAAAAAGGCACACATCACAATGGGGCACCATCTACCATTCGACCTCCACATAACAAGTCCATTGGCAAAACAGTTCTAAGTACTCCTAGTTGCCCATTCCACAGCTTTCTAACACTGCAATTGAATGCATTACTTAACTAAAATTGCTATATTTAGTTCAATAAACTAAAAATGTATAAACACCTTTCCAATATCCATATCAGAACTAATCGCCTACTGCCAGCTGCATTCTAAATTGCCATTCAGCCCCACATTACCCACCAACATGCCACTTGCATAGGACATATGTACCATGCAAAAAGTGGGCCCCATCATGAACATAATTAGTCTTTAAATCAGGCAGATTGACTCATTAGGTGGGCCACCCTTGCATATGAGTCAAGACTCCATTGATTAAAACAGTGTGGTGCACGTGATGAATGGACTAGCCTGATTTCTGTGAAAGGTGATCTTCTTGGTGGGGCCTACCATTTGCATGGTATGGATGTCCTATGCAAGTAGCCTGTGAGAAGGAAAGATGGGGTTGCATGACAAATTGGCAACTTAGCATAGAGCTTCTGTAGGTGATCAGTTCTCTATCCATAACAACAGACTGCACACTAAATTGTAACTATACTACTTGCATGTTCAAAATAAAATGAATATAATTACAACAAGGGCTACTTCATCACTATTAGTTATGTCTACAAAAGAAAATAATCACCATTTGGTACTTCCAACAAGATAACTCTCAAACACTAGAACTGGCAATAGGCCAAGCCAGGGGCCGATCCAAATCAGATTTAAAAACAAGCCAGGCCCATTAGGCCCAACAGCTGCAATTCAACAATCAGGCCTACTCAGGGATGTGGAGAACAGTAGAGGCCGAAGAGGGGCAAAAGCAAGCACATGACAACATGGCATGTGTATGCAAAATCCAAGCTACTCATCAAGTGGGGCACACAATGAAAACGCCCCCCACCCGAGACTAAAACCAATCGACTCACTAGGTGGGCCACACGTGTGTACACACAATGCATACTCCTCTTTTATATTTTCTCAACCATCCATTTCGGTCATAAACATGTGGCCCACACGTGTGTACACACAATGCATACTCCTCTTTTATATTTTCTCAACCATCCATTTCGGTCATAAACATGTGGCCCACCTGATGAGTGGATTTGCCTCATTTCTTGATCAGGCCATGTTTGATGCATCACTCACCTAAAGAAAGGCTCACAACTCGCACAAATGCACCACATTGTGTTTGCAACAAACCGCCTCAATCTCTCTTAGCCCAAAATCACCTAAGCACTTTCTGATGTCTAAAACATCCTTTCAAAAACTAATTACAAGATCAAAACCCAAAATTTAAAATAATCACAAACCCAAACTTTCAAATTATTACAAAATCAATGAAAATTAGTATTGAAAAACAGCATTCTAAAACACAACAATGTACAAACACTTGGCAAGCCAAATTCCACACTCACATTCAAGAAACAAAATCAAACCAAAAATCCAAAGTGCATACACCGAATTCAGTATGTATCAACTATCAGATAGTATCAATACCTGGACATGAGGCCACGCCCCGCCGATTCAGCGTAAATCTGTATGCCCGATAGATATGGCACGTAGTACTGGACCACGGAATCACAGCCGTTCAACACAAGCGGGACCCCCACCCCGTACGCGCTCCACTCCTTGAACGACTCCCAAAGATCGCCCAATGTGAAGTAGGGCCGGAATTCGACGTCGCAAGTCCGCCATCCTCGCATCCTCGTCTACCGAAACCGAAACCAGAATCATCACAAAAGCCACTGAAACCGAAGGAAATTACGGAAAGACCAGAGAATTACCTTAGAAAGATACTGCGCGGGGACGGACGGTGTCGTCGACTCCAAGAACCGGTCGAGGTTGCTGGAAGGAGCTCTCGCCGTCGACGGCTGCTCATCGGGTTCTGCTCGGCTTTCGAGGCTGGAATCGACCGGAATTACGGTCTTGCAGTTCGATCTATGAAGCTGATGGCTCTGATAATTCCACCGGGATTTCATTGGATTGTAAAAAGGATCTTCGTTGTGGCCGAATAGTAATCCTGCCCCTGCCATCTCTGTAAAACCCTAGTGGGAAATGACTCTGATCTTTGCAGAATTTACGATTTTGGGTGAGTTGCTTTGATAAGAAGAGAGAATGAAGAGATCCGACGGTTGGATTTCAGTGAATTCGAATCTGCTTCTTTTGCTTTCAAGAAACGGAAAAACAGAGGAAGAAAAATGAAAGAAGCAGCGCGTCTGTTAAATAGAGCGAAACAGGTTTGAGGGTAACCGTTCGATTTTACACGTGGCGATAGATCAATGGCGGAGATAATGAGAAGAGAGAAGGATAAATAAATGCGAGCGGAAGGGGAAAATGATAGGATTAAGGATAAGTAATAATTAAATATTCACATCAGAGCAGGTTTGCGTTTCGTTTGGCAACGATTGATGAGTCGTTGGTTCGCTGCAAAAAGTAAAAACACGATACGTGAATCCGAACCGTTAAAATAGTGGCCCATGCTAAATTTCTATGATGCAAAAATGAATATTATTAAATGATCTTTGAGTTGTTGCAGATTTTAATCTTAACCGTTCAGTTTATGACAACAAATCAAAATATGAAATTACTTAAATATTGTTTTTTTTCTCTTCGATGGGCCTTTTATATTATTTTTCCACTAAATGGACGGTCCAAAATTAGTAACCGTATAACCACATTAACCATGTAAAGAGAATGTACTGTATTTAGTTCACCGCGCAATGGTTTAAGGTCTGCTTTATTTTATTTTTTTGCGACTGCTGCTTTGCGATTGGTCGATTCCAGAGTGTGCGGATTGAGGGCGAGTTTGGGAGGGGCGATTCACGTCGTAAGTGCGGACTGAAGAGGTGAATCGCATCGTACGTGCCAATTATTCCCACGTGTTGAATGGCATGTCCATAATCAAGCGCGGGTCAATTTCAAAATTCCCTAAAGATTTATTCTGATCCACTCGTCAATGGGCCACACATGTACAATGAATAAAGGCCCTTGGTATTTTATTTTAATCGTCCGTTTTTCTCAAGTAAATTTGCCATTAAAATGAGAAATTCGAAATGATTTATGAAGAAATACAAACTGAACTGATCAGATCTCTTCCACGTGTGGCAGCTTTCCACATGTAACGCGATTCGTTTCTTCGTTCTCCAATTGCGCGATTCGCCTTATCATTCTTCGCGGGGTAATTGGTGTTGGAGGGGCAGATGGCGCCACGTGGTCGGTGGAGAGGATTGTGTACGTGTTTGGACGGGATTGAAGAAAGCAATGAAGAATGGATTGGTTTCTGACTAAGAAGAGTGTCTCGAGAAAGGGAATGACTTATCGGGTTTAGAGTAGTTATCCGATAGGGTGGCATAGTATGACGTTACACGTGTCATAGATGCCAAGACAAACCGTCCAAATAGTGGGCCCCATCACGTCAGGCTTCTTTGTCGGAAGCACAACGGAAAGGATGGCCTCACTGTCCTACTATGCCTATCAAATAGACGGCTGTGATGAAATAAGTGGTCCAAATTCAGCTAAAGAATTTTCTTTAATCGAAGGATGTAATTATCCGATAAATGTAACTGTAGCAATTCGACCCAATCTGCAGCACGTACGTGATTTCAACAGTCTATGTTGATGTAAACTAAAAATAATGAATGTGCATGTGTATGGAAATAAATACTCGCCAATGTATCAATCTTTTTTTCCCGTCGTGGACGTTCCGGACATTTTACGGGTAGCGGATTGGCTGGTGTACCTCACACCAGCTATTAGCTCCTGCATTGACGTCAGCAAGTTATATGGGTCGGATCATGAGGTATGTTTTATATCCAAACCGTCCATCCATTTGGAGAGTTTGTCTTAATTATTGAGACGAAAATTATGAGAGATCTAAGTATCAATTGGACCACATTGTAAAAACCAGTGGGAGATTGAACGTATACCATTGAAACTCTTTTTGGGGTCACAGAAGTTTTGGATCAATATGAAATTTTTTTTTCCCTCTTCATTAAGGTATTTTTGACCTTATGAACAGATTGGATGTAAAATGAACGCTATGGTGGGCCCTGCAAATTGTTTAACGGTGAAAATCATTATCTCGGCTGCTACTTATGGTGTGGTACAGATGATCTTTTGATATGATTAGTTTTTTGGATAATGCTCTAAAATGAAATCTAAAAAGAGATGAACGGTGTAGATATAATAAATACATCACTGTAGGGCCCATGTAACTTTGATCTCCTTTGAACCGTTCGTACAACTCGGAGGTCGAGGAGCGTCGGTGCGCGTCTTCGCACGACACGTACCTACAGCAGCTATATAGCTGGTGTGAGATACACCAGCCAATCCGCTTCCCATTTTACAAGTTCCAGGGAGCGGATTAGGTCCGGCCCCGGCTTCACCTTAAGACTGTGCGTTCCTTTCTGTGGGGCCACGTTGACATTTTATTCTAAATCTACACCATTAATCTGGTTTTATATCATTTTATGTAATTATCAAAGAATAAATCAAATACAAATCTCAAATTGACCATAAAATAAGAAACGGTGGTGATTGAACGGTCCATCATTAAAAAATTCCTAGGGCCCTCCTTACTGTTTTCATAATACTTATTTTCCTTCCAATCTCTTGATAAGATTAAAAAAAATGTCATCTTTATTCAAAGCTTTTGTGGCCTATGACAAGTTTTTAATTGTCAATCGCCACTTTTTCCTATAGTATGGTCCACGTGAGATTTTAATCTGTTACAATGTTTGGATCATACCCTAAAATGATATATAAAAACAGATGGACGGTGTAGATATATAATAAATACACTAATGTGGGCTCCACTATAAGGGACACATCATCTTGGGTGTGGCCAGGGCCGGACCTAATCTGCCCCCGTTCCGGAGGAATTTTACTGTTTGAGGTCATTTTGTCTCAGTCGCGACTCAGGATAAGCTTGTGTTGCAGCCTACTGGGACCCACATAATAAATTTTATGATGATCTGAACTGTCCATATTGTTGAATATATAATTAAGATCTGAATTAATAAAATTATCCCTCAACGGATAATCGGAACCATCGTTGTCTGTGGGTGAATTTAGAACGCTGAAAAGAAAATCTTCAATGATTCACATTCAAATCTAAAAATCAAAAGTCTGGACTTTTTCTGAAGAAAAATTATGAGATAATAGACTATTAGGATAGTTAATAGAATATGGACGGTTCTAATCTTTGGACCATCTCAACGTGTGGGCTACAGCGTGTGGCGACACACGCTGGCTTCTATGTCGCGACAGAGGCAAAACGAACCCATACGATAGTGACCTTGACTTCTGCTGTACTTCGTATGGAAAACAGACGTAAATGGATTCGCGCGAGTGCATTTTGTGCACTCTCGTTCTCGGATCACTCAGGTCAATTATTAAACGTGAGATCTATTCCGTTCATCAGGTGGTGAATATCATTATATTTCTTGATCCATCATTATATTTCTTGATCCAATATTATTATTAGGCCATAAATAAGCGTAGAAATAAACGGACGCTTGATGTGTTGAACGATTATCGCATTCAACCGAAATATATTGACCAGATTTGGAGGCATTCTTAAAATTTTTTTTCTTTTAGCCAAGGAATCAGAGGAACGCACCTGATGAACGGATTTGATTGCTGACACTGCCACAAGCTGGCATGTGTAATTCAGTGCACTCGCGCGAGTCATATTTAAGAAAGTATATTGTAGAGTGTGGAAATCAGTAGCCGGCCAACCGTCCGAATTGGTGGTCGGTCGCAATCTAGGCTGTAAACCTGGCTCGTGCAAGTGATGGATCCGGATGTCATTTGTCGCAGTGTGGATGCGGGCACAAACTCACATCATAGCCCTTGGATCAACTGAGTTTCAACGGTTGGATATGGAACATAGAAGTTTCTATATCATCATCCACTTACTAGGTATTAAGTTTCGACAGTGTACTATAACAATATATTAAATGGTAAGATCGAGGTCCACAAGCCACGTGGAGACCATAGAGGGACACCAAATTTTATGGTGCGGCCAGCTGCTGGACTAACCGTTTCGCACTGGTTGAACGGACGGCGCTGATTGAGTGGTGACCCTGCCACCACGGAGGTCGATGGTGGCAGGGATCTGTGGGGCCCACCGTGAAGTTGTGTTTTATCCATGCCGTCCATCCGTTCTTCGTATGACCTTAGGCCCTGTTTGGGCAACTGGATTCGAAGGGATTTGGTGGGATTGTATTAAAAAAAACATTATTATTACCCATGGCAGGGAGGGATTGTCCCTTGTTTCCATGGGATTAGATTAATGCTCTGCTTTGTTGGTAATATGGTGGTACATTTAATGGATATACCCACCATCATTTGAAATTACCAGAATAACACATATGTATCATATCTAAACCGTTCATTTGTTTTGTAACCTCATTTTATGGTATGGGCGGAAAAATGAGGTACATCCAAAACTTATGTGGCCCAAAGAAGTTTTCAACGGTAAGTATTCAATCCCCGTTTCTTTCAGTGGTGGGTCCACTTGAGCTTTAGAATTACCTGATTTTTGGCCCATGCTCTAAAATAATCTCAAAAAATGGGTGGACGGTGTGGATATAGCCCACACATCAGGGTGGGACCTACACAACTTGCTAGCATTGAGTGAAATTGGCACGGGACCAATGCAATTCCATCCTGATTCCAAGCTTTTCCAAGATGGAGTGGAATTGGCACGGAACCAGATGAATCCAATCCCACCTAATCCCTTCTAATCCCGTTGCCCAAACAGGGCCTAAAAATCATTGTGGGCCTTTGGAAGGTTTCAACGGTAGATGACATTATCCCTATCTCATGTGGAAGGTAAAACACGTACATCACAGTGGGCCTCCCAGAGTCCTACCACTACACAGGTTCGTGGTGTCAGGGTCACCATGATGGGGATTGCATAGTGACTGGGGTTGTCAATGGGCCGGGTTGGACCGTTGGGGTTCGGGCCTGACCTGCCTTGGCCAGGCCCAAGGTCAGGTTGGACTTGAAGTTCAAGCCCATTTATTAATATGTGGAGGAGCCATTGGTCCAGCCCAGCTCATTAGGGCTTAGAAAGTCCTTCCTTGGGCTAACAGCTTAGGGAGAGGCTCTTACCATGGGTCAACTTTGATGTGAATTGTATATCGACGCCGTCAATCCGTTCGGACAGCTCATTTAGGACATGGTCCAAAAAAAGGCGGATCCAAGTCTCAGGTGGACCACACTAGAGGAAGGTAGTGTTGATTAAACGCCCACCATTAAAAACTTACTGATAAGGTCACAAAGACCTGAAGGAAGGGAAAACACATATAAAAGCTTGATCCAAAAATTGCATAGCCCTTAGAAAGTTTTAACGGTGAGAGTTCATTTCCCTACAGTATGGTCCACCTAAGATTTGAATCTGCCTCAATTTTAGGACCATGTCTTAAAATGAGGTGGCAAAATGAATGGACAATGCAGATATACAACACGCACATCAAGGTGGCCCCACGGTGAGGATCTCACCTACTAAGATGGTATTCGTGAGTCACCTAATCCCGCGCACAATCCATCGCACTTCCAAATCGGTTCCACTTCTAATGCGAAAGAGAGAAATTAGTTGAAGGGTTTTCCAGCTCTGGTAGACCCACCATAATATTTACGTGAAATCCACCTCAACCACCTGGTGTGTCACATGTTAGGCACAGCGTTTAAAAATTAAAAAATAAAAAATCAGACCCATTCGTTTTTCAAGTGAACCACACCATTGGGATCCTTTTACTCCATTAGTAGACTTTCGGGAGTTTCAACACCCGGTAAAGGGATCCAGTATCCATAGGTGGTGAAATTCCACTACAGCGTGAGTGTGAGAGGGTGTGTGCCCGTGTGTAAATCAAAATAATAATAATAATAATAATAATAATAATAATAATAATAATAAAACAAAAGTACTTAATCACAACATTGGAAACCATGTACAAGGTAATATCACTCTCCAAACAATAATTTCCCTTTGCATGGCCCACCTAAATAACCGATGGGAATAATGTCTGGGCCCAAGCCTAAGTTTGTGTGTGGTATCTAATAGTTGGAGGGAATTTTCTATAATCATCAATAATGAGAACTATATATATATATATATATATATATATATATATTATATATATATATATCTATATATATATATATATATATATATATATATATGGAAAAGGTACCATG
Source organism: Magnolia officinalis (assembly GCA_021015155.1). Taxonomy (NCBI): domain Eukaryota; kingdom Viridiplantae; phylum Streptophyta; class Magnoliopsida; order Magnoliales; family Magnoliaceae; genus Magnolia; species Magnolia officinalis. The sequence goes on from JAJHSJ010000016.1 coordinate 53,037,171, forward strand.
CGCTCTGAGCTGATTTTAACGTCCCATGAGGTTGAGCTGTGTGGGCCCTAATGTGATGCGTTTCGAACATCTACCCCATCAGTCAGATGCACCATTCCATTGTGGGCCTAGGTCTCAAAAATCAAGTCAATTCGTGACTTCTATGGGCCACAACACATACAAAAGTGGGGAGGGACTGTGCACCATTAAAACATTCATAACCATTTTTGAGGGCCCACCGAGATGTGGTTTGCAAATCCAGCCCATTCATTATGTGTGTTCCACTTGAACGAGGGTTCAGACCAAGTTTCAGGAGCATTCAAAACTCAGGTGGGTCCCACCAAGTGCTTTTATTGTTTTAATGGTGTCTTCACATAATTTTAGATGGTATGGCACACCTGAGTTCCATATACATCTGATTTTTGAGATATCCCATAATTTAAAGGGTACCCATCAAATGCATGATGTCGATGGTCGAAACAAATCACGATGGAGCCCACACAGCTCGACCTCACGGGAGCTTATCGTAAGCTCGAGGGCATTGTACCTTTTCTTTATATATATATATATATATATTATATATATAATATATATATATATAATTATATATACCTTTTGACTTTATTAAAATCACTTTCATATTCATCAAACAAGCATATTTATACGCAGTTGAAAATAAATCGTGGGGGAGTAAAAACAAAAAAAACGAAGAAGAAGAAGAAGAAGCTTTGAAGAAGTCGGATTGATGACACGCCAGATATCATAAGCATTGAAAAACTGTACCGGTCACATCAAAATTGGGCCGTACCGGACCAAACCAGGTTTATACGACCCGAACTGGTAAGCCTATAAAGCTGCACGTATTTTGGGTCTATAGTCATGTGGTTGTCAATTTCCATATGTGGTCAACCATCTGAACGCTCGATTAAAACGGTCGAGGAAACCAATGCCCTGCAAAAGGCTCGGTCCAAAATTTCGGTCAGACTGTCACGTGTTCCAACACACGTTTCCTGATTTTGACCGTTCATTCTGTTGGGCCATTTTTTGTAGAAGGGGATTGTCATGGTAAGTTGACGTTGACATAAACGAGTTATGTGGCCCCCTATAATGTATGTATTGTATCCATACTGTCCATTCATTCTGTGAGATCATTTAAGGGAATGGGCCTAAAAATGAAGCAGATCCAAAGCTCATGCAAACCACACCACATAAAGTAGTGGATAATGATGCCCATTATATATTTGAAACTTTTTTAGGGCCATCATGATATTTATTTGCCACCCCGCCACCCAACATGTTTATAAGGTCACACAGATCTAGATAAAGGGAAAACACAAATATCCATTGATCCAAAATTTCCAATAGCTCTGACAAAGTTTTCATCAGTGGTTGTCATTGCCCCATTGTTGTGGTGTTCTTGAGTTTTGGATGTACCTCATTTTTTAACCCATGTCTTAAAATAATCTGAAAAATAGATGGACGGTTTGTATATAACACAGAAGAAATACTACACCTAGGTGTCAACACGAAAACTTTGTTATAAATTACTGATTTTCCTTATCGAATGGGGACTACATCATGGTGGGGCCTGAAAAACTTAGTGACGTCGACAAACTGCGTAGGTCAGTCGTGTGTGGCGCATCACGCAATCCGCTTCCGTTATTATTGGGCCTTGACATGATGACATTGAAGGATCCTATCTGTCTAATAGCTGGATTGTTTTATTTTTGTGTGCCGTTAAACAACTTGAACCGGTCAGTGGTCTATAATAGGAATATAAATGTGCGGTGGAGATGATGGCAACATCATACCATTGAAATCGTGAAATTTCTGAAAGATTTCCCTCTTTGACTTCCCAGCCCCTCTCAGCTGTCTACTCGGTGGAACGTATGGAAAAGCATTTCGACAAGAACAGCACAAATCCCTTTTCACGGCAACTTAATCCAGTGTTTGCTACAATGGATTAGAATTTATTATTATTGGATATGTTGGGATTTTAGCCTTTGGACATGAGTTCATCTTCTAATGATCCAAACCATCCAATAGATGGGCCAGCTAAAACTTGGATAGGGTATATACCGAAGTAGATTGCATGGTGTGAGGACGTGGATCCCCTGCGGAAGCCTTTTGCGTGAAATTCCTTTGCGGGGATGCTTGGTGGGGCCACCGAGATGTTTGTGAGAAATCCACCTGTCCCATGCATTTGGAGAACTCATTTCAAGACATGTGACCAAAATTAAAGTGGATTAATACTCAAGTGGGCTGAAAGGAAACGGTGGGAATTGGTGGCCACCGTTTGTAACATTAGTAGGGCCACAGTTTCAAAATGACCTTACAAGCGAATTAGATGCATATAAACATCAATGTAGATCTAGGAAGATTTCAACGGTAGGAAACTCTTTATTGGATTTTTCTTCTGATAGGGTGGCCTCGTGTTTTGGATCTATGTGATTTTTTTGTCTCATGTCCTGAAATGATATGGAAAAACGAATGGATATGTGGATTTTTCGTATAAACATCACGTAGCCCTACCTAGCATCCCGGAGGAGGAACTTGCTGTGAAAACCTTTAGCAGGAAATCCTTGTCGGTGGTGGCAGACTTTGATGGTGGGTTGACCTGACCCGGATATGTAAGCCCCGCCATGATGTATATATTATATCTATACCGTCTATCCATTTTGTGAGGTCATTTTAGGCTATGAGGCCAAAATTAAGGTAGATCCAAACCTCAAGTGGACAACACCACATAAAGCAATGGAGATTGAACACCCATCATTGAAAACTTCTTAGGGGGATGTTTGGATATTTGTATTTTTCCTTCATTGGTCGGTGTGACCCTATCAACAGGTTGGATGGTAAATAAACATCATGGTGGGCCCTGGGAAGGAGTCAACTATGGGCGTAATTGTCCCACTGTTTTTTTGTTTTGTTGCGCCATTTCAACTTTAGATTTACCTAAGTTTTTAGGGACCACAGAACATGGTGATGTGAACACACCACCAAAGTCCAATCAATCCACTTTCATGTACAAAAATAAAAGTGCATTTATAAAAATATTTTAACCATTTGATCATTTGATACTTTTCTTTTAAAATTTTCTTACTTTTATATTAATGAAAGGTTGAAATATTTCTATCTACAAGATTTTCTAAATATCCTCCGTCCTTCCACAAATGTAACTATGATATATATGGCTTTTAAGTTATTAAAATGGATTCAACATGAGGTCATGGGATGGAGCACCGATTGTGTTGCGAGTGCATCGGTGTGTGCGAGTGCATATGTTAAAAAATGTATCTTGGTAGACGTCCCCTCCTCCATACATGTACACACCCTGCACTCATGTCATAGTGGGATTTCACTACCTATGGATACTTAAACTCAAGACCTTGTATTGAAACTCTTAAGAGTGCCACTGAAGCATCATCATCATTATCTAAGCCTTATATTAACTAAATTAGAATCAGCTATATGAGTCATTTTCTACCATCCAATTTATCAAGAGCCACATATTTAATTCAATTAGACAGTAGGTCATCGTGTCTTTTTGCTCACATCCATCTAGGCCTTTTTTTTTTGGTACTTATAAATCCTACAACTTGTACCTGCTCACTCTTTTTTAACTAGTGTAATTCTTAGTCTCCATCGTGTAATATGTATGAGACGAGCCATTAATCTAGTAGGCCATGTCCTATACCTTCCATAGTATAATAATCAACCCAATCAAGTAATCAAGTGGCCACATGTATATGTTGAACATGGTCTTCAATCCTTAGGAACTGTTCATCGATTCACCACATGGGTGTAGAACCTGTCTGGCTTGGCCCTATTCTCTTTAGCCCTAGTCTTAGCTTGCCATGTCCTTAATGAGACTGAAAAGGCCTTGGCCAGCCATACAAAGATGAGTTAAGTGGTTGAAGGTTTTAGTGTTGGGATTTTTGGCCTGCTGAATCACACAGATCTAGATCTAGGATAACAATCCATTGTTAAAAGCACAAAAAAAAAAAAAAAAAAAAAAAAAAAAAAAAAAAAAAAAAAGAACACACAAATTTAACGTGGAAAACCCTTGCGGGAAAAAACCACGGCACAAAGCGACAAATCTCCACTATGAAAATAGAAATTACAAAGAGAGAGGACTTACCTGATTCGAACAACGTCGAACCTCACCCTTGCTACACCCTTTGATAACCTTAGAACCCTTTAGAATACCTTTAGGAAGTCTTGGAATTGATATTAGAATAGCCCTAGGGACCTCAATTTATAGTTTTGGCAACTTCCCTTTCGTATCCCAGTTGCGAAAGGACTTGCGTCACAAAATCCGCGAAACTCCTTTCCGCATCCCAGTTGCGAAAGGACTTGCGACACGAAATCCGCGAAACTCTTTTCCGCATCCCAGTTGCGAAAGGACTCAAATTTAAGACATCTCGTAACAATCTCCACCATGTCTTCAATCTTCAACCGTGTAGCTTCTTGGCATCTTCTTTTATTTCTGCATCACATCATAGCTCAATATCACATTGGCCAACCAGCACCAATCACGGATCTTATAGATACTGCTATACCGTCGGCGCGAATATCTCTGAGAAGCCGATCTTCTTCTCTCTGAGAATAATCTCTCGCACTACCAACCTGCCCCTGTATCTATACTGTATCCTCCTGAAGGTCCACTGCATCCAAACCGCTCACCGGCCCACTGGACGCCCACCCGCTCCCATATATCGGTTGATACAACGAATCCATTACATCGCCCATAGTCACCTTCCACTTCAGCACCAGGCTCACCTAGAGCCATCAGAATAGAAGATGAATCCTCTAAGATATTAGAGTCGTCCATGTACACGCCGATATCCTGCGATCATGCCGTTATGATTCTTCACACAGGTGGCTGCTCCACCTGCTCTGTATCCTGCCCGCTCATGTGCCATGATGCCATCATGCCACACACGTGCAGAGGTGGAATCCGCTACATCCACTGTAGCTCCACCTTTTGAAGTGCTCCCGATCAACCTATAAACATGATTGAGTCGTTGCACTTTCATGATTACCGTGCCCCTTAGATACTTTAAGAGCACATCAATACATGTGTACTTGCATCATTTTACCTCAAGTACACCAAGAGAAATCATATTCTGCTTTAAATCAGGAACGTGCCTCACATCTGTCAAGGTACGCTCCACCCCATCAAACATCCTGATGTGCACCGTACCAACAGCCACAACATTACAGGCAAAGCCATTGCCCATAAACACCTGTCCACCATCGCACTCCCTGTAGCTGGTGAACCAACTCCGATGATGAGTCATGTGAAAAGATGCTCCCGTGTCCAGCATCCACTCGTCTTTACGATCATCGTATGGCCGCTTGAGCGAAAACACAGATAAAACATCACCATCACATACATCTGACGTGGCAGCGTTGGCCTCCTTGTATGGAAGCCTCAGAATCTTCCCTCTTCGATTTTAGATTTTCACAATCCCTCTTCACATGTCCTTCGTTCCCACAGTTACGCACTTTACCTTTCCTTTGCCCTTGTCCCTGGATTTGGATCTAGAACCAGAAGAACTTGTACCTTGTCCAGAATTCCTACCCACTGTAAATAGTGCCTCAGAAGACGTCCCCATGTCGCTGTTTAGCTGTCTCATAGCCTTCCCTTGAAGGGCTAAGATAACGGTGTCGACACTCAGGGTTTTATTCATGCTGCACATAGTGTCCTTGAATGCCTCATAGGACGCCGGGAGAGAATTCAGCAACATACATGCTTGTTCTTCATCTTTCATCACTTCCTCTATATCCAACAATTTGTAAACCAATTTATTAAAGTTGCTGATGTGAGCCTCCAGGTCTCCACCTTCTGTCATCTTGATGTTATACCACCACAGCGTGAGTGTAAGAGGGTGTGTGCCCGTGTGTAAATCAAAATAATAATAATAATAATAATAATAATGATAATACTAATAATAATAATAATAAAACAAAAGTACTGAACCACAACATTGGAAACCATGTACAAGGTAATATCACTGTCCAAACAATAATTTCCCTTTGCATGGCCCACCTAAATAATCGATGGGAATTGTTGAGGAAGTGGAGCCAATCTGGGGGCGCCCACGACCAGTCGAGGTTGCGCGGATTTCGTGTCACAAGTCCTTTCACAACTGGGATGCGAAAGGAGTTTCGCGGATTCGTGTCACAAGTCCTTTCGCACTGAGATGCGAAAGGAGTTTCGCGGATTTCGTTGTCGCAAGTCCTTTCGCAATGGGATTGCGGAAAGGGAAGTTGTGAAAACTATAAATTGGGGTCCCTAGGGCTATTCTAGGTTAAGGTGAATTCTAGAAAATTATTTTAAGGTGGGGCAAAGGGATTTTCTCTGTACTTCCAAGGGAGAGGTTAGTATATGCCTTGTAATTAGTTTCTCTTCATAGGGAATTTTGCATCCGTGGTTTTTACCCTAGTTTGGGGTTTTTCCACGTATATCTTGTCTTGTGGTTTGTTTTTGGATTGCTTTGATCTATTTCTAGTTTATATTTCTTTCTGTCTATCTTTGTTGGTGAGGCCCTTAGATTGGATCTAGGCTCACTTGCGTTGTTGGCGTGCTGCGCAACAACTGGTATCAGAGCTATTGGTTTAGTTCTATTGGGAGATGGCAGAAGATGAGAAAACTAGAATTGAGAAGTTTGATGGTTCAAACTTGCCCTCTGGAAGATGCAGATGGAGGATTATCTATATCAGAAGGACCTCTATATTCCTCTAGGAGGAAAGAGAAGAAACCAGAAAAGTTGACAGATGATAATGGTTTTTACTGGATAGGAAGGCTTTAGGAACGATCCGACTCTCTTTGTCTAAGAGCGTCGCCTTCAATATATCCAGGTAAAACGACAAAAGAATTAATGGAAGCCCTAGCCACCATGTATGAAAAGCCCTCAGCATCCAACAAGGTTCATCTTATGAAACAGCTATTCAACATGAAGATGTCAGATGGTGGGAGCGGGCTGAACATCTAAACGAGTTCAATACAGTCACGAGCCAGTTGGAATCTGTTGGCATTGCTTTTGAGGATGAGATCAGGGCATTATTGATCTTATCCATTTGTCAGACAGTTGGGATGGTTTGGTGATTGCTGTGAGCAATTCTTCAGGATCGACAAAGCTGAAATTTGATGATGTGGCCGGTCTAATTCTCAACGAAGAATCTAGAAGGAAGGCATCAGGAGTTTCAGGGGATTCAGGGAATGCTCTAAACGTTGAAGGAAGAGGAAGATCGCTGAATAAAAGGAGCAATAAACATGGGCGTTCTAAGTCGAGGAAGAAGTCTAATGAATCGAAAGACAAGACGGGTGTTGGCATTGCGGCAAGAAGGGGCACATGAAACGTGATTGCAGGCGCTCAAGAAACAAGAAGGAGCTCTCAAGCAGAAGGATTCAGTGAATCTGTCTGAGGGGAGCGACACAGAGGCGTTGATCTTGTCTCTTGATGCGAGGAATGAGTCTTGGTTTATAGACTCGGGTGCTTCGTTTCATGCTACTTCGTGTAAAGAAGTTCTGTGTGATTATGTGTCAGGTGACTTTGGGAGAGTCTACCTGGGTGATGATGAGCCGTGCAATATTGTTGGAAAGGGGGATGTTCATTAAATCAGAAAGACGGAACGGTCTTGAAATTGAAGGATGTCAGACATGTACCGAGTTTGAAACGTAATCTGATCTCAGTGGGACAGTTGGCCGATACCGGTTATGGGACGACATTCACCAGTACTCCTGGAAGATCACAAAAGGTGCCTTGGTAATATCTCGAGGCAAAAGGACGGTACTTTGTACGTGACTTCAGGATCGTATAGTTCACTCGCAGTCGCAATCAAGTGGAGTGAATGGACAGTTATGGCATCAGAGGCTGGGACATATGAGTGAGAAATGGATGAAAGTGCTATTGTCAAAAGGGAAGCTACCAGGGCTGAGTGTATTAATTGGAATTCTGCGAGGACTGCGTGTATGACAGCAGAAGAGGGTAAGCTTCAAGAAGACGGGACGCGCTCCAAAGACACATCTGTTGGAGCTTGTACACACTGATGTGTGAGGACCGGCACAGGTATTATTTCTTGGTGGCTTACGTTATTTTGTTACCTTTATTGATGATGCTAGTAGAAAACTGTGGGTCTACTTCTTAAAACATAAATTTGATGTATTTGATGTATTTAAGAAGTGAAAAGTTATGGTAGAAAATGAGACAGGTAAAACAGTAAAGTGTCTCAGATCTGACAATGGGGGAGAGTATTGTGATAGAGGTTTGAGGAGTATTGTGCAGCAAATGGAATCAAACATCAGAAAAATGATTCCAGGGACACCACAGCAGAATGGTGTGGCTGAATGCATTAACAGGACCATCCTTGAGCGGCCAGGAGCATGAGGTTACATGCAGGGTTGCCCAAGACTTTTTGGGCAGATGCTGTGAATACTGCCGCATATCATCAATAGAAGTCCCTCAGCACCATTGGATGGTGGGCTACCAGAAGAAGCGTGGACTGGAAAAGAAGTGAACCTTACATATCTCAGAGTGTTCGGTTGCACTTCATATGTTCACATTGATGCAGAGCACAGAAACAAGCTGGATGCGAAGTCCAGGAGGTGCACGTTTATAGGCTATGGGCAACATGATTTTGGCTATAGGTTCTGGAATGCAGAAAACAGAAAAATCATCAGAAGCAAGGACATAGTCTTTAATGAAAAAGTGATGCATAAGGACAGTGTGCAGGAAAATAAGGCCGAGAAAAAGGAATTCGTAGAGTTGAAAGAGTTACCGGACATGGGTATTACAGTGCCACAGGATGAGGCAGAGCCGCATATACCAGTTGTAAGGAGGTCTACTCGGGAGAGGAGACCCACGGTCCGATACTCATCCTCCTTACATTATCTACTACTGACAGATAATGATGAGCCAGAGTGTTTTGAAGAGGCGTTACAGTCAGATATACGGCTTAAGTGGGAGCAGGCCATGGATGATGAGATGAACTCTCTTGAGTCTAATCGTACATAGGAGCTAGTCACTCTACCCAAGGGTAAGAAAGCTCTTCATAACAAGTGGGTTTACAGACTGAAGGAGGAGCACGATGGTTCGAAACGGTACAAGGCCAGATTGGTTGTGAAAGGGTTTCAACAAAAGGTAGGTATTGATTTCACTGAAATATTTTCACCGGTAGTGAAAATGTCTACGATTCGCATAGTCTTGAGTATAGTGGCTTCAGAGGACTTACATCTAGAACAGCTAGATGTTAAGACAACCTTTCTTCATGGGGACCTTGAAGAAGAGATATATATGCATCAGCCGACAGGATACGTGGCACCAGGTAATGAGAACAATGTGTGCAGACTGAAGAAGAGTCTATATGGCCTGAAGCAGGCCCCGAGGCAGTGGTACAGAAGTTCGATAGTTCATATCGGAAAAACGGTTTTAGGAGATGTCATGCAGACCACTGTTGTTACTTGAAGAAGTTTAATACGTCATACATCATCCTTCTTCTGTACGTTGATGATATGTTTGGCTGGCTCAAGCATGAAGGACGTCTCAGATCTCAAAAGACAATTGTCTAAAGAATTTGCCATGAAGGATTTAGGAGTTGCAAAACAAATCCTAGGCATGAGGATAAAGCGTGACAGGGAAAACAAGAAATTAGTTTTGTCACAGGCAGAGTACATAGCCAAGGTACTTGATCGATTTAATATGGGAGGTACTAAGCCGGTTAGCACTCCATTAGCCAACCACTTCAAGCTATCTAAGGAGCAAGGTGCAAAGACGCTGGGAGGAACAGGACTACATGGCTAAAGTCCCATACGCGTCAGCTATGGGAGTCTCATGTATGCTATGGTGAGCACGAGGCCAGACATTGCTCAAGTAGTGGGAGTTGTTAGCAGGTTCATGAACAACCCCGGGAAGGAACATTGGGAAGCTGTGAAGGATCCTTAGGTACTTGGTAGGTACTAAGGAAGTAGGGCTGTGTTATGGTGGATCGAAAATCAAGTTATCAGTACGACAGAAGCAGATCGAATATGTTACGGCTACAGAAGCATGCAAGGAGATGGTGTGGATGCAAGGTTTTATGGAAGACTTGGGTAAGAAGCAAACAGATTGCAAGCTGTACAGTGACAGTCAGAGTGCAATACACTTGGCTAAGAATTCAGCCTTTCATTCAAGGACTAAGCATATTGCCATCAGATAGCACTTCATACGTTCGTTACCGGAAGATGGATCGATTGCTATGGAGAAGATTCATACAAGTGAGAATCCTGCGAATATGCTGACCAAGGAGGTCACAAGGGAGAAGCTGAAGCTCTGTTCAGCTTTGATTGGTTTCAGGCTTGAAGACGGGGAGGTGGTGCACTCCGGATGAAGAAGACAAAGGTTTAGGGAGATGTGTCTCCAAGTGGAAGATTGTTGAGAAGTGGAGCCACATCTGGGGCCGCCCACGACTAGTCGAGGTTGCGCGGATTTCGTGTCGCAAGTCCTTTCGCAACTGGGATGCGAAAGGAGTTTCGCGGATTTCGTGTCGCAAGTCCTTTCGCAACTGGGATGCAGAAAGGGAAGTTGCCAAAACTATAAATTGGGGTCCCTAGGGCTATTATAGGTTAAGGTGAATTCTAGGAAATTATTTTAAGGTGTGGGCAAGGGATTTTCTCTGTACTTCCAAGGGAGAGGTTAGTATATTGCCTTGTAATCTTCGTTTCTCTTCATAGTGGAATTTTGCATCCGTGGTTTTTTACCCTAGTTTGGGGTTTTTCCACGTATATCTTGTCTTGTGGTTTGTTTTGGATTGCTTTGATTTATTTCTAGTTTATATTTCTTCCTGTCTATTGTTTGTGGGTGAGGCCTTAGATTGGATCTAGGCTCACTGCGTTGTTGGCGTGCTGCGCAACAGGAATAATGACTGGGCCCAAGCCTAAGTTTGTGTGTGGTATCTAATAGTTGGAGGGAGGATTTTCTATAATCAATAACGAGAGCACTATATATATATATATATATATATATAATATATATATATATATATATATATATATATATATATATATATGGAAAAGGTACCATGCGCTAGAGCTGATTTTAACGTCACATGAGGTTGAGTTGTGTGGGCCCTACCGTGATGCATTTCAAAACATCTACCCCATCAGTCAGATGCACCATTCCATCGTGGGCCTAGGTCTCAAAAATCAAGTCAATCTGTGACTTCTGTGGGCCACACCACATACAGAAGTGGGGAGGAACTGTGCACCATTAAAACATTCATAACCATTTTTGAGGGCCCACCGAGATGTGGTTTGCAAATCCAGCCCATCCATTATGTGTGTTCCACTTGAATGAGGGTTTAGACTAAGTTTCAAGTGCATTCAAAACTCAGGTAGGTCCCACCAAGTGCTTTATATGTTTTAATGGTGTCTTTATATAATTTTAGATGGTATGGCCCACCTGAGTTCCATATACGTCTGATTTTTGAGATATCCCATAATTTAAAGGGTACCCATCAAATGCACGGTGTTGATGGTCAAAACACATGACGGTGGGGCCCACACAACTCGACCTCACGGGAGCTTATCGTCAGCTCGAGCGCATTGTACCTTTTCCCATATATATATTATATATATATATATATATATATATAGACTTTATTAAAATCACTTTCATATTCATCAAACAAGCATATTTATCCGCAGTTGAAAATAAACCGCGGGAGTTAAAAAAGAAGAAGAAGAAGAAGAAACTTTGAAGAAGTCGGATGATGACACACCAGATATTAAGCATTGAAAAACTGTACCGGTCACATCGAAATTGGGCCGTACCGGACCAAACCAGGTTTATACGACCCGAACTGGTAAGCCTATAAGGCTGCACGTTTTTTGGGTCTATAGTCATGTGGTTGTCAATTTCCATATGTGGTCAACCATCTGAACTCTTCATCAAAACGGTCGAGGAAACCAATGCCCTGCAAAAGGCTTGGTCCAAAATTTCGGTCAGACTATCACGTGTTCCAACACACGTTTCCTGATTTTGACCGTTCATTCTGTTGGGCCATTTTTTGTGGAAGGGGGTTGTCATGGTACATTGACGTTGACATAAACGAGTTATGTGGGCCCACTATAATGTATGTATTGTATCCATACTGTCCATTCATTCTGTGAGATCATTTAAGGGAATGGGTCTAAAAATGAAGCAGATCCAAAGCTCATGCAAACCACACACATAAAGTAGTGGATAATGATGCCCACTATGTTGAAACTTTTCTAGGGCCATCATGATATTTATTTGCCACCCCGCCACCCAACATGTTTATAAGGTCACACAGATCTAGATGAAGGGAAAACACAAATATCCATTGATCCAAAATTTCCAATAGCTCTCACGAAGTATTCGTCAGTGGTTGTCATTGCCCCACTGTTGCTGTGTTCTTGAGCTTTGGATGTACCTCATTTTTTAACCCGTGTCTTAAAATAATCTGAAAAAATAGATGGACAGTTTGTATATAACACGTAGAAGAAACACTACACCTAGGTGTCAACACGGAAACTTTGTTATAAATTACTGATTTTCCTTATCGAATGGGGACTACATCATGGTGGGGCCTGAAAAACTTGGTGACGTCGACAAACTGCGTAGGTCAGTCGTGTGTGGCGCATCACGCAATCCGCTTCCATTATTATTGGGCCTTAACATGATAACATTGAATGATCCTATCTGTCTAATAGCTGGATTGTTTTATTTTTGTGTGCCGTTAAACAAGTTGAACCGGTCAGTGGTCTATAATAGGAATATAAATGTGCGGTGGAGATGATGGCAACATCATACCATTGAAATTGTGAAATTTCTGAAAGATTTCACTCTTTGACTTCTCACCCTCTCAGCTGTCTACTCGGTGGAACGAATGGAAAAGCATTTCGACAAGAACAGCACAAATCCCTTTTCACGGCAACTTAATTCAGTGTTTGCTATAATGGATTAGGATGTATTATTATTGGATATGTTGGGATTTTAGCCTTTGGACATGAGTTCATCTTCTAATGATCCAAACCATCCAATAGATGGGCCAGCTAAAACTTGGATAGGGTATATACCGAAGTAGATTGCATGGTGTGCAGATGTGGATTCCCTGCGAAAGCCTTTGGTGGGGCTACCGTGATGTTTGTGAGAAATCCACCTGTCCCATGCATTTGGAGAACTCATTTCAAGACATGTGACCAAAAATAAAGTGGATTAATACTCAAGTGGGCTGAAAGGAAACGGTGGAATTGGTGGCCACCGTTTGTAACATTCGTAGGGCCACAGTTTCAAAATGACCTTATAAGCGAATCCGATGGCATATAAACATCAAGGTAGATCAAGGATGGTTTCAACTGTAGGAAACTCTTTATCGGATTTTTCTTCTGACAGGGTGGCCTTGTGTTTTGGATCTATCTGATTTTTTTGTCTCATGTCTTGAAATAATATGGAAAAACGAATGGATACGTGGATTTTTCATAAACATCACGTTGCCCTGCCTAGCATCCCGGAGGAGGAACTTGCTGTGAAAACCTTAAAGCAGGAAATCCTTGTCCGTGGTGGCAGACTTTGATGGTGGGTTGACCTCACCCGGATATGTAAGGCCCTCCATGATGTATGTATTATATCTATACCGTCAATCCATCTTGCGAGGTCATTTTAGGCTATGAGCCCAAAATTAAGGTAGATTCAAACCTCAAGTGGACAACACCACATAAAGCAATGGAGATTGAACACCCACCATTGAAAACTTCTTAAGGGGATGTTTCGGATCAAGTTGATATTTGTATTTTTCCTTCATTGGTCTGTGTGACCTTATGAACAGGTTGGATGGTAAATAAACATAATGGTGGGCCCTGTGAAGGAGTCAACGAACTGGTTTTATTTTTTTTAGTGTTGCGCCATTTCAACTTTAGATTTACCTAATTAATTTTTAGGGACCATAGAACTTGGTGAAGTGAACACACCACCAAAGTCCAATCAATCCACTTCCATGTACAAAAATAAAAGTGCATTTATACAAATATTTTAACCATTTGATCATTTGATACTTTTCTTTTAAAATTTTCTTACTTTTATATAATTGAAAGGTTGAAATATTTCTATCTAGAAGATTTTCTAGATATCCTCCCTCCAACCTTCCGCAAAGGGATCTATAATATACATGGGATGTGCATTGCATCCTACCCCCCTAGGACGGTTATCCTTCCTGACAGGGCTCTGTGGGGCCTACCGTGATGTAAGTGTTTCATCCATGCCATTAATCATTTTTCTCAAATCATTTTAATGTATGAGACAAAAATTGAAGCACATCCATAGCTCCACTAACCACATAAAAGGAAGTTGTAGTGATGATGACACTCACCGTTGAAACCTTTCTAAGGGCAACCGTGATGTTATTTTTACCATCCACCTATTAATAAGGTTACGTAGACGTGGATGAAGTGAAAACACAAATATCAGCTTAATCCAAAACTTCTCCGGTTCCCAAGAAGTTTTTAATGGTGGAAGTTAAATCCCCACTGTAGTACATACAAGCCCTTTACATGCCTTATTTTTTGTCTCCTATATTAAAATGATTGGAGAAAAATGATTAATGGTGTGGATGAAAAACTTACATCACCATAGGCCCCACGGAGCCCTGCCCAGATGGATAACGGTCCGGGCGGGGGTAGGACGCAAATGGATTCAAGGTCATGGGATGTAGCACCGATTGTTGTGCGAGTGCATAGGTGTGTGCGAGTGCATATGTTAAAAAATGTATCTTGGTAGACGTCCCCTCCTCCGTACATGCACACACGCCCTGCACTCATGTCATAGGGGATTTCGCTATCTATGGATACTTAAAACTCAAGACCTTGTATTGAAACTCTTCAGAGTACCACTGAAGCATCATCATCATTATCTAAGCCTTATATCAACTAAATTAGAATCATCTATATGAATCATTTTCTACCATCCAATTTATCAAGAGCTATTTAATTCAACTAGACAGTAGCTCATCGAGACTTTTTGCTCACATCCATCTAGGCCTTTTTGTTTTTTTGTTTTTTGTTTTGTTTTGTACTTATAAATCCTACAACTTGTACCTGCTCACTCTTTTTAACTAGTGTAATTCTTAGTCTCCATCGTGTAATATGTATGAGATGAGCCATTAATCTAGTAGGCCATGTCCTATACCTTCCATAGTATAATAATCAACCCAATCAAGTAATCAAGTGGCCACTTGTACATGTTGAACATGGACTTCAATCCTTAGGAACCGTTCATCGATTCACCACATGGGTGTAGAACCTGTCTGGCTTGGCCCTATTCTCTTTAGCCCTGGTCCTAGCTGGCCACGTCCTTAATCAGACTGAAAAGGCCTTGGCCAGCCATAAAAAGATGAGTTAAGTGATCGAAGGTTTTAGAATATCCTTCGTCCATGATAAAACCTATGTATGAACGGTAGGGATCAATGCACGAGGGTAGCCATTATAACAATAGCTGATTTAATGATTAGGTCAAGCCAACAGTCTAGGTGAGCCATTCACCACTGGCCATGACCCGAACATCTAGCATGTATTTCAAACATCGACCTTGCCCTAATGCCAAGTTTAGGAGCCCCTGGTAGAGCTGGGCATCGAGTTGAGTCGAGTCAGATTGAGTTAGGGCTGACCTGACTCAATCCGGTTTTGAAATAGGCCTGACCTAAACTTTAAACAACTCATTACTGAGTTCAACATGTCTGACCCAATCCAAGTCGGAGTCTGACTTGACCTAATTCGGACCGAGTCGGACTCAGTCACAAGTACTGAGTCAGGTCGAGTGCAGCGGGTATCCACCGGCTGAAATCACAACTCAAAACTTAGATTCGCTTTTCAGAATTGCTGCCTCGTATAAGCCGCACGTCATATCAAATTTGAAACAGTACTATATTTGACTTTGTTTTATTTTATATATATATATATATATATATATATATATACACACATGAGTTGAGTCAACATTGAGTTGGATTTCGGGTTGAGTCGAGTTGAGTTACCGGGTGACTAAAACTCAACTTGGTTTAAGTTCGGATTGAACAAAGTGAACTTGGTTAAGATCAACTGACCGACTTGGTTAGGATCCAGTCAGATCCGAACAAATCGAATTTGAACGAGTTGGATGAGTCGAGTTTGCCCAATCGAGTCATCCGGTACCTAGCTGTAGCCCCAGCCCTATATAACGGTAGCTGGTTTAATGCTGAGATAGGACCAATGGGCGGGTCGAGCCATTCATCATTGGCCACGGCTCAACCAAGTTGGGAGGTTTGAGCCAGTTTGACATGATAGCCCTAAGGCCGAGTTTAGGAGCCGGGCCCTTACCCTACGGCCCTGATCGAACAGGTCTGGCCAGACTTTTGGAGCATGGCACACATATAGTGGTGCCATGCACCAATCAATTAATGGTCCTGCACGCCAGGGAAGAGTAGGATTTGGACGGTCACTCGTTCCCGTTTCTAGTAATTTTGTCGGTCCGTATCAATGACGTTGATGACTGCCACGTGGCATCTGGAAATATAGGGACGTGCCTTTACGCGGATTGCGTACTACCCCCGCCCGTCCCTAGCTCCGAACGGGCAGTTCTGTGGGCGGGCCACCGTGATGTATTTGTACATTCAAACCGTCTATCCCTTTTCTAAGATTATTTTAACGCATCAAAACAAAAATGAGGCAGATCCAACGCTCAAGTGGACCACACCACAGATAACGCTTGCATTTAATGTAACTGACATTTAATGCTTTGTGCATTTTAATGCAACCAAGTTTATTATTTGGTGTGGTCCACTTGAGCGTTGGATCTGCCTAATTGTTCTCTTCATGCCTTAAAATAATCTGAAAAAAGGGATTGACGGTTTGGATGTACAAATACATCACGGTGGAGCTAGGGACGGGCGGGGATAGTACGCAATCCGCGTTATATGGTCAGCTACTAAATCTTTCGTTCACCGGCTCTAATATTTTAGCCTATTTGCGATGAATATCCGACCGAAAGGGAAATCAGAACTCTCCTCTTTCTTTGAAAAGTCCACGCTCGCGGTTTTTTTACCATTTTTTCAACAGCAGTGACTCAACCTCACACGTTTCAAATGCATGTAGCAATAGCCCAATTTTTGTGCCAGATCACAGATGGACCATCACCAGCATCGTACAATCTTTGACCGTCTGATAATGGCACTTGAATCTAGACCGTTTACCAGTTTCTTTATGGTGCTAATTTGATGGAAAACCAATTGGATGGTTCTGATTTTCAGTCAATTTGATTCTATACATATGCATTATCCACAGTGGACTGCAATTCGCAATTTACACCATACAAGCAGGCGTGTGGAGATGAGTTGCTCTTAAAATGGTGGCAGACGCATTTTGGGGTAGCCACCTTTCAAGAATCAACCGCTGTTTTCTTCAATCTAAAGCGGGGAATCTCCTCTGGTAGTTCACCACCATTTTGAAAATGGTGGCGGCTCATCCTCCTCACATTGGTTCTCACCAATTTCCATCCAAACCATCTAAACCATGGGCCACATCATAGAATGATCTAAAATCACACCAACCAATCAATCCTAAGCATCCAATTCATAGCTATCAAATGAATGATTAAACATAAAATAACAAGTACTCGAAATTCCAAAATCAAAACAAGATCGTCTGTACAATATTCTCCGTGTAATTTTTGAATTATGGTCCATCCACAATTGAGTAATATATTTGGGCGATGTGGATCGTCATACAGCTATGTCATGGCCCATGGATACAATTGAAGTGTCAAGAGCATCGTTTAAAATGGTGGTGAACAAACATAAGAGCTTAAACGACCCAACTTTGAATTGGTCCCTTCATATTTAGACTTCCATCTCCCTCTCTTTTAGATCATCCATCTATGTTTCTCCTTTGCTCCAAAACCATGAATACCATTTATTCTCCACAAAAACACAAATATAGACATAGAACAAATCATCCCTTATTTCCATCCTCCCAAATGCAATCGCATCACTTATCTTCCATCTTTTCCTTCTCCTTCTTCTTACTTGTCGTCCATGTGCCCACTTCTTCATCCCAAGCTGATAATCCATACGACATATGCGCGCCCTTCAACTTTCGATGCGGAGAAAGCAACTACACTATCGAATACCCATTTTTGGTCGATGGACGTTCCGAGCTATGTGCCTTCCCAGGTTACAATTTCACTTGTCAAGACAATTCACTTATGATACAGATGCTATCAGAGACATACATTGTTAAGAATATCGATTATCAAAACAATATCCTAAGGATAGTAGACAAGGATTTCGTGGACCAGACGTGTCCAATATCAACTAATACAACCATCGAATACGGCTACTCCAATCCTAGTGATCAAGTTCGGAACCTGACCTTGTACTACAATTGCATCACCTCCATTGAGCCATCGGGATTTCGCCGACTTCCTTGCTTCACTGAGCCTAACAAGTATGCCTTCTTCACAGTCCAGACCGAATTCGACATGCCTGATACATTTGCAGATTGTGCTATGAGTGTCATTTCAATTCACGAAACGAATGTTGGTCGACTTGAAGATGATCCAAGGGTGTTCAGGGATGTTTTACAAGATGGTTTCAATGTGACGTGGATCGTCGGTGCCATTTGGTGCAAGCAATGTGTCAACTCAGGAGGGCGCTGCGGATTCAGGGAAGGCCTTTATGCAGAGCCTACCTGTTATTGCAAGGACGGAGTACATACGACCCCGTGCCCAGTTATAGGTATGTCTTCTTTATCCGCTTAGATCTTGAAATGGCCAAATTTACATCTTCATTTGGAAATTGAGAAATGTTCTTTCTTTTCTCTTCTTCTAATCTCAGTTATTTTATGTTAACTTCTTTTGGAATTTTTATAGGCTTTAATAGCATAATAGTAAAATATAGTGAAGTTACGCTTTAATATACTCATTTTAGGTAATTTTCCATTAACTTCTTATGAAAGATTTCTCAGTATGTAAGAAGAGTTGCCAATTTTGGTAAATTTGCATGATAATATCATTAAGGAAAATGCTGATTTGGGGGGATACATCCAAATCAACACTAGGATAACTTTGGAACCTACTAATTCTTACCTCACTTCGGCTTTGGGCAAAATAATAGAACAAATGTTGATTTGAGTGCCTTGAAAAGACTAAAACACAAAAAATGAGAGGTAGGGGGTGGGGGGGGGGGGGGGGGGGGGGGGGGGGGGGGGGGGGGCAAGAAGAAACGAGGCATATGAATTTATGTGGTTCGACAGTATATTTATTTTAAGGAGCAACAACACCCTGTATATATGAATGCGCACGTTAAAAAAGCAAGAGTGAGGCTGTCTCCTAGCAGAAGACGTCCCTGCTACGTAACAAGGTGTGCACCCAAATAGATTTTAGGATAACATATGTTGATAAATGATGAATTTATAGGTAGATACGTTAGAGTCTTTTTTTTCTTTCCACTACATATAGCAAAGGCAGCCCAAAAAAAAAAAAAAAACAAACCCTCAATCAATCTTTTTTCCGAAGGGCTAAAACATTTGTGTTAGCAAAGGACATGAGAATGATTCTTAATAAAAACAAAACACATTTGGATGACTTAGCTAAGTATGGTTGTGTGATGATATTTCTTCCCTTCTACAACAAGAAAAACTTTAACACTCTTAATGGAGTTACAATATGGTTGATTCTCAGACACTAAGAAAATGTATGTGTGGTATATAATCGACTTAAAATAAACAATATAGTAGTCGGCCTTGATTTAGATGGCCCTTAATAATAAAAAGAAAGGTAAACTAGTTCTATCATGTAACTGGCTGATTAGTGGATATTTAATGAATGTTCAAGATCGCAATAACCAATGGTCTAAATTCAACAAGTAAATACTTATTAAACAAATGGTATAATGATTAAATTAATCTAAACATTAGAAGATGAGCTATATATTTAGTGGTCCTCATTTTCCAACTGAATCCCGACACACTATCATTTATATGGGCCCAAGCTCACCCTATAAATGGGTGAAGCCACTTGACCTAACCCGTCGATGTGTGTCACCATCATCTAAATCTTATCCCAACTAAGTGGGTTGGCCCGCAAACTCTATTATCCTAATTCCATCGAGGGATATTACTTTCAATTAGATCATTGTCATGATGCTAGAATTTGATGTAGAGTGGGTTGCAAATGTATTCTTGGCAAGTTAGACCAAATGAAGTTTGAATGGAGTCGGATGTAGTCTGCTAGATCCAAGCCCGGTCTTATGCAGGCATGACATAATTGGCCCCGCGTGTCTGGATCAAATAAATTCACTTTGGGCAGAAAGAAATTGCCATTCAAAATTTAGACCGTAAAATAAGTGTAACTTTTGATCTTGGTATTGTCACATAATGCGTAACTCATCAATCTTCATGTAGCAGGCCATCCAAGGTCCCTTGACATCGCAGCAGGTCGTGTCAATCCGTTTTATGAGAAAACGCATCATTCCTGTTCAAAATTGTGGTTTAAAAAATACTTACTATTTTAAGTAATTTTTAAATTTATCGTATCTTCTTCATTTTAGAGTTCTAGCTTTTCATTTAACCATGTTGGTAATCTTCCAAGAAGATTGACTAAGAACTTTTTGTTTTTTTTTGTAGACGAATTTTAGAGTTCTAGCTTTTCATTTTAGAGTTCTAGCTTTTCATTTAACCATGTTGGTAATCTTCCAAGAAGATTGACTAAGAACTTTTTGTTTTTTTAAACTTAATATTTCGAGTAAGTTCTATTATAGACGAATTAGGACTTCTATTAGAGTTTTAGTATTCCGTATAAATAGTGCTATTGGTTATTCCATAATTATAATTGAATAACACCATTTCAAAATTTTCTTTTTTATCTTGTGGGTTCAAAACTAATCTCATGAATTCAAGGTTTTTCTTACTCAAGGATGACAATGATCTTTTTGTTATTGTTTAATTCATGTGCTCTTCTCAATGTTGAGTTACCAACCTAACCTAATTCTCTTCTAGATGGGCTTAATCTAACTCTCCTCTATATGGGCTTAGGACCATTAAAGAGAGTCCAAAACCACTGCAGATGTTTAGGTTGATTATAATCATTAAGTAATTGTCGATGGATGTATGGACTGCATTATTTTTCGTATGCAATTGAAGTAGCCATACCAGAAGGAGACATTCTGATAAAAGCAGAATTACGAAAAAATAACTAATTATTTTTCGTCTCCGGCCAAACACGGCCTCGAGTTAAATTGACCAACGGTCCATATTCAACCTACGTTTTGTGAGCACACCAAGTTAGACAACTGTCCTGAGTTTTGACCAAGACATCTACCTGTGGCCAACCTCTTTCAAACATGTGCCATATTCACAAGTGCGCTTACCTGCGGATGGACGGCTCTATGTGTACATGGACTTTGCAAAACCTCTGAATGAAAGCTGGGGAAACGGTTTGGCTGATGGCCCCAACACCAACGTGCTAGCTGGTGTCGAAGCTCCGTGGGATCCACCATTATGTATGTATTCTATCCACGCCGTCCATCCATTTTTTCAGATCATTTTAGATATCCATCCCAAAAATGAGGTAGATTCAAAGTTCAAGTGGACCACACCACTGAAAACAGTGGGAATTGAATTCTTACCATTGAAAATTTCCTAGGACTCACCATAATGTTTATTTGTCATCCAATCTGTTGATTAAATCACATAATCCTGGATGAAGGGAAAATACAAATATCAGCTTGATCAAAAAATTCTGTGGTTCTCAGGAAGTTTTCAACGGTAAATGTTTCAATCCCTACTGTTTCCTGTAGTGTGGTTCACTTGAGCTTTGGATAACCCTCATTTTTGGACTCATGCCCTAAAATGATCTTGAAAATGGATGGACGGCGTGGATAGAACACATACATCATTGTACGGCTCGCAGAGTTTTGGGTTCACCATCCAAACCGCGTCTACTGGCTGGTAGTTGCAGTCACACCCGAACTTGACGCGTCGGGAAGCTGCCGCCACATCCTAAAATATCAAGGGAAGTGGGCCCACTTGTACGGATGATGATGTGATCCGTCCATTGGCGTTTTCCTATGGATGACTTCTCTATCCATTGATCAAAACCTAATGTCTCAACCATTTGTGTGGGCCCCACGACTGCATCAGCCATTGTGTGGCTCTTAAAATAAGTAACCTATTCTTTCAGCATGCCATGTGGCATCTTTTAGACGACTGCTGCGTCGTCCCTTCACCGGTAACGTGTAGTCAATTTCTAGAATTAGATACGAATATGGTGTGCTTTTGTCACACCTTCTCAGAAGTCTGCCAACTGGTACACATCTGCCTCACACGTGGCACACGTTTTTGTCAATCCAGACGGTCCAAATCTTAGGCTCCATTGTGTGTGGAGCATAAGTGGTAATCACACCGATCGGATGATCGTACCCGTCCAGCAATTAATGACTAAGAGGAAAACGGTGAGCAGTCAAAATCTTAATAAGCATGGATTGAATTACGATGTGGCGGACGATTTGAACGGTGGGATTGATTTACATGTATCCCCACGTGTGCGTTGCATGGGATCGATGACAAACGCACACTACAGGCTGGCCAAAATATAATATAAAGAAAAGTCTTTTATTTATCATTTGAAAATTCATAGCCAACTATTCAACGGTCCAGGCCATTCAAATTCATATCTCTCTCATCATCTTCATCTACTTCTTCTTCTTCTGCTGCTTGTTGCTCTTCACTTTCATCAAAGATCATCTTATCATCATCCTAAGTTGATATGAAAAGAGATTTTGAAAATTCCATATTCCAATATCTCCCATTCCTCCTCATCTTTGTCTCAATCTCATTCTCCAATGGCCAACCCGACTGCGCTCCTTCTCCAATCAATTGTGGAGAAATAAAAAACATCAGCTACCCATTTTGGACGGCGGGCCACTCGCTCAACTGCAGACACTCAGGATTCGAACTCAGATGTGAAGATGATACCCCAAAAATCAAAATCGGGTCCCGGACATATCGAGTTAACAAGATCGATTATGATGACAGGAAACTAAGGGTTGTCGATATGTATTTCATAGGAAAGAAGTGTCCTCAGCCGTCAATCAATGCAACGGTCGACTTCTCTCTCTTCGAATATGCTTCCGATGATTTCAATCTCACTTTATACTACGATTGCTCTCCCTCCAATATCCCGAACTTTCCTTCACTTCCTTGCCTTACTAATGTTTACTACGTAATCAAGGCTGACCCACTTCATGTCCCTGAACATTTTCGAAGCTGCATGGTTAGTGTGATTCCACTTCATGAATCGGTTGCGGGCCTCTTGAAGGATGATCATCTGTCGACTTATGGGGATGCGTTGAAGGAAGGTTTTGATTTGAAGTGGACCGTCGATCTTCCGAAGTGTACAGATTGTGTCCGATCGGGTGGGAATTGTGGTTACAATTCGACTAATCCCACATGCACCAAGAGTAAGCATTTCTACTACCCCATTACTTTCTCAATTAGTTCTTTCTCTCTCTCTCCCGCTAGTGTGAATATTAGGCCACATCATTTATATGGTGGGCCCCACCTGATTGTCCTAGGAAGCTAAGAAGCTCAGTGATGCATGCATATCATGATATCTATATGGCATTCGCTCGGTACATCAGTTGCATCGGTTCAAAAAGTAGGTAGATATAAAACTCAAAGTGTGTAGTGAGAAATTAAACGTGCATCCACGAAACATTTCAGGCCTATTATCATCCAACCAATTTTATAAGATAAGTTGAATCTATCTTAATTTTAGACTATCGATCTAACATCACCATGTGGACCCCATGGTGGATGGAGCACAGCCCGAAATTGTACCGATCGATTAGGTGCTCTTAACGGCCTGATTTTGCTACTGATGGCGAATGATTAGATGCGTTTGAACGCATGGTAATTACCATATGATTAGGGATGTGTGGGGCCCAACCCAAATGAACAATGAGGGATATGGGTGTCATAGAAACTTCGAGATGGAATGTTCAGATGCTCTCCATATGGATCATGGGATGCACCAAAAATCAAGATATTTCAAAATTTAGGTGGGCCACAACACGTGAATTTATATACCATAGTCATGACTATAAATTGCTCTTTGTGGTGTGTAACTTACAGAGTATTTGAACGGATGATTCTAGGGATGTACAGTTCTTATGAGTAGTCTCACCAGATCCACAGTTTTGATTTTGCATAAACATCACAGGTGGGCCCGCATAGCTGGAACCTATGTGTTCATTCCCTTTTTATCTGCGTCCACTTGATGGGCGAAATTGAATGGCTAAGATCGTACGATCATTATGAATTTCGGAGTAGGATCCATTCATACCGGGCCCGAAGTACACGTGCGTACGGTGCTACCGAACGAGTCATACCATGTGAG
The DNA here is from genome assembly GCA_021015155.1 of Magnolia officinalis. Classification (NCBI taxonomy): domain Eukaryota; kingdom Viridiplantae; phylum Streptophyta; class Magnoliopsida; order Magnoliales; family Magnoliaceae; genus Magnolia; species Magnolia officinalis. Next base: position 53,061,578 of record JAJHSJ010000016.1, read on the forward strand.
AATACGGTGAGGAAAGTGCTGGGAATTGCATCAGCATCACCATGATATCTGGAAGGTTAGGTGGTATCTTCATTGTTCTTAGACCCAGTCTCATCTCAATCAGACGGTTAGGATCATATCTCATAATCTCGTGAAATCATGTGAAGGGGTGATGGTCCTGATAGCCCATCAAAACGGAATCGTACGGTTCCGCGTCTACGTCTCCATCAGCGGTCGGTCTCAATCTCCACGTCACGCCTTTCATACCACCGGCAGCCATTGCTTTTTGGGTGTTTGTTTTACCTCTGACGCGACGCATGCTCCAGCGTACGTCCCCATTCACTGGGGACCACGTGCTGAGATAATCGGATGATTTGAACCGTCCATATTCTCTTTACTATCGTAAATAAGCTATTATCCCATAATTAGCCATTAACCCATAATTAGACATTGGACACGATCCTAAGCTTCGATTTTAGTTGAAATTGAGCCATTTAAAATTTTCTTTTCATTGTTCTAAATTCATTTAAACAGATATCGACGGTCATAATCATTCCCTGAGCGCAAGTTTATTAGACCGATGAGCGCGTTCAGATCATCAGACAGCTGACCACGTGGGATTCTTTCAGCGTGCCACGTGGCATCTTTTAGACGCTTGCCTGGGCGACTGCTGCATCATCCCTTGACCGGTAACGTGTAGTGAATATCTAGAATACGATACGAATACGGTGTGCTTTTGTCACACCTTCTCAGAACTCTGCCAACTGGTGCACATCTGCCTCACACGTGGCACATCCTTATGTCAATCCAGACCGTCCAAATCTTAGGCTCCATTGTGTGTGGAGCATAAGTGGATAATCACACCGATCGAATGATCGTACCCGTCCAGCAATTAATGGCTAAAAGGAAAATGGTGATCGCAGTCAAAATCTTAATAAACATGGATTGAATTACGATGTGGTGGACGATTTGAACGGTGGGATTGATTTACATGTATCCCACGTGTGCGTTGCATGGGATCGATGACAAACGCACACTACACTCTAGCCAAAATATAATATACAGAAGAAGTCTTTTATTTATCATTTGAAAATTCATAGACAACTATTCAACGGTCCCGTCCATTCAAAATTTTAAATCAATCCATTCAAATTTTTAAATCAATCCATTCGGAAATTTAATTCAATCCATTCAAATTCATCTCTCTCATCATCTTCATCTACTTCTTCTTCTGCTAGTTGCTCTTCACTTTCATCAAAGATCATCTTATCATCATCCTAAGCTGTTATGGAAAGAGATTTTGAAATTTCTATATTCCAATCTCTCCTATTCCTCTCATCTTTGTCTCAATCTCATTTTCCAATGGCCAACCCGACTGCGCTCCTTCTCCATTCAATTGTGGAGAAATCAAAAACATCAGATACCCATTTTGGACGGCGGGCCACTCGCTCAATTGCAGCCGCCCAGGATTCGAACTCAGTTGCGAAGCTGATACCCCACAAATCAAAATGGGGTCCCGGAAATATCGAGTTAACAAGATCGATTATGATGACCGGAAACTAAGGGTTGCTGATATGGATTTCATTGGCAAGAAGTGTCCTCAGCCGTCAATCAATGCAACGGTCGACTTCTCTCTCTTCGAATATGCTCCCGATGATTTCAATCTCACCTTATACTACAATTGCTCTCCCTCCAATATCCCGAACTTTCCTTCCCTTCCTTGCCTCACTAATGAGAGGGAAGGTATTTATGTTTACTACATAATCAAGGATGGCCCACCTCATGATGTTGCTGAACATTTTCGAAGCTGCATGGTAAGTGTGATTCCACTTCATAAACCGGTAGCGGTCCGCTTGAAGGATGATCTGTGGACTCATATTGGGGATGCGTTGAATAAAGGTTTTGATTTGAAGTGGACCGTCGATCTTCCGAAGTGTACGGATTGTGTCCGATTGGGTGGGATTCGTAGTAACAATTCGGCTAATCCCACAGAACCGATAAGAAATTGCGAAGGTCAACCAAATCATGCAACATTCACCAAGAGTAAGCATTTCTACTAGTACCCCATTAGTTTCTCAATTAGTTCTCTCTCTCGTGTGAATTTTGGGCCACATCATCTACATGGTGGGCCCCACCTGATTGTCCTAAGAAGCTAGGAAGCTCTGTGACGCCACCATAATATCTTCATGGCATTCGCTCCATACATCAGTTGCATCAGTTCAAAAATTAAACTAATACAAAACTCAACGTGTTCAGCACTATGATAATTTAAATATTGATGATGGGATGTGCATCCATGAAACATTTCATGCCTACGGTCATCCAACCAATTTTATCATATGAGTTGAATCCACCTTAATTTTAAGCTATCGTTCTAACATAAGCTAGCACATAGCTGATTGGCATATTAAATGTCACAAGAACAATAGGGTGGGCTTGACAGAGCTTTTTTATTACTAGGGCTACTTTCAAGAAATTAGAGTCCAACACAGAAATTGTTACGATCGTACGATTATTACGAATGTCGGAGTAGGATCCATCCATACTGGGCCCAAGATTTGGAGAATTTGGATTGAAGTACACGTGTGCACGGTGGTACACCATATGAGAAGACGCTGAGGAAAGTGCTGGGAATTGCACCACCTTGTTATCTAGAAGGATACGTGGCATCTTCATTGTTCTTATACCCAGTCTCATCACAATCAGACGTTCATACCACCAGCAGCCATTGCTTTTTCGGTGTTTGTTTTACCTCTGACGCGACTCATGATCCAGCGTGTGTCCCCATTCATTGGGGACCATCTGCTGAAATAATCGGATGATTTGAACCGTCCATATTCTCTTTACTATCGTAAATAAGCTATTCTCCCATAATTAGGTATTAGACACGATCCTAACCTTTGATTTGAGTTGAAATTGAGCCATTGAAAATTTTCTTTTCATTGTTCTATATTCATTTAAACAGATATTGACGGTCATGATCATTCCTTGAGCGCAAGTTTATTAGACCGATGAGCGCGTTCAGATCATCAGACAGCTGACCACGTGGGATTATTCGATGGGCGTGGACAGAAGCTGGATCATGAGTCGCGACAAAGTCAAGACGTACTCCTTTGCGTGTAGACTTTAGACGGACGCGTATTGCGCGGTGAACCCAACACCACGTAGCTACGTGGTGTAAGGACTCTGTGGGGCCTACCGTAATGTTTGTGTTTTATCCACGTCGTCCATCCATTTTTCCAGCACATTTTAGGTCATGACCTCAAAATTGAAGCATATCCAAAGCTCGTGGACCATACCATTAGAAACAGTAGATATTGAATACCTACCGTTGAAAACTTCCCGAGGGGTACAGAAGTTCTGGGCCAAGGGTATTTGTGTTTTCCCTTCATCCACGTCTGTGTGACCTTATTAAGGTGTCGTTGGATGAAAAATAAATATTACTCTTCAACTTTGAGATCATGCCGTAAAATAGATGGACGGCGTGGATAAAACAGATACATCACGGTGGGCCCCACATAGTTTTTACACCACGTAGCAAAATGGGGTAGTTCTTCGCCGCGCAATCTAAGTCCACTTTGGATAGCTAGGGCTTGCTTCTATTCTCGGGAAAGATTTCCATGATAGTTTATCACACCATCTAGAAAATGATGCTGGGTCTTCAACCGTACACAATGTATAGCTGTGAGCCAATCCAGACCGTTCAAATTGAAAACTCAATTGTCAATGGAGTCTATACCAAAAATTACAATAAGAAGATGGCATAAACCATCTGACTTCTCCATTGCAATCTGGAAACACACGACTTTACCTATAACCATCCATTTGATATCCTTTGTATGATGGATGGTTACGATTTCTTGATAGATGTGACTTTATAGATCTGCTCCACCAACACTATGCCCCTCAATTTGGATGGTCCGGATCACTGGATACAAGTCATCACCTTTTACAAAAGGGTGGCAAACTATCACAGAAGGCTATATCCATTTTTTCCCTAGTTTCAGTTCAACCACTGTCATCAAAGTCATCCTTTTGACTCCTACACCAAATCATCTTGACCCATCTTAAATTGGACGGTGATGATAAGATGGGGCCAACGTATGCAGCACGTGGCCCACATCATGTCACGTTTGAGGCAGGTGGTATGATGGATGACTCACCCACCACTCTATTGGGCCCACCCATTCCAACTTAATACCTAACCTAACCGAGTAAAACTTTGAAAATTATAAACAACGGTGGAATGCTTTCCTCGTGATTGTTCAATTTCCACTCACCTTCTACCTCCGGCAGCGTATGACAATCCATACACATGCACCTACTTACTGTACACGTGGCGTGATCTTACCTCTATAGATTCGGGATCGCCCTGATTCCAGGATTATTTGAATGGCTAAACTTTCAATTAAAGACAATCTGTTTAATCTCTTTTCATTTGTACCGTTGATTTCATGGTCATTAATCAGACTTTTTTCATTATTAGTTCTATTCAATATTTTGGTTCATGACCCATTCGTAGTGATTCATTGATTTGGACGGTTCATATTTAGGTAATTTTACGCAGAATACACATAGACAATGTTCATGTTTATGTAGGATGCTACTCCACCAGCGCCTCAACTACTTTCAACACCAAACCTGCCTGGCAGCCACTTCGTCCTCCAATGTCCAGAGAACAAGCAATTTGCTAATTACAACTCGTGTGTACTTCCAACATGTGCACTCTCACATGTGCACACCATTAGAAATGCTCATCAGACAATACCAACAATCCAAATAAAAGATCTAAAAACCAAGCCAACATGATGATCTGTTGGACCACTTCCTCGTAGAACGAAAAAAACCATTGAGATAAATTAATCAACGGTTGAAAATCTTTGTACATGTGCGGCTTACTTGATCACCATATTTAGCTAATTTTAACACATCTAATCTGAAAAGCGAGGATCGCGTGTTAAACGGATCCGATCTTATTCACATGTAGCTAGTCTCCTTGTTTTCAATTAGCCAATTAAAAATAATAAGAAAAAATATATAATATAAAATAATTCATTTCCCCCCAACCTGTCAAATTTTAATACTACTACTTGCATAACTTGCATAGAATGCTTATTGCATGTTTGGACATGATTCAAATTAAGAAATGCTACTATCACATTGGTAAGTCATTTGCATTTGTTTAAAAAGTAAAAATATTGCGTTTGCTTTTCCCATCTTAAGATAATCAGTCAAACATTTCATAGAAAACCATGCATAAATTATATAAATTAAATGATCCAATCCAACTATAAGTTAGTTTATTTAACAGCCATCAATATTCCAAACCATTGATTATATGATAAGGATTACATAGTAATCCATGACGGCCCATCAAATAGATAGCTTAAATTGTTAATTGGACTTAGTTTTGTGTAATCTGATCATTTTATTTATAGGGTATTAATTGGATGGTTAGAATCATCCCACTGGTGTGATTTTTTGTTGGTTGGCCATGGACCTAATAGACGGTCCAGATCAATCGATTTGATAGTCAAGTATCCGGACGCAGTCATGAGCACTATAACTTGTACTGCAAGAGAAAAAAATATAAAAAATTGAAAAACCAAGTCAAACCAATTACCGAATGCATCACCAAACGCAGCCTCCTTTTCTCCTGCATTTCTTCCCTCTTTCCTCCCTCTGTTTTCTTCTCCTTTCTCTTTCTAGCTTCTTCATCTTCCTTTGCAACTCTTGTTTCATCTCTCTTTCAATCTCTTTCTTCTTCTTCTTCTCGAATGAAAGGATTCTTCCCAATTGTTATCTTCTTCTTCTTCTGCTGTAGAAGAATAGCTCTTTCTACCGACCCACGATTCAAAGCTTGCGAGCCTCGAGAGTGCGGCAATGGCCTCTACATACGCTACCCATTTCGGATCCTTGACCAACCTTCCTACTGCGGCTACAAAGGCTTCGAACTCGATTGCAAGAACGGAAGGCCTGTCCTCAACATGTCCAACAACGATCATTACTACATCCAAAACATATTCTACGAAAACCAAACTATTCTGCTCGTAAACATGGGGTTGCTCGACAATGAAACATGCCTGAGACCGACTCACAATCTCACCGTCAAGAATACATATTTCAATGTTAGCTCTACAACCACCTACCTCTCCTTCTTCTTCAATTGCCTCATCTCACTTCCTGATCGAATTGACTATGAACGAGTATACACGATGGATTGCATGAACAATGCTGTCCGTCACTCTTATGCCACACTTGCTGATTATGAAACGGTGAATTTGATGAATTTCACCAATGATAATGAAAAATTGAGCTCGATGAGTTTTACTGAAACTTGTGAATCTTGGGCTACTGAACCGGTTAGAGCAGACCCAGAATTTCTTTATGGTTCAGAGGCCGGAAATTATTCAGAGATTTTGAAGACGGGGTTCGTTCTGGATTACTGGAGTGCTAGCAATTGCACTGAGTGTGTAGAATCTGGCGGTCGGTGTGGATATAATGATAGTATGTCTCAGATCATGTGTTTATGCCGTGATCGACCACAACTTGGGGCTTGCCCTGCTGGTAAGTCTCTGAGAGATAGTAGATTTTTTATTTTTTTTTTTTTTAAATTTTCTTTATTAAATTTTAATATAGGAAGAACAGAGTAGCGAAGCTGATGGGTCAGGTTCATTTGGGACCTACAGAAGCCCTATTCCAGCTGATTTATTGTCTAGCCTGTCTAGACCCAGCTCGAAATTCTGTTCCGAGCCTGAGTCTGTGATAGGCAGAGACAGGCCAGGACCCAGGTTCCATCCAAGCTGCAAATGAAATTGGGTCAAACCTGGCCTACTTACATTCGTGGAATGGTCCATCTATGGTGGGGGCCATTAGAGTTTCACTCACATGGTCCATTGGAGAAGTTGGATGGAAGTGAATCTGCTTACCATAGGAACATGTTAAAACTCGACGGCAAGTGTGACCCACTTGCTAAGCTTTTAAGAAATCAGTGGGGTCGAGCATGGTTCCGTTCCCATCACTACCCAATCCTAATCAAGTGATGATAAAGCCCATTACAGATAATTTCAATTAATGAATTTTGAGATAAAAATACTCAAATTAGAATCAGGTAAAATCCAAAATTGTGAAGGTTTTTGTTTCGTGTGAACTGATGCATAGAACAGAACATAAGCCCATATGCTTGTAAGAAGTTGATCACCTGTAATGGAGTCCTACCATCAGATCTTTGAAACATTTCATCCACATGTCTAACAGGCCAAAGGTCATTCATCTTTTTCTCATTATTTCATCTTAGAAGTTCATATCTTTCGTTTGAATTTTCAAAGATCTTACAGTCGAAAGCGAATGAGAAATATGGAATAAACTCCTCTTTGGACAAGAGCTATCAAAACATAAAAGTAGACCAGGACCGTTTCACAATTTTCCACATGAATTGCATCATTAGTCCAAATCAGAGAAGATTATGATGTGGAGGAGATTCATCTTTAGACAATTGATATCAATACAAGGAAAGAGACAGGGAGGAATTTAAAATATCCCAACCTACCTCCCACCATGCATGAGGCAGATGGGAAGGTGGATCAGGACTGTCCATCATGTCATCTATTCCACAGATAGCCTAACTATCACTTTCACCGACCGATCAGACGATGTGAATAATTTCTCACTATGGTTTTTAACATGATTACCATCCATTGTATGGACCTCTTGATGGACAGCCTCGATTGTGATCCATCTTCAATGTCACGAGTACAATGGAGTTAGGTAGGTAGTATGAGAATTCCAGGAAAATGGAATTGTACCAACGCCCATGGAAAAGTCACCTCCCCATCCAAGCCTTTACAAGTCTTTCAAGTCATCAATCAAAGTCATCACCCCAGTCAAACAAGAAAATGGACGTGACTTTAAAGAAATGTTAGAATTTATTTTCCTCATTAAAACAGAGAGGGCTCTGTATTTCTGTTGAATGAATTACAATTCATTCTATTTCAATGGCTGCTCCTTCAAATCCTTCCATCCTTCTCTCTTTCCTCTTCATATCTCAGCTTTCTACTCACTCAGCCAAAGAAGAATCTCATGCCCACCCAACGTGTCAGGCTTTTGGATGTAACAGAACAGACGAAAGCAGATTCCCTATCTCCAACTTCACCAGCCCTGAATGTGGGGTACACAGCATAAATTGTGATGAAGCAATAGCAAAGATCCAATTTGAAGAGCATGGAAGATGGTATGTTGTTAAAAGCATCTCCTACAAAAACAAGACGCTTGCAATTCAAGATGCCGAACTCAATGATCACTTGCATGATGACATCTGCGATTCCCTTGACGACTTTAGGTTGCCGTCCTCTCCTTCGAACTACTTCCAAGTTGTAAGCCCCAGCATCACCTTCTTGAAATGCAAGCGTGGTCATCATTGCCTCCCTCAAGATCACCCTAAGGAATTATTCAATTACACAAGCTGCAGAGCCTATGATCTCTATTACTCGCCCACGCTCCCGACTTCTCAGAATGACTGTTCTGTCATTAAGTTTCCTATGATGGTGTTTCCACCGCCTTTGGATCCGCATTGGTCAGATGACAACCTCTCATCTCTGTTGGATTGTGGTTTTGCTCTTAAATGGAGTCCTCATGCGGACTGCTGCTTCGCATGTCACACTCCTGATTCCAGTTTGAGTCATGGTAAAAGAATAGAAAATTGGGTCTGGTTGTTATAGTTTTGCAGCTAAGGATAAAGCAACTGAAAGTTCCATGCATCTCAAATTCTTAATCTAACATTACCACTCACATTTCTTAGAGCCTGGCCGACGAGTGGTTTTTAACTTTTAAGATCTTATACTTCTTGGAAAGAGATCCGTTATTAGTTGGCTTTCACTTGTATATGATCCTATTTACTTTGTTTTCCATTTTCTTTTATTTCACTTTGTACTTTGGATAGTCATGTTAAACAGACGGCATGATTTATGTTTTTCTTAACCTTCTATATGTTATGATTTTGCAGATAATGAGAAAAGAAGGAAGATAAGGAAAATAATAATAGGTATTATTCTTTTCAAATACCATCATCTTCTTTGGCTTCGTTTCCCGATTCATTAGAAACTATGCTTGTGTTTGCCTTTGAGGAAAGAGAAGCTAACACAATATATTGGTTTGGACCATTGGATAGGTGATCTACACCTTGTAATTCCCATGACACAAAATCCCTGCAATCAAGCAATCCTAAGTGACTTGGGTCAACAATCTAAAGATGGAAAGAAAAAATATAAACAAATAATCGACACCAGATGTCCAAAATTTATTGAATCAATTGTTCATGGCTGTTTGATACGCTGAACAGGAGGATGGCTTTTGGCTGTCGGAAACTGCTGATAGGTCCTAACCTATTGATGTTCATTGATATAACACATTGGATCATCATCTTAGTTGAATTCATGGTTTTTTCTTCAGAAGCACTGAAATCATGGATTTGAAAATGCAACAAAGGCTTTCCTTTACAGTGTGCAAGGTGCGCGCACACAATTTCTAAGTCCTTTCCCTTCTTTTCCAGGAGTGAGCGCAGGAGTCGGTAGCTGCATCCTAACATGCTTCCTCTTCTTCATCCGTCATCGGTACCATAAGAGACGCTTTGCCACTGCTTCAAAACTCCTCTCACGGTCCATCTCTTCAGACCCTTCTTCACAATCAGAGCTCGGCAAGGGGGGCAGCATCCTCCCAACCCATATCTTCACCTACAAGGAACTTGAAGACGCCACCAACAACTTCGATCCGTCTAAAGAACTAGGAGACGGAGGATTCGGCACTGTTTATCATGGTAAGCTCATCCCATCTTCTTAATAATTCAGATATATTCCATTGATTTGTTGTTTATGGTTTTGCTTGCTTAGAAATGTAGTAACTTCAGGACTTTGTTAAAGCCTACCCAACTGTCGGAACCTCTCTTCACACATGTGCCCATTGCTCCACATGTACTAGAACTGAGCCATTCATCTGCTGGGCCCCACAGTGTATATTCCCTGGACCTGAAACCAGGTCAGTACACTCATGAGGCAGGACACATGTTGAAACTTGACAATTGGAAAATTTTGAAACTGTCCACTGCTCTCATAGCATGCGGTCCACCTGATGAGATGACTAGCCTTTTTTGTGGGCTAATGGAGCTACAGGGTGGCCCACCTGATGAATGGATTAGATCTTATAATGTGTTTGTGTAGATGTGTCTGGGGTTAGGAATGCTCTGTATTTCAACAGAGCTCATCAACAAAAGGAAAGCAGTGTTTGGGGGTGTTTCCAACTGCAATTGGGTGGAATTGACATTTCCAGGAAAAACAGTTTGTTCGTGCTTCCAA
>JAJHSJ010000016.1:53072002-53152843 GCA_021015155.1 Magnolia officinalis
GGATATGTCAGGACAGGAGTAGTTAGGTATAATTGGGTTGGATTAGTTGGGTCACGTTGGGTCAAGTTAGGTTCGGTCAAGTTGGCTCAAGTATAGAGGAATTTTATTTTATTATTTATTTATTTTAGCTTGTTAGTACACCCACTGTCAACTATAGAGGAATTTGAGTGCTTCATGTTAAACACCTTAGGTTGAAACTTTGGTTTGGTTAGGTTGCAGTTGGGTCCTTACTCTTGCTCCGGTGGTAGACTCTCGGGAGTTCCAACACCTGGTCAAGGGTTGAGTACCCATAGGTGGTGAAATCCCACTACGGCGTGAGTGTGTGGGGTGTGTGTGTGCGTGTGTAAAAAAAAAAGTTGCAGTTGGGTCCTCCTGTGGTCCGATTGGGTTTGGATTGACAACCAAATGTAGGTGTGTGGGTCACCCGAGCAGTAGGTTATTTCAATTTGTGATCTTCATTGTATGGCCCACCTTTTACACCATCATATTCGAACGTTTCTCCCAAATAAAACCTTTCCATCGTACAAGCAATAACTTTAAAACATGTGGTTAATCACGATTTGACTCGGGAGAGTTTTAAAGCCGAAGTACAACCAAAACCATATCAAAAGAGGCTTTATATCCCCTTAATCTAATCTTAATCAACGAAGGTGGGCCATCTATTCGGCTAATGCGTTAGGATTTATAAACAAACACATACGTGTGAGCATGATTAGGTAATCTAAGCCATTGAAATGGTTAGATAAATTCCCATTAAAGGCATGTAGCTAGCTACAGTTCAAGAGAAACATACAACTACAGCCCACATTGAGCAGCCGAGGGGCCAAAGGGTGGATGGCCAGAATCACCCAACAGCAGGGCTGTCAATTACAGGGACCTTGACCTCTGGGCACCCAATGGATTTAACCTAATTTTAATCCACCCGGGTCCAATTTCTTAGACCCATTTAAAAATTGAGTCAGGTTCAGGCTTACCATTTTTGGACCCAGATAAAAATCAAGTTTGGGCTTACTCCACCGTGTTAGACCCAATTAAAATGGGTTGGGTCCGGTCTATATATGTTGGGTGTGGTTAATATCAAATGTTAAAGTTCCTTGATATATATTGAAACACTATCCTTTAATGATTCCAAATTTTAGAATAATTGATTATTTCACATGGTAATAAAGCAGAATGCCTTTTACCCTTGTCAGTGGAATATATTGTTTTGCAACTCAGGCACCCTATTAAAAATCAAGAGTGAATTTCTCCTCTTACTTTATCGCGTGGCATGCTTAATTTTTGCATTGGGCTGATTTCCGGGCCTTAGAGGTTTAAGAGGTGACAAATCTAATGGATGGATTGGATGTCATGGACATACCACGTGAGATCAATTCTCAAAGGATTCTTACAAGCTCTCATGAGAATTGGTTCCAAGAAGAAAATTACTCAATGGCAATGACTTTGGTAGCCCACTCAACCTAATGAGCTAAACTCTGCTTTGAGCTGGCTTAAATCACTTACCAGCATGAATTGTGGGCTGGGGTTGGGCCTCACATACATGCCATATCAATTTTCAGATCGGGCTTCGGCTCAAGTCATTTTAGTCCAACCCACCTTGACCCAGCCCACTCGGACCCAACTTTATATGTACATATGTTATATTATATGCGTATGCTATTTTAATACTCTCCTATCCTGAATTGGACCATTGGTTTCATTATTCTAAAAATGTTTATTTCTTTTTGCATGTGTGACCCACTTAATAAATGAATAGGATGGAAAGATTCAAGAGAAAATAGGGATTAACTTTTCGGCAGGGTTAGGGCCTGCCTCCACTTCCTTCTCTACTCCTTTATTAGAAAGAGAAGCCTATTAAGAATGAAATTGAAACGTCGTTTCTTTGTTAGATCGGAATATAGATGAGATCTGAGATATTATCATTGAGGCAAAAGATGCAAATACTTTGGTTAGAGCCGTCGGATCAGGTCAAGCCCAGGCCCACTAGGCCATGCTGTCTCATGCTCCACTGACCACACGGTATTATAGGTTATAATACTCCTAGTTGCATACAGTTACTTGGGTAGTCTGATAGATTGATCTAAATTGTCCATTTAGTCTAAATACATTTCAACTACTACCCTGCAAAAATAAAGACTGATTGGACGATTAAATCATCTTAGATTTGCCCTTATTGTTTGTAGCCATCCTTTTCCAATGTATGGATACGATGCTTAGGATTACCTAACAGAGGTGATCCTTTGGAATCATTAGCAATCCATGAATCAAATTGTTGGTTAGAACTATTTTTATATAAATGATCTTGATCGTATATATTAGAGGCCAATGATCAAGATGGTTAAGATCATTGGAACAGTAGGATATTTAAGTGGTAGCCCATGAAATGTGTGCTGAACCTAATGAACAGTCTAGATCAATCTTTTAGACTGTTCAAGTGTCTTAATGCAAGTAGGAGCTCAATTACTTATAGTACTGGAGCATCACTCTCTCACAAACAAACACACACTAGGATTCCAAGCTCTCAGGTCATCTCTTCAAGTTCGACAAAAGTGTATAGTCTGCTCGGATGAAGTGTTTAGAAAGAACATCTGAATTATGCACTCCAACATCAATGGGTTAGATCTCGAAAATTGCACCGATAAACTTTCCAAATGATTTCATCCGTTGAATTTAGACCATTGATCATATCTTTTTAACTGTTCATTTTTTATGACCGCGAATTAGAAAGTCATTGTGTTTTAATAACTGTGACCTTTGTGATTAGTCCCATTCAAAATGAAGCCCGCATTTTCTGTTACATTTCAGCCGTTTAATCACCACCGTTTAAGAAACGGTAGAAAGAGCACAAAGCAGTCAAAGCCGGACTATCGATGCAAGAGAAATGTTCTCGTATTACCTTTCACATCAACCAACGTTTTTATTTCGGAAGCGGATTGGCTGGTGTACCACACACCGGCTATATAGCTGCTGTAGTTACGTGTCGTGCGAAGACGAGCACTGACGCTCCTCGAGTTCGGAGTTTTACTAACGGCTCAAAGCAGATCAAAGTTACATGGCGCACAGTGATGTATTTATTATATCTACACTGATCATCTATTTTTAGAGATCATTTTAGAACATTATACAAAAAAAAATGAATCATATCCGAAGTTCATCTAGACCGCACCATAAATAGGGCCCATCATAATGTTTTATTTTCATCTAATCTACTCCTAAGGTGACAAAGACCTGAATGGAGAGGAAAAAAACTTCTTCTGGACCCCAAAAAGTGTTTCAATGATAGACGTTTAATCTCCCACTAGTTTTTCAGCGTGGTCCACTTGATAGTTACATCTATCTTATTTTTAGTATCAAGCTTCAAGACGAGCTCGCCAAATGGATCGACGGTTTGGATATAACACATCTCATAATCAGACCCACGGAACTTACTGATGTCGATACAACAGCTATATAGCTAGTGTGAGGTACACTAGTAAATACGCTTCCTTTATTTCCAGCTGATGTGTCATATCAGTGGAAAATCCAATCTGATGAAAAGGTGGGCCATACCACAAAGATCACTGATGTAGAGCGGGTCGCGGACAATTACATGGCAAAGATGGATCAGAAAAGGCCCGGTCGGCAACAGAAGTGATCTGGACCATCAGACCTTCAATCGGGCGTATCTTGCAATCTGTGATGAGTTAGCCGACGTAAAATATGTGATTTTGGGGTAGAACGAGCTACTTTAGCCAACCAACCCAGCTATGCAAGGTTGCGACGCTCGGAATTGTGAGAAACCCCTGTTTCGACGATCGTTTCCCTGTTTCAATTTTGTTTTCACTATAATAGTAAGTTTAGTTTGACTATAACTCTTCATCCGTCGGGCTTTAGGAGTTGCGCCCAACGTGAAAAGAGCTTAGAATAATTAGGGGAACAGTTTGGTGAAGCAAATAGGACACTTACTATTTTTGGCCGAAAACCTTGCGCACTAGTAGACATCACGACCGTCTATAAATAGTAAGTTTACTATTTATAGTAAGTCGCGAATTCTAGGAGTTTTAGTTGTAGTTTGATTATGATTTCTTTGCCATTGCTTAGTACCCTTATTTAAAGGGTTGTGAACTCATTTTTATGCATTCATTAATCTATTTTGAATTTAATAGAATTTATTTCTATTTTCTGCTCTCTTTTCTCGTGGATTCGAGAAAGTCTCTGTGAGGAGTCTAGAGAAGTTCCGTGGATTCGGAATAGTTATCCTCTTGAGGAAGACGGTGCTCGACCTCACGTCCTTCCCTGCGTCAATCACCTGGACCAAAAACTAGAATGATTTACTCATAATACATTGAGTCATCCCATCCCATCGACTAGAATAACTAATCATCTTGATTTGAGATCACCCAGGGATCCATATGATGTGGCCCACCTTGTTGACTGTTCGGATTACACAAGTGAGACTTCGGTAGAAAATAAATCATTTTTAAGTGAAAGTTCTAAAAAGGGGGTCGTGGATTTTGTAATTTCCTGTTTGGGATTCTCGTGTCATTTCATCTTTGGATTGGGAAATGCGTCCAAACAGGACCATCCCATCAATTCTCAAATTTGAAACTGGAGTGTCGAGGCTCCTTAGTTGTGTTGGAGTTGCATCTATCCTTGTAGTGTGTCCAACAACTCTATAAAGTGAGTGATCACGACCGTCCATTTTCTTCGATGAAGAGTCATGCACCTGGGTTTAGCCTTTTTCTTGTGCAAGTGGGGCCATGGTTCATTGATCCAAACCGTTGGTCTGATGGATCCAACAGCGACTGTAATAAACAAATCTCTCGGATTGGAAATCCTGCATACGTGGTTTTACTCTTTTGAATTGAATATTGACAACCGTTGACGGCTGTAGCCTGCATTGCTTTTAACGGAAGAGGATTGCGTCGTGCCCCGCCAGGATAAACTCGGTCCTGGCAGGGGTTCTGTGGGGTCCACCGTTATGTATGTGTTTCTATCCACGCCGTCCATTCAATTTTCAAGGATATTCTAGATTATGGGCCCCAAAATAAGGGAGATTCAAGGCTCAAGTTGACCACACTGTGGATATTGAACATTGACCGTTAAAATTTTATTGTGAGCCACGGAAGTTTTTGATGAAGATGATATTCGTGTTTTCTTTTCATCCAGGTCTAAGTTATCTTATGAACAATTTGGATGGAAAATTAATATCCCTGTGGGCCCTAGGAAGGTTTCAACGGTGGGCGTCATTATCACCCGCGGTGGGCCCATCGGATCAACCGTGAAGATCATTATCTCACTGCTATTTTTGGTGTGGTCCATTTGAGCTTTGGATATGGTTCATTTTTTGTCTAATCCTCTAAAATGATCTCAAAAAAGGGATGAACGGTGTGGATATAATAAATACATCATTGTGGGCCCAATGTAACTTTGTTCTCCTTTGAACCGTTCGTACAACTCGGAGCTCGAGGAGCGTCGGCGCTCGTCTTCGCACGACACGTATCTACAGCAGCTATATAGCTGGTGTGTGGTACACCAGCCAATCCACTTCCAATCTTGATACATATACTCCGTATAAGTGGGGCCGTTTCGGTGATCCGGAATGTTGATACGGGCGGCCCCATGATATGGCTGCTAAGATTTCAAGATCGTGTGATTCTATCAACATGTATGAGTATTCTGTTGTTAAATCCTAACCGTTCTTTAGGCTACTCATCCAACAGTTAGAATTGTCCCATCTGTGAGATTTTTGAGGACACTCATTAATTATGAGTTCCTTGAGATAAATGGTAGGGATGTTCGCACGAGGGGTCTGACATATACAAAAAGATGCTCCTAAGGCTGGGTTGGGAGCTGAAATACAAACCCCAATCGCCGAATTTTAGGGCCGGTTTGAATACCTCCAAATAAATTACTTTAGTATTTACCGTAGCAGATAAGTAATTTATTTCAGATAAGTAAGTTTGGTTCATGATTAGTTATAAGTGGGGGATTGATGTAGAGCGAATTGTGGACACTTTTATATCCAAGATGAACCAGAGAAGGTTCGATTGAAGGCAGAGGTGATCTGGATCATCATAATAACCTTATAACAGGCGTATGCAAATTGAAATAAGTTACTCGACGTACCATATATGATTTTGGGGTTGGGGAAGCTACTTTTGCCAAATAACCTAGCTATGTCGGGTTGCACACGCCGAATTTGCAAAATTCCATCATATTAACCCATTTTATTTCCATTTTTATTATTTATAGTAAGTTTTAGTTGGATTATAACTCTATCTTTAATAATAAAAATCAAAAGAATAACATGATTGAGCTAAATAGGACACTTATTTAGAATTTGATTTCGAAATTTCTTCCAAAGTTTGATATCACTGTTTAAAGGATTGTAAATTCATTTTTATTATCTATGAGATTTAGAATTTATATTTATATTTATTTTTATTTTCCCTCATGGATTCGAGATTTCTCCGTGAGGAGCCTAGAGAAGCTTTGTGTATTTGGAGTAGTTATTCCCTTGAAGAAGACGGTGATTGGCCTCATCACGCTCATCCCTGCATCGCATCACAACTCATAAAACTAGAGTGGCCCCTTTAACTAATTATTTTTTCATATGAATATCAATACAAGGAAAGATACCAGCAGTATGAGAGCTCCTATGCAACCTACCTCCCACCTTGTGCAGAGCACATGAATAGAAAGGTGGATTAGGACCGTCCATCAACTCATTTGTACCATGGATAGTTTATCTATCACTTTTGCCGGCCAGTTGAGTGTTGGGAATAATTTCTCACTATGGTTTTTAACATGGTTACCGTCCATTGTATGGAACACTTGATGGGCACTCTCGATCGTGATTAGGGTTGTACACGAATCGGGCTAGCCTGATTAACTCACTCGACTCGGCCCAACCCGGAACTGAGTTCGGGTCGGGACGAGACATTTTCTTCGGCCCGAAATTGAGTTCGGGCCGAGTTCGGATAGGTTCCAATTCGGCCCGACTTGGCCCGAAACTCGACTCAACCTGGCCCGACTCAGCCCGACACGACCTGACTCGGCATATATATATATATATATATATTATATATATATATAATATATATATATATATATATTATATATATATTATAATATATATATATATATATATATATATATATCTTAAATTCTTACCCAGTTACCCTAACCATTTACAGCAATCTAGGCCGTCCAAATCGTGGGGTCCCTTTGTAGATGGAGCAAAGTCCCAAAAATCTATGACAAAAGTTCTTCCTAAAAATCAAGGCCGTTCAAGTTACCACTGCCAAAGCCCTTCCCATGGAATAGATGGAGCAGAGTCAAAAAATCAAGACCGTCCAAATCGTTGGTCCGAAACTGGCCCGAACTTGCCTGATTGCTGACCGGGTCGGATTCGGGTGGGACAAGTTGGCCCGATGACCGGGCCGGGTTGAGCCCAGCTCGACACGGTTCAGCCCGATGTACACCCCTAATCGTGATCCATCTCAATGTCGCACAAGTAAAATGGAGGTAGGTAGGTGGTAGGAGAGTTCCATGGGGCATTGTACCGACACCCATAGAAAAGTCACCGGTCACAAGTACTGAGTCGGGTCAGTTGGGGTGGGTATTAACCGGACTCAAAACCTAGATTCACTTGCGAATTGCAATCTTTCCATTAGCTACATGGTATCTTAGATATGAAATGTCATGTCCGAGTTATTTTTTTAATATATATGTATGAGTTGAGTTTTGGATTGAGTTGAGTTAGTATGAGTTAGATTTTGGGTCAAGTCCAGCCGAGTTACTGGGTAACTTGAACACGACTTGGTTTGAGTTCGGATTGGACGATGAATATCGGAAGGGAAATCAAAGCTCCTCTTCCCTTGAAAAGTCTACAATCGCCTGTTTCCGTCTCTCGCCTTATAATCCCGTGTGCGTTTGTTACCATTTTTTCAACACATGTGACTCAACCTCAAACGTTTCAAATGCATGTAGCAATAGCCCAAATCTTGTGCCAGATCACAGATGGACCACCGCCGGCATCGTACAATCTTTGACCGTCTGATAATGGCACTTAAATCTGGACCGTTTACCAGTTTCTTATGATGCTAATTTGATGGACAGCCAATTGGATGGTTCTGATTTTCAGTCAATTTGATTCTATACATATGCATTATCCACAGTGGACTGCAATTGGAAATTTAGACCATACAAGCAAGCATGTGGAGATGAGTTGCTCTTGAAATGGTGGCAGACGCATTTTGGGGTAGCAACCTTTCAGGTCAACTGTTGTTTTCTTCAACCAAAAGCTTGGAATCTCTTCTAGTAGTTCACCACCATTTTGAAAATGGTGGCGGCTCATCCGCTTCACATGACCATCTAAACCGTGGACCACATCATGGAACGATCTAAAATCACACCAACCAATCAATCCTAGCCATCCAACTCATAGCTATCAAATGAATTATTAAACATAAAATAACAAGTGCTCCATATTCCAATATCAAAATAAGATATTCTGTACCATGTTCTCAGTGTAATTTTTGAATTATGGTCCATCCACAATTGATTCATATATTT
Source organism: Magnolia officinalis (assembly GCA_021015155.1). Classification (NCBI taxonomy): domain Eukaryota; kingdom Viridiplantae; phylum Streptophyta; class Magnoliopsida; order Magnoliales; family Magnoliaceae; genus Magnolia; species Magnolia officinalis. The sequence goes on from JAJHSJ010000016.1 coordinate 53,080,562, forward strand.
GGGCAATGTGGATTGTCATACAGCTATGTCATGGGTAAGGTTGAAGTGTCACTACCATTGTTTAAAATGGTGGTGAACAAACACAGGAGTTTAGACCACCCACCTTTGAATTGGTCCCTTCGTATTTAGACTTCCATCTCCCTCTCTTTTAGATCATCCATCTATGTTTCTCCTTTGCTCCAAAACCATGAATACCATTTATTTCCCACAAAAACACACATATAGACATAATAGAGCAAATCATCCCTTATTTCCATCCTTCCAAATGCAATCACATCACTTACCATCTTCCATCTTCGCCTTCTCCATCTTCCTACTTGTCTTCCGTGTGCCCACTTCTTCATCCCAAGCTGATAATCGCCCTTCAACTTTCGATGCGGAGAAATCGATCACACCATCAAATACCCATTTTGGGTTGATGGACGTTCCAGGCTATGCGCCTTCCCGGGCTACAATTTCACTTGTCAAGACAATTCACTTATGATACAGATGCAATCAGAGACATACATTGTTAAGAATATCGGCTATCAAAACAATATCCTAAGGATAGTAGACATGGATTTCGTGGACATGACGTGTCCAATATCAACTAATACAACCATCGAATACGGCTACTTCAATCCTACGGATCAAGTTCGGAACCTGACCTTGTACTACAATTGCATCACCTCCATTGAGCCATCTGGATTTCGCCGACTTCCTTGCTTCGCTGAGCCTAACAAGTATGCCTACTTCACAGTCCAGACCGAATTCGACATGCCTGATACATTTGCAGATTGTGCTATTAGTGTCATTTCAATTCATGAAACGGATGTTGGTCGACTTGAAGATAATCCAAGGGTGTTCGGGGATGTTTTACAAGATGGTTTCAATGTGACGTGGATCACCGGCGCCATTTGGTGCAAGCAATGTGTCAGCTCAGGAGGGCGCTGCGGATTCATGGAAGGCCTTTATGCAGAGCCTACCTGTTATTGCAAGGACAGAGTACATATGACCGCGTGCCCAGGTATAGGTATGTCTTCTTTATCCCCTTGGATCTTGAAATGGCCAAATTTACAACATCATTTGGAAATTGAGAAATGTTCTCTCTCCTCTTCTTCTAATTTCAGGTATTTACAGATTTGTGTTTACTTCTTTTGGAATTTTTATAGGCTCTAATACCATAATAATAAAACATAGTGAAGTTACACTTTAATATCATATAATTCATTTTAGGCCATTTTACTCATTTTAGGTATTTTTCCACTTCTTATGAAAAATTTCTTCGTATGTAAGAAGTTACCAATTTTGGTAAAATTGGATGATAATATTGTTGATGCAAAAAACCGTTGCGTCATCTTCCCACGTCCTACCACCTGCACAAGAAGAAGACAAAGGAGACCCTGACTCAAGTCGAGGAACCTCTGATGCTAAAGTCAGCGCTAGGACTGTGCAAGAGAAGGGTTTTAAAGAGTTTTCTGCGTACCTTTCATCGTGGAGATTTCCTATCTTTATAGGAATAGGAGGGTCCCGTCATGCAGGGAGTTTCTTCCGAATATCTCGGAGATTTGATTTAGTTGTAATCTGTTTATGGATTTTGCCCGATCCCGAGATCTTTAGAGTTGTGAATCCTTTCACAAGATTTTCGGGACGGTATTTGTATTTACACCGTCTCTTCCTCGCTCGGTCCGGCCTTAACCGACTCTAGTAACGAATGAGTCTTGGCTGGCTGCAAGGATGAGGCTTTTTGCCTTCTGTCAGATGAGATAGGGTCGGTCTATAAACGATATCCTTTCTTAATCCGATAGCTGACACTGTAACCGACCTAATATGGGACGGTTTTATGATCGGTCAGGAGACTTCTAGCATTTGAGCCTTAATCGGTCCATTTAGACATTGTTGCCTCATTATCCGAGTCAACTTTATGCGTCTTATATATTTTGCCTATGGCTCATGACTCTGTAAACCTCGGTCGGAGTTCGTTCCTTACCGTTCGAGCTAAGTCACTCCTTGAGGCATCCATTTCCCTCGGTCGGCCTTATTGCCTCGAAATTCCGAGTAGTGTAAATAGAGTTGGTCCATTCCATAACCGGGTCTCCGAACTTGTCATATTTTTCCCCAACAAATATCATTAAGAAAAATACTGATTTGGTATACATCTAAATCGACACTAGAATATATAGCTTTGGAACCTACTAATTCTTACCTCACTTCAGCTTTGGGCAAATTAATACTATGAATGTTGATTTGAGTGCATTGTGGAAAGACACTGGCATATGGTCGATGTAGACAAATTAAGTCAAAAAAAAAAAAAAAAAAAAAAAAAAAAAAAAAAAAAGAAAAAAAAAAGAAAAGAAAGGCCATGAGGGCCAAACAAAAACAAATACAATATATAAGATGCATATGAATTTATATAATTTGACAATATACTTATTTTACAAAGACAAGAGGCATATAAATTTTTATGGTTTGACAATTTATGCGGCCCACAACTGCATTAGTCATTGTGTGGCCCTTAAAATACGTTACCTATTTTTTCAGCATGCCACGTGGCATCTTTTAGACCCTTGCCTCGGCAACAGCCACATCTCCCTTGACCTGTAACGTGCAATCAATTTCTAGAATTAGATACTAGCTACTAGGGTGTGCTTTTGTCACACCTTCCCAGAACAATGCCAACTGGTACACATCAGCCTCACATGTGGCAAACGCTTATGTCAATCCAGACCGTCCAAATCTTAGGCTCCATTGTGTGTGGAGCATATAAGTGGATAATCACACGGATCGGATGATCCTACCCGTTCAGCAATGGCCAAAAGGAAAATTGTACTGAACAGTCAAAATCTCGATAGCTATGGATTGAATTACGATGCAGTGGACGATTTGAAAGGTGGGACATGTATCCCACGTGTGCATTATATGGGATCCATGGCAAACACACACCACAGTGTGCCCAAAATATAATAGAAAGCAAGGGTCTTTTATTATCATTTGAAAATTCATAGCCAGCTATTCAAATTCATCTCTCTCATCATCTTCATCTACTTCTTCTTCTGCTTGTTGCTCTTCACTTTCATAAAAGGTCATCTTATCATCATTCTAAGTTGATATGAAGAGAGATTTTGAAAATTTCATATTCCAATCTCTCCTATTCCTCATCTTTGTCTCAATCTCATTCTCCAACGGCCAACCAGACTGCGCTCCTTCTCCATTCAATTGTGAAGAAATCAAAAACATCAGCTACCCATTTTGGGCGGCGGGCCACTCGCTCAATTGCAGCCGCCCAGGATTCGAACTCAGATGCGAAGCTGATACCCCACAAATCAAAATCGGGTCCCGGACATATCGAGTTAACAAGATCGATTATGATGACCGGAAACTAAGGGTTGCTGATATGGATTTCATTGGCAAGAAGTGTCCTCAGCCGTCAATCAATGCAAAGGTTGATTTCTCTATCTTCGAATATGATCCTGATGATTTCAATCTCACCTTATACTACAATCGCTTTCTCCCCAACACCCTGTGTTGGGGGCCTTGCACAAAACCTTAGGATCTAGCCTCCCAAAACAAACCAGAATTATGGAATAATAATGCAATGAAATAAATCAAAGCATAAACCACACAACACAAGATTTTTACGTAGAAAATCCTTAAAGAGGTAAAAACCACGGGACCTCGTCCAGATCAACAATCCATTATGAAGTAGAACGTTACAGCCTTCTTTACTCATGTAGGAGTGGATAAACAATAAGAGAAACAAAGAAAACGGAGAGATCTCACCGATTATGAGGACGTGGAAGCGCTGAGACATGGTAGATCACCTCTATGAGCATAGCCTCCCTTCCACAAGCTTCATCTCTCTCTCACACACCTTTGATAGCCCTAAACCCTTTAGCAAACATTTGCAAAGCTTTAGGAAACCCTCTTGCCTTACCTCTTGAATGCCCTAGAAAACCCTAGGGACCTCGTATTTATAGTTTAGGAAACTCTCTTTCGCATCCTTACGAAAGTCGCCTCAAAATTCTGAATCCCGTACAAAATCGGACTCAAATCTGTGTAACCAGGATTGGTCGTGCAAACTGCAGGACTGGTCGAGCACTGTTCACTCGACTGATCAAGCACTGTTCACAAAGCTCGCTGGACTTTTAGTCGAGTGACCCAGGACTGGTCGAGTACTGTTCACTCGACCGGTCGAGCTGCAGGACTGGTTGAGCAGCGCGGGGATTCCACTGTTTGTGGCATCCGAACCGCACCTCATCTCCTCTGACCTGAGGAGGAAAACCCCATCACCCTGAACTTACCTTCAGTTCCTTGCCTTACTAATGAGAGGGAAGGTATTCATGTTTACTACATAATCGAGGATGGCCCACCTCATGATGTTGCTGAACATTTTCGAAGCTGCATGGTTAGTGTGATTCCACTTTATGAATCGGCTGCGCGGCGATTGAAGGATGATCCGTCGACTTACGGGGATGCGTTGAAGGAAGGTTTTGATTTGAAGTGGAACATCAATCTTCCGAAGTGTATGGATTGTATCCGATCAGGTGGGAATTGTAGTTACAATTCGACTAATCCCACATAACCGATATGTAATTGCGAAAGTCAACCGAATCATGCAACATGCACTAAGAGTAAGCATTTCTACTACCCCATTAGTTTCTCAATTAGTTCACTCTCTCTCTCTTTCTCTATTGTGAATTTTGGGCCACATTATCTACATAGTGGGCCCCACCTGCTGTCTTAGGAAGCCAGGAAGCTCTGTGATGCCCATCATAATATCTGTATGACATTCACTCCATACATCAGTTGCATCAGTTTAAAAATTACACTGATACAAAACTCAAAGTATGCGGCACCATGAGAATTTAAACATTGAGGATGGAATGTGCATTCGTGAACATTTCAGGCCCATTGTCATCCAACCAATTTTATAAGATGAGTTGAATTAAGAAGAATATAAAATATAATTTGCTTGAAAAATTGTGCGGGCATTAAATATACCTTAATTTTAGACTTACGTCTTGACATGAGCACATAAGGGCATGTTTGGCCAGGCAGATCGCATGGTATTAGGAGGGATGGGATCGGCAATATCCTGGGATAGGCATGACGAGCCAAACAGATCCGGTGAACTTGTCCTAGGATATGAGCAATCCCATGGATCTTAAGACAGTCCACTGACTTCACCATCATTACCTTAAAACTGATCCTATCCCTTGGTTGGATGGATTGGAAGGTAAAATCTCGGGATATGCAGGGCGTGCCAAATAGACCCAGTGAACTTGTCCCGGGGTATAAGCAATCCCATGGATATTAAGACAATCCACTGACACCACCATCGTTACCTTAAAATTGATCCCATCCCTCCTAATACCATGGGATCTGCCCGGCCAAACAGGCCCTAAGTGATGGTCAGGTTAGACGTCACAAGGACGTTATGGTGAGCCACAGAGCTTTTTAGGGCCCATTTGGCCGGGTGGATTGGAAGGGAGTGAATGGTATTAGGGTGGATGGCGTGGATTTCTAGGTAATGATGGTGTTGTCAGCGGATTGTCTTGAGATCCATGGGATTGCTATATCCCTGGATTGATACATCCAGTCCGTTTGGCACGCCCGGCCAATCTGGAGATTAAAGCTTTCAATCCCTTCCAATCCCACGAACCAAACACGTCGCAGGCTAATTTGAACGGATTAGGATGGATTGGATGGGATATAAAGGTAATGATGGTGTTGTCAGTGGATTGTCTGAAGATCCATCGGATTTAGATCAGATCACCTACACTGTTTGGCACGCCGGGCCATTCCCAAGATTTACCATCCAATCCCTTCCACTACCATCTAATCCCTTCCAATCCAACCGGCCAAACGGGCCCTTATTGTACTAACTAATTCCAAGAAATTGGAGTCCAATACCTAAAAATTGTAGGTCATAACTGTTGAGAATTTTATACAGATTGATGTAATTTCTGTATAATATGGAAACCAAAAAAAATCTCGATAATTAAAATTAAGGACAGGCTGAAGCACGTCTGAAAAACGCTGTCCTTAAAGCGTTATTTGCCCCTACTCAATTGAATTGAGTAAGCTGATAGGTTACAGGCAAATAGCTTCTAGGATACGACGAGCCTGGTGTGGGTCTGCGTTCAGCAAACACGAAGGCCCACCTATTGGAACTCAATTACACAATTTCTGGCAGAAATACAACAAAGAAAAATCCCAGAAGAAAGAAAATAAGAAGAAAATTGTGATATAGACCACTGCTTTGGTCAAGTCTTCAGCCACTGGTTCTTTTGAACCGTCCTAGACCACACCATTGGTTTGTTCTTCTTGCAATGGTTAAACCCTTGCTATTTTATTGCTGGAATTACTGGAGTATTAGAGAGGATTAGTGGGCTTTCTCAATTCGTATGGTAGTGCTGGATTGGTTTTTTTTTGAGATGGTTTGGAAACCCATCCAGGCCCTCCTTTTATAGGCTATGGTGACTAGGGGGTTATGGTTCAGAGACTTAAATTTCATTAAGCTATTTCTGGCTGTTGGAAAACTAGCCATTTTATGGCCGTTTTCTGACTGTTGTGCATGAACCATTAATCTGCTGCATGCTGACTGTTGTGAGACAGCAGCTAGCCGTTTTCTGACTGTTGGGCTAGCCATGCAGCAGTTACAGCTGGGCCCTGCACTAATGGCTTAGCTGTTATAGTTTCTGCTGCAACAGCTCTTTTCAGTCAGTCTATATATACTGAGAGATCTCTCTCTTAGTTCTCTAGTCTCTCTGCCAACCAGCCACCCGCCTAAGCCATGTAGTCGCACCGCGACTCGCACACGTCTCGCTCCGGTTCGCTCAAGGTCGCGAAGGAGCGACCCTCTGCGACACAATGCGGACGTGCGAAGTGCAAAGTGCGCCACTAGCGCCTCTACAGCCACACTGCCTCACATGCCCACGCCCTCGCACCGAGCCCGAGCTCGAACCCAAGACCAAGACCGAGATCGAGACCAACACCGAGACCGAGTCCGAGCCCGAGCTCGAGCCCGAGCCCATGCCCGTGCTCGAGCGCGAGCGCGCGCGCAGGTGTTCCAGTGCGAAGCACTGGAACACGCAAGGTCCATAGTCCACGGACTATGAAGGTAAATATTATAATACTCCACTGTTTTCATTTAAATCACATTTTCTTCTCTTCCCTTTCCCATGTGGGACTATTCCCAAAAACCCACAAAAAGGTATTTTTCAAAATAACTTTTATTTTATATATTATTTTATTATTAAAATCAATATTTTTGCAACAATCCCCCACTTGATTTTATAAAAATATTTTATCAGTTAAACTATACTGCCAGAATGATCAGCTTATATGCATAAAGAAAGATATCTTTCGATTTTAATCTTCCCTTAGTGTAAGTATCTCAAAACTCTATCGAAATTACTGGTAGCCACAGCTTTGAACCAGTTATTCCTAGATAATAGAGTTGAAGAAACTACACACATATTCGCTATGTGTTTGTTAGAGTTCTCACAATCTTACTCAGCACATTTAATGGCCATGTGCTTATCCTAATTCGTGAACGATCCCGAGAGAAAACTCCTAACTCTCATGAGAGACGACACCATCTCTACGTTTATATAGGTGAGATCCTTCCAGTATCTCCGTTACTATAAGACACTTGTCCTATAGACTGGATTTCATTAAGAGTTCTCAGACTCAACCCTCTTTCGTAACGCTCAGCTTATCTATTATGGATGAGGTTTAATAATTTAGTGCTGAAAAACTTTCCACATATCAGTGACTTGTTTTTACCCATTAAACTCAAAATTAGAGATTTTCTAACTTCAGGTTGGATTACTATCACTAGTGGAATTTTGATTGAAGAGTTTCAACCCCTTCCCTCTAGATGTAGCCTTTACTACCTCTCTCGGTAGAGATTTAGTAAAATGGATCTGCCAGGTTGTTGCTTGATTTCACATACGAAATAACAATTATTCCATCTCGAATCAATTGTTTGACATAATCATGTCGAAGACTAATATGTCTAGACTTACCATTATAAGTGCCGCTATAGGCTCTAGCTAATGTGGCTTCACTATCACAATGTAGTGATACAGCCGATATCGGCTTTACACAGAAAGGAATTTCTAATAGAAGACCCCTTAGCCACTCAGCCTCTTTGCCTGTTGCAGCTAGGGCTATGAATTCAGACTCCATAGTCGAGTGCGTTATGCAGGTCTGTTTCTTGGATCCCCAAGATACAGCTGCACCTCCTAGGGTGAATACCCACCCTGTAGTATACTTGTTGTCCCTTGCACTCAATATCCAGCTCGCATCGGTATATTCTTCCAATACGGCCGGAAACTCTGAATAAAATAGTTCTAAGTCTTTGGTTGCTTTTAAGTAAGCAAGAACTCTACTAATTGCATTCCAGTGTTCAGTACTGGGGTTACTAGTAAACTTACTAAGTTTACTCACAGCATATGCGATATCAGGTCTAGTGCATTACATAACATATATAAGACTCCCTATGGCACTCGCATATTCTAATTGTACAACGGTTCTTCCAGTATTTTCTTTTAGCTTGATACTTGAATCAAATGGGGTCTTTGCTTCTTTTATATTTAGATGGTTAAACTTATTTAGTATCTTCTCAATATAATGAGATTGACACAAAGCATAACCCCCACAATGTTTTTAACTTTGATACCTAGGATGATATCAACTTGTCCAAGATCCTTCATTTTGAATACTGAAGATAGAAACCTCTTTGTTTCAGTTACACCTTCCATTTTATTACTTATTATTAACATGTCATCAACATACAAACAATAATAACGATACAACTACCATCTACTTTAGAATATATGCATTTGTTAGCTACATTATGCATGAAACCATGAGATAGTATTTTGGAATCAAACTTCTCATGCCATTGTTTTGGTGCTTGTTTTAATCCATACAATGATTTGACTAATTTACATACTTTGTTTTCATTTCCTGGTAGAATGAACCCTTCACGTTGTTCCATGTATACCTCCTCATTGAGGTCACCGTTTAGGAAAGTGGTCTTTACATCCATTTGATGGATGTGAAGATGATGTATGGAAGCTAGCGCAAATAATATCCTAATGGATGTTATCCTAGCTACAGGTGAGTATGTGTCAAAATAATTTATCCCTTCTTTTTGTCTAAAATCCTTAGCTACTAGTCGAGCTTTAAAGGTTTGGATAGTCCCATCAGTGTGATATTTCTTCCTAAATACCCACTTGTAACCTATGGGTATAGAACCTGAAGGTAAGTTTACTAGTTCCCATGTTTGATTTGATAGTATGGATTCCATTTCATCGTTTATAGCTTCTTTCTAGAAAGCTGAGTCTCTAGAGGATATAACCTCTTTTTATGATTTAGGATCATCTTCTATATTCATCACTATAGGTATTTGTCTTATAACATTTTCTTTATCTGCTTCTACAAGATGGAAAATGATGCGTTGTGAGTCTATGTAGTCATCTCCTAGACTCTTCTCTATTCTTTTTCTTTGACTCCTACGAGGTTCAATAGGAGCTTCCATTATCTGTGGAGCTGTGCTATCTGGTTCTCTATTAAGAGTTTGGATTTCATTATCTTTAGACTCCAAGGATAGTGAGTTCTCAAAGAACTCAACTTCTCTTGATTCTATTATTGTATTAGACTCCATGTCTAGAAGTCTATAAGCTTTACTATTTTGTGCATAACCTATGAAAGCGCACTTAATAGCTCTTGGTCCTAACTTAGTTCTTTTTGGGTCAGGGGTTCTGTAGTATGCAAGACACCCTCACACTTTTAGATATCCTAGGTTAGATTTTCTACCTCTCCATGTTTCATATGGAGATATTTTATACTTTTTAGATGGTATTCTATTTAGAATATGGCATGCTGCAAGCAGTGCCTCACCCCATAGACTTAGTAGTAACTTTGCTCTTATCAGCATTGAGTTGACCATTTCTACTAATGTCCTATTCTTCCTTTCAGCTATTCCGTTTGTTGAGGTGTGTATGGAGCAGTACATTGATGTATCAGTCCATGTTGTTCACAGAAGTTATCGAATTCATTTGAGAAGTATTCTCCTCCTCTATCGCTACGGAGAATTTTTATCTTCTTATTTAGTTGATTCTCTACTTCTGCTTTATATACTTTAAACATGTTCAATGCTTCATCTTTGCTCTTTAATAGGTACACATACATATATCTAGAGCAATCATCTATAAAGGTTATGAAGTACCGTTTACCTCCACGAGTAAGAATGCCGTTTAACTCACAGATATCACTGTGCACAAGATCCAACACTTGGGACGATCTTTCAACACTTGGAAAAGGTTTCTTCGTCATTTTGGATCATATGCACACTTCACATTTTTCGGTTTCATTATCTGTATATGAGATTAAACCATTCTTAGCCATGAACTTCAAGGTACTATACCCGATATGGGCTAGTCTATCATGCCACAGTCCAGCGGATTCAACCATATACGCAGAAGTGCTACTTTCATTCAGAGAAAACTTGACCATCTCGTTACAAGCATATCCCTTTCCGACAAAATTCTCATTCTTAGACAGAATCAGTTTACCTGACTCGTATACCACCCTTATCCCTGGTTTTCCCAGAAGATCCCCAGAAACTAAGTTTCGCCTCACGTCTGGGACGTGCAGTACATTAGTCAGAATCACTTTCTTCCCAGAGGTGAATATCAGTTCGACAGTTCCTTTGCCGACGACCTTCGATCGGACTTCATTACCCATTTGGACTTCTTGACCATCGGTCAATTCCTCATAGGTTTTGAAGGCTGATTTGTCGTAGCACACATGTACTGTAGCGGCAGTATCATACCACCATCCTGGAACTTTGCCTTGGATGGTATTCACCTCAGTGATCATGGCCACTATATCGCCTTCTTCTACTGCACTTGCCTCTTGTTTTGGACTTGCGATATCGGCATACTTGAGCATAGTGCCCGGTTTTCCCACAGACATGGCATGGGCCTTTGAACTTTCCGTTCTTCTTTTGGGTGTTTTTCTTGAATTTTCATTTATTGGGTTTCAGGGAATTGTCCTTCTTGGGATGTTTGTTATTAGAGTTCTCTACTGCATGTACCTTGGACGAGGTATTCCCATTATCATTCTTTCTGTCGCGGTTACGGGATTCTTCCTCAATTCTGAGGTGTTTCTGGATTTGTTCCAGTGTGCAGTCCTCAGTTTTATGCAGTAACTTCTTTCTATAGTCTTTCCACATCGGTGGCAATTTGACGATTATAGCCCCGACTTGGAATGATTCAGGAAGATCTATCTTTATCGCTTTGATTTTGTTTACTATTAGCTGCAATTCTTGGATTTGGGGTAGCAGCTGTTTGTTATCTACCATGTTGAAGTCAAAATACCTGGCAATGAGAAACTTGTTGGTACCTTCTTCTTCAGCCTTGCATTTGAACTCCAGAGCGGCCCAGATCTCCTTTGCTGATGACGTCTGTTGGTACAGATCGTAGAGACGGTCGAAGAGTGCGTTCAGAATGTGTCCTCGACAAAAGAGTTCGTCTTCGGCTCGTTTGGTGCTGGTGGCCACCTGTTTAGGTGTGTCGTCGTCGGTTGCTTCAGGTAGCGCTTGCAAATTTGGATATAATATATAGTAGATCTTTAGCGCCGTTAGGAGAAATTTCGGCTTGTCTTGCTATCTCGTAAAATTGGTTCCATCGAACCGATCAAGACCTATCAAGTCCTGATTCATCAACTTGATGGATGAAATGCTGTTGGCTTCCATCAAATAACGCTTTAAGATTGTTGAGAATTTTATATAGATTGATGTAATTTCTGTATAATATGGAAACCAAAAAAAAATCTCGATAATTAAAATTAAGGACAGGCTGAAGCACGTCTGAAAAACGCTGTCCTTAAAGCATTATTTGCCCCTACTCAATTAAATTGAGTAAGCTGATAGGTTACAGGCAAATAGCTTCTAGGATACGACGAGCCTGGTGTGGGTCTGCGTTTAGCAAACACGAAGGCCCACTTATCGGAACTCAATTACACAATTTCTGGCAGAAATACAACAAAGAAATCCCGGAAGAAAGAAAAGAAGAAGAAAATTGTGATATAGACCACTGCTTTGGTCAAGTCTTCAGCCACTGGTTCTTTTGAACCGTCCTAGATCACACCGTTGGTCTGTTCTTCTTGCAATGGTTAAACCCTTGCTGTTTTGTTGCTGGAATTACTAGAGTATTAGAGAGGATTAGTGGGCTTTCTCAATTCGTATGGTAGTGCTGGATTGGTTTTTTTTGAGATGGTTTGGAAACCCATCCAGGCCCTCCTTTTATAGGCTATGGTGGCTAGGGGGTTATGGTCCAGAGACTTAAATTCCATTAAGCCATTTCTGGCTGTTGGAAAACTAGCCATTTTATGGCCATTTTCTGACTGTTGTGTATGGACCATTAATCTGCTGCATGCTGACTGTTGTGAGACAGCAGCTAGTCGAACACGTCTCGCTCCGGTTCGCTCAAGGTCGCTCACCGGTTCGCTCAAGGTCGCTAAGCGACCCTCTGCGACACGATGCGGACGTGCGAAGTCAAAGTGCGCCACTAGCACCTCTACAGCCACACTGCCTCACATGCCCACGCCCTCGCACCGAAGAGCCCGTGCCCGAGCGCAAGCGCTCGCGCGGTGTTCCAGTGCTTCGCACTGGAACACGCAAGGTCCATAGTCCACGGATTACGAAGGTAAATATTATAATACTCCACTGTTTTCATTTAAACCACATTTTCTTCTCTTCCTTTCCCATGTGGGACTATTCCCAAAAACCCACAAAAAGGTGTTTTTCAAAACAACTTTTATTTTATATATTATTTTATTATTAAAATCAATATTTTTGCAACAATAACCGTTGGTTGTAGGAAGATCTTATCAATGTGTGGGAAGAACTCGGGACGCTACACAATCCGTAGGTCGCTGGTTCGTGATGTCATATGCGTCTGGTTAGAACTCAGGCCTACATGCATGTTTCCAAACCACCATATATAAAATCAGTTGTATTGCATCACCAGTTTTTAACTGGTTGTTGACTTACCCACGTCACCATGTGGACCCCATGGTGGATGGAGCACAGCCTGAAATTGTATCGATTAGGTGCTCTTAACGACCTGATTTTGCCACTGATGGCGAACGATCAGATGCGTTTGAACGCATGGTAATTACCATATGATTAGGGATGTGTGGGGCCCAACCCCATGTTAAGCCTAGTTCTCAAAATCCATCCTGATCAATGAGTTAGATGGGCCACACCCAAATGAACAATGAGGGGTATGGGTGTCATAGAAACTTCCATATGGAATGTGGGGTCCACCATTTTGTGCATATGTTGTTAACCCAGTGATCATGGGCTGCACCAAAACTCAAGATATTCCAAAATTTAGGTGGGCCACAACAGATGAATATATAGATCATAGTCATTACTATAACTTAACAGAGTATTTGAACGGATGATTCTAGGGATGTACAGTGCTTATAAGTAGTCTCACCAGATCCACAGTTTTGATTTTGCATAAAACATCACAGGTGGGCCAGCATAGCTGGAACCTATGTGATCATTCCCTTTTTATCTGCGTCCACTTGATGGGCGAAATTGGATGGCTAAGATCATACGATCATTATGAATTTCGGGGACGCGGATTGCGTCCTACCCCCGCCCGGACGGTAATCCGTCCGGGTAGGGCTCTGTGGAGCCCACCGTGATGTAACTGTTTTATCCTGCCGTCGAACGATTTTTTCAGAAAATTTTAATATGTGAACCAAAAAATGAGGCAGGTCCAAGGCTTGAGTGGACCACACCAAATTAAAGAACCTGCACTGATATGACACCCACCGTTGAAACCTTTCTAAGGGCCCACGTGATGTTTTTTTACCATAAAACCTATTCATAAGGTCACGTAGACGTGGATGAAGTGAAAACACAAATATCAGCTTGATCCGAAACTTCTCTAGCTCCCGAGAAGCTTTTAATGGTGGACGTTCAATCCCCACTTTGTGGTCCACTCTAGCCTTGGACCTGCCTCATTTTTTGTTCACATATTAAAATTTTCTGAAAAAATCGTTGGACGGCAGAATAAAACAGTTACATCACGGTGGGCTCCACAGAGCCCTGCCCGGACGGATTACCGTCCGGGCGGGGGTAAGACGCAATCCGCATCCTGAATTTCGGAGTAGGATCCATTCATACTGGGCCTCACTATTTGGAGAATTTGGATTGAAGTACACGTGTATACGGTGGTACCGAATGAGTCATACCATATGAGAAGGGGAATGGATTGGCTACTCCCCCTGACACCAGCCAATGATTAGGTCAAGCCAATAGTCTAGGTGAGCCATTCATCACTGGCCATGACCCGAACATCTAGCATGTATTTCAAACATCGACCTTTCCCAAATGCCAAGTTTAGGAGCCCTAGCTAGAGCTGGGCATCAAGTTGAGTTGAGTCGAGTCAGATTGAGTTAGGGCTGACCTAACTCGATCCGGTTTTGAAATAGGCCTGACCTGAACTTGACACAACTCAGTACTGAGTCCAACATGCCTGACCCGATCCAAATCCGAGTCTGACTTGAACAAATTCGGACTGAGTCGAACCAATCACAAGTACCGAGTCGAGTCGAGTGCAGCGGGTATCCACGGGCTGAAATCACAACTCAAAACCTAGATTCACTTTTCAGAATTGCAGCCTCTCCTAAGCTGCAAGTCATCTCAAATTTGAAACACTACATTTGAGTTTGTTTTATTTTTTAAAAAAAATTTAATATATATATATATATATACACACACACACACACACACACACGAGTCGAGTCAGCATCGAGTTGGATTTCGGGTTGAGTCGGATTTTGGGTTGAGTCGAGTTGAGTCACCGGGTGACTAAAACTCAACTTGGTTTAAGTCCAGATTGAACAAAGTCAACTTGATTAAGATTGACTCATCGGATTGGTTCAGATCAAGTCAGATCCGAACAAATCGAATCTGAACGAGTTAGACATGTCGAGTTTGCCCAATCGAGTCATCCCGTGCCCAGCTGTAGCCCCAGCCCTAAATAACGGTAGCTGGTTTAATGCTTAGATAGGACCAATGGGCTGGGTCGAGCCATTCATCATTGGCCATGGCTCAAGCATTGAGCCTAGGTTTCAGACATTGACCTAGCCCTAAGGCCAAGTTTAGGAGCCCGGGCCCTTACCCTACGGCCCTGGTCGAACAGGTCTGGCCAGACTTTTGGACCATGGCACATGTATAGTGGTGCCATGCACCAATCAATTAATGGTCCTGCACGCCAGGGAAGAGTAGGATTTGGACGGTCACTCGTTCCCGTTTTTAGTAATTTTGTTGGTCCGTATCAATGACGTTGATGACTGCCACGTGGCATCTGGAAATATAGGGACGTAGCTTTACGCGGATTGCGTACTACCCCGCGCCCGTCCCTAGCTCCGAACGGGCAGTTCTGTGGGCAGGCCCACCATGATGTATCTGTACATCCAAACCGTCTATCCCTTTTCTCAGATTATTTCAAGGCATAAAAACGAAAATGAGGCAGATCCAACGATCAACTGGACCACACCAAAGATGACTCTTGCATTTAATGCTTTGCACATTTTAATGCAACCACGCTTATTATTTGGTGTGGTCCAGTTGATCGTTGGATCTGCCTTACAATAATATGAGAAAAGGGATAGACGGGTTGGATGTAAAGATACATCATGGTGGGCCCGCCCACAGAACTGCCCGTTCGGAGCTAGGGACGGGCGGGGGTAGTACGCAATCCGCGTTATATGGCCAGCTACCAAATCTTTCGTTCACCGGCACTAATATTTTAGCCTAATTGCGATGAATATCCGACCGAAAGGGAAATCAGAACTCTTCTCTTTCTTTGAAAAGTCCACGCTCGCGTTTTTTTACCATTTTTTCAACAGCAGTGACTCAACCTCACACGTTTCAAATGCATGTAGCAATAGCCCAATTTTTGTGCCAGATCACAGATCGACCATCACCAGCATCGTACAATCTTTGACCGTCTGATAATGGCACTTGAATCTAGACCGTTTACCAGTTTCTTTATGGTGCTAATTTGATGGACAACCAATTGGATGGTTCTGATTTTCAGTCAATTTGATTCTATACATATGCATTATCCACAGTGGACTGCAATTCGCAATTTACACCATACAAGCAGGCGTGTGGAGATGAGTTGCTCTTAAAATGGTGGCAGACGCATTTTGGGGTAGCCACCTTTCAAGAATCAACTGCTGTTTTCTTCAATCTAAAGCGGGGAATCTCCTCTGGTAGTTCACCACCATTTTGAAAATGGTAGCAGCTCATCCTCCTCACATTGGTTCTCACCAATTTCCATCCAGACCATCTAAACCATGGGCCACATCATAGAATGATCTAAAATCACACCAGCCAATGAATCCTAACCATCCAAATCCTAGCTATCAAATGAATAATTAAACATAAAATAACAAGTACTCCAAATTCCAAAAGCAAAACAAGATAGTCTGTACCATATTCTCGGTGTAATTTTTGAATTATGGTCCATCCACAATTGAGTAATATATTTGGGCGATGTGGATTGTCATACAGCTATGTCATGGGCAAGGTCGAAGTGTCAGTACCATCGTTTAAAATGGTGGTGAACAAACATAGGAGTTTAGACCACCCACCTTCGAATCGGTCCCTTCTGTTGGGGGCCTTGCACAAAACCTTAGGATCTAGCCCTCCAGAACAAACCAAAATTATGGATAATAAAGCAATGAAAATAATTAATGCATCAATTACACACCACACAAGAGAATTTTACGTGGAAAACGCTCAAAGAGGTAAAAACCACGGGACCTCGTCCAGATCAACAATCCACTATGAAGTAAAACGTTTACATCCTTCTTCACTCACGCAGGAGTGGATGAACAATGAAAGAATAAAGAAAACCAGAGAGATCTCACCGATTACGAGGACGTAGGAGCGCTGAGATATAGACTGCACCGTAGATCACCTCCACGAGCATAACCTCCCTTCTACAAGCTTCCTCTCTGTCTTTCTCTCCCTCTTTCTCATCTTTGATAGCCCTCTTGTATTTTTCTCATCAACACAACATCCCTAGAAAAACCCTAGGGACCCTTTTTTATAGTTTTAGGAAACTCCTTTCTGCATCCTAGTTGCGAAAAGACTTGCGCATCCCAGTTGCGAAAGGACTTTGCGCATCCCAATTGCGAAAGGACTTGCGCATCCCAGTTGCGAAAGGACGATAGGTCAAAAAAAAACCCACCAAATCTCTCCCTTTTTGACCTAGGAGGGATTCACCTTCTTTAAGCCAGCCAGATTTCTACAAACCTCAAACTTGCCCTTGAGCAAGGCCTTGGTCATCATATCTGACCCATTATCATCCGTGTGGACCTTCTCAAGCTGTAACATCTTCTGTTCCAAAATATCCCTGATCCAGTGATACCGAATCTCTATGTGCTTTGACTTGGAATGTTAACTTGGATTCTTGCTCAAGTGTATAGCACTCTGACTATCGCAATAGACCACGTGCTCCTCCTGCTTTAGGCTAGTTCCTGTAGGAACCTTTTCATCCAAAGCATCTCTTTACATACCTCTGTGACTGCAATGTATTCGGCCTCTGTCGTCGACAATGCTACGACCTTCTGTAGCTTGCTCTGCCAAGAAACCGATCCCCCTGCAAACGTGAACATGAACCCTGATGTAGACTTCCTGGAGTCTATGTCACCTGCCATATCTGCATCTGTGTAGCCCTCTAACACAGGTTTACCGTCACCATAGCATAGGCTCAACCTGGATGAGCCTCTTAGATACCGCAATATCCACTTCACCACTGCCCAATGCTCTTTGCCAGGATTGGTAAGATACCGGCTGACAACACCAACCGCATATGTTATGTCTGGGCGTGTACACACCATAGCATACATCAAACTTCTTACAGCTGACGCGTAGGATATCTTCTGCATCTCTTCTACCTCTGCCTTTTTCTTGGGACACTGTCTGTCGCTCAATCTGAAGGGACCATCTAGTGGAGTACTGACCGGCTTCGCTGCATTCATATTGAACCACTCTAGGACTTTCTCAATATACCGATCTTGTGACAGCCAGAGCTTCCTGCTACTTCTGTCACGGGTTATCTCCATTCTTAGGATCTGTCTAGCCGGGCCCAAGTCTTTCATCGTAAAAGACTTGCCCAACTCCTGTTTCAGTCTGTCGATCTTCTTGATGTCTTTTCCCATGATGAGCATGTCATCAACGTATAATAGCAGAACTAAGAAATCACCATCTGATAACTTGCGCATGAACACACAGTGGTCCGACTCTGTCATACCCATGTTTCAACATAAACGAATCGAACTTTTTGTACCATTGCCGTGGAGCTTGTTTCAGCCCATACGAACTCTTCCTCAGCCTACACACCATATGCTCCTTGCCCTTAACTTCGAACCCCTCTGGTTGGTGCATGTAGATCTCTTCTTCCAGGTCACTATGGAGAAAGACAGTTTTAACATCTAACTGCTCTATCTCCAGATCCATGCTAGCTGCCAACCTAAGCAACACCCTTATAGATGTCATCTTCACCACTGCTGAGAATATCTCCTCGAAGTTTATGCCTTTCCTCTGACCAAAACCTTTCACCACAAGTTTGGCCTTGAACCTTGTCTGTGAATTCTTCTGCTCAACCTTCTTTCTGAACACTCACTTGTTGCTTAAAGCTTTCTTGCCCTTAGGCAGTTTCACCATGTCATAGGTGTGGTTCTTATGCAAGGATTCCATCTCCTCTTGCATAGCTTTCAACCACTCCCCCTTATGCTCGTCGGCTAGGGCCTCAGAATAATCTTCTGGCTCTCCCCCATCAGTCAGCATAATGTACTCATGTGGCGAGTACCTCTTGGACGGCTGTCTGTCCCTAGATGACTTCCTCACCTGTGGCTCAACAGGTGGATCAAGTGGGGGCTGCTCCCCTGGTCCATCTTCTGAAGGAACTCCCTCGTCCTTTGCACCTTGCTGTACTCCCCCGTCATCAGGCACCACGGGAGGAATAATCGGATCCGTGTCCTCTAGCTCACCTGAATTAGGCTGATTCTTCTCTGACTTACCAATGTCTTCTATACACTGATCTTCAAAGAAAACCACATCTCTGCACCTGACGAGTTTCCTCTCGGTCGGATCCCACAATCTATAACTGAATTTTTCATCACCATACCCCAAGAACACATACTGCCTGATCTTCATATCGAGCTTGGACCTCTCGTCCTTTGGTACGTGAACGGATGCCCTGCATCCAAACACTCTGAGATGACTGTACGATGTATCCTGTCCAGTCCACACCTTCTCAGGTACTTCTCCATTCAACGGGGCTGATGGAGACCTGTTTATCAAATACACCGCCGTGTGCATTGCTTCTCCCTAGAACGTCTTGGGCAATTTCGCATGGGATAACATGTATCTGATTCTCTCAACAATGGTGCGATTCATTCGCTCAGCTACACCATTATGCTGGGGGGCCTTGGGAACCGTCTGTTCATGCAGTATACCCAGGGACTTGCAGTACTCATGAAAGTCGCCAATATATTCACCACCATTGTCAGTGCGGATGCACTTCAATGGTCTACATGTCTCTCTCTCGACCATAGAATGAAACAATTTAAACACATCAAAGACCTTGTCCTTGGATTTCAAAGCATAAGCCCAAACCCTCCTAGATGCATCATCTATAAAAGTAACAAAATACAATGCCCCACCCAAGGTTTTTGTCCTCATAGGACCACAAACATCAGAATAAACCAAATCTAATGCATGCACTTTATTAACATGAGAAACAATTTTAACAAATGAAACTCTATGTTGTTTTCCTGATAAACAATCAAGACAGGTTTTGAGAGGTGTACTTGTCACGTCTGGAAGGAGTCGCTTCTTTACTAGTACCTGAAGCCCTTTTTCACTCATGTGGCCTAGACGCCTGTGCCAAATGCCAATAGCTGAATCTTCCGCTGTGTTCAACCCACCCTTGCACATACTGACACTTGCCTTGTAGAGGGTGCAACACTTCTTTCCTCTTGCCACGATCAATGAACCCTTGATGTGCTTCCATCGCCCACCAGCAAACCGGCTTTCAGAGCCATCATCATTCAACCTTCCCGTCGACATCAAGTTGAGGCGAAGGTCTGGGATATGCCTCACATTCCTGAGAACCAATGTGCAGCCCACATCGGTCTTCACACAAATATCACCAACTCCCATGATCTTCGATACGCCAGAATATCTCATCCTCACAGTCCCACAGTCACCTGACTTGTAGCTTGTGAAGAAGTCTCTGTGTGGAGTTGCATGAAAAGAAGCTCCCGAGTCTATCACCCAGTCGATGTCCTGACTCGTAGCCGTGAGACATACGTCATGATCTACAGAAAGAATAACTACAACGTCGTTATCTGAAGCGACCGCAGTGGAATCTGATTCATCTTCTTTCCCTTTTCCTTTCTTGTCATTTTTCTTACCATGACATTCATGCTTGTAGTGGCCCTTCTTGCTATAATTCCAGCATTCAACATCTTTTCTGTTACTTGACTTGCCACTTGATTTATCTCGGGCCTTCCCGCCCTTCCGATTCTTTCCTCTCCCCCGTTCCTGTGTCACAAGAGCCTCTTGCTGAGTAGACCCCTGAGACTTCCTCCTTGTCTCTTCATTGAAGAGACAGCTAGTCACCTGTTCCATGGATATCTTTCCGTTTGGCGCGGAGTTACTTAGAGACACCACCAATGTCTCCCAACTGTCAGGCAATGAACTAAGCAATAGTAAAGCCTGCAATTCATCATCCAGAACCATCTTCATAGAGGTGAGTTGGTTCACTATATTGCTGACGTCATTCATGTGCTCGGCCACAGAACTACCATCTTTGAATTTGAGATTCACAAGTCGCCTTATCAGAAAACTCTTATTACCGGCTGTCTTCCTCTCATACAGCCCTTGTAATTTCAGTCATAGGCTAGCGGCTGAGGTTTCTGTAGACACATGGTGGAACACAGAATCATCCAACCATTGTCTAATAAACCCCACCGCCTTTCGGTCCGTCTTCTTCCAATCATCATCAGTCATATCCTTGGATTTTGCTGATATGCCTAAGATTGGAGAATATAGGTCCTTGCAATAAAGCAAGTCCTCCATCTTAACCTTCCATATGGTCCAGTTAGAACCATTGAGGCTGATCATCCTTGAACCACCTTCCATAATTCAAAACCGATCCTTACCCGTTCAATGAACTTAGCTCTGATACCACTTTGTTGGGGGCCTTGCACAAAACCTTAGGATCTAGCCCTCCAGAACAAACCAGAATTATGGATAATAAAGCAATGAAAATAATCAATGCATCAATCACACACTACACAAGAGAATTTTACGTGGAAAACCTTCAAAGAGGTAAAAACCACGGGACCTCGTCCAGATCAACAATCCACTATGAAGTAAAACGTTTACAACTTTCTTCACTCACGCAGGAGTGGATGAACAATGAAAGAATAAAGAAAACCAGAGAGATCTCACCAATGACGAGGATGTAGGAGCGCTGAGATATAAACTGCACCATAGATCACCTCCACGAGCATAACCTCCATTCTACAAGCTTCCTTTCTCTCTTTCTCCCCTTCTCTCTCACCTTTGATAGCCCTCTTGTGTTTTTCTCATCAACACAACATCCCTAGAAAAACCCTAGGGACCCTTTTTTATAGTTTTAGGAAACTCCTTTCCGCATCCTAGTTGCGAAAGGACTTGCGCATCCCAGTTGCGAAAGGACTTTGCGCATTCCAGTTGCGAAAGGACTTACACATACCAGTTGCGAAAGGACGACAGGTCAAAAAAAACCCATCACCTTCATATTTAGATTTCCATCTCCCTCTCTTTTAGATCATCCATCTGTGTTTCTCCTTTGCTCCAAAACCATGAATACCATTTATTCCCCACAAAAACACAAATATAGACATAGAACAAAACATCCCTTCTTTCCATCCTTCCAAATGCAATCACATCACTTACTATCTTCCATCTTTTCCTTCTCCTTCTTCTTACTTGTCTTCCATGTGCCCACTTCTTCATCCCAAGCTGATAATTACGACAAATGCGCTCCCTTCTACTTTCGATGCGGAGAAAACAATCACACCATCAAATACCCATTTTGGGTCGATGGACGTTCCAGGCTATACGCCTTCCCGGGCTACAATTTCACTTGTCATGACAATTCACTTATGATACAGATGCAATCAGAGAGATACGTTGTTAAGAAAATCGACTATGACAACAATATCCTAACGATAGTAGACACGGATTTTGTGGACCAGACTTGTCCAATATCAACTAATACAACCATCGAATACGGCTACTTCAATCATACGGATGATCAAGTTCGGAACCTGACCTTGTACTGCAATTGCATCACCTCCATTGACCTTGTACTTCATTCGGGATTTCGCCAACTTCCTTGCTTCACTGAGCCTAACAAGTATGCCTACTTCACAGTCCAGACTGAATTCGACATCCCTGATACATTTGCAGATTGTGCTATGAGTGTCATTTCAATTCAAAAAATGGCTGTTGTTCGACTTGAAGATAATCCAAGGGTGTTCGGGGATGTTTTACAAGATGGTTTCAATGTGAGTTGGATCGTCGGCGGCAATTGGTGTAAGCAATGTGTCAGCTCGATCGGGGGGGGGGGGGGGGGGGGCGCTGCGGATTCATGGAAGACCATTTTGCAGAGCCTACCTGTTATTGCAAGGACGGAGTACATACGACCGCGTGCCCAGGTAAAGGTATGTCTTCTTTATCCCCTTAGATCTTGAAGTGGCCAAATTTACATCTTCATTTGGAAATTGAGAAATGTTCTTTATTTTCTCTTCTTCTAATTTCAGTTATTTTAGTTTACTTCTTTTAGAATTTTTATGGGCTTTAATAGCATAATAATAAAATATAGTGAAGTTACGCTTTAATATCATATCATTCGTTTTAGGCCATTTTACTCATTTTAGGTACTTTTCCATAAACTTCTTATGAAAAAAATTTTAGTATGTAAGAAGAGTTGCCAATTTTGGTAAATTTGCATGACAATATCATTAAGAAAAATACTGATTTGGGATACATCCAAATCGAAACTACGATATATAACTTTGGAACCTACTAATTCTTACCTCACTTCAGCTTTGGGCAAAATAATAGAATGAATATTGATTTGAGTGCGCTGCGCAAAGACACTGGTGTATGGTTGATGCAGATAAGACCGAAAAAAAAGAGTCAAATAAAAAGCCACAAGGGCCAAACAAAAATAAGAGACAAGGGGCATATGAATTTATATGGTTTGACAATATACTTATTTTACGGAGCAACAACACCATGTATACAAAAATGTACACGTTAAAAAAGCAAGAGAGAAGATGTCTCCTAGCAGAAGACATCCCTGCTACGTAACAAGGTGTACACCCAAATAGATTTTAGGATAACATATGTTGATAAACGATGAATTTTTAGGTTTATATGCTGAGTCTTATTTTTCTTTCCACTCCATATAGCAAAGGCAGCCCAAAAAAAAAAAAAAAACAAACCCTCAATCAATCTTTTTTCCGAAGGGCTAAAACATTTGTGTTAGCAAAGGACATGAGAAGGATTCTTAATAAAACAAAAACACATTTGGATGACTTAGCAAGTATGGTTGTGTGATGATATTTCTTCCCTTCTACAACAAGAAAAACTTTAACACTCTTAATGGAGTTACAGTATGGTTGCTTCTCAAACGCTAAGAAAAGGTATGTGTGGTATATAATCGACTTAAAATAAACAATATATATAGTAGTTGGCCTTGATTTAGATGGCCCTTAATAATAAAACAAGGTTAAACTAGTTCTATCATGTAACTCGCTGATTAGTGGATATTTACTGAATGTTCAACATCGAAATAACCAATGGTCTAAATTCAAGAAGTAAATGCTTATTAATCATTTGTTATAATGATTAAATTAATCTAAATATTAGAAGATGAGCTATTTAGTGGTCCTCATTTTCCAATTGAACCCCGACACACTATCATTTAGATGGGCCCAAGCCCACCCTATAAATGCGTGAAGCCACTTGACCTAACCCGTCGATGTGTGTCACCGTCATCTAAATCTTATCCCAACTAAGTGGGTTGGCCATGCAAACTCTATTATCCTAGATTCCATCAAGGGCTATAACTTTCAATTAGAGCATTGGCCATTTGAAAAGCCGTGTTGCTAGAATTTGATGTAGAGTGGGTTGCAAATGTATTCTTGGCAAGTCAGACCAAAAGAAGTCTGAATGGAGTCGGATGTAGTCTGCTAGATCCAGGCCAGGTCTTACGCAGGTATGACGTAATTGGCCCCAGGAGAGTCTGGATATAAATTCAATTTGGGTAGAGAGAAATTGCCATTCAAAATCTCGACTGTAAAAAAAGCATAACTTTTGATCTTAGTATTGTCACGAAATGCATAACTTATCAATCTTTATGTAGCAGGCCATCCAAGGTCACTTGACATCGTAGCAAGTAGTGTCAATCCGTTTTGTGAGAAAACGCATTATTCCGGTTCAAAATTGTGGTTTAAAAAATACTTACTATTTTAAGTAATTTTTAATTTTATCGTATCTTCTTCATTTTAGAGTTTTAGCTTTTCATTTAACCATGTTGGTAATCTTCCAAGAAGATTGACTAAGAACTTTTTGTTTTTTTTTGTAGACGAATTTTAGAGTTCTAGCTTTTCATTTTAGAGTTCTAGCTTTTCATTTAACCATGTTGGTAATCTTCCAAGAAGATTGACTAAGAACTTTTTGTTTTTTTAAACTTAATCTTTCAAGTAAGTTGTATTCTAGATGAATTAGGACTTCTATAGAGTTTTAGTATTCCTTATAAATAGTGCAAATGGTTATTCCATAATTATAATTGAGTAATACCATTTCAAAATTTTCTTTCTTTTATCTTGTAGGTTCAAAACTAGACTCATGAATTCAAGGTTTTGCCTAATTAAGGATGACAATAATCTTTTTGTTATTGTTTAATTCATGTGCTCTTCTCAATGTTGAGTTACCAACCTAACCTAATTCTCTTCTAGATGGGCTTAATCTAACTCTCCTCTATATGGGCTTAGGACCATTAAAGAGAGTCCAAAACCACTGCAGATGTTTAGGTTGATTATAATCAATAAGTAATTGTCGATGGATGTATAGACTGCATTATTTTTCCAATGCAATTGAAGTAGCAATATCATAAGTAGACATTATGATAAAAGCAGAATTACGAAAAAATAACTAATTATTTTTCGTCTCCGGCCAAACACGACCTCAGCTAAATTGACCAACGGTCCATATTCAACCTACGTTTTGTGAGCACACCAAGTTAGACAACTGTCCTGAGTTTTGACCAAGACATCTACCTGTGGCCAACCTCTTTCAAACTTGTGCCATATTCACAAGTATAGTGCGCTTACCTGCGGATGGACGGCTCTATGTGTACATGGACTTTGCAAAACCTCTGAATGAAAGCTGGGGAAACGGTTTGGCTGATGGCCCCAACACCAACGTGCTAGCTGGTGTCGAAGCTCCGTGGGATCCACCATTATGTATATATTCTATCCACGCCGTCCATCCATTTTTTCAGATCATTTTAGATAACGATCCCAAAAATGAGGTAGATTCAAAGTTCAAGTGGACCACACCACTGGAAACAGTGGGAATTGAATTCTTACCATTGAAAACTTCCTAGGACTCACCATAATGTTTATTTGTCATCCAATCTGTTGATTATATCACATAACCCTGGATGAAGGGAAAATACAAATATCAGCTTGATCAAAAAATTCTGTGGTTCTCAGGAAGTTTTCAACGGTAAATGTTTCAATCCCTACTGTTTACTGTAGTGTGGTTCACTTGAGCTTTCGATAACCTCATTTTTGGACTCATGCCCTAAAATGATCTTGAAAATGGATGGACGGCGTGGATAGAACACATACATCATTGTACGGCTCGCAGAGTTTTGGGTTCACCATCCAAACCGCGTCTACTGGCTGGTAGTTGCAGTCACACCCGAACTTGACGCGTCGGGAAGCTGCCGCCACATCCTAAAATATCAAGGGAAGTGGGCCCACTTGTACGGATGATGATGTGATCCGTCCATTGGCGTTTTCCTATGGATGACTTCTCTATCCATTTATCAAAACCTAATGTCTCAACCATTTGTGTGGGCTCCACAACTGCATCAGCCATTGTGTGGCTCTTAAAATAAGTTACATATTCTTTCAGAGTGCCACGTGGCATCTTTTAGACGCTTGCCTGGGCGACTGCCGCATCGTCCCTTGACCGGTAACGTTGTAGTCAATTTCTAGAATTAGATACGAATATGGTGTGCTTTTGTCACGCCTTCTCAGGACACTGCCAACTGGTACGCATCTACATCACACGTGACACACGCTTATGTCAATCCAGGCCGTCCAAATCTTGGGTTCTATTGTGTGTGGAGCATAAGTGGATAATCACACCGATCGGTTGATCCTACCTGACCAGCAATTAATGGCTAAAACGAAAATGGTGATCGCAGTCAAAATCTTAATAAGCATGGATTGAATTACGATGTGGTGGACGATTTGAACGGTGGGATTGATTTACATGTATCCCACGTGTGCGTTGCATGGGATGATGACAAACGCACACTACACTCTCTGGCCAAAATATAATACAAAGAGGAAACCTTTTAATATTTATCATTTGAAAATTCATAGACAACTATTCAATAGTCCTGTCCATTCAAGATTATAAATCAATCCATTCAAAATTATAAATCAATCCATTCAAATTCATTTCTCTCGTCATCTTCATCTACTTCTTCTTCTGCTTAATGCACTTCACTTTCATCAATGATCATCTTATCATCATCCTAATTTGATATGGAAATAGATTTTGAAAATTCCATATTCCAATCTCTCCTATTCCTCCTCATCTTTGTCTCAATCTCAATATTCTCCAATGGCCAACCCGACTGCGCTCCTTCTCCATTCAATTGCGAAGAAATCAAAGACATCAGCTACCCATTTTGGACGGTGGACCACTCGCTCAATTGCAGCCACCCAGTATTCGAACTCAGATGTGAAGATAATACCCTACAAATCAAAATTGGGTCCCGAAAATATCGAGTTAACAAGATTGATCATGAGGAGAAAAAATTAAAGGTTGCTGATATGGATTTCATAGGCAAGAAGTGTCCTCAGCCGTCAATCAATGCAACGGTCGACTTCTCTCTCTTTGAATATGCTCCCGATGATTCCTGTTGATGCAAAAATCTGGTCCACCCTCTTTAGACCTTCGAGTACCTGCACAGGAAGAAGACAAAGGAGACCCTGGCTAGAGCAGGGGACCCTCCGATGCCAAAGTCAGGCTAGGAATCTGGGTCTTATTGTATTGAGGGGTTCTGGGAGAGAGTTTTTGCGTACCTTTCACCCTTGGAGTCTCTCCTATTTATAGGAGAGAGAGGATCCTGCCGTACGAGGATTCTTTCCCGATATTTTAGAGAATTGTTACGATCCTGGATCTTCCCGAGATTATAGGATCTTGTGATCGTCGAGATCTAACGCTATCTTACGAAGATTTTGAGCAAGATCTCTGATTTTTAGGAAGATCTTTTGGATTCGTAGCTCGGTTCTAGGTCGGACCGACTTATGGCTCGTTGAGGCCAAGCTAAGCTGTTGAGGCCGAACTAAGCTGTTGAGGTCGAACTAAGCTGTTGAGGCCGACTGACCTGTTGAGGCCGAGCCAAGCTGTTGAGGCCGAACTAAGCTGTTGAGGCCGCCTGACCTGTTGTGGCCGAGCTAAGTTGTTGAGGTCGACTGACCTGTTGAGGCCGAGCTAAGTTGTTGAGGCCGACTGACCTGTTGTGGCCGAGCTAAGTTGTTGAGGTCGACTGACCTGTTGAGGCCGAGCTAAGTTGTTGAGGCCGACTGACCTGTTGAGGCCGACTGACCTGTTGAGGCCGAGCTAAGCTGTTGAGGCCGAGCTAAGCTGTTGTGGCCGAGCTAAGTTGTTGAGGCCGACTGACCTGTTGAGGCCGAGCTAAGCTGTTGAGACTGAGCTAAGCTGTTGAGGCCGACTGACCTGTTGAGGCCGATCTAAGCTGTTGAGGCTGACTGACATGTTGAGGCCGAGCTAAGCTGTTGAGGCCGAGCTAAGCTGCCAAGGCCGAGCTTATCTGTCCGACCTCTGGCGGATGTATGTCCGACCTTTGGCCGATATATAGCCGATCTATGGCTCGTAGTCTCATTCTTTGAGTGTCCTTGTATTTATATCACCCTTCTTGAAGATTAGCATGCTTTTGGACGTAGAAGCCTTATCAGGCTCGGGTTTCATTGGGCCCACGCTGGTTCAGTAGAGTTGGTCCATTTCATAAGTCGACTTATCCACTTGTCCATTTTTCCCCCAACAGTAAGCCCCACTTACTTCTCGGGCTGACATGTGAAAGTTCGAGAAGTAAGTTGGTCGGATTATGCATGGTTGGCTTATGCCTAGTCGAATTATGCTCAGTTGGCTTATGCCTGGTCGGCTTACGCTCAGTTGGCTTATGCCTGGTCGGCTTACGCTCAGTTGGCTTATGCCCACCCCGGTTGGCTTATGCCTAGTTAGCTTATGCCCAGCCAGGTTGGCTTATGCCTGGTTGGCTTATGCCCAGCCCAGTTGGCTTATTCCTGGTCGACTGACCTGTAGAGGCCGAACTAAGCTGTTGAGGCCGACTGACCTGTTGAAGCCGAGCTAAGCTGTTGAGGCCGAGCTAAGCTGTTGAGGCCGATCTAAGCTGTTGAGGTCGACTGACCTGTTGAGGCCGAGCTAAGCTGTTGAGGCCAACTGACCTGTTAAGGCCGAGCTAAGCTGTTGAGGCCGACTGACCTGTTGAGGCCAAGCTAAGCTGTTGAGGCCGAGCTAAGCTGTTGAGGCCGACTGACCTGTTGAGGCCGAGCTAAGCTGTTGAGGCCGACTGATCTGTTCAGGCCGAGCTAAGCTGTTGAGGCCGACTGACCTGTTAAGGCCGAGCTAAGCTATTGAGGCCGATCTAAGCTGTTGAGGCCGACTGACCTGTTGAGGCCGAGCTAAGCTGTTGAGGCCGACTGACCTGTTGAGGCCGAATTAAGCTGTTGAGGCCGATTGACCTGTTGAGGCCGAGCTAAGCTGTTGAGGCCGATCTAAGCTGTTGAGGCCGACTGACCTGTTGAGGCTGAGCTAAGCTGTTGAGGCCAAGCTAAGCTGTTGAGGCCGACTGACCTGTTGAGGCCGAGCTAATCTGTTGAGGCCGAGCTAAGCTGTTGAGGCCGACTGACCTGTTGAGGCCGATCTAAGCTGTTGAGGCCGACTGACCTGTTGAGGCCGAGCTAAGCTGTTGAGGCCGAGCTAAGCTGTTGTGGCCGAGCTAAGCTGTTGAGGCCGACTGACCTGTTGTGGCCGAGCTAAGTTGTTGAAGCCGACTGACCTGTTGAGGCCGAGCTAAGCTGTTGAGGCCGAGCTAAGCTGTTGTGGCCGAGCTAAGCTGTTGAGGCCGACTGACCTGTTGTAGCCGAGCTAAGTTGTTGAGGCTGAGCTAAGCTGTTAAGGCCAAGCTAAGCTATTGAGGCCGACTGACCTGTTGAGGCCGAGCTAAGTTGTTGAGGCCGACTGACCTGTTGAGGCCGATCTAAGCTGTTGAGGCCGACTGACCTGTTGAGGCCGAGCTAAGTTGTTGAGGCCGAGCTAAGCTGTTGTGGCCGAGCTAAGCTGTTGAGGCCAAGCTAAGCTGTTGAGGCCGACTGACCTGTTGAGGCCGATCTAAGCTGTTGAGGCCGACTGACCTGTTGAGGCCGAGCTAAGCTGTTGAGGCCGAGCTAAGCTGTTGTGGCCGAGCTAAGCTGTTGAGGCCGACTGACCTGTTGTGGCCGAGCTAAGTTGTTGAGGCTGACTGACCTGTTGAGGCCGAGCTAAGCTGTTGAGGCCGAGCTAAGCTGTTGAGGTCGACTAACCTGTTGTGGCCGAGCTAAGTTGTTGAGGCCGAGCTAAGCTGTTGAGGCCGAGCTAAGCTGTTGAGGCCGACTGACCTGTTGAGGCCGAGCTAAGCTGTTGAGGCCGAGCTAAGCTGTTGAGGCCGACTGACCTATTGAGGTCGATCTACGCTGTTGAGGCCGACTGACCTGTTGAGGCCGAGCTAAGCTGTTGAGGCCGAGCTAAGCTGTTGAGGCCGACTGACCTGTTGTGGCCGAGTTAAGTTGTTGAGGCCGACTGACCTGTTGAGGCCGAGCTAAGCTGTTGAGGCCGACTGACCTGTTGAGGCCGATCTAAGCTGTTGAGGCCGACTGACCTGTTGAGGCCGATCTAAGCTGTTGAGGCCGACTGACCTGTTGAGGCCGAGCTAAGCTGTTGAGGCCGAGCTAAGCTGTTGTGGTCGAGCTAAGCTGTTGAGGCCGACTGACCTGTTGAGGCCGAGCTAAGTTGTTGAGGCCAAGCTAACCTGTTGAGGCCGAGCTAAGTTGTTGAGGCCAAGCTAACCTGTTGAGGCCGACTGACCTGTTGAGGCCGAGCTAAGCTGTTGAGGCCGAGCTAAGCTGTTGAGTTGGGTTGCCGAGGTTGTTTTGGTCGTTATGCCGCCCAGCGGGTTCAGTGTTATTGATTTATGAATAACTGAGATGACTGTTAACATATGATTCAAGAAGAGCTTCGACTTGGCCGCAACAATGATTTAGGAAGAGCTTTCTTTTTTCATTCCGCCATTGTAGATAGTTTTGGAGTATTTATGGTAGAGCAGGAACTACTTAAGATGTCGTTCCCACAGACGGCGCCAAACTGTTGATGCAAAAATCTGATCCACCCTCTTTAGACCTTCGAGTACCTGCATAGGAAGAAGACAAAGGAGACCCTGGCTAGAGCAGGGGACCCTCCGATGCCAAAGTCAGGCTAGAAATTTGGGTCTTATTGTATTGAGGGGTTCTGGGAGAGAGTTTTTGCGTACCTTTCACCCTTGGAGTCTCTCCTATTTATAAGAGAGAGAGGATCCCGCCGTACGAGGATTCTTTCCCGATATTTTAGAGATTTGTTACGATCCTGGATCTTCCCGAGATTATAGGATCTTGTGATCGTCGAGATCTAACGCTATCTTCCGAAGATTTTGAGCGAAGATCTTTTGGATCCGTAGCTCGGTTCTAGGTCGGACCGACCTATGGCTCGTTGAGGCCGAGCTAAGCTGTTGAGGCCGAATTAAGCTGTTGAGGCCGACTGACCTGTTGAGGCCGAGCCAAGCTGTTGAGGCCGAACTAAACTGTTGAGGCCGACTGACCTGTTGTGGCCGAGCTAAGTTGTTGAGGCCGAATTACTTGTTGAGGCCGAGCTAAGCTGTTGAGGCCGACTGACCTGTTGAGGCCGATCTAAGCTGTTGAGGCGGAGCTAACAAGATTGATCATGAGGAGAAGAAATTAAAGGTTGCTGATATGGATTTCATAGGCAAGAAGTGTCCTTAGCCGTCAATCAATGCAACGGTCGACTTCTCTCTCTTCGAATATGCTCCCGATGATTCCAATCTCACCTTATACTACGATTGCTCTCCCTCCAGTATCCCGAACCTTCCTTCACTTCCTAGCCTTACAAATGTTTACTACATAATCAACGCTGGCCCACTTCATGTCCCTGAACTTTTTCGAAGCTGCAGGGTTAGTGTGATTCCACTTCGTAAATCGGTTGCGCGCCGCTTGAAGGATGATCTGTCGACTTATGGGGATGCGTGGAAGAAAGGTTTTGAAGTGGACCGTTGATCTTCCGAAGTGTACGGATTGTGTCCGATCAGGTGGGAATTGTAGTTACAATTCGACTAATCCCACAGAACCGATACGTAATTGCAAAGGTCAACCGAATAATGCAACATGCACCAAGAGTAAGCATTTCTACTACCCCATTAGTTTCTCAATTAGTTCTCTCTCCCTCTCTTGTGAATTTTGGGCCACATCATCTACATAGTGGACCCCATGGTGTATGGAGCACAGCCTGAAATTGTACCGATTAGGTGCGCTTAACTACCTGATTTTGCCACTGATGGCGAATGATCAGATGCGTTTGAACGCATGGTAATTACCATATGATTAGGGATGTGTGGGGCCCAACCTCATGTTAAGCCTAGTTCTCAAAATCCATCCTGATCAATGAGTTAGATGGGCCACACCCAAATGAACAATGAGGGATATGGGTATCATAGAAACTTCCATATGGAATGTGGGGTCCACCATTTTGTGCATATGTTGTTAACCCAGTGATCATGGGATGCACCAAAACTCAAGATATTCCAAAATTTAGGTGGGCCACAACAGATGAATATATAGACCATAGTCATTACTATAACTTAACAGAGTATTTGAACGGATGATTCTAGGGATGTACAGTGCTTATGAGTAGTCTCACCAGATCCACAGTTTTGATTTTGCATAAAACATCACAGGTGGGCCAGCATAGCTGGAACCTATGTGATCATTCCCTTTTTATCTGCGTCCACTTGATGGGCGAAATTGGATGGCTAAGATCATACGATCATTATGAATTTCGTAGTAGGACACGTGTGTACGGTGGTACCAAACGAGTCATACCATACGAGAAGACGGTGAGGAAAGTGCTGGGAATTGCACCACCATGTTATCTAGAAGGGTAGGTGGCATCTTCATTGTTCTTAGACCCAGTCTCATCACAATCAGACGGTTAGGATCATGTCTAATAATCTCGTGAAATCATGTGAAAGGGTGATGGTCCTGATAGCCCATCAAAACAGAATCGTACGGTTCCGCGTCTACGTCTCCATCAGTGGTCGGTCTCAATCGCCACGTCATGCCGTTCATACCACCAGCAGCGATTGCTTTTTGGGTGTTTGTTTTACCTCTGACGCGACTAAGGATCCAGCGTGCGTCCCCATTCCCTGGGGACCACGTGCACGTGCTGAGATAATTGGATGATTTTAACCGTCTATATTCTCTTTACTATCGTAAATAAACTATTATCCCATAATTAGCCATTACACACGATCCTAAACTTCGATTTTAGTTGAAATTGTGCCGCTTAAAATTTTCTTTTCATTATTCTAAATTCATTTAAACAGATATTGACGGTCATAATCATTCCTTGAGCGCAAGTTTATTAGACCGATTAGCGCGTTCAGATCATCAGACAGCTGACCACGTGGGATTCGATGGGCGTGGACAGAAGCTGGATCATGAGTCGCGACAGAGGCAAGACGTACTCCTTTGCGTGTATACTTTAGACTTTAGCTGCGCAATCTAAGTCCGCCTAGGACAGCCAGGGCTTGCTTCTATTCTTCGGCAAGATTTCCATGATAGTTTATCACATCATCTAGGAAATGATGCTGGATCTTCAACCGTACAATTGTATTGCTGTGAGACAATCTAGACCGTTCAAATTGAAAACTCAATTGTCAATGGAATCTATACCAAAATTTACAATAAGAAGATGGCATAAACCATCTGACTTCTGTATTGCAATCTGGAAACACACTACTTTACCTATAACCATCCATTTCATAGCCATTGTATGATGGATGGTTACGATTTCTTGATAGATGTGACTTTATAGATCGGCTCCACCCACACTATGCTCCTCAATTTGGATGGTCTGGATCCTGGATACAAGTCATCACCTTTTACAAAAGGGTGGCAAACCATCACAGGAGGCTATATCCATTTTTTCCGTCGTTTCAGTTCACCCACTGTCATCAAAGTCTTCCTTTTGACACCCACACCAAATCTTCTTGACCCATCTTAAATTGGACGGTGATGATAAGATGGGGGCAACGTATGCAGCACGTGGCCCACATCATGTCACGTTTGAGGCAGGCGGTATGATGATGGATGACTCACCGACCTCTCTATTGGCCCACCCATTCCAACTTGACGCCGAACCCAGTAAAACTTTGAAAATTATACTAGTTAGCAATGCAATGTACATTATTTGGAGCCCCAACCTTATTTATGTGAGGGCAACCTTTGATGTAGACCCAATATTATATAGGGCAAAATTCAACGCAAATCATGTGGGGCTACCGATAATATAAACTATCCATTGCCGGTAATTTTTTCTTAGTCATTAGATAAAGTGACGGGGTTTATTGGAAAAAGTGATGAGGTTATTATACGAAGTGACAGAGTTATATTAAACAAAGTGACAAGGCTGCCCAATAAAGTAACATGATTCCACTAAATAAAGTAATAAGGTTAAACGAGACAAAGCAAATAGGGTTCCATTAGACAAAGTTATAAATTGTTAGAAAAAGTGATGGGTTATCGGACAAAGTGACCTGGTTCTACTAAACGAAGTGACGAAGCTGGAAGACAGTGATTGGGTTCCACTAGATAAAGTGATAAGGTTGCTGGAGAAAGTGGCGAGGTTGTTGGAGAAAGTGACGAGGCTGTTGGACGAAATGACGAGGTTCACTAGACAAAGTGATGATGTTCTACTAGACAAAGAGACTATTTAGTAGGACAAAGTAACAAAGTTCTACTATATCAAGTAACGAGGTTCTACTAGACGGAGAGTGATGAGGTTGCTGGAAAAAGTGACGGGATTTCACTAGATAAAGTGAAAGGGGTGTTATAAAAGTGAGAAGGTTTTACTAGACAAAGTGACGTGATTATTGGACAAAGTAATGGGGTTCCATTAGACAAAGTGACGATGTTCCACTAGATAAAGTGACGGGGTTGCCAGACAAATTGATACGATTTTACTTGATAAAATGACAAGTTTTTGAATAAAGTGACTTGGTTACAGAGTTTTAGCTTTATTATCATCGTATTTCCCTTTATACACATTGTACCTCAAAGTTTTTTTTTTTTTTTTTTTTTTTTTTTTTTTTAATCATAGTGGATTTGTGATGATGTTGTTGATTGTTGTTTGTAGGTTATGCTTACCGCGAATTAAATTCATGTTGAAAAATCCTCCTTATAGGATCCGAGGATCGGAACCTATTATATGGGTGCCGGGAGCTGAGAATGGGGTACTACGGAGGCTGTCGGCGCCAGATTCGGCAATCGAAAATTTTGTGAGCCTAGTTTCCAAGTTTGGGGCATGACAGAAGTTGGTATTAGAGCATAACTTGAGAATAAACAAGAACAATATCATATGTTTACTATGAGCTTAGGACAATTAGGTCCTGAGTGCGTAACATCCCGATTTAGTTCCCTAACGTACGTGCATTTGAGAGATTCTCAAGGTTGATAGACGTCTTTGTTCTTTCCTATAAGAATGCCGCCTAGGAGAGCGACCCGAGCAACTCCCGCTCCACCACCCGATGCTCCCGCTTCACCACCTGAGGCTCCCGCTCTACCACCTACGACTCCCAATACACCACCAAAGATCCCTACTCCCCGGCTTGAGGATGTCATTCCTGCACTTAGACCGGTGCAGATCCAACCATACCCGTGAGTGCCTTCCAGTTATAGTAGATGTCGCAGGTTGTGACGGCCGCCCTTCAGGGGTAGGGGAGGCACCCCGTTGTTTTTCCAGCCCAAGTAGAGCAGGAGCGCAGAGCGCCCTTCTTCGAGAGTTTCGACAACTCAGTCCCCCGCGTTTTCAGGGGAAGACAGATCCTACAGCAGCCAAGAGGTGACGCTCTGATATGAAAAAGATTTTTGATACGATGGCATGTACGACCCAATAGCGGGTCTAGTTAGCCGTATTTCTTCTTCAGGGTGAGGCCGAGCACTGGTGGACTTTCGTTACCCGTATTGCAGGGCCTGATTTCGTTTGGACATGGTAGGATTTCGTAGACCGATTCGACCAGCAGTACTTCCCTGACCACATTCGTCGGCAGTGAGCGTTAGAGTTCGAGACCTTGGTTCAGGGAGACATGTTTGTGGAGCAGTATGCGGCTCGTTTTGTGGTGCTATCGAGGTTCGCGCCGTATTTGGTTGATGATGAGGGGCAGAAGGCCCGCCGTTTTGAGAACGACTTGAGTTACGGTCTTCAAGGCCGTGTTCTTGGGCATGAGCTCCCGACTTTTCAGGCAGTAGTACGGAGGACTCAGATTATGAGACAGAGTGGGCCGGCACGCAAAGCGATCGAGATCAGAGGAGAGACCGGAAGAGGCAGGCCCCCTCCGGTAGCTCCCAGCATCATCGACGGCCACAGAGGTATAGGAGCTACCTATCCGCCAGAGCACCAGTGACACCTCCAGCGCCACTCCAGAGGACGTTTACAGGTACCTGTTTTGGATATGGTGGGACATGACACCGCATACATGAGTGCCCCCGCCCTCAGCAGCAGCAACAGCAGAGCGGGCCCCACTAGCCTCCACCGCAGCAGCGACTGCTGCCACCTCAGCCGCTGAGGCCCCAGCAGCAGCAGAGACAGCAGTACATGCCACCGCCGCAGTAGCAGCAGCACCCTTAGAGGGTACATGTACCTCCCCAGCCATCTCAGGCTAGGTTCTATGCAGCTCATCAAGACCTGCAGTCATCTGAATGAGTCGTTGAGGGTATACTTCCAGTCTCTGCATGCATTGCCCGAGTATTATTTGATTCCGGTGTTTCGCACTCATTCATGTCTGGAGATTTTTACCGATCGTCTAGATTGCCGAAAGAGTTTGTTAGTGAGGGGTTGACTGTATCGACGCCCTTGGAAAAGACTACAGTGTTGGGCCGTTTCTGTTCGTCTTGCCCCATGTTAGTGGGAGAGATTTTCTTGCCTACCGACTTGTTTGTGCTGCCGATGTCAGATTTTGATGTTATCATAGGCATAGATTGGCTTGCT
Source organism: Magnolia officinalis (assembly GCA_021015155.1). Classification (NCBI taxonomy): domain Eukaryota; kingdom Viridiplantae; phylum Streptophyta; class Magnoliopsida; order Magnoliales; family Magnoliaceae; genus Magnolia; species Magnolia officinalis. Next base: position 53,117,361 of record JAJHSJ010000016.1, read on the forward strand.
GAGTACCACGCCATCTTGAACTGCTCCGCGAGGATAATCGCGTTCTGTATACCAGGCTTGCCGCAGTTCCAGTTCATTGTAGAGCTCAGAGGAGAGTCGTTGTCTTATTTGATGTCCTTCGCAGTTGAGAAGCCTATTGCCTTAAGTATCGATCAGTTGCCAGTGGTCTGCGATTTTCCCGACGTGTTTCAGGAGATTCCGGGATTGCCGCCGCGCTGACATATTGAGTTCTAGATTGATCTCGTTCCCGTACCGCGCCTATTTCGAAGGCCCTGTATCATATGGCATCGATGGAGTTAAGAGAGCTACATCGACAGTTGGACAAGTTGCGTGAGTTGGGATTCATTCGTCCTAGCAGTTTGCTTTGGGGAGCGTCAGTACTCTTCGTCAGGAAGAAGGATGGCTTTTGAGGCTCTACGTGGATTACCGCGAGCTCAACCGGGTCACGATCAAGAACATGTATCCGATCCCGAGGATAGATGATTTGTTTGATCAGCTGCATGGTGCACAGTTCTTTTCGAAGATTGACCTGCTTTCCAGTTATCATCAGATTCGGGTACGAGAGGAAGACATCTCGAAGACAGCTTTCAGGATGCGCTATGGTCACTTTGAGTTTCAGGTCATGTCCTTCGGACTGACCAATGCGCCCGCAGTATTCATACAGTTGATGAACGAGGTCTTCCATCCGTATCTTGATCGGTTTGTTGTGGTATTCATCGACGACATTCTGATATATTCGAGGACCCATGAGGAGCATGTGTAGCATTTGAAGATTGCATTGCAGACCCTTCGTGCCCACCAACTGTATGCGAAGCTGGAGAAGTGTGAGTTCTGTCAGGAGGAGGTTCCTCGGTCACGTGGTGACGAGGGAGGGTGTTGCAGTGGACCCCTCGAAGGTTGAGGCAGTGCGTCAATGGGAGCAGCCCACAAGTGCTTTTGAGATACACAGTTTCCTTAGTTTGGTGGGCTACTATCGGCGTTTCATTGAGGGTTTCTCCCGTATCGTAGCCCCGTTAACCAGGTTGACTCGGAAGGGCGCAGAGTTTGTTTGGAACGACGCCTGTGAGTGAGCATTTATGGAGCTGAAGGACCGCCTCACGTCCGCTCCTGTCTTCACTCTTCCCTCTAGGAGTAATGGATTTGTTGTATTTTTCAATGCTCCGCGTATTGACTTGGGTACTGTCTTGATGCAGCACAGGAGACCAGTGGCTTATGCTTCTCGCCATCTCAAGGTTCATGAGTTGAACTACCCCACTCATGATTTGGAGTTGGCAGCAGTCGTCTTCGCACTGAAGGTGTGGAGGCACTATCTCTATGGGTTAGGTTCAAGCTCTTCTCTGACCACAAGAGCTTGAAGTACTTATTTTCTCGGTCCGAACTTAATATAAGGAAGAGGCGTTGGTTGGAGCTCCTGAAGGACTATAATTTTGATCTCCAGTACTACCCAGGTAACGCAAACGTCGTGGTGGATGCCCTTAGTCGTCAACCACGAGGCCTAGTGGCGCATACGATGATTCAAGAGTGGAGGATGCTCGAGGATGTGACAACTTATGATTTTGAGCTCGGTCTGCAGTCTTCTATCGTGCAGTTATTAAGCCTGTCGATTCAACCCTCTCTTATCACAAGGGTGATCGAGACTCAACAGGCTGATGAGTCGTTACAGAGTTATAGGGTTGAGGCAACATCTGAGAGTCAGTCAGATTGGCAGATTGGTTTTGATGGTGGACTTCGCTCCAAAGGCCGATTATGTGTCCCGGATATTCCTAAGTTGCGTAGAGATCTTATGACCAAGGCTCATTGATCACGGTTTTCTATCCACCCTGACTCGATGAAGATGTATCATGATATGAGGCGACAGTATTTTTGGGCGGGGATGAAGGACCAGTTTTATGGCCGAGTGTGACACGTGTCAGCGTGTCAAGGCCAATCATCAGAGGCTCCCTGGTCCTTTGCAGCCGTTGAGCGTCCCAACGTGGAAGTGGGAGCACGTGTCGATAGATTTCATTATGGGCTTGCCGAGGACTCATCGCGGTCATGACGTCATCTGGGTTGTTGTGGATCGTCTGACAAAGTCAGCACATTTTCTTGTGATTCGTGCGATTTGGTTTATGGACCGGCTTGCGAGGTTATTCATCGAGGAGATTGTGAGACTGCATGACATTCCAGTCTCGATCGTTTCTGACTGAGACTTGAGGTTCACGTCTCAGTTTTGGAGGAGCTTTCAGAGAGCGATGAGGTCTGTTTTGCAGCTCAACACTGCGTACTATCCGCAGACCGATGGCCAGACCGAGATGGTCAACTAGATCCTTGAGGATATGCTTCGGGCCTGCGTGATTGACTTCGAGGGTAGGTGGGATGAGCATCTGCAATTTGCTGAGTTTGCATACAACAACAGCTATCAGGCGATCATCGGCATGACTCCTTTTAAGGCACTCTAAGGCGGACTGTGCAGATCCCCGAGTTGTTGGACCGAGGTCGGAGAGCGGCGTCTCCTAGGTCTCGAACTTGTGCAGCAGACGTCAGAGGCTATCGATATCATCAGGCAGAGGATGCGCACAGCTCAGAGTCGGCAGAAGAGTTTTGCTGATCGTCGGCGTCGTCCCTTAGAGTTCACTGTTGGGGACAGAGTGTATCTCAAGGTCTCGCCCATGATGGGCGTGGTTCGATTTTGAGTGAAGGGCAAACTTGCCCCAAGATTCATAGGACATTTCGTGATCACTGGGCGCGTTAGTACCGTGGCCTATCGGCTTGCCTTGCCATCTCAGTTGTCTAGCGTCCACAACGTTTTTCATGTATCTATGCTGAGGAAGTGTGGGTCAAACATCGTTCCTTTTATTGATTGGCAGCCGTTGGAGGTTCGTGAGGACGCTTCTTACATTGAACAGCCAGTTCGTATCCTTGATCGAGAGGAGCAGGTCCTTCGGACCAAGGTCATTCCCTTAGTGAAGGTGCAATGGAGTCATCATTCTGTTGATGAAGCATCCTGGGAGCGCGAGGCCGAAATTCGAGAGCGCTATCCCCATCTCTTTGATGATTGATTATATGTTGTATCTTTTATGTTATCTCCAATTTTATATGATGATGTTAGGTTTCCTCTTCCTTATGAGTTATGTCTAGTTACGATGATTGTGTAAATTTTGAGGATGAAATTTTTATTAGGAGGGGAGAGTTGTAAGGCTCATATCCTAGACCGTACCATTCCGTAGGTTTCGGCGGTCCTCCTGGTTGAATTCGGGCAACCCACGACCTGTAATCGACGTTTGTGCACGACCCTAAGTCGCATCTTGTATATTTATGTCGACTCAACTCGAAACTTGTACCCTAGCGACCGCGCCGTCGTCCGCGGTTCCAACGTCGTGCCGATGCGAGACCCAGGCCAGAAGATGTGAGCTCGCGTTCATTTCGAGGAAAACGCCTGTGTACGAATTCTGAGAGAATCTCTACAACCTATTCCATCAATCAATCAATCAATTAATCAAATCAAGTACAAGCAACCCAACCCATTCCTCTCTTATACAACCTTACCCAAAGTCAACTCTCTCTCTCTCTCTCTCTCTCTCTCTCTCTCTCTCCACCCATCCCTCTCTCACCCAAAATTCAACCAAGCCCATCCCTCTTCTTACACACCATCCCTCTCTCCTTACATCACTTCTCTCTCTCTCTCTCTCTCTCATTTCTCTCTCATTCCAAGCAACTTCCAAGAGTGCAGCCAACGTCCAAGCTTCCCAAGCAACCCAAGTGTGGCCCACTTCCACCCAATCTCTTCATCGTCCTCCATCAAGATCGAAGCCAAGGAGCCTAGGAGTTCAAGGAGGTAAAGAAGAAGGTCAATAGGTGGGTGATCCGCCGTTGATTTTTGTTTTAAGAGTCCACTTATTGTGGGACCCACTTGATGTATGCATTGTATAAGGGAGGGCCCAATAGTGGTGGGGTCCCTCCCCTTCACGTTTCTCTCTCTCTCTCTCTCTCTCTCTCTCTCTTTTTGTGATGTCTTGTGGTCCACCATGATGCAAGATGATCCTGACCGTCCGATCGTGAGGCCCACCTTGCCGCCGGTCCGTCTGGACGGCCCAGATGAAGGGAAACATAAATATCAGCTTGATGCAGTGTGGGACCCATCTGTTAAAGGGGCTAGGTTGGTTGGTTACCGAACACCAGCTATATAGCTGATGTATTAATGTCAACAAGTTTGTGGGCCCCACCTTACATGATGTATATGTTTTATCTACACCGTTTACCTGACTAGACGGTGGGACCCACGTACACGTGTGGGGTCCAGCACCGTCCAGTAGGGACAGTGGGACTCCACCATGGTGTATGTGTTTTATTAACACCGTCCATCCAGACGGTGGATTCCACGCAGCTCAAGGGTACTGGATTTAATCTAGCAGATGCTGGTGGGGGCAACCGTGATGTATCTGTATATCCCAGTCGTCCATTTGTCATGGACGTGGGCCCACCCCACATGTGTGGGTGGGACCCACCTTGATGTATATGTTACGTCCAAACCGTCCACCCAATCGATGGGGACCACCTTAATTGATGTGTTTTATGTCCAGGCCGTCCAAGGCCTAGACGCTAGAGGTCTTATATATATATATATATATATGTAATATACTATACTATATATATATCTGGTGGGCCCCATGTGGGACCCACCTGCTGAGAGAAGTGAATTGGCTGGTGTATCTCACACCAGCTATTCAGCTGACGTGAGACGTCAGCAAGTTCCGTGGGACCCACCCTATATGTATGTGTTTCATCTGCACCGTCCATTTGGACGGTACCATGTACAACCCCACCATGATGCATGATGTATCTGCACCGTCCGTGCAGTGGCCCACCTTGATGTTCGTGTTTATCATACCATCCATCCATCTGTGGAAACCCACTGTGATGTATGTTTTGTATTCCATGCCATCCATCTGGACAAGCGTGACCCACATGATGAATGTGTTCCATCCAGACCGTCCATCCACCAGCTGAATAGTTGCTGGATTGACAGCAGCAAGTTATGTGGGTCCCTCTAATGGATGTGTTCCATCCAAACCGTCTATCCATTTGGCAAGCTCATCTTAACGCTTGGGACAGAAATGAAGCAGATCCGATGATCAGGTGGACCACACCGCAGAAAACAGTGTAGAGTGAACGTCCACCATTGAAACCCTTTTTGGGGTCACGGAAAGTTTGGATCAATATGAAATTTATTTTTCCTCTTAATCTAGGTCTTTGTGACCTTATGATCAGGTTGGACAGAAAATAAAATGGTGGGCCCCGCGAATTTAAACGGTGAAAATCATTATCTCCACTATTATTTGTGGAATGGTCCAGATGATCTTTCGATGGGATTTATTATTAGAAATGCTATAAAATGACCTCTAATTGATGTGTGGACCCCACCTTGATGTGATGAATGTTGGGCCCATATGAGAGGCCCTTTATGATGTATTTGAGGCCCAGATATGAGGTCCATTGTGGCATGTTTTGAGGCCCGTGTTTGAGGCTCACTATGATGTGTTTTGAGGCCCATGTGAGGAGGCCCGTTGTGATGTAATTGTGGCCCACGTCTGAGGCCCGATGTGATGTGTATGTGACCCATGTGTGAGGCCCAGAATAATGTATATATGGCCCATTTGGTGAGGCCCATTGCGATGTATTTGTGACCTTTGAGTGAGGCCCATCCTGATGCATGTTGGGCCCTTGTGTGAGGCCATGGGCCCACTATATGTTAGGTTCTATGTGGACCACTCCTTGGGAGCGATGTTGATTAAATGTCCACATTGATGGGCAATAGTGGTTAAATGTCCACATTGTGACCTTCCCTTAGGCCCTTATTAGGCCCATTCTCATCCTTCCTTAAATGGGTTCACCCTAATTATTGGGCCCCATTGATATGTGCATGACTCATCTATTCATATTGGGGTGACCCTTAATGTTGGGCCCCCATCAGTCGTTAGTAAGATTGTTCTAATCTTGGAGTCCATTTATGGACCCCGCCTTGCTTATAGGCCGATTATCGATGCAGATTATCGATACCGATTGTGAGAATGTGATAGCATATTATCATGATACATGCCTATACGCATCATCTGTATGCTTGTGATGGGATGTAGTTTGATAATTGCATATGTCATTGGGCAGGTTGTTCATGAGACTCTCTAATAGGAGGAGTTGTCCCACATGAGCGCACGATATGCGCAGGATTGATGCATGATTGGACTGTGTGACTCATGCATCTTGCATTATGTGATGTGATTGTTGTACGCCCTAGTGACATTAGGGTCGTAACCTCCACAGGTATATCGTGGATGGTAGGATTAGACACCGAAAATACTGTTTTAAAATTGGGGCATCATAGATGTCCTTAGGTGAAAATTCTTAAACCCGATGGTACCAGAGGATGACTCCAGCGTCGAGACCGAGTGGATACATGAGCGTACGAGGGTTGTATACCATTAGACCGCATCTCCCACTATGTCGTGGTCGGTTGGAAAGGGGTGTGGCCTTATCTGCCCGAGGGTAGGGGCAATACTAGGCTGAGTCTGACCAGCTCGTAAATGGGTTCGCTATCGACAAGCTGGCCGATATTGGTAGACGGATAATGAGGTCTCTTCCATGTGCACGGTTACCCGTCCAGTGGGCGGTGATGTGGTGTAGAGTGTACTAGACCCCGGTGATTATGCAGATGAACCGTACTGATATATGGTGTGGATTGATATGCTTAAGTTACATTTTATTCATGATATTAGCTATGTAGGCCTTGCATCATATGGCCTTGGTATGACCGATAGCATTCATGCCTTGCATCGCATAGCCTTATTGCAAACTTGCATTTCTACCATACGCGCACACACTTTCACCACCCTCTAAGCTTTCTATAAGCTTATGCATGATCATTGCGTGCTGGTGACGCTAGGTAGTAGCTGTTCAAGAGCAGGAGCATGTTGCAGAGCTTCCAAAGTTTTGGCTTTATTATCATTGTATTTCCATTTATACACATTGTACCTCAAAGTTTTTTATTATAGTGGATTTGTGATGATGTTATTGGTTGTTGTTTGTGGGTTATGCTTACCGTGAATCAAATTCATGTTGAAAAAATCCTCCTTGTAGGATCCTAGGATCGGAACATGGTGTATGGGTGCCAGGAGCCAAGAATGGGGTACTACAGAGGCTGTCGGCACAGGATTCGGTGATCGGAAATTTTGTGAGCCCAGTTTCCGAGTTTGAGGCATGACAGAAGTTGATATCAGAGCATAACTTGGGAATAACTAAGAACAACATCACATGTTTACTATGAGCTTAGGACAATTAGGTCCTGAGTGCGTAACATACCGATTTACTTCCCTAACATGCGTGTATTTGAGAGATTCTCAAGGTTGATAGGCATCCTTGTTCTTTCCTATAGGACATGCCACTCAGGAGAGCGACCTGATCGACTCCCGCTCCACCACCAGAGGCTCCCACTCCACCACCTACGACTCCCACTCTACCACTAGAGATCCCTGCTCCCTAGCTTGAGGATGCCATTACTGCACATGAGCCTGGTGCGGATCCGACCGTACCCATGAGTGCCTCCCAGTTACGGCAGATGTTGAAGGTTGTGACGGCCACCCTTTAGGGGCAGGGTAAGCACCCCGTTGTTTCTCCAGCCCAGGCAGAACAGAAGCGAGCGAGCGGCTTTCTTCGAGAGTTTCATCAGCTCGATCTCCCGCGTTTCCAGGGCGAGACAGATCCGACAGTAGCCGAGAGGTGGCGCTCCGATATGGAGAAGCTTTTTGATACGATTGCATGTACGACCCAACAACGGGTTCAGTTAACCGTATTTCTTTTCCAGGGTGAGGCCGAGCATTAGTGGACTTTCATTACCCGTGTTGCAGGGCCTGATTTCGTCTAGACATGGGAGGATTTTGTAGACCGATTCGACCAGCAATACTTTCCTGACCACATTCGTCGGCAGCGAGCGTTAGAGTTCGAGACCTTGTTCAGGGATACATGTCGGTGGCGCAGTATGCGGCTCGTTTTGTGGCGCTATCGAGGTTCGTGCCATATTTGGTTGATGATGAGGGGCGGAATGCCCGCCGTTTCGAGAACGACTTGCGTTACAGTCTTCGAGGCCGTGTTATTGGGCATGAGCTCCCGACTTTTCAGGCAGTAGTACAGAGGCTCAAATTTATGAGACTGAGTGGGCCGGCATGCAAAGCGAATATATATATATATATATATATATATATATATATATATATATATATATATATATATATATATATATATATATATATAAATTCGGGCCTAAATAATTATGCGTTTAATTGTCAGAATGGATTTTGCATACGCATCATGGTGGGCCCCCCCCAATTCTCCAATTGTAAAGATAGTTTATATATATATATATATATATATATATATATATATATATATATATATATATATATATATATATATATATATATATATTTGTATGGGGGCATGTATGGGGCGTGACCCTTGATTTCTTGGGGCCCACTGTGATGTTTATGTAATATCCACTATAACCATTGGCTATTAACTCTCATCACTAAAAGAAATAGTTGGGAGAGAAATGTCCACCATTTATTTTAAAGGGTTAAACATTATACTTACATCAAAATCCACTTCAACAACTAGATTATTAAAAAAAAAAAAAAGATTTTGCCAAAAATCATACCGATACATAAATCACTTGGGCCAGATTAATGGAAACAATTTGGAAGGTGAGGATTGTCTATACACTGTTTATAATTATGCGATCAATCTGAATTATAGATAAAACTGATTTTTTCGGCCTATGGCTTAAAACGGGGTGACACACCTTGTGGTCCAGGTTGATTTTTCAGAAAACATCATAGTATGACCCACCTGAGCCACAGACTATTTGCTCATACAAGTGGTTTTGACAAAGGGGACACTAGTAGCATATACCACCAACTACGGTATTGTGTTTTATTGGAAAAGCTCTATTAGCTCCACCATGATGTATGTATTTTATATCCATGCCATCCATCCATTTTTACAAATCATTGTAGTTCATGAGCATAAAATTGAGGAAGATCCAAATCTCAGGTGGACCACACCACAGGAAACATGGATGATTAGAAGATTAAAAACTTATTGAGGGCTACAAAAGTTTTGGATCAAGCTGATAATTGTATTTCTCTTCATCCATGTCTTTGTGACGTTATCAATTGGTTGGATGGAAAATAAACATTACATTCGGCTCTACGAAGTTTATAATGGTGTGGTCCACTTGAGATATCGATCTATCTATTTTTAAACTCATGCTCTGATGTAAGAGGTGGGCATCGAGTCGATTCAAACCAAGTTAGTGCTGACCCGACTCGATTTGGTTTTGAAATAGGCCTGACTTGAACTCGACCTGACTCGGTACCGAGTCTAGCATGCCTAACCCAATTCGAGTCCGGGTCTGTCCTGGACTAATCTGGACTTAATCTGACCCGATCACAAGTACCAATTCGAGTCGAGTCTTAAAATAATATGAGAAAACGGATGGATGAAGTAGATATACAACGCATAGATCAAGGTGGGCCCACGGTGAGGATCCTACGGACATCACTCATCCTGGGTCACAGCTAATATTCCTTACTAATCAAGCAGATTTTGTAAATATTTTTTTTAATCTTATAAAATTTCCGTGAGATGACATGACCTAATTAAAATTTAGAAGAAAGAAATTGGAGGCGGATTAGCTACCGATACATTGAGTAGCTAGACTTGCTACTGATGTGACGCCACCAAGTTCTGTGGGGCTAACCATGATGTATGTGTTGTATCCACACCGTACATCCATTTGGAGAGATCATTTTAGCGCATGATCAAAAGAATGAGGTAGATGCAAAGTTGGAGTGAACCCCACCATAGAAAATAATGAGGAGAGTGACGTCCACCTTTGAAGCCTTCATAAGGTCCACCGTGATTTTTATTTGAGAACTAACCTATTCATAAGTTAACACAGATATTAAAGAAGCGAAAACACAAATATTAGCTTGATCTTAAACTTTTGTGGCCCTTAGAAGTTTTTAATGGTGAGTGTACTCTCTTCACTGTTTTCTGTGGTGAGGTCCACTCGAGTTTTGGATCTGATTCATTCTTTGGCTCATGCCCTAAAATGATCTCTCCAAATGGATGGATGGTGTGGATACAAAACATACATCATGGTGGGAACGACATAATTATGTGACATCACTTTAATAGCGAGTCTCGCTACTCAACCTGTGCACTGAATCCCCAAATGAAAACTTAAATAAAAATCACAATGAATCTTAAGTTAACATAAACATTGAAGAAGGAAAAACACAAATATCAACTTGATCGAAAACTTTTGTAACTGTAAAACTTCTAATCATGGATTAATAATTCAAACTTAACTGTCAAATCCAATAGCTAGCTGAATCCAAGAGTCGTAAATCGCCAACATCAAGTATCTATCTCTATATCAAGAGTATCCTTCAATATCACTTTGAATTCACAAAAATTTTTAGAATTTTTTTTTAAAATTTCCACAATTTTGCTCAAGACTAAGAAAACAATGATTAGGAAACCTAATCTCCCATCCCCAACCTAAAATCTACATTGTCCTCAATGTAAAAGATGTTAGCATGCAATGCACATGAGACAACAAATATATGGGAGAAGTGATGGAAAGATAGTACCTGGACGAAGGAATCAAGAAGCTTTTTCCAAAGACATCGCAGCGTAAAAGCGGTTCGGCATAAGACTCAATCCAACAAAAGCAAACTATCCTAACGACATAGAGCTGACTATCCTAGAACGGCATAAAACAAACTACTCTAGTCCTATGAAAGGAGCAAATTCTACTCCTCAACTGTGAAAGCACGGAAAATCTACTCAGTCATGCATCCAGGTTCTTCCTTCGGCCAGTATCTTGGTAAATTTCTCAGAAGGTTTCTCAGCAAGATCATCCAGAAGCCCTTTTTACAGTAGGCTTGGATGTCCTGGAGCATGAATGTCCAAAGAAATTGATGGACCTCAGCATAAAGTTTTTTTAATCTTCTGAAGTGTCATGTAGCAGAAAAATTTTGAAGTTAGTACACCATGATGAATCAGAGACTACAACTAGATGAAATTCAGAAAAATTTGTAGTAGGTGGTGTAGTCTCAACACACGCCGAAGTTTCACTCTTTGGTTCAATTTTCAGCTCCTCCTCCTTTAATGGTAAACATTCAGGATCTGGGGGAGGAGGTACTTCAGAATAAGGGTTCTCTCGGTCCGTGACAACTACCGAGGTATTGTCTTGCGAGGCATCCACTATTTCTTGTATCATGGGATCGTTTGAATCTGCAAAGTGTGTAAAACAATCATCCAAAGAGTCGAAACATTCAGTTGAAAGGAGTTCATTCATCCTATCGAGATCTGTGATAATATGTCTAATAACTCCTTTATCTTTTCCGAGAGTAGAAAGGAGCATACTCTCTTGTTTCTACTCAAGGTGGGAAGAAATCACCATCGGGTATGTCTCATCTTGACCTAAATAGGCATATTCCAAATCAGAAGGTAAAGGTTTTAGGTCAAGCTTCGGTGCTTTGAGGTTAGACGGTAGAGGCACTGCATCGGTTTGGGGCAACTCTTCAAATTGTGGCCTCCACCGGTTAACTTCAAGTACCGGCGCAATATCAAGCATGACACCTATCTCCCTAATCATGTCATCATTAAAATTATGGGAGTGGGCTAGGCACATCTCTAAAGGGTCAGAGGATAAGGTCAGAGGCGCTCTATCTTCCACGAAAGTGTCAATCATGTTAATGTCGTGGAAGTCGTTATCATCCTCAAACTGTCTGCCAATATTGAAAAAGATATTTAACTCCAATGTCATATTCCCGAAGGACATACTCATGACTCCATTCTTGCAATTGATGATTGCGTTTGAAATGGCAAGGAATGGGCGACCAAGAATGATGGGAATCTGAGTGCTCATGTTATTGATGGGTTCTGTATCTAGGACGATAAAATATACTAGATAGTAGAATCTGTCAACCTGGACCAACACATCCTCGATTACCCCTCTTGGTACACGAACTGAGCGATTGGCAAGTTGCAATATGGTTGGGGTGGGTCTTAACTCACCCAAACCTAACTGTTTGTACACTGAGTAGGGGATCGGATTTACGCTCACTCCTAAGTCAAGAAGTGCGTGCGTAATTTGATAGTTCCCGATTACACATGATATGATCGGGCTATCGGGATCTTTGAATTTCTGTGGCACATCTTGTTTTAGGATGACACTCACTTTCTTAGTCAAGAAGATTTTCTTTTGAATATTTTGCCGTCTTTTGGTCGTACATAAGTCTTTCAGAAATTTGTCATATGAAGGTATTTGTTTTACGGCATCAAGTAGAGGAATATCGACCTTCACTTATTTCAACACCTCTAGAATATCCTGAGAGTTAGAAAGAAGTTTTGGTGCAACCAACCGTTGGGGAAATGGAGCAATTGGCTCATCTTGAAGTTCCGATTCTAATTCTTGTGGAGCAATGCTAGGTCTATCATTGTTATCCTCTTCCGGGTCCTTATGCTTTTCAGCCATAACCGGAATAGTGTTGTCAATGGTCTTCCCACTCCTAAGAGTGGTGATAGATTTAGCCTGCTCCATCTGATTTGAAGAGCTTGGATCACTTATCTCATATTGCTGTTCGGGATTAGGGAGAGGTTGAGCAGGAAGCATCCCCTTTCCCCCAATTATTATGTGTGACTCTATCCTTTGAATGGATGATGTAAGTGATCCTATTGCTGATCTGATATCTTGGTTGAATAGCTATTGGTCTTGAATGTGTTTTAGAACTGGATCCTCTTGAGGTTTCCCTTGATTTGAAATTTGATTGAAGAAACCTTGAGGGGTAGCAGTTTGTCCATTCCTCCAACTGAAGTTTGGATGATTTCGCCAACTGGGATTGTACGTATTACAGGTGGGTCTATTGAAAGGTCTTTGGTAATTATTTACGGCATTGGATTGCTCAGTCAGTACCTCTTGAAAGGCAAATATAGTTGGACAATTTTCAGTTGTGTGACTATTACAACAACAAATATCGCAAACAACTTCCTTACCCTTTATCCTTCCTTGATTCCATGGCCTCGAATTTCTTTATGAGATTAGCTACTTTAACATTGATATCATCATCCTCTTTCAGCAGGTATACTCCGCCCCTTTCCTTTGATTGAGTAGGCCTAGAAGTGGTACTCGATTTTGGGTATGTATCCCATGATTGTGCGTTTTCAGCAAGTCTATCTAAGTAATCCCACACATTATCGATATTTTTATTCATAAATTCCCCATTGCACATCGTCTCAACCAATTGGCGCATGGAAGATGTCAGTCCATCATTGAAAAAGTGTGTAATGCGTCACGTTTCGAAACCGTGTTGTGGGCATGAACTGACAAGATCCTTGAACCTTTCCCAACATTGGAAGAATGTTTCATCCTCCTTTTAGGCGAAGTTCATGATTGATTTTCTAAGGGTGTTCTTTTTGTGATATGAAAAAAAATTCTTTATGAACTCCCTTGTCATGTCATTCTATGTGCCAATAGATCAGGGACGTAATAAATGTAACACGTCTTAGCTTTCTCTTTCAAAGAAAAGGGAAAGAGTTTCAGCCTGACCGTGTCCTCAGACACGTTAGGAAAGTATAAAGTGGCTATGATTTCATCAAACTCTTTCATGTATAGATACGAATTTTCAAATTCAAGCCCATAAAATTTTGGAAGGAGTTGGATCACCCCTGACTTGATATTTATGTGTCCCATATATATTTTCTGGAAAAATCATGCATGAGAGCGTGCTCACCCCCGCATGTTGTAAATAATCTCGTAAAGTACAAGGCGGGGGTGCTTGATGCACCTCATTCTCATCCTGGATGTCCTCCACCCTCGGTTGGGGTAGAAGAGGTTAGTTTTCAGTCATTACTTCAATTAACTCTGGGGATCTCAAGTGGTGTCTAGTCCTGTGATGGATAGTCAACCACTTAACCAATCCTCCTTCAGTCAAGAGACGTCGAGTGTTATCACGGACCCACTTGGGCATGAAACACACGCAACCCTCAATTCAGATTCTAAACCTAAACCTAAAGGAAAAAAAAAAAAGAAGAAGAAGAAATAAAATGCTAGAAATAAAACGAGAAGAGTTGGAAAGAGGTTACCAAATTGGAGTCCTTAAGTTAGATCCAATTTAGAAAACCTATATCTAGGTCCTACAAAACAGGAAAGTTAGGTTAATTTCCAGAAAAAAAAAAAAAAAACTAAATCTAAAAAACCTTAATCTTAACCTAATTCTAAAACTAATTAATCTTAGAAAACGTAACCGTCAATCCCCGGCAACGGTGCCAAAAACTTGTTCACACCCCAAGTATAGGGTTGTGATGTAGTAATAATCTCGTAAGACCGAGGTCGAATCCACAGGGACTGAACCTTGTACGTAATCTGAAAGTAACTTGCATTAGAACTAGGTGAAGATGAAATCTAAATCAGAGGCTTTTAAGAGAGTAATGGTAAAATAGTAAACTAAAACTTAGAAAATTCAAAGGTGGGAAACTAGGGTGCCAAGGATCCACTTGTAGAGATCAGGGAGATCTTATGCTTGATTCAAGAACTCGACTGGACTTAGAGTCCCATCTTCATCCAGTTGAAAGATATAACCATGCAAATCAAATCTGAACTTCCCTTGATCTAGTTTTTAAGAGATAAGAAGGATGCAGATTAGAATGGATTCCATCACAAGACCATGCCCATGAGATAATTAAAGTAAACAACAAAATTAAGTCAATCCACAACCAATCTGAGAGATATATAAATGTTAGGAAGGATTCCATCATCCAAGCATGTCTAAGGGGCAATGGTGAACAACTGGGCTTCCTATCTTCACGATCATAATAATGAAAAGGAAAACTTAAAGTCATCGCAGATCTATTGTAATTTAAGTCGCAACAAACCATTAAAAACTAAAGGCATTCCTTATAATCAAACTAGAATCAAATTCGGTTCAACTTAAATATGAATCAAAGGCATAAAGAAAAAAGTCTCCCATCTTGCTACAAGCTTCACCTGTTAGCCCTAGCTAAGAGGTTTAGCCCATCATCAACATAGTAAGGCTAAAATCACTAAAAAAAAAAACATAAGAAAATAATGAAAGGAGAAGAAGGAAAACAGAAAAACTCTCGCGGTCCCACGCTCTCTTTCTCTCTCTCTCTCTCTCTCTCTCTCCTCTTCCTCACGTCCAAGGATTGGATAATTCCTTCTTTCCCTCTTCACGTCCTCTTTTATAGAGTGATGGAGGTCGGCTGGTGCATAGTTGGTGGCAGTCTACGCAACAATAGGCGGTGGAAAATTTCTGCAAAGGGCGGTTTAGGCAGGCCCAGTTTACGCAGCCAAGAAAACAGATGGAAAAACTTCTACTTTCCTCACATTTTTTCCAAAGAAATAACGTCCCTTGGGGCGTTTTTGGACAACCTACACGATGGACGGTTTGGATCATCCATCTGATCAAAGATAGTGGGCCACAATCGCCCAAAAATTCCAGATTTCCCGGACGCACGATCCTGCAAATTTTCTTGCGCTAAGATGCTCGGTGGGCCCCACAGTAATGTTTTCTGAGAAATCTGACCCGTTAATTGGATTCCTAACGAAAAAAAAAACTTGGGAAGGAGTGGTTTTTATCGGGTTTTGGTGTGGTCCACTGTATCAAACCAACTCATCGTTAATCTTGTATTTTTCGATGATCCACATGCATATACATGTATGGGGCCAAAATTCCACCTAGATGAGGGTGATGCCCCCCCGCTGGACACAATGGACAGTCCAGATCATAAAGATGTATGATGGGTGGGCCCACTACTAAAAAAAGGACGGACAGCGTACGCTGTCCGTTTTTGATTTTTTAAAAGAAACCATGGGTCAAAGCCCGTTAACCGGCTTTGGTTGGTCTAGTGCACCGAGCGCACGTGTACATGGTGTACACGCACCTCAAGTGTGGGGTCCCCTGAGATGTTCGTGAAAAATCTACTCCGTCCATCTGGTTCTCCACATAATTTAAGATGTTGAGACTGAAATTGAGGCATATTCAGAGATCAGGTGGGCCCCAGATCAGTATTTCAGGGGCTGATCTGTCCGTTGGGCTACTTACAAAAGGATCCAATGGTTGAAATTCGACATGTACGGTTAATTTATGGTCCTCAGGCCAAATATAAAGTTTCGAGCCGAACGGATGGTGGGAACCCCATGATCTTGCACTCTGGACGATTTTCAGGCTCGTTTTACGTGAGTGGCATGATTTTTTCAGATTTCTGGCGTGTAAATTCTTCGATCTCGGTCCCTTGGGGTCCGTCTCTTGCCTTACTGACTTTAGAGCATTAAATTCATGCTTTTAGTACCCTTTTTTCAGTTCAGGCTCCTAAATACACCTTGCATCACAAACACAATTAAAATAGGTCGTTAAACAGTATCATGTTCGTAAATTCAGGTAATAATTGGGGTCTAATATGCAATATTTGACCCTCAACAGTGACCCTAAAAAGTTTTTAATGGTGGGCGCGACTCTCTCCACTGTTTTCTATGGTGGGGTCCACTCAAGTTTTGGATTTGATTCATTTTATGGCTCATGCCCTAAAATGATCTCTCCAAATGGATGGACGGTGTGGATATAAAACATACATTATGGTGGGACCCACACAACTAGATAACATCACTTTAGTAGCGAGTCTCCCTACTCAACCCGTACGCTGAATCCCCAAATGGAAGGAAGCTGATCGCATAGTAAGTAACTCACTACGTGTGTACTGAGTAAACTCTGTGGGGTCCACCATGATTTATGCATTTTATCCGCTCCGTCCATCAATTTTACTAGATAATTTTAGGGCTTGAGACCAAAAGTGAAGCATATACAATGTTCAAATGGACCACACCATAGGAAACAATTGAATTGAACATTTACCATTGAAAATTTCTCGAGGGCTACAAAAGTTTTTGGATCAAGCTTGTATTTGTGTTTTCTCTTCATCCATGCCTGTATGATCTTATGAACAGGTTGGATGACAAATAAACATCACTATGGGGCCTAACAAGGTTTCAATGGTGGAAATCATTATCCCCACTGTTTACAGTGGCATGATCTACTTGATATTTGGATATACTTTAATTTTGGGTTCAACCCTTAAATTAGATGGAAAAATGGATGGACGGCCTGATAGACTGCATACATACAAGGTAGGCCCAACTAAGTTTACTCAGTACGGTAACAGCAAGAGCGTACTGTAATCAGTATGCAATCCAATTTCCAAATGAAATTGTTTAATAACGTTAGATTTTTCCTAAAATATAATTTTTTATTATATTAAAAAAAGGGACGGGGTTGCCTACTACCCTTGCCCATCCCTAGATCCGAACGGACAATTCTGTGGGTAGGCCCACCGTGATGTATCTGTACACCCAAGCTGCCAATTCCTTTTCTCATATTATTTTAAGGCATGAGCACAAAAATGAGGTAGTCATATGTGATGTGGTCCGTTTGACCGTTGGATCAACTTCATTTTTGTTTCGATGTCTTAAAATAATCTAAGAAAAGGTGTAGACGGCTTGGAAGTACAGATACGTCATGGTGAGCTTGCCCACATAACCGCCCGTTCGGAGCTAGGGTCGGCCGGGGTAGTACGCAATCAGCGCCTTTAAAAAAGGCACGCCGACTGCACACTACAGTGACGTGGACCAATAATAATATAGGATTCAGCTGCTCGCTGTTTCCTCGAAACCGAGGATCCGCACTCGGAGAAAACTTTTCCGTTGCATTTCTTCCCTCTTTCCTCCCTCTGTTTTCTTCTCCTTTCTTTGCATTTCATTCTCCTTTCTCTTTCTAGCTTCTTCATCTTCCTTTGCAACTCTTGTTTCATCTCTCTTTCAATTTCTTTCTTCTTCTTCTCAAATGAAAGGATTCTTCCCAATTGTTATCTTCTTCTTCTTCTGCTGTAGAAGAATAGCTCTTTCTACCGACCCACGATTCAAAGCTTGCGAGCCTCGAGACTGCGGCAATGGCCTCTACATACGCTACCCATTTCGGATCCTTGACCAACCTTCCTACTGCGGCTACAAAGGCTACGAACTCGATTGCAAGAACGGAAGGCCTGTCCTCAACATGTCCAACAACGATCATTATTACATCCAAAACATATTCTACGAAAACAAAACTCTTCTGCTCGTAAACATGGGGTTGCTCGACAATGAAACATGCCTGAGACCGACTCACAATCTCACCGTCAAGAATACATATTTCAATGTTAGCTCTGCAACCACCTACCTTTCCTTCTTCTTCAATTGCCTCATCTCACTTCCTGATCGAATTGGCTATGAACGAGTATACACGATGGATTGCATGAACAATGCTGTCCGTCACTCTTATGCCACACTTGCTGATTATGAAACGGTGAATTTGATGAATTTCACCAATGATAATGAAACATTGAGTTCGATGAGTTTTACTGAAACTTGTGAATCTTGGGCTACTGAACCGGTTAGAGCAGACCCAGAATTTCTTTATGGGTATTCAGAGGCCGGAAATTATTCAGAGATTTTGAAGACGGGGTTCGTTCTGGATTACTGGAGTGCTAGCAATTGCACTGAGTGTGTAGAATCTGGCGGTCGGTGTGGATATAATGATAGTATGTCTCAGATCATGTGTTTATGCCGTGATCGACTACAACTTGGGGCTTGCCCTGCTGGTAAGTCTCTGAGAGAGAGTAGATTTTTTTATTTTTATTTTTTTGAAATTTTCTTTATTAAATTTTTATACTGGAAGAACAGAGTAGAAAAGCTGATGGGTCAGGTTCATTTGGGGCCTACACAAGCCCTATTCCAGCTGATTTATTTTCTAGCCTGTCTAGACCCAGCCCGAAATTCTGTTCCGAGCCTGAGTCTGTGATAGACAGAGACAGGCCAGGGCCAGCTTCCATCCAGGCTGCAAAGGGTCAAACCTTGCCCACTTACATTCGTGGAATGGTCCACCTATGGTCGGGACCATTAGAGTTTCACTCACATGGTCCATTGGAGAAGTTGGATGGAAGTGAATCTGCTTACCGTAGGAACATTTTAAAACTCGACAGCAAGTGGGACACACTTGCTTAAGCTTTTAGGAAATCAGTGGTGTTGAGCATGCTTCCCTTCCCATCACCACCCAATCCTGATCAAGTGATGATAAAGCCCATTAAAGATAATTTCAATTAATGCATTTTGAGACAAAAATACTCAAATTAGAATCACGTAAAATCCCAGTTTGTGAAGTTTTCTGTTCCATGCGAACTGATGCATAGAACAGAACATGAACCCATATGCTTGTAAGAAGTTAATCACCTGTAATGGAGTCCTACCATCAGATCTTTGAAACATTTCATCCACATGTCTAATAGGCCAAAAGTCATTAATCTTTTTCTCATTATTTCGTCTCAGAAGTTCATAACTTTCGTTTGAATTTTCAAAGATCTTACAGTCGGAAGTGAATGAGAAATATGGAAGAAACTCCTCTTTAGACAAGAGCTATCAAAAACATAAAACTATCCCAAACCAGAGAAGATTATGATGTGGAGGAGATTCATCTTTAGCCAATTGAAATCAATACAAGGAAAGAGACTGGGAGGAATTTAAAATATCCCAAACCTACCTCCCACCATGCATGAGGCAGATGGGAAGGTTGATCGGGACTGTCCATCACGTCATCTATTCCACAGATAGCCTACCTATCACTTTTACCGACTGATCAGACGATGTGAATAATTTCTCACTGTGGTTTTTAACATGGTTACCGTCCATTGTATGGACCTCTTGATGGACAGTCTTGATTGTGATCCATCTTCAATGTCACGATTACAATGGAGTTAGGTAGGTGGTATGAGAATTCCAGTACAATGGAGGAGTTGTACCAACGCCCATGGAAAATTCACCTCCCCATCCAAGCCTTTTAAGTCATCACCCCTGTCAAACAAGAAAATGGACGTGACTTTAAAGAAATGTTAGATTTTAATTTTCCTCATTAAAACAGAGAGGACTCTGTATTTCTGTCGAATGAATTACAATTCATTCTATTTCAATGGCTGCTCCTTCAAATCCTTCCATCCTTCTCTCTTTCCTCTTAATATCTCAGCTTTTTACTCACTCAGCCAAAGAAGAATCTCATGCCTAGCCAACGTGTCAGGCTTTTGGATGTAACAGAACAGACGAAAGCAGATTCCCTATCTCCAACTTCCACCAGCCATGAATGTGGGATACACAGCATAAATTGTGATGAAGCAATATCAAAGATTCAATTTGAAGAGCATGGAAGATGGTATGTTGTTAAAAGCATCTCCTACAAAAATAAGACGCTTGTAATTCAAGATGCCGAACTCAATGATCGCTTGCATGATGACATATGCAATTCCCTTGATGACTTTATGTTGCCGTCCTCTCATTCAAAATACTTCCAAGTTGTATGCCCCAACATCACCTTCTTGAAATGCGAGCGTGGTTATCATAGCCTCCCTCAAGATCACCCTAAGGAGTCATTCAATTACACACGCTGCAGAGCCTATGATCTCTACTCGCCCAGGAATGTACCACCCCCGACTTCTCAGCATGACTGTTCTGTCATTAAGTTTCCTGTGATGGTGTTTTCCACCGCCTTTCGATCTGCATTGGTCAGACGACAACCTCTCGTCTCTGTTGAATTGTGGTTTTGCTCTTAAATGGAGTCCTCATGAGGACTGCTTCTTCACATGCCACGCTCCTGATTCCGGTTGAGTCATGGTAAAAGAATAGAAAATTGGGTCTGGTTGTTATAGTTTTATAGCTAAGGATTGAAGCAAACGAAAAGTCGATGCATCTCAAGTTCTTAATCTAACATTACTATTCACATTTCTTAGAGCCTGGCTGACCAGTGTTTTTTAAATTTTAAGAGCTTATACTTCTTAGAAAGAGATCGTTATCAATTGCCTTTTGCATGTATATGATCCTATTTACTCTGTTTTACATTTTCTTTTCTTTCACTTAATAGTTTGGATAGTCATGTTAAACAGACAGCATGATTTATGTTTTTCTTAACCTTCTATATGTTATGATTTTGCAGATAATGAGAAAAGAAGAAGGGGTATAGGGAAAATAATAATAGGTATTATTCTTTTCAAATACCAACATCTTCTTTGGCTTCGTTCCGATTCATGAGAAACTATTGCTTGTGTTTGCCTTTGTGAAAAGAGAAGCTGCTTTTTTTTTTTTTTTTTTTTTTTAAGAAAAGAGAAGCTAACACAATCTATTGGTTTGGACCATTGGATAGGTGATCTATACCTTGTAATTCCCATGACACAAAATCCCCGTGATCAAGCTATCCTAAGTGACTTGGGTCAACAATCTAAAGATGGAAAGAAAAGATATAGACAAATAATCGACAGGATGTCCAAAATTTATTGAACCGATTGATCATGAATGTCTGATACTCTGAACAGGATGGCTTTTGCTAGAGTACTATCATGATTACAAGTTATTTCTAAAAAAAAAAAGAAAATCTAAAACTCTTAAAATGAAAAAAAAAATAAATACTAAAAACTCGGAATTATTAAAAATAGTAAATTTTCTTATATTTTCGTTTTTGAGTTGAAAGTGCACGTTTTCTAGTGAAACGGACAGATGTGACCCACTTTGTGGGTCAATTCACCTCGGATAACCCGTTTCAGTAAAGATTGATAAGTTGTGCGTCCCGTAAAGATACCCGGATAAAAAATTATGATCAATTTACGGTCCACCTTCTTTTGGTCCACCAATGCTAGGAATGTATCTATGCCACTTCCTACATCACTTCTCTGGTCCATCTTGGCCATGAAAGTGTTCGCGACCTGCTCTCACTGCCCAATAGTCTATGTTATGTGAGAAGCAGGCTAAGCTTTTAGTCGGTGAATGTTAGCCACATCTCATTATAATGGCTCCCTTGAGTATTAATTTGCAAACATTATCACCAAACAACCACATATATACATTAAACTCAAACATTAGAATTTTTTTATATAATTCATTGGATAAATATATAAACGTATTAATAATGATCTGATGGGCCCTACAAAGTTCAACAATATAGACTTATCATACCACCAAATTTTTTACTGGTGAATGATATGTGTGTTAATGAAAGAGGTTGTACTTAACTGACATGGAATATTGCATATGGGCCTGACCTTAAATTTCCAATGTACCAAATGCATTTGTATGTGATAATTCTAACCATCTCATCCTGAGTATGAATATATATTGTGTGCATTACACATTAATGGACATGGTAGGATTTCCCTCACCTAAAATGTCCTCTTATAATGAGAAATGCATGTTTTTGAGGACAATTTCTAAGTTATCTTCACTTCATCCTTTAGGTGTGTCTGCAGCAGCTGGGGGCATCTTTCTGGTATGCCTCTTCTTCTTCCTCTCTCGAGTCATCTCCTCAGGCACCTCTGGACAGAAATTCTGGCTGGATAATCCAATTTTCATTTGGAAGAAGAGAACAAAAGATGCCCACAACGTGGAGGAATTTCTAAAGAATTATGGATCACACAGTCTACAAAGATATAGGTATTCTGAAATCAAGAAGATAACCAACTCTTTCAAAGACAAACTAGGTCAAGGAGGCTATGGTGGTGTATTCAAAGGGAAGCTCTTGGATGGCCGTCTAGTCGCCGTGAAGGTCTTGAATGAGACCAAGGGCAACGGAGAAGAATTCATCAACGAAGTCGCTAGCATTGGTAGAACATACCATGTCAACATTGTGACGCTTCTCGGTTTCTGTTCTGAGGGGTCCAAGAGAGCACTCATCTATGACTTCATGCCTAATGGTTCTCTTGAAAAATTCATCTATGCTGAGAAACCAAGAACAACAAATCATACTCTTGGTTGGGAAAAGCTATACCAGATTGCAGTTGGCATTGCTCGAGGACTAGAGTATCTACACCGTGGTTGTAGCACGCGTATATTGCATTTCGACATAAAACCACATAACATTCTTCTAGACCAAGACTTCTGCCCCAAGATTTCAGATTTTGGTCTAGCGAAGCTATGCCCAACGAAAGACAGTATCATATCTATGTTGGGTGCTAGAGGGACTGTTGGTTATATTGCGCCCGAAGTATTCTGTAGAAACTTTGGAGGAGTTTCATACAAGTCTGATGTTTATAGCTATGGAATGATGGTGCTAGAAATGGTTGGAGGACGAAAGAACATTGATGCAGGAGTTGAGAATACCAGTGAGATATATTTTCCACAATGGATATACAAGCACCTTGATATAAACAGAGATTTGGGACTGCATGGAATAGTGACCGAAGCGGAAGAAGAAACTGCAAGGAAGATGATTATAGTGGGATTGTGGTGCATACAGGCAGACCCCACGAATCGCCCTTCAATGAGTAGGGTTGTGGAGATGTTTGAAGGAAGCCTTGAAAGCTTGTCCATGCCGCCCAATCCAATTATATCTTCACTCTCAAGGCCAGAATGAGGATCTTCCACCACATCAACATGGTAAGCAAAGGTTCTTTGAAAACAGTTTTGAATACGCTCACCTAGTAAGTGCAGTTCCAATTGTTGAAGAGGGTAAAAACATATGAAATGGCTCATTTGCTAGTAAGCAATGTAATATCTATGGGCAGTTTTTATTTAACCGAAGTGCATAAAAATGGTACTGAAATTGTTCCCTTTGCATATTTTAGCCTTAGAACTTCTTCATTCTTGCAAAGAACATACTAATCATCTTGACTTGTATGCTACAACCTATCCACTGTAGGACCCACAGCTGACTCAGATGATTTGTTGATGCATGAAAATTAACCACTTACTCTAAAAGCTTGAAGGCGAATCAATCCCTTTATCTTATAGCACAGGCCCTACATCGCATGGGTTAGGATCTCGGCTGAACCCCCCCATGGGCCCCACTTCACATGGGTTCTGCTTCACATGAGCCACCCACTTCACATAGATGGGGCCTGCTTCACACAAGCCACCTGCCTCACATGGGCTGCCCACCCCCTGTGTACCCCTGCATACCACAGGCAACCCTACTCGAGCCTGGTGTGAAAATGCCCCTGCATTATTTGTATTGAGGAAACATTTCTTTTCTCATTTTCTATAGCTGTGTGCATGCATATGGGTCGCCATAGTCCGTTGCTGGCCGGATCAAATAATTCCTCATTTTATACTGCTAGCATGCCATCTTCCATGTCTCGTGCCTTAAGAAAAAGTGTGTTGAGAGTAGTGATAGCAGAGAAGCTCTTGTTGTCTAATGAAGAATTTTTCAAGTGCAACCGAAAACAATACCAGATCTTAAGAGTTGTCAAAGGCAAGAATCATGGTATCTCGGAGGTTCGTGCATGAATTCATATTACACTGAAAGATGCTACATGGGAAAGATAGTATTTTCTTGCAACAAAGATTTCAAACTGCAACCTTTGAGGACAAGGATCATTTAAAAGTGGAGGAATGATGGGACCCTTAATTCTATTGGTAAGCCAGCATGTTAGTTGCTGATAGGGTTAAGTAAAAAGAAAAACAAAAACAAAAAAGGCGCGACGAGAGTTGTAAGGAGATTAGAAGAGTAATTATTAAGGGAGAGGAATTTAATTGCTGGATGAAACATGAGGAGATTGTGGACCTCCTCCATTCTTTCTCTTTCTAGGCACGTTCTAGAGCATTTTAAACTAAAATTCAGAAGCTTATAAAATGGCACTTTTATCCCTTCTTAGAAATTTATATGAAATTATAGAAATGCCCTTCTAAGAAAAGACTGACATACACATGCGTAGAAGAGAATCTTCCAAAAATAGCAGAAAATTCTTACAACCACTTAAATATTATAATTGAATCCATTCCACAACTGTATAAACGACATGCTCCAGCTAAAGTCACATCTATTTGTAGAATTCCATGACCCAATTGTTACAAGCACAGCACAACATCCTAAAACCAGTGAATCCAGCTCCCTTCGCCAAGGCCTCAAACTCGTTTGCCGTCCTTTCTTTGCCTCCTGAAAAGTTAATCATCATAATCAAGTCTAGCTTGATGACAGAATTAGTGGCCGTTTTAGTCTCTGGTGCCACCGGGAGAATTGATTCGACGATGATCACCTTTCCAGAGTCCGGTAACGCCTTATAGCAATTCTTCAAGAGTTTCAAGCACTGATCATCGTTCCGATCGTGAAGTATCCACTGCATGTATTTCATAAATCCCTTACTAGAATCCAAAGAACACTGAAGCAGTGATAATAGCTACAACATACTTATCTTCTTAATAAGTAGAAACTAAGATTAGTTACTTGTGGAATAAGTAGCTTATCTTAAGCAACTTACGATCCAAACGCCCCTTAAAGTACAGTCAATAGTTAAATTTGGTTTAGGCATACATGGCCCAGCTCTAATCTATATTATAAATAATGTTTGGGCATATATGGTCCAGCTCTAATCTATACTATAAATAATGTGAATAGCATCTATTCCGTACATCTATTGCATTCGCTTATATTAATCTCAGCTGAAAAATGAGGTAAATGGGAGAATTTGAGTACGCCATGATACAAAAAAGTAAGAGAATGAGTCATCCACACTCAAACCATTCTCTTTGCATGTAACACACACTTTTCTCTTGCCTCTCTCCCCTATCTCTCAAGATGCACTGCATATACCGTACATCCTAATAAATATAGTAGTGGCTCATGACCCATTTGAACTGAAAATGGCCAAGATCAGCGGGTGGAACCTTCTAATGTAGACATAAAGAAATGGTCCATCCATGCTTTGTAGCACTAGGTCAATGGTCTGGATCCAGGGAAAAAGGTGTTGGGGGCCTTACACAAAACCTTAGGATCTAGCCGCCCGAAATAAACCAGAATGGAATAATAATGCAATGAACTAAATCAAAATGCAATGAACTAAATCAAAATATAAACCACACCACACAGGGATTTTTACGTGGAAAACCCTCAAAGAGGTAAAAACCACGGAACCTCGTCCAGATCAACAATCCACTATAAAGCAGAACGTTACAACACGATCACAAGCATACACCGCTTGGATCAAACCTTCTTCACTCACACAGGAGTGGATAAACAAAAAAAAAGAACAAGAGAAAAACAGAGAGATCTCACCAATCACGAGGACGTAGAAGCGCTGAGACATGGACTGCGAAGTAGATCACCTCTACGAGCAGAATCTCCCTTCTACAAGCTTCCTCTCTCTCTCTCTCTCTCTCTCTCTCTCTCTCTCTCTCTCCTCTTGATAACCCTAAGCCCTCCTAGGAAAACCTTTAGGAAACTTAGAATGCCCTAGAATACACCCCAACCCCGGATACACCCATTTATATAAGAATAGAAAGAGGTATAATCCAAATAGGAAACAAAATCCGCAAAATCTGTGTTTCCGCAATCGCATCTTCGAAACTCGTCGATTATATCGAAGGTCTCTCGATAATAGCTTCGATATCATCTGAAAGTCTTTCGATCATATCGAGACGAGACTAAAATTGTCCAACGACCAGGGGTAGAAATTCCAACAATTATCGATCATATCGAGCCACTCTCGATGACAGTCTCGATATGATCTGAAAGTCTCTCGATCATATCGATAGGACAAAAAACAGTCCAGCAACCAGCAGTGAAAAATTCTGCAATTATCGATACTATCAAAACCTGTTCGATTTCATCGATACCAACAATGAGGAGAAAAATCCCCATCAAAAGGCCCACCTCGATCGGGAATCATGGAATCCTAAATAAGGGTGGAAATGGGCTGGGTTTGGGCTGGAAAGTCTATTAAGACAAGGCCTGAGCAGCAATCAGAACCTAAAAGTTGTTTGGCCCGGGTCCAACCAACTTGTCCTGGAAATTGATAAATCCTCTTTCCTATGAATGTTCAAAATCAATCAGTTCATCAATTAGCCATGCGGTATTTTAGAAATTGAGACTGAAACATACGCAGCAACTCACACTTTTTCTTTTATACTCTGGACTTGAACAAGTCTCCATACGCAGATACTTTGAAAATTTAGAAGCCTATAATGAGCCATTACCTTATCTAATGCTCTCCAAGCCCACATGGTAGAGGATTTGGTGACTTAACACAGTCAATGTGATGGACCCTTCCATGGAAGTCCTTAATTAGAGAAAGGTTCTCATTGGATGATGCTAGCTCGACTTTATGGAGTCCAGATTGTTGGATAGCTGCAATTACACGGCAGATTCACTTTATCTGCTTAAAGCTCTTAATTAGAAAAAGGACTCCCATTTGATGATGCTAGTCTTATGGTCAATGGACTTTATGGAATTCCAAATTGTTGGATAGCTATAATTGGACGGCTGATTGGTTTTCTCCAGCGGACTTTATGGGATTCTAAATTGTTCGGTAGCTGCAATTGCACGGCTGATTCGTTTTCTCCAGCGACTCATTGTGGTGGTGCATTAGAAAAGGTTGATGTAAGCCTTATAGTCAATGGAAGTCTAAAGTTGATTTGTTTTATCTGCATCGGCAATTTCTACGGCAGCTCCAATGGATGAGGGGCCAGGTTTCCTCTGCCCTGATCTGTCCATAGCAGCAAAGAAATTGGGTATTTTAATGTTAAAAAAAAGCATTTAACAAAAAATAAGTTTTCGAGTACCCAACTATATATGTAATATGTAGTGTTTGATGCAGAGCACGTCATGGACACTTTCATGTCCAAGATGGACCAAAGAAGACCCCATCCAAGGCGAAAGTGATCAGTACCATTAGGATCCTAAAACAGGCATATCTCGCAAAACAGAATGAGTTATTTGATGTACCATATATGATTTGAGGGTAGGAGAATGTACTTTAGCCACCCAATCCTACTATGCTGGGTTACCCATGCCAAATTTGCGAGATTCCATCAGCTCGAGGGTTGAAAGTCCATTTTAATTTCAATTTTACTACTTATAGTATGTTTTAGTTCAATCATAACTCTTGTTCCTTTGAGCTTTAAGATTCGTGCCCAACATGAAAAGCGCTTAGAAAAGTTAGGAGACTAATGTGGTTATGACAAATTAGACCTTATTTTTGGTAGAAAACCATGAAGTCTAATAAGAATCATGATAGTCTATAAATAGTAAGTTTATTATTTATAGTAACTCATGTTTTTAGGGAGTTTGAGTTGAGTTTGATTCTGAAACTTCTTCGTTGGTTTGGTATCACTATTTAAAAGGTTGTAAATTCGTTATTATCATCAATCAATTAATTTTCTAATTTCTTAGAATTTATTTTTATTTTCCTATTTTCCTTTGTGGATTCGAGGAATCTCTGTAAGGAGTTTAGAGAAACTCCGTGAATTCGGAGTAATTATCCCCTTGAGGAAGACGGTGATCAACCTCATTACGTTCATCCCTACTTAGTATTTATCAAATAACAGTGTCCAGTGGACGATTTATCATAGAGTAAATAATAGATTCATAGTTCCAAAACTGAAAATATGGCAGATTAGGGACTGATTTATGGTCCAGATTCAACCACTAATTTTGGGGCTAATTTATGTTCCCACTCTGACCAATTTTAGAGGCTGATGGACGATCCAAATTTGAATGTTCTCTAGGGCCACTAATTAGTCAGGTTGGTGGGCTGTATGATGGCTTAAAAAGGGTCAAATTTGAACAGCTCAAAAATGTCTAAGAAATGGGCAAATTTGAACGTTTGATAGGGGGTTCAGATAGGGCTGATTTAGGTCGCTGATTTGTGGTTCGGAATTGACGCAGGGAAGGATGTGTAGAGGTCGAGCACCGTCTTCCTCAAGATAACTACTTCGAATCCACGGAGCTTCTCTGGACTCCTCACAGATATGCCTCGAATCCACGAGGAGAGATAGAAAATAGAAAATAATTCTAATAAAATTCGTAATAATTTGATTGATGATGAAAAATAAGTTAATAACCTCTTAAATAATAACATAAACCCTAGGAAGAAGTTTCAGAATTAAACTATAACTAAAATCCTAGAAATCGTGACTTACTATGTAACGCCCCGGATTCCGGGGCCAAGTAAATACTAGACTCTTGATATTCCGAGTGTCACTGATGTTTTGTGTAAGCTAGTTTTATGGTTCATTTTACTTGGCATGCGAGCATTCGAAGAATTAAAATGGATTCTGCAATGTACATTAATTGAAATGAATGCAACTTCAATTCAAAATATGACTAACAAGAAGATATATACATCCAGTGTATGAGGTCGTATCCCAGCAATACGGTTCCAAAATACAAAATGTCTCGATCCTAAAGTCTTATCGACTCCCCGAAGGTGACCTACAGTGGCCCACCTAGTAACTGGAAGTACGAGAGCTCCTCTGAGTCCACGAATGCCTCCTCCAACGCATCGGACTCCATGGTACTTGCATCTATGCTAGGGTCTGATTGGTATTTTTAAAACACCGTCCCAGAGTAGGAGTGAGTGATCAACTCAGTGGTTCCATTTTATCCTTTTTTTTTTCACACATCAGTTACCACATATAGAAAGTTCCTAGGGCTCTAGAGTTTGAATATACGGCTATGATCGAATCGTTACTGGATTTGACACTAACTGATCAGGTTCATTAATTGTCTCAGCACGTGCCAAGTATGCTCCATATTCGACTCATTTGGATTTTCATTAATTTCTAAGTTAGTAAGAGATAATTTATTGAACTTAAGTTGAAGCTCAAAGAGTGGATTATTCTCGTTTTAGTTGGGGTGTCTACAGAGAGATTATTAGTTTAGTGGGGATTTATCCATTATTTCTTCTTTTTCTTCTTCGTCTTCTTCAATGACTGAAGTTCCATTGTGGTAGCAATGACGGCAAAGGTGTGTTGTGACGGGGGCATGGTCATGTTTAGATTGATCTGATGTAGCGGAGGGAAAAGGAGAGGAAGGAGAGGAGAAGAAGAAGAAGAGAGACTCTTGAATGAACCCTTATATACTTATCTCCCATGCATATGTCATTTAACAAGAAAGTCTAACCGTGAGTTTGGGGGCCCACTATGGTCTTCATGTGAAATCTATATCGACCACTAGGTGTTTAACCCCATCTTAGGCATAGTGCTCAAAATTGCCCTAGTCCAAATTTCATCTGGACCACATGATTGGAAAAAGTGTGCAGAGTAATACTCACCTTTTAAATTAATTTTTGTGTGTGACCCACCTGAATCAAGGTTCAGTCAGGTTTTTTGTCCACGGCCATAAGCTAGTATTACACATCTAAGGAGATAAGCCTAAAAACAAGTAAATTAGAGGCTCAAATGGACCACACTACTAAAATAGTAAGGATTGAACACCTTCCATTGAAAACTTCTTGGGGGCCATAGAAGTTTTGGATCAATATTTTATTTGTGCTTTCCCCTCATCTAGGTCTATGTGACCTTATGAACATGTTGTATGACAAATAAATATCATGGTGGGCCCTAGAAAGGTTTCAATGGTAGGTGTTATTGTCACCCATCACTACCGAAAAATGAGCAAAGGTTACAGACAACATGAGTTTTTTTCTATGGATATAAATCGTAGCTATTTTGTTACGTGTGTAAACCGAGCTAAAAAGGTGCTACACTACCTGCGTTTAGAGATTGATTGTCCTGTAAGGCTCTATGGGGCCCACCACAATATATGTATTCTATCTAAGATGTCCATTTGTTTTGACATATCATTTTAGGTCATGAACCCAAAAATCAAAGGCTCAAGTGGACCACATGATAGGAAATAGTGGAGATTAAATCACATGTGCTTCTTATGCTGTGGTCCATTTCGGCCTTTGTTGAGGGTCAAATATTGCATATCAGACCTCGATTATTGCCAGATTATTACATACATACACAGTAATGCTTAATGGAGTATTTTAATTGTGTTTTGTTGCAGGGGATGCAATCAGGAGCGTTGACTGAAAAACTTATTGTAAAAGCGTTGATTTGACACTCTGATGTCATAAAAGTAAGGGACGGATTCCAGGGGATCAAGATCAAGGGATTTACACACCAGGGAGCCGAGGAAATCAAGCCGTTCATGTTAAAGAGGCTTGAAACTGGTGCAGAATGCAAGATCACAGGGTTCCCACTATTCGATTGGCTCGAAACTTCATAGATGGATTGAGGACCATAAAGGAACCGTACACGTCAATTTTCAGCCATTGGATCCCTCTGGAAGTGGCCCAACGCACAGATCAGCCCCTTTAAACCTTAAGTGGGGCCCACTGATCTCTGGATACGCTTCAATGTTGGACTCAACGCCTTATGAGTAAACATAAATGGATGGATGGCACGATTCCTCGCAAGCATCATAGTGGACCCTCCATAAATAGTGCGTGTACATAGAGTACACACTGGCTGTGCACCGAACGGTCAGCCCGGTCAAAAGACGGGCTGACTCGTGTCTCTTGCAGAAAAAGTCCAGACGGACGTAAAACGTCTGTCCGATTTTGTGTTGTGTGGGCCCCACTCATCATGTACTTTGATGATCCGATCGTCCATTGAATTCCCACAAGCCTATTACAAGGCCCAGGTGACAAACTCTCCAAAGAACAGCGATAATGGGCTTCCAGCTGTTCACACAACAGGACGAACGGCGGTAAGAAAAATCCAGTGGGCCGCGTCAGCAACAATCCAAAACAGGCCCTCTCCGACTAAATTTTTATCCTGCATCCAGTGAACGGCGTGGATTTTTTCAGAAACGGAGTGGAATGGGACCCACCGATTTCACAAGCGTAAGAGGCGAAAGCTCTATTTCGCGGTCCGGGAAATCTGGAGATTGCGGGCCAGCTGTGGGCCACCGTCCGTGATCTGACGATTGATCTGAACCGTCCATCATGCAGACCCTGTGCATTCATGCTCACACACGTACTGGGTTCAGCGGTCACAAATGGACAGCCTGCAACCGATTTCAGTAGGACGTTTCGCACCTGGGTCGCGCCAACAGGCAATTAAAAACCACCCTTCTGTGGTCGAATTTCTGAGGGCAGACAATGGATGGAGTGGATTTCATAAAGGCAACTGAAGTGGGCCCACCAACACTTCAGCACAAGAAAAGCTCGCCTTGCTGCGTAAACATTGAACTCTCCCTCATTCGCACCTGTTCATGACTCCAGCACGGACTCTCCCTTCCATGGTCCCTTGCTGTTGTTAAAAAAGAGAGAGAGAGAGAGAGAGAGAGAGAGAGAGAGAGAGAGAGAGAGAGAGAGAGAGAGAGAGAGAGAGAGAGAGAGAGAGAGAATGGAGGGGCATCTGATTCTGGCTTGGGCTTTGACGTGAAGCAGAGAGAGAAAGTAACAGTGAGTTTTTTTATTTTTTTTTATTTTTAATAGTTTTCCTTTTTTTTTTTTTAAAGATGTATAGCCTATCCATGCTAGGCTAAACCTCTTAGCTAGGGCTGAGAGGTGAAGCTTGTAGCGTGATGGGAGAACCTGTTGCTTGTGCCTTTTGTTTAAGACTGAATAATATTGATTTTAGTGTGATTTTAAGGGAATGTTTTTAGTCTTTAATGGTCTGTTGTGATTGAAATTACAATGGGTCTGCGATGGCTTTGAGCATGTTTCTCCTTTTATGTTTTATGACGTCAAGAAGCCCTGTTGTTCACCATCGTCTCCTGGGCATGGTGGATGTCGGTACCCTCCTAACTTTCATGGCATGTTGATGTGATTGGTAATTAGTCTAATTCTGATGTTAGCTTTGTCTCCTGGGCATGGTTTGATGATGGAATCCATTCTAATTCATACACCTTTCATCTCTTGAAAACTATATCAAAGGCAGTTCAGTAAATTTTCATAATTCGTAATACTGGCATAAGATCTCCCTGATCTCTACAAGTGGATCCTCTGAATCCCTAGTTTCCCTTCTCTGAATTTTCTTAAGTTTTAGATAATTATTTTACCATTATTCTTCAATCATAATCGGTTTAGATTTCATCTTAGCTTAGTTCTAGATCTGGTTATTTTCAGATAACGTACAGGTTTCAGTCCCTGTGGATTCGACCTCGGTCTCACCGAGTTATTTTTACTACATCACAACCCTATACTTGGGGAGTGATCAAGTTTTTGGCGCCGCTGCCGGGGACTGAAGGTTACGATTTTTTTGAAATTAACTGGTATTAGGATTAGTGTAAGATTAGGACTTTTAATTTTAGGATTTTAGTTTTAGAATTTCCAGGCTTTCTTTTAGAAATTTCTATTTTTAGTAACTTTCTAATTTCTTTAAGTGTTAGATAGTCTTTGTTTCCTTTTTAGAAACTAACCCAATTCTCTTTTTTTGTAGACTCTGATAGACTTCTAAATTGGTAACTTTCTTCTTCTTTCCTTTCTATTTAACAGAGTAGGATTTGTCTTCCTTTTTAGGTAATTTCTAATTCTAAATTCTTTTAGAATCTAATCTTGTCTCCTATTTTATTATTAGAAAATTTCTGTTTAGAAACTAATTTCCGGCTTTATAGGTTTTTAATTTCTAATTTGGTAAGCTCTTTTTCTAACTTTTACCTTCTATTACTCACTTATTTCCTAGTTTAAGAATTTCCTAATTTGTTTAGAAGTTTTCTACTTTCTTTAGGGATTGCTTTTCTAGTTTAGAACTTAGTTGATTACTATTTTTCATCTTAAAGAATTTTTCACTCTTAGGCTTACTATCCTTAGAAACTAACTTGTTTTGTTTTATTTTGCAGGTTTTAACTTAGGGACTTCAATTTGGTAACTTCCTTCCAACCCTTCTTCTTTCTAGTATTTTTTCTTCTTAGGATTAGGTTTAGAAATCAATTGAGGGTGTGGTGTGTGTTTCATGCCCAAGTGGGCTCGTGACAACATTCAACGTCTCTTGACTGAAGGAGGATTAGTCGAGGGGTTAACTGTCCATCGCAGGACTAGACATCGCTCGAATTTCCCTGAGTTAATTGATGGTTATGTGATGTCAAATCAACCTCAAGCACTACTTAACCATAGGGATGAGGAAGTACATGATGAGAATGAGGTGCATCAAGCACCCCGCCTCGTACTTTATGAGATTATTTACAACCGGCGGGGGTGAGTACGCCCTCATGTATGATTTTTCCTGAAAACACAAGACAGATGGACATAAAGCCAGGAGTTATCCAACTCTTTCCTAAATTCCGTGGGCTTGAATCAGAAAGTCTATACTTACATTTGAAAGAGTTCGATGAGATTATAGCCACCGTATACTTTCCCAATGTATCCGAGGATACAATCAGGCTGAAATCTTTCCTTTTTCCTTAAAAGAGAAGGCTAAGACGTGGCTACATTCACTGCGTCCTCGATCCATTGGCACATGGAATGATATGCAGAGGGAATTCATAAAGAAATTCTTCTCACATCATAAAACAATTACCCTCAGAAAAGAAATCATGAACTTTGCCAAAAAGGAAGATGAAACATTCTTCCAATGTTGGGAAAGGTTTAAGGATCTGGTCAGTTCATGCCCACAACACGGCTTTGAAACATGACGCATTACAATTTTTTCTACGATGGACTGACATCTTCCATGCGCCAAATGGTCGAGACAATGTGCAATGGAGAGTTCATTAATAAAGATATTGACGAGGTATGGGATTACCTCGACAGTCTGGCTGAAAAAACACAATCTTGGGACTATTACCCAAAATCAAACACCACGTCTAGGCCAACTCAATCTAAGGAGAAAGGTAGATTGTATCTCCTGAAAGAAGAGGATGATCTCAATTATAAAGTGACTAATCTCATAAGAAAATTTGAGGCCATGGAAGGAAAGAAGGATAAGGTCAATGAAATTGTTTGCGGCATCTGTGATTGCAACATTCACACAACTGAAAACTATCCTACAATACCTGCCTTTCGAGGAGTGTTGAATGAACAAGCCAATGCCGTGAACAACTATCAAAGACCTTTTACTGGACCTAACTCCAATACATACAATCCTGGTTGGAAAAATCATCCAAACTTTAGTTGGAGAAATGGACAAACGGCTACCCCCCAAGGTTTTTTCAATCAAAATCCAATTCAGGGGAAACCTCAAGAAGAACCAGTTCAAAATTCCATACAAGAGCTGGCTCAGGCGATGCGAGGATTTACAGATTTTATGCAAAAGATAGATTCTCGTATGACGGTTATAGAAAAGGGGATACTTCCTGCACAACCTCTCCCCAATCCTAAACCGCAGTACGAGATAAACGATCCCAGCTCCTCAAATCAAATGGGGCACGCTAAATCCATCACCACTCTTAGGAGTGAAAAGATCATTGATAAAACCCTTCCCATTAGGCCTGACAAGCCTCAAGAACCAGAAGAGGACAATAATGATGGATCTAGTGATACCCCCACAAAATTTAGAACCGGAACTTCTAAAGAAGCCAGTTGCTCCGTTCCCCCAATGGTTGGTGGCACCAAAACGTCTTTCTAAATCTCAGGATATTCTAGAGGTGTTGAAACAAGTGAAAGTCAACATTCCTCTACTTGATGTCGTAAAACAGATT
>JAJHSJ010000016.1:53152943-53483788 GCA_021015155.1 Magnolia officinalis
CTATAACAGATTGCAAAAAAAGGACCGTTCCAGTGGACCGATAAAGCTGACAAGAGCTTTCATGAGATCAAGCATTGTTTGTCTAAAACACCGGTCTTGTGCTTTCTAATTTCGACAAATTATTTGAGGTTGAGTGTGACGCTTCATATGTCGAAATTGGAGGAGATTATCATAGGAAGGCAGGGCCGGTAGCCTCTCTAAAAGTGAGAAGCTCAGCGAAGCCCGAAAGAAGTGGTCGACTTATGAGCTTGATTGTACGCAGTTGTTCAGGTGCTGCGACATTGGCGGCATTATCTGATTCAAAGGGAGTTTGTTTTGTACGCTGACCATCAAGCATTAAAGTTTATTAATAATCAGACTAACGTGAATCGTGTGCATGCTAGATGGGTTACATTTTTACAGGTATTCACGTTCGTTCTGAAGCACAAGTTAGGGCAGCAGAACAAGGTGGCTGATGCACTTAGTCGTTGTGCATCACTACTTGTTACGATGAGCAACGAGGTGGTCGGCTTCGACTATCTCAAGGAGCTGTATGCAGAGG
Source organism: Magnolia officinalis (assembly GCA_021015155.1). Classification (NCBI taxonomy): domain Eukaryota; kingdom Viridiplantae; phylum Streptophyta; class Magnoliopsida; order Magnoliales; family Magnoliaceae; genus Magnolia; species Magnolia officinalis. Next base: position 53,153,485 of record JAJHSJ010000016.1, read on the forward strand.
ATAAGGACTTCAAAGATTCTTAGATGAAGTGCCAAGAAGGTCACCCCAATGACCTTTATATACATGACGATTTTCTCTTCAAAGGGAATCGATTGTGCATCCCCCAAAGTTCTCTAAGTGAGCAGATTATTAGGAGCTACATGGATGTGACCTCGGCGGACACCTTGGGCGAGACAAGACGCGATCTCTTTTAGAAGAGCTGTATTACTGGCCACAATTAGTACGTGATGTGGGAAAAGTAGTATAACGTTGTCATGTTTGTCAGACCTCCAAGGGGCAATCTCAGAATACGGGCCTCTATACCCCGTTACCCGTGTCTGACGGTCCTTGGAAGGATTTATCAATGGACTTCGTGCTTGGTCTCCCACGAACACAACGCGGTATGGATTCGGTGTTCGTGGTGGTAGATCATTTCTCCAAGATGGCACACTTTATCCCATGTAAGAAGACACTCGATGCAACACACGTAGCGAATCTATTCTTCAGGGAGGTCGTACGGCTACACGGGGTCCCCGAGACTATTACTTCTGATCGTGACACGAAGTTCATTAGCCACTTTTGGCGGACTTTGTGGACTCGATTCGATACACGACCTCAATTCAGCAGTGCTTACCACCCACGGACTGATGGGCAAACTGAAGTTGTGAATCGCACGTTGGGAAACATCCTTCACTGTATTTCAGGAGAAAAATCGAAGTAGTGGGACTTGACCTTGTCTCAAGCAAAGTTTGCATTCAACAACATGGTGAACCACTCGACAGGGAAATCACCGTTCCAGATTATCTATAGACGAGTGCCTCACCACACGCTTAACTTGGTCCCTCTGCCCAAGCACCCAGGCACGAGCATTGCAGCAGAATATATGGCAGACAAGATCATGGGCATTCATGTGGAAGTACAGACCAAACTACATGCTTCGAACGAGAAGTACAAGGAACAAGCGGACAAGCACCGGCGACAAAAAGTGTTCGAGGTGGCCGACCGCGTTATGGTCCATCTGCGCAAAGAGAGATTTTCGACCGAAACGTACAACAAGTTGAAAAATAAGAAGATTGGACCCGTCTCAATCATTCAAAAGATCAATAACAACAATTATGTTGTTGATCTTCCAGATGACATGGCGATCTCACGGACTTTCAACGTCGCAGACCTGACCGAGTATCATGAACCAGTGCAAGATGAGAACTCGAGGACGAGTTCTTTTGAAGTGGAGGGGACTGATGTAGAGCGGGTTGCGGACAGTTTCATGGCCAAGATGGATCAGAAAATGCCCGGTCGACGACAGAAGTGATCCGGACTGTCAGACCTTAGATCGGGCGTATCTCGCAATCCGAAATGAGTTACCTGACGTAAAATATACGATTTTGGGGTAGAACGAGCTACTTTAGCCAACTAACCCCGCTATGCCGGGTTGTACAGCCCAGAATTGTGAAAAACCACTGGATCGACGGTCGTTCCCTGTTTTAATTTCGTTTTTACTATAAATAGTAAGTTTTAGTTTGATTATAACTCTTCTTCCGTCGGGCTTTAGGAGTTACGCCTAATGTGAAAAGAGCTTAGAATAATTAGGAGAACGGTTTGGTAAAGCCAAATAGGACACTTACTATTTTTGGCAAAACGTGCGCACTAGTGAAATCCTTACCGTCTAAATAGTAAGACTATTTAGTAGTTCAACTACGTCATATAATACGAGTTTACTTTTATAGTTTAGACGTATTATTGGATTGTTATAGGTTTTGTAAGATAGAACTGGTTTAAGATTTTGATTTCTTTCCCATTGCTTGGTACCCTTATTTAAAGGATTGTGACTCGTTTTTAGTCATCAATTAATCAATTTCGAATTTTTAGATTTATTTCTATTTCTGCTTTCTTTTCTCATGGTTTGAGAAGTCTTGTGAGGAGGTTCAGAGAAGCTCCGTGGATTCGGAGTAGTTATCCTCATGACGTTCATCCCTGTGTCAGAATTCACGCGCGCGCGCACACACACACACACACACATATATATAGGTGTAAATGGGACTGGGAGGTATTCTAAGGGTTTATAAATAGTCCTAGGCTTTCAAAGGGTGTAGTAAGAGTGAGATTCGAAGTTGTTTGAATCGGGTAAACTCTTTCTCTTTGTAATTTTTGCTTTCATGGTAATCATTTCTCGCTTTGTACCATGGTTTTTTTTCGAAAGAGTTTTCCCATAGTAAAATACTTTTGTTCTCTTTGCGTTTGTTTGGTTGTATTGGATTGTTGTCCTAGATTCATCTATGTGTGCTTCCACGGTCCCCCAACAATTTAATTGTAATTGGGTTGGACGCAGCTGCCTCAATCCAACCTGCCGTGGCCCAACCCAGCTCTAAGAATGGAACAAGAGGCTGAGGTTATGCACCGCCAGGATCCAAGCCTTCATAAGATGGGCCCCACCATACTGATTACTTGGGCCTAGAATCAGGTCATCTACTTATTTGGTAGGAAAAACAAGTACCGTTAACCGTGAATTTCTTTTCTGTATGTGTGGCCCACTTCATGAACCAGACCATCCTCCCTTTTTTTCCAGAGCAATGCAGACAATGTGCCCCACCTAATGAGCGCCCTCACAAGTTGCCACGTGTAGCAGCGAGCAGACTAGCAAGTGCACTGGCACTAGTCTACTTTCCACTGCCCCCACAAGATTTCATTCTCACGTGCCACCTTGTCAGTTCATGGCCCACTTCGTCTGGCATCTCACTGTAATGCTTCCTAAAGAACTTTACTCTTATCTATGGTACAAAAGTATGTAATTATATCTACTCACTTTCATCTTCGTAACCACTTTGTTCTTTTCCTCACCAGATCACACATGCCAACGCAGAACACGTGTGCCAGATCTGAGCTGTCCATCAAGTTGGTAATATTACTTAGATCTTACACACAAAAAATTGGACAATTTCTCTTCTCGAGCAGGACGCAAGAACTGGTAAACTGACAGTTTAAACCAAGTTTCTAGCCGTCCATTCATTGCATGATGTGGCCCACCTATAAGGTGTAAAAATATCATAATTCTTGTACGACAGGATATGAAAAACATGAATTTGACTAACCTATTTCAACTAGAACATTGTGCGTGTGACACACTTACAGTGCAATAACACATACGCATTTTTTAGATGAATCACACGATTATAGTGCAATAACCCATACACATTTTTTAGATGAATCACAACTTTGTGGTGTCCACTAATATGTCTGATCACATTATCCAACCTTTAAAATATCCAGACCGTTGATCAATAAAGCCCACCTTATAAAATTCTTAGAGAGAGAAAGCTCATTCTCATATGTTTTTCATATTAGTACATGCGCTTGCGTGCCAATAAGTGGGCCTCCACATGCACGTGGAAATAGCCGACATTCTACTCCATGTTGTCTTATAAATAATGTAAAAAGAAGTGCTTCTAATTATTTCATCTTGACTGCCTTTTTCTAAGAAAGTCGAGGTATCTAAGAATAAGGTGGTACCTTCGCATCTAACCTTTTCGTTAGAGTAGCTGCATTATTTAGATAATCTGGCCTAAAAATCATTTTATTTTAGATACGTGGGTGGTAACGTATGGAATAAATGGATGGCTAGAATAAACCCAATTTAAGGAAAGGATACGCTTTGATAATCTTTATGCCGATTCGTTGCTATCCGTTCATTCAATTTGAGCCAGCTGTCGTGATGATTTGTTCTACATAACTAGATTCGTATATGTGAGTGATAGGCGATCGAGTATGGAGTTCTGATCTCTAGTCACCTTCAATTGAGCATCATTCTTCTTTTTCCTTTTCTGGCATTGGAGATTCTTTAATTGTTTTTTAAACGGGTGCCAAGAGAAGTGCTTTAAATCATTTATATTTGACTATTGTTTGTTTTTGAGAAAGGTGAAATGGGTTTTGGAATTGATAGTTTATTGACACCTAAAGAAGTATTTGTTTTTTTTTTAAGGCATTTAGATGGTGATTGCATGGTTTTCCACTTCCTAATGAGGTTGATTTCCTGTTTATGTGACAAACAAGGAATTAACTTCCCGATCCTACACCAATTTTGTACATGCGGGGCCATGGTTATCTTTGTTGGGGGCCTTGCACAAAACCTTAGGATCTTGCCCTCCAAAACAAACCAGAATTATGGATAATAAAGCAATGAAAACAATCAATGCATCAATCACACACCACACAAGAGATTTTTACGTGGAAAACCCTCAAGGAGGTAAAAACCACGGGACCTCGTCCAGATCAACAATCCAATATGAAGTAGAACGTTACAATCTTCTTCACTCACGCAGGAGTGGATAAACAATAAGAGAAATAGAGAAAACGGAGAGATCTAACCGATTACGAGGACATAGAAGCGCTGAGATATAAATTGCACAGTGGATAGCCTCCACGAGCAGAACCTCCCTTCTATAAGCTTCCTCTCTCTCTTCCTCTTTGTCTCTCACCTTTGATAGCCCTAAACCCTTTAGCAAATCCCTTGTAAAGCTTTAGAAAATCCTCTTGTTGTGCCTAGAAAATCCTAGGCAACCCCTTTTATAGTTTTGGAAAACTCCTTTCCGCATCCCAGTTGCGAAAGGACTCGAATTCGTAGTTTTGCGCAAAATCGTAGAACAAACTGCGTAACCTTCGACTAGTCGAACCTAGCCTTCGACTAGTCGTAGGACCCCTTCGACTAGTCGAGACATCCCTTCGACTAGTCGAGCAGCTCAAACACCAAAATCCCATATCGCTGGACTTTGAGTCGTACAGGCCACGACTAGTCGTACTATTCCTTCAACCAGTCGTAGCTCACCTTCGACCAGTCGTAGCTACAGTAAAAAATAGATTTAAAGACTTTCTGACGGTCAACGATAGGTCAAAAAAAACTCCATCTAATCTCCCCCTTTTTGACCCGGGAGGGATTCACCTTCTTCAAGCCAGCCAGGTTTCTACAAACCTCAAATTTGCCCTTGAGCAAAGCCTTGGTCATCATGTCTGACCCATTATCGTCCGTGTGGACCTTCTCAAGCTGTAACACTTTTTGTTCCAAAATATCCCTGATCCAGTGATACCGAATCTCTATGTACTTTGACTTGGAATGCTGACTTGGATTCTTGCTCAAGTGTATAACACTCTGATTATCGCAATAAACCACATGCTCTTCCTGCTTCAGGCTAAGTTCCTGTAGGAACCTCTTCATCCAAAGCATCTCTTTACATGCTTCTGTGACTGCGATGTATTCGGCCTCTATTGTCGACAATGCTACGACCTTCTGTAGCTTGCTCTGCCAAGAAACCACTCCCCCGGCAAACGTGAACATGAACCCCGATGTAGACTTCCTGAAGTCTATGTCACCTGCTATATCTGCATCTATGTAACCCTCTAATACAGGTTTTCCGTCACCATAGCATAGGCTCAACCTAGATGAGCCTCCTAGATACCGTAGTATCCATTTCACCGCTGCCCAATGCTCTTTGCCAGGATTGGTAAGGTACCGACTGACAACACCAACCGCATATGCTATGTCTGGGCGTATACACACCATAGCATACATCAAACTTCCTATAGCTGACGCGTAGGGTATTTTCTACATCTCATCCACCTCTGCCTTCGTCTTAGGACACTGCCTGTCGCTCAATCTGAAGTGACCATCCAGTGGAGTACCGACCGGCTTCACTGCATTCATATTGAACCGCTCTAGGACTTTCTCAATATACCGCTCTTGTGACAGCCAAAGATTCATGTTGCTTCTGTCACGGGTTATCTCCATTCCTAGGATCTGTCTAGCCGGGCCCAAGTCTTTCATCGCAAAAGACTTGCCCAACTCCTGTTTCAGCCTGTCAATCTTCTTGATGTCTTTTCCCATGATAAGCATGTCATCAACATATAACAACAGAACTAAGAAATCACCATCTGAGAACTTGCGCGTGAACACACAGTGGTCCGATTCCGTTCTGTCATATCCATGCTTCAACATAAACGAGTCGAACTTCTTGTACCATTGCCGTGGAGCTTGTTTCAGCCCATACAAGCTCTTCCTCAGACTACACACCATATACTCCTTGCCCTTGACTTCGAACACCTCTGGTTGGTACATGTAGATCTCTTCTTCCAGGTCATCATGAAGAAAGGCAGTTTTAACATCTAACTACTCTATCTCCAAATCCATGCTAGCCGCCAACCTAAGCAACATCCGTATGGATGTCATCTTCACCACTGGTGAGAATATCTCCTCGAAGTCTATGCCTTTCCTCTGACCAAACCCTTTCATCACAAGTCTGGCCTTGAACCTCGTCTGTGAATTCTTCTGCTCAACCTTCTTTCTGAACACCCACTTGTTGCTCAAAGCTTTCTTGCCCTTAGGCAGTTTCACCATATCATAGGTGTGGTTCTTATGCAAGTATTTCATCTCCTCTTGCATAGCTTTCAACCAATCCCCTTTATGCTCGTCGGCTAGGGCCTCAGAATAATCTTCTGGCTCTCCCCCATCAGTCAGCATAATGTACTTATGTGGCGAGTACCTCTTGGATAGCTGTCTGTCCCTAGATGACCTCCTCACCTGTGGCTCAACAGGTGGATCAAGTGAGGGCTGCTCCCCTGGTCCATCTTCTGAAGGAACTCTCTAGTCCTCTGCACCTTGCTGTACTCCCCCGTCATCAGGCACCACGGGAGGAGTAATCGGATCCATGTCCTCTAGCTCACCTGAACTAGGTTGATTCTTCTCTGGCTTACCAATGTCTTCTATACACTGATCTTCAAAGAAAACCACATCTCTACTCCTGAAGAGCTTCCTCTCAGTCGGATCTCACAATCTGTAACCGAACTTTTCATCACCGTACCCTAAGAACACACACTGCCTGATCTTCATATCGAGCTTGGACCTCTCGTCCTTTGGTACGTGAACAGATACCCTGCATCCAAACACCCTGAGATGACTGTACGATGGATCCTGTCCAGTCCACACCTTCTCAGGTACTTCTCCATTCAATGGGGCTGATGGAGACCTGTTTATCAAATACACCGCCGTGTGCATTGCTTCTCCCCAGAACGTCTTGGGCAATTTCACATGGGATAACATGCATCTGATTCTCTCTACAATGGTGTGATTCATTAGCTCAGCTACACCATTATGCTGGGGGGTCTTGGGAACCGTCTGTTCATGTCATATACCCAAGGACTTGCAGTACTCATGAAAGTCATCAATGTATTCACCACCATTGTCAGTGCGGATGCACTTCAATGGTCTACCTGTCTCTCTCTCGACCATAGCATGAAACAGTTTAAACACACCAAAGACCTCATCCTTAGATTTCAAAGCATAAACCCAAACCCTCCTAGATGCATCATCTATAAAAGTGACAAAATACAATGCCCCACCCAAGGTTTTTGTCCTCATAGGACCACAAACATCAGAAAAACCAAATCTAATGCATGCTCTTTATTAACATGAGAAGCAATTTTAATGAATGAAACTCTGTGTTGTTTCCTTGATAAACAATCAAGACAGGTTTTGAGAGGTGTACCTGTCACGTCTGGAAGGAGCTGCTTCCTCGCTAGTAGCTGAAGCCCTTTTTCACTCATATGGCCTAGACGCCTGTGCCACATGTCAATAGCTGAATCTTCCGCTGCGTTCAACCCACCCTTGCACATACTGACACTTGCCTTGTAAAGGGTGTAACACTTCTTTCCTCTGCCCACGATCAACGAACCCTTAATGAGCTTCCATTGCCCACTAGCAAACCGGCTTTCATAGCCATCATCATCCAACCTTCCCGTCGACATCAAGTTGAGGCGAAGGTCTATGATATGCCTCACATCCCTGAGAACCAATGTGCAGCCCACATCGGTCTTCACACAAATATCACCGACTCCCACGATTTTTGATACGCCAGAATTTCCCATCTTCACAGTCCCATAGTCACCTGACTTGTAGCTTGTGAAGAAGTCCTAGCGTGGAGTCACATGAAACGAAGCTCCCGAGTCAACCACCCAGTCGGTGTCCTGACTCGTAGCCGTGAGACATACATCATGATCTGCAGAAAAAATAACTACAACGTCGCCATCTGAAGCGACCGCAGTAGAATCTGATTCATCTTCCTTCCCTTTTCCTTTCTTATCGTTTTTCTTACCACGATATTGATGCTTGTAGTGGCCCTTCTTGCCACAATTCCAGCAATCAACATCTTTTCTTTTACTCGACTTACCTCTTGATTTATCTCGGACCTTCTCGCCCTTCCTATTCTTTCCTCTCCCCCGTTCCTGTGTCACAAGGGCCTCTTGTTGAGTAAACTCCTGAGACTTCTTCCTTGTCTCTTCATTGAAGAGACAGCTAGTAACCTGTTCCATGGATATCTTTCCGTCTGGCGCGGAGTTACTTAGAGACACCACCAATATCTCCCAACTATCAGGCAATGAACTAAGCAAAAGTAAAGCCTGCAATTCATCATCCAGGACCATCTTCATAGAGGTGAGTTGGTTCACTATATTGCTGACCTCATTCATGTGCTCAGCCACAGAACCACCATCCTTGAACTTGAGATTTACAAGTCGCCTCATCAGAAATATCTTATTACTAGCTGTCTTCCTCTCATACATCCCTTGTAATTTTAGCCATAGGCTAGCGGCTGAGGTTTCTGTAGACACATGGTGGAACACAGAATCATCCAACCATTGTCTAATAAACCCCACTGCCTTTCGGTCCGTCTTCTTCCAATCATCATCAGTCATATATATCCTTAAATTTTGCTGATATGCCTAAAATTGGAGAATATAGATCCTTGCAATAAAGCAAGTCCTCCATCTTAGCCTTCCATATGGTCCAGTTAGAACCATTGAGGCTGATCATCCTTGATGAGCCACCTTCCATAATTCAAAAACGATCCTACTCGTTCAATGAACTTAGCTCTGATACCACTTTATTGGGATGCCTTGCACAAAACCTTAGGATCTAGCCCTCCAAAACAAACCAAAATTATGGATAATAAAGCAATGAAAACAATCAATGCATCAATCACACACCACACAAGAGATTTTTACGTGGAAAACCCTCAATGAGGTAAAAACCACGGGACCTCGTCCAGATCAACAATCCACTATGAAGTAGAACATTACAATCTTCTTCACTCACGCGGGAGTGGATAAACAATAAGAGAAATAGAGAAAACGGAAAGATCTAATCGATTACGAAGATTAGAAGCGCTATGATATAGATTGCACAATGGATAGCCTCCACGAACAGAACCTCCTTTCTATAAGCTTCCTCTCTCGCTTCCTCTTTCTCTCTCACCTTTGATAGCCCTAAACCCTTTAGCAAATCCCTTGTAAAGCTTTAGGAAACCCTCTTGTTGTGCTTAGAAAATCCTAGGCAACCCCTTTTATAGTTTTGGAAAACTCCTTTCCGCATCCCAGTTGCGAAAGGACTCAAATCCGCAGTTTCGCGCAAAATTGTGGAACAAACTGTGTAACCTTCGACTAGTCGAACCTAGTCTTCGACTAGTCGTAGGACCTCTTCGACTAGTCGAGACATCCCTTCGACTAGTCGAGTAGCTCGGACACCAAAATCCCATATCGCTGGACTTTGAGTCGTACAGGCCACGACCAGTCGTACTATTCCTTTGACCAGTCATAGCTCACCTTCAACCAGTCGTAGCTATAGTAAAAAACAGATTTAAAAACTTTCTGACTGGTCGACGACGGGTCAAAAAAAACCCCGTCAATCTTATCCATGCCAGTGATCTATCATGGATGGACCATGTCTAAAACATCTCCTAAATAAAAAGATCCTAACCATTGAATATTTGGTCTCTTTCTCCATTTGAGTGTGCATGTCTTTTTTACCATGTATTTGCATGCCTCCTTATGTAAAGGTTAAAATTCACCAATTGAGAGTTTTTTGTGTGGCCCACCATGATAGGAGCCATCAGATCAATGGCTTGGATAAAATGACCAGGGCTGTCATATCCCACACGTCTCACATGCTCCAGTCATGCCGGACCTCACATTTTTTAGAGCATGAATTTCTAACATATAACAAACTAGTAGTGTTCTTATTCTAATGATGACATTCATAATTAGTTGTGCAGCCTCTAATTGGTGAAGTATACTTCTAAACAAAATCAAGATGTAATTTTTTTTTTTTGATTTACCCACATACTAATAATCCAGGTTCTATTTAACTCAAAAAAAAAAAAAAAAAAAAAAAAAAAAAAAAAAAAAAAGAGGATGATCTAGCAGTCAAGTATTTGAAAACCTACAAATACACCTAGTTGCACATAGACTTGTCGGCATTTACATCACCTATTTGGACAATCTATTTGGTCCAGGGCACTATCTAAATGCCGCCTTCGAAAATATATTAATCAGATGATCAGAAGCATTTACTTATAGTGGTGTGCAAAAGTGGGTGGACAAGATTTTTCTTACAATATATAGGTCCAAGCGTAGATGTTTAGTGCAATATAATTGTTGTGGTTTTTGCTGGTAATGGAGGAAGAGTGGACCAGACCTAATGGACAACCCACATTGGTAATGCGAATGTTGTTAGAAGTCAAGTAAATTAAATTTCCAAGTCTTAAAACAAGTAGGATTAGTGTTGTTATTCTGCTTTTCTTTTTCTTTTTCTTTTTTAAGTTTCTATTTAAAGTACGAGTTTAAGTTGGTCTTGTTTTTTTCAAGTGTGGGCTGAAATATTAATAGGGTAGAGATATGAGAGAAAGAAAAGAGATAGTATTGAGAAAGCAATTAAGTTTTTTTTTTTTACCTTATTTTTTCATTTATCTTCTGTATGTAAAACGTGAAGGCCAGCTGTCTTACAACAAGACACATGGCTCATTGATTCAAGTTGTCATGGCAACTATAGAAACGAGATTTTATAGCCAACATATAATAGCAAAGCCGAGGTGCAAGAAATTGTTCTTTGATTATTTTGCACATGCACATGGTGATTTTGGATATATATATATATATATATATATATTATATATATGCGAAGTGCTTTTCTTGTTCACGTAAGTGATAATATTTTTCTACAAAGATTTGATTTATGTTGAGTTATGACATCAAATATATATACACTTCAAACTCAATTTTCACAGTTTAATAAGAAGAATTATAAACATTAGAGCATCGAAATGAGGGTGTTTTTCAATCGCAAGATCCACGGGTATTAGTGGAAGATGATTACACCAAAGTGATTGATTCAATGAAGTTTGTGTTGGGGTTTTGGCCTGCGAAATCACACGGATATGAATCTAGGATAGCAATCCAAGAGCACCAAGCAATTACAATAAACACGGAGATTTGACGTGGAAAACCCTTGTGGGAAAAAACCACGGCATAAAGCAACAGAAAGTTTCACTATGAAAGCATAGATTATAAAGATAGAGGACTTGCCCGACATGATCAATCCTCAAACCTCACTTTTTCTCTGTCCCTTGAAACCCTAAGCCCCTTTAAAAACCCTAGAACCCTTTTAGAAATACTTAAACCCCTTAAAATACCTCCTAGTCCCATATCCACCCCTATTTATACACTTAGAAATAAGTGGAAACGAAACAGGAAACAAAATTCGCAGAATCTGTGTTTCCTCAAACGAATCTGCGTAAACCTTCGATGACATCGAATCTAATTCGATATCATCGAAAAATGACAAAAACAGTCCAGCGACTGGGACTAAAAATCTCAAAAAAACTCGATGGCATCGACCGGCTTCGATGTCATCGAAGCTGGTTCGATATCATCGAACCCTCATGTCAGATTAAAGACATCTCTGACAACAACAATCTCTACCATGTCTTCAATCTTCAAACATCTAGCTTCTTGACCTCCTCTCTTATTTCTACATCTTATCATAGCTTTCAATTAATGCTTCTCGTTCACACTCCGTCTCTCTTTTACGTCATTGTCAAGCCCAGAGAAGTTACACAGAACTTGAACTTCTCTGTATAAACGCCCTTGGTGAGCATGGCCGTCGGATTCATGCTGGTGTGAGTCTTCTCCAGTGTTACGTCTCCTCCCTCAAGCACCTGTCGGATAACATGGACATTCAACTATTTGCTCCACCCGCTAGTACAAACGAGTAACCTGAAGTTAATTTCATGGAATCCACACTGCCTGCGTAATCTGAATCCACATACCCTTCCAACTTTGCTCATGTCTCCTCAAAAGTTAAGACGTAGTCTTCTGTACCATCTCACCGCTACCCAATATTATTTGCCGGGGTATTTGCTCACAACACCGATAGCCTGTGAAATAATCGGTCTAACACAGAACATGACATGCACTGTCAACCGCATTTGAATAAGGCCCATGAGACATATCATGCTTTTCCTCGTCTGTTTTGGGACATGTCCTGAGAAAAACTTGAAGTGAGCCGCTAAGGGAACGCTCACCGGTTTTGCCTGGTCCATCAAATCCTTGATTAATACCTACACAAGGTATTCTACCTATGATTACCAAAACCTGTTATTCCAGTCTCTATGAATATCACCGCCAAGAACCTTTTTTTGCAGCCCCACGATCCTTCATCTTGGATGTCCCACTTAACCGAGTCTCCAATATATTGATTTCAGATAAGTCATTATTGGCGATCTACATGTCATTAATATATAATTCCTAACTCACCATGAAGGAATCAAATTTTATACCACTGCCTAGGCGACAGGTCATGCAGCGACCTCTTACAAACTTTTTTCTCAACCCCTTTAAACTTCGAACCGCTCTGGTTGCTTCATGTAGATCTGTCCTTCCAATTTCCCTTATAGAAGTTCATACACCACATCCATCCTTTTCAGCTCAACAACCAGCGCCAATATGAATCTAATAGACACTTGTTATACCGTCGGCGCGAATATCTCTGAGAAGCTGATCCCTTCTCTCTGAGCATGACCCTTCACTACCAACATCGTTCTGTATCTATGTTGTATCCCCTTGAAGATCCACCTGTATCCAATCACTTTCGGCCCATTAGAAGCTCCACCAGCTCCTATATATCGATCTGGTACAACGAGTCCATCACATCGCTCACAGTCACCTTCCACTTCTCAGCATCAGGCTCACCTAAAACCATCTGAATAGAAGACGGATCCCCTGTGATATTGGAGTCGTTCATGTACCTTGTTGATCACCTACGATTATGCAGTGTGATTCTTCTCACAGGTGGTTACTCCACCTGCTCTATATCTCTGACCGCGTGTCTCAACCTTCATGCCCTGCCCGCTCATGTGGCCATGCCCAGCATGCCACACACATGCAGAGGTGGAATCTGCTACAGTCACTGCAGCTCCACCTCTTGAAGTGCTCCCAATTAACCTGTAAACATTATCGAGTCGTTGCGCTTTCATAATCACCCATGCCCCCTTAGATACTTTAAGGACATCATCAATACTTGTGAACTTGCACCCTATAGCCTCGAGTGCACCGAGAGAAATCAGGCTCTTCTTCATGTCAAGAACGTGCCTCACCCCAGTCAGGGTACGCTCTGTCTCATCAAACATCTTGATACACACCATACCAACAGCCACAACATTACAAGTAGGGTTGTACACGAGCAGAGTTAGCTCGGTAGCTCGCTCAACTCGACTCGACTCAACTCGAAAAAGCTCGACTCGACTCAAATCGAAGCTGAGTTCGAACCGAGTCGAGCTAATTTTTGGAACTCGAAACGAGTTCGAGTCGAGTTCGATCTTGCCCCAGCTCGACTCGACTCGACTCGAATACTACTCGAACTTAGCTCAACTCGGTACAGGGTATATATACCCTTCAAAAAAAATCCTACCGTTTTCAAAAACCATCCCAACCCGCCCGAACCCTAGACTCTCCTTCCTAACCCTCTCCTCCTCCCTCTCTTCCTCCCTCTCTCTAAGTCGGCTAAGCTAACCTTCCTCCCTCTCTCTCTCTCTTACTCTCTCCCTCATCCTCCCTTACCCGCACGACCGTCCAATCTCCCTACTCTCTCCCTCCTCCCTTACCCGCACGGCCCTCTCTACTCGTCTCTCTCCCTCCTCCTCCCTTACCCGCACCGCTGCACGGCCGTCGTCCGATATCTCTACTCTCTCCCTCCTCCCTTACCTGCATGGCCGCCGTCCGACCATTTTCCTAAACCCTAAGTCTGTCATTACTGCCTGAACTCGGCTCGAACTCAACCAAGCCGAGCACGAGCTGCTGTTCAGAGCTCGAAGGCCGAGCTGAGCCGAGCACGAGCTAAGACTCGAGCAGTCCGAGTTGAGCACGAGCTGGGGAAAGCTCGGCTCAGCTCGACTCGACTCGTGTACACCTCTAATTACAAGCACTGTCATTGCCCATAAACACCTGTCCACCATCGCACTCTCTGTAGCTGGTGAACCAACTCCGATGAGGAGTCATGTGAAAAGATACCCCTATGTCTAAAATCCACTCGTCCTTACGATCATCATAAAAGTGTCTAATTGTAGATACAAACAAAACATCACCATCACATCCACTCGATCCATCCGACGTGGCAGCGTTGGCCTCCCTGTATGAAGCCTCAAAGCCTCCTCTCTTAGATTTAAGATTTGTACAATCCTCTTCACATGTTCTTCCATCTCACAATTCCAGCACTTTAACTTACCTTAGCCTTTGCCCATGGACTTAGATCTTGACCTTGAAAATCATATACCTTGCTCAGAATTCATATCCCTCGTAATCAGTGCATCGGAAGATGTCCCCATGTCGCTATTACGCTTTCTCATGGCTTTCCCTTGAAGAGTTAACATAACGGTGTCGATACTCAGGGTTTTATTTACGGTGCACATTTTGTCCTTGAATTACTCATACAATGCTAGAAGAAAATTCAGCAACATACATGCTTGTTCTTCATCCTTGATTACTTCCTCCATATCCAGCAATTTGCAAACCAATTTATTAAAGTTGCTGATGTGGGCCTCCAGATCTCTACCCTCTGTCATTTTGAAGATATACCACTATGACTTCAAGTGTAGGCAATTTTCAGAGAATTTTTTCGCATAGACATCCTCTAACTTCACCCACAACTTAGCCACAGTTTTCTCCCTCATGACATCGTAGAGAACTCATCCGTAAGACATAAATGGATGGAGGCTAAAGTATTACTATCAAGGGTCTCCCATTCTTCATCATTCATACTCAGTTTTCGCTCCTCAAGAGCCTTAGCTTTGCCTTGCTTCGTTAATAGGATAATCATCTTAACCTTCCATAACTCAAAATTATTTTTGCCTGAGTACTTCTCAATATCAAACTTGGTGTTTTCCATTATTGTCAATCTTGTAGATTCAGATCTGTGCCCCGACGATAGCTCTGATACCACTTGTTGGGATTTTAGCCTACGGAATCACACAGATATGGATCTAAGATAGCAATCCGAGAGCACCAAGCAATCACAAGAAACACAGAGATTTTAACATGAAAAACCTTGTGGGAAAAAACTACGGCACAAAGCGACAGAAAATTCTGCTATGAAAGCACATATTACAAAGATAGAGGACTTACCCAACTTGAGCAACCCTCAAACCTCACATTTTCTCCACCCTTTTTAAAAACCCTAAACCTTTTTAAAAAAACCCTATAGAACACTTTTAGAAATACTTAGACTCCTTAGAATACTTCCCAGTCCCGTATCTACTCCTATTTATATATTTAGAAATAAGTGGAAACGAAACAGGAAACAAAATTTGCAGAATCTATGTTTCCGCAAACGAATCTGCGTAAACCTTCGATGACATCGAACCTAGTTCAATGTCATCGAAAAATGACAAAAACAGTCCAGTGACTAGGGCTAAAAATTCCGAAAAAACTCGATGACATCAACCAGCTTCGATGTCATCGAACTGGCATAAGATACTTACACTAGTCTGTGTGGGGTATCCTTGTACATAAGATACTAATGTAAGTATCTAAATGTCAAGTTAATCCCCTTATACAGGATGAATGACGCAGGGATGAACGTGATGAGGATAAATACTCCGAATCCACGGAGCTTCTCTGGACTCCTCACAGAGGACTTCTCGAATCCACGAGGAAAGAAAGCAGAAAACAAAATTTTCTAATAATTTCGAAACTGATTAATTAAAAATCATAAAAAACGATTCACAGCCCTTTAAAAGGGGTACCAAGCAATGGGAAAGAAATCAGAATCAAACTACAACTACAACTCCTAGAATTCGCGACTTACTATAAATAGTAAACTTACTATTATAGACGGTCGTAATGTCTACTAGTGCGCAAGGTTTCGGCCAAAAATAGTAAGTGTCCTATTTGGCTTCAACACCAAACCGTTCTCCTAATTATTCTAAGCTCTTTTCACGTTGGGCGCAACTCCTAAAGCCCGACGGATGAAGAGTTATAAGCAAACTAAAACTTACTATTTATATAAAACGAATTGAAACAGGGAAACGACCGTGAAATCAGGGTTTTTCTCGCAATTCCGGCGTCGCAACCCGGCGTAGCTGGGTTGGTTGGCTAAAGTAGCTCGTTCTATCTACCCAAAATCATATATTTTTCGTCCGCTAACTCATCCCGGATTGCGAGATACGCCTGATTTAAGGTCTGATGGTCCAGATCACTTCTGTCGCCGACCGGGCCTTTTCTGATCCATCTTGGCCATTAACTGTTCGCGACCCGCTCTACATCAATGAACATACATCTTCAAGTATGATATCCACAGATATATTTTAAGTAGTTGTACTGATCATGGCTGAACAGGATACTTAGATTTATGGACCACAACTCTCTCAGCCACTTACTATTGTGTCCAATCTCAAGTTCCTAAGGACCAGAGGAATAACTCCTCACATAACCCATATTATATAAGTTTAAGGAAATACTAGATATTAGTAAAGTTATATCATACTAGTCCAAAAAAAAAAAAAAAAAAAACCTATTGATTATCAAAATCAATATCTAAGATTGACCCTATCACTTTTGCATGTCGTGTGGATTAGGGCGCACATTGATTTTCCAAGGCACTTAAAAAATAAAAAATAAATAAATAAAATAAAATCGTTGGAAGCAGACAAGCAGTACACAAATATATGTGGATCAATGGAGATTTCATTGAATGAAAGAAATACGTACTTCATCACTTTTATTGATGATTTTAGTATAATTAAAATGTGAGTTACGTTTAAAGCAGCATGAGATAACTACTTCTTTTGTAAACCATGATTGAGAACCTTTTTAATCTCTTATAATCATGATGGAATTAAAGAAAACTTCTCCACCTACTACTCTATACCTCTATAATAGCTAATGCAAACGTCTCACATGTTCAACGAAATTATACTCATCAACAGAAATTTCTATAGCAAGCAAACTCAATTAGGTAAGGGGTTGAGGTTACTTTCACTAACTAAGTGCCACGTGGCCGTGACTTGTGTATGACTCCAATGTTGATTCTGCATAATGATGGTGCTCTTCAACTATACACATAGCATAGTTATACAAAAATCCAAACTGTCCAAATCTTCGGTTCAGCTGTGAATAGAGCGTAACCAAAAATTTACACCAGGTATAATCTACTTTTATTCTTTTAAATATGGATAGATGTACACCCCCACCATTTTTCTAATGGTGAAAGACCAATGTAGATATAAATCATGGTTCTACACTGTTTGTTGTGGTGAGGCACCCCTCATGTTGACCAATGATCATATGTGGGGCCGGCAGGGAAAAGAGCAAAATCATCATTTCATGCAAAGAAATATTAGAGAGATTTCCTTGAATGAAATGATCACTTTGCCCTTTTCACAAAGAGCCCACATCTAACAGGAACTTTTTTCATTGCACCACCGCAGGGGCAGTTGAAAGCAATCCATGTACATGTTTGAAGTTAAAGGCAAAGATAAGGAGGCAGACTTGGCGGATGGTGTATGTGGATCTAATGTACATGAAATCATTCGCCTACAACAGCAATAGGCATGCCCAGCATACCCACACAAATCAGGCAAGAGGTAAGCTCTACAAAAAGGACGTTGAATTGGGGTTCCAAGCCATCAACCAAAGTAAGTTTATGTGGTTTCCTTTGGTAGGGTTTGACACATGAGGTCGTTGTTAAAAAATATTTTGAACATCACCTTTTTAGGCTTTAAGTGTATTTGGTTAGCTACTTAATTAATTAATTTTTAAAAAAATAATTATTTAAATTTATGTTTTTTTCAACCAACATTTAGCCCCTGGTTATGCGATTGCAAAAGTCCATCGTAAACTTGAATCTTGGAAGGTTGGTTAATTACAAACGAGTATACTGTAGAGCCAAACACCTCCACACATGTGCCATCATGGCATGTAGGTTCGAGATTAAATCCATCTACTTGTCGGGCTGATCATTTTTTCCCTAATTTCATTCTAGTCCACTCAAAAGGTAGGTCCCAATATTAAAAACAGGCAAATCGGCACTACTAGAAAAATGGATAAAAGCCGTAGCTAAATACCAAGTGTCATTAGCTTGGCCACTAATATTAAAAACATATGGATGTGTTTAAAAACACTTCAACCAAGTGTTTTAAAGCCATATATTTGTCTTGTAAATTGTAGTCCACTTGACCACTGGATCCTTACTCTTGCTCCGATGGTAGACTCTCACGAGTTTCAACACCCAGTCAAGGATTTGAGTATCCATAGGTGTGAAATCCCACTACGGGTGATGTGTGTGTGTGGGGGGGGGGGGGGGGGGGGGAGGCGGGGAGGGGAAGTTGTGTGTAAAAAAAAAAAACCTAATTCCTAAGCTAGGCATCAATGTAGTGGTGTATGCATGAGTTGTATTGCACACAGGGCAGGAGAAGCCATAGCCACGCGACTTCCTGTAACCTTGCCTACAACACTGGAACCCACCACGAACATGCCCCAAAAATGATGCCCAAGCTCCTGACTCCACTCTTGGGGCGTGGCGAGGGAATTTTTTTAATATCATAACACAAGGTATCAAGACAATCTAAAATGTAATAATACATTTATGATATCCAAAATTAATAACTCCTTTATAATATACATTTTGATTTACAATCTATCAAAACCAAAAAGCCCAAAACTATGCATAGAGGAGTTCCCGGTACTCGCTCATCGATCACCTCTTGCTAGCGTTTCCTGAAACGTAAATAACAACTGACATGAACTCAAAAGAGCCCTACACCATCGCATTTTCAAAGATAACATCACAAATGCATAACAGATAAAGTCAAGTATTAATTTAAACCAATAGATGAAATTAGAATGAATGCAAGGTAGGCATGCATAAAGGATATAGTCTCCTCATACTCCACCTCCACAAGTCGTCCCCAGACGACGCCACCCGTCCTCAGTCATGAAGAGTCAAGTAAGAACCTACACTTGGAAGGTGAGACATCCACTCTCTCCATCTATTTTGCTACCATGCTACAGTATAACTCCAAATGCAAGGTAGATCGAAGATTTAAGTGGGCACGCATGTTTATCAAATATATATATGCATTTCTTCACATAGGCAATTCTCAATAAATAATTTCAGAGAATTATTTTTTAAATCAGTTCTACAGTTACTAGAAGCAATATCAAACACACCCTAACAAAATAAAGAGGGTGAGTTTGGACTGGTTTGTCAGTGGGACAGCTGGGCTGGAAGCACTTTTTTGGTTGGGCCTACTCCCTCGAGCCTGAGCTGCATTTCATGCAACTCAAACCTGATGTGCATGCTGCATCCCATGCAGGAGTCTCATATTTCTTCCTTTTTTAAAACTTTATTCTTGGGTTTTACTGTATACCCTACTGCAATTAGGGGCCCACAGAGTGACCTTATCAATGGGGCCCAGTGGGCCAGAAGCCCACTACATAACTCTCCAGACCCCAAAAAAATTATATTTTTTGGATAATAGAAAATAGAATTTGATTTGAATTAGGATTAGGATTAATCATATATAAGGCCTTGTTTAGAGGTGGGTCTTGATTGTACTAGAAAACTTCAACGCTGTGGAAATATTTAGACGATCATCCTCACTCATGGGCCCACTTACAAATCATGGCAATAAGTGATATGTGGAA
This sequence comes from Magnolia officinalis, assembly GCA_021015155.1. Classification (NCBI taxonomy): domain Eukaryota; kingdom Viridiplantae; phylum Streptophyta; class Magnoliopsida; order Magnoliales; family Magnoliaceae; genus Magnolia; species Magnolia officinalis. Next base: position 53,173,474 of record JAJHSJ010000016.1, read on the forward strand.
CTTTTTGTGAGGGCAGGAAAAGTGGGATTGGGCCCCATTTTGGGTCCAGGCCCATCCCATTATGAGTACGGCCTGAATTTTAGACCTATTGTGGGGCCCAACACCGATTTTTCAAGTTTTTAAAATGAATAGTCTGTGATCAGACTTCCAGTCTTTCAAACATGCCACTAAGACGTGCAATATAATAATATGTGGACATTCGCCATTGAATTTGGACCGTTGATCATCTCTTTGTAATTTTCCATGGCATGGCCACTGATCAAACTGGCTGAAGTGTCCAATCTTGAATTTGAGCTGCGGCCTTTGGCAGTAGGGCCACTTCTAGATGGTCTAGATTGAGATTGATACAATTATTGAAATGTGCATGCATGAGATTGACTGTATCCCGTGCCGCGTATGGCAGATCCACTGCTAAAAACGCACCAAGCAACGATCGTTGTAAATCTAGCCATTCAATCTTATAAAACTTCCTTTGGACGGTTATAATCTTGTATTAAACCTTAGTTGACCACCCAAAAAAAAACGTGACAGATGGTTCAGTTATGAACTTCCAATCCACGCCATTTTTGGACGATTGATCATCCACAACATGGCCCACCAATTGGAAAGTTGGATCCATCACCATAAATGCACTAAACACTGAGTACCATAACAGGTGTTATAAATGCTGACTCCGTTGTCCATGTGTGGGGCCCAACGTGCTGTTTACACATACCATCCATTTCAAAACACGTGTGGGCCACACCACGTGAATTTACAGGTTTTAGACGTGATTTTACACCGTTCAATGTAGTTCGGCCCACCTGAGTTTTTCATGGGCCTGATTTTTGGGCGGTACAAGTGGCCATTTGAGAGATCCAAACGGCAGATCAAGTGGCCCCAACGTGTCAATTCCTTTCCCGAAAATCAGATCGGTCCATTCATCAGGGACGAACATATATACAAGAAGTTGCCCACAATGTGATGTCCACATACCCATGTGGGTCCCATTAAATGTGGACTGGCTTGATTTTTGGGCCAGGTCATCTACATCATGGGGCCCACCTGATCCAATCCTCGGATGTCTTGCTCACACGTAGTCCTTTTGGCACGTTTAGCTGCATGTGGAGGTGCATGTGGGACCACCATAAATAATGGCAAAAACACACGCGTCTTCTAGATACGAAGGTGGCCCACCTCTTTCTCTTGCACGTGCTCCTTCATAAATATGGGAGTCAACGAGTGCCTTTGTAACTTCCACACCATGCCGTTCCCGTCTCTCTCCAGCGGAGGTAGCTCAAACATCGCGATGTACTGCAAAAGATACCTCGGGAAAGTAGACTTTGGATCTGGGTCATCTTTCAATGATCCAAACTGTTTATATGATGAGTCTAACCTCTTTTAATGAATAAAATCTCTCAATTGGGTTATTTCTACACTTCGATAATTTGGCTCTTTTGCTTTCAGCATGAACGGTCACCATAACATTTATATAAACGAAGGGTTGAAAATGCAATCCGTGAGGTTTTTTGGGCATCCTCCACCCAAGAGGAGCCATACCAAATAAACGGTTTAGATCATAGAAAAAAACCCAACGGCTAGGATACCAACGTTTATTTAATACGTATTCGAGCAAACCGCCCCTCTTAACTGCGAGTCTTATCCCAATCTGAACACCCGCCATTGACTATTCGAGAACAGTCGGATTTCTTTTTGCACATTTCTTCGATGGTGGTGACTCTGCAGACCATACACACGGCATTGCACCAAAGGACAATCCATCTGCTATAGAATTTGGAGTGGTGACTATTTTCATTCTAACCATCCATTTGAGGGCCACCAGTTTGGATAGATAGAATCGTTGCTTTTAAGTATAATATTCGAGATATGACCCATTCACATTTGGACCCACGATTTGGACGGTCTGGATAGATATACATACATGCAATGAATGCAGAGGACGAGTCACCACCATTTAAGAAATAGTGGAGATGTACAAAGTTTTTAGCTGGATATTTCCATTTCCAGGATCAGCATCATTGCTAAGTAGACTAAAATATTGCTTTCCTCACTTTTCGAGTAAAAAAGAGCGTGTGTTTGGCAACACTCCCATCTTCTTAGTCCCATATAGAGTCGTTCGCAGTCACATCACCCATCTGAACCGTCCATTAGGTCCAGTCGACTCTTCTCTCCCTCGTATGCAAAAATCATGGAAATCTAATGGCCCTAAAAACAATTTCATACATCCATGTTTGTATGCACTGACTGGATGGTTTGGATCATCCGATCAACGTGACTTTTTCAAAGGGGCCTTTGAAGTTGGACCACCGGACCTAATGGACGGTCCAAATAGGTGATGTGGATGCCAACGTGTCAAAAAGGCAAGGTTCACATACAAATTCCATTGTATCATTACTTCCCATGTAAAACTTACCATTTACCAAAATAACATTGCATTAGTTTGCTTCTTAATCATCATCTTTTCTCTAGATCTTCTATTATTCCTTCCAAAACCAGCATGGTTTGCTTTGGCAAATCACAGCCTTCCATCAGTGTCCTCAATCTCTCAACAACCATATTCTCATCACCACCCAATATCCTGAAATACCCAAAAACAACTATAAAAGCTCTCACTCACTAATTAGCTTGTTATATCTTTTACACTTTCTGTGTCCTTTAAGTTCTCACGTCCTTGATCTAAAATCACATATGTGGTTCACGTAAATGAGATCCGGACCGTTTAATCGTTGGGCCGTACTATGTAGTATGCATAGCTCATAAAACATACTGATCAAATAACCTAAGAAATTGATCATATACGTGTCGGCATTTCAATGTGTCCATTTTATGGGTAGCTGTTGGGACTGTTTGGATCATCGAATCAGCATGAAATTTAGCTGAGATACCCTATTAAAAATCACCCACGTGATGAACGGTAAGGATCGAACCCACACGGTCTCACGTATATAGTTTCGAATCAGTGAATGCAGTTTTTCCATGTGACAATCCATTATTAGCTACTTACCCATTGAGTTTGCAAGCTACGTGCGAGTCCACAAATTGTTCTGTGCTCCGCAGACTAAGACTTTCGCAGAGCCACGTGTAATCTTTCTGAAGATGATATTTCTGATGTTGGTTTTCTGCGAGGAAGAAGAGATCTGGATCGTAAGGGATGATCTTTGTGACAATCCGACGGTTGAGCTCCATTTGGCGTTTGATCTTTGATTCTTGGGTCTGTTTCTTCATCTCTTCATCGGCGTAAAAGATCGCCGAACGGTAATGAGTGTCCAATCCAAATCTCTGCAACAATCTTCCAATAATCAGAAAGATAAGATAATATCATTAACCACGAAAGATGAGCTAAAAAGATCCAGCGCATGAATTGTACTTTTACCGTGTACTGTCCATCAATCAATCTGGACCGTCACCATCATGTCCAGGTTACATTTCATGGACGATGATGTAGATATAACAAAGATTGGATGGTCTGTCCATCCGTTTTCCTAGTCATGGATGAGATGGTTAGGATCACCTAAACTAACTGTCCAATTGGCATTTTCCTACATATGATCATCACGCCCGTCCATTTTATAGTCTACATGATCATCTAATGATCTGAACCGTCGATTTGATGTGAATTTTACATGGTGTCTATTGAATAGTGGACCAAACCAAATGGATGGTCCAGATTGATTACTAGATAGAGCACGGTAAAGGAAAGATGGCTAAAATTGAACAGAAGCTACCAGATAATCTTTGTTAGTGGGATCATGGCTTTCCCAGAAGACACTGCAAAGCGATTTATATGAAATCTTTCGTTTATCATAGATGACTTTTACGACTTCGGTGTGGCCCGTTCTGCCTTCAGAGACCTGTAAATCATAACCATAGATCAATTTTTATTTTTATTTTTAAAGACAACCTGTATATCATCAAAAGCATTTTTAGCTTTTAAATTTCTCCATCGTTATAAGGAATTTTCAAAAATAGGATATTACATTACCTCTTTATGGGTAGGTTTTCTAAGGGTCCCTCCACAATAGCCTGTAGCTGTTCTAAATACACCATCTACACGTCCAAAAGCAGCTTCAAGCTCCCAAAACCTATCTATAATGATAAAAAGTGTAAGAATCCAAGAAACGAATAACACCCACTTGGAGAAAGACCATTTTTTTCATGAATGAATAGACAAAAGCAACAAAAACCATGCATTGAGATATGTGTGTTTGAGTGGGTATGAGAGAGAGAGAGAGAGAGAGAGAGAGAGAGAGAGACCACTTGCAAAATAGTATTTCTTATACGAATGAAAAGGAAAAACAAAAGCAACAAAAACAAACAGAGAGAGAAAGAGCCCACTTGGAAAACAGCAATTCTTATATATACGAATGAAAAGGAAAACAAAACAAGAGAGAGAGACCTCCAGCAAAAACAGCTTCCTGTAGAAACTGTGATTGAACATCAATGGAAGTGAATTGAGAGCTGCAAGCATCAGAGTTTTCTGATTGGGGTTGTGAAATCAGCTTATACATTTTCTAATAAAAACTGGGATTGGGGTGTATTTGGTCTGGTTATCCAATATTGGTGTTGAGAGAGTCACTGAAAATCTTGATATAGCCTTTCTTCCGTTTGGCTGAGAATCCGGTTTTCCAAAACCAGAAACTGCCGATTCATAACGCGGTTTCCCGGTTGTAAAATGTGTAAGGAAATATCCCGTGTGATGATACTGTCCCCAATATCTCGTGAATTTATCGTCTCCCCACACGCTGAATTTTTGGAACTTTCTATAAGACACGTGCCACACGACACCTATGGCCTGACCTTCTTATGCACGCGCTTCCGCATGTTCAGACGTAGCCGTACGCGGATTGGCTGCAGCTCTTGTCCGATGGAAAACAAAATAACAAAATATTAGATATATCCAAAACTTCTGTGGTTCAATCCTCACCATTTCCCGTGGTGTGGTCCACTTAAGATCCGGATCTTCTTCTTCTCGAAGATCATGCCTTTAAATGAGCTTGAAAAATGGATGGATGAGGTGGATAAAACACATACATCCTACGAGTGTTTCAACGGTGAATACTCAATCCTCACTTTAAGTTTTTGATCTGTCTTGTTCTTTTTTTGGGCTCGTGTTGTAATAACGTTGGCAAAATTGATAGATGGTGTGGATTTCTCACAAACATCGCGTAAGCACCGTTCAGCTTTTAATTATAGTAGCTTCCTGAGACGGGATCGCAGGCAATCCGTGTCCCACGGTGTGGAATATCCGGCAATTTCATCGTGTGGGCTCCACCGTGAATTAAACGAAATGGATGGCTGAGGAAAGTTTTTCCACCGTGTATTAAACGACATGGACGACTGAAGAAAGTTTTTCTACCGTGCGTTAAACGAAATGGACGTATGATCTCTGAAGTGTTTCGCCGTGCATTAAATGAAATTGACGACTGGGGCAATTTCTAGTGGACTATCTGATGTGTGGAATGGACTGTTTTTTTTAGACCAGGCAATCTAGCTAGATGGTCTAATCGATGTCAGTTTTGATCCATGCTCCATCCGTAGTGGGACCCAATAAGCACGGTCTAGATTGGATGTTAAAATATCCTACGTGTGTATTTGGTTACGCTCCATACACTGCCAGGATATCATACCAGCATATTGCATATGCTTCAAAACAATGCGGTTCCTCTGCAATCGGTTGTACAAAAAACAAATTTACAATTGTATGATATCCAATCCGTTCAACATGTTAGGCCCATCATTTTCATTGTAGATCCCAACCTGATCCAAAGATTAGATGGGCCAAACCAAGAAATCAATCCTTAAAACTCAAAAATAAATGTCAAGTGGTGTGGCCCAACTGAGTTTTAGAATAAACTGATTTTATGCATGGTTATTTATCCCTGTGAGGTACATCTTCTGAATGGATTGGATGGCATATAAAAACAATAAAACTAAATAAAAATAGAAAATAGAAACTCGATCCCCACACAATCTGGGTAGTTTTAATGGTGGACGTCCCCACACAATCTCAGTGATGTGAACCACCTATTTTTTGGGACGGCCTGATTTTTGGTATGCATGGTGAACGTGAAGTGGATCACTTTATGGACGTATTGGATGCGGTCCGTACATCACGGTGGGCCCCACATACGGCATTGTAGAATAAGCTTATTCCACGAACGTTGCAGAGGGACGGGCATCAAATCTATCGGTCGAACAGAAGTGCCCACGGAAAATATATTGGAGATTACACCTTGTTTTCAATTCTGAGTAGTGGAGCACATGGTCCTGTAATCCCGACCATTGGTCTCTTGTGCACCGCCGTGGATGGACTGTACCTCAATCATCTCCTTTATGGAAGAATCTTAACCGTCCAATTTGTAACTTTCAGGGAGACGGTTACAGTAGCGGATTAGGTGCAGCCCTTACCGTGGGGTCCACCTTGATGTATGTATTTTATATCCACACCTTTCGTCCGTTTTTTCGGATCATTTTATGGTATGGTGCCAAAAATGAAGCGGATCTAATTCATAGGTGGACCATACCATAGGAAACAGTGAAGATTAACCATTCGTCTCTCTCCTTTTCCCTCCCTCCAGGCTTTCGAGACCTTATAAATAAGGGTGGATGGAAAATAAACATTACAATAACATTAAGGTGGCCTAACAGGTTTTTAATGGTAGGGCGTTCAATCACCACTGTTTCCATCCATCATGAAAAGCTTTTGTTGTTTGGATTAAGCTGATATTTGTGTGGTCTTTTCATCCTTGTCTTTTTAAGGCGTGTTTGGTTTTCCTTACAGTAATGTATTGGGAAGTAAAATTGTCTCATCAAGTAAATCATGACACTGTAGCGCTATGGGATCTGTATTTTGAAAAACTGTCACATCATTTGGATTATATGTGAAATATATACGTAAACAATTGGATTTGGAAAATCAATGTTTGGAAAAGGAGTCTTCTTCGTAGTGGTGGTCGGTACCTTGTGGGCCCCACCATGATCTATGTGTTTCATCCATTCCGTTCATCTATTTTTTAAGATCATGTTATGGCTTGGTCCCAAAACTGAGAGGAATATAATTCTCAGAGTGACCACAACAAATGAAAACAATAGAGATTAGATATCCACCATTAAAATCCTCTTAAGGCCCGCTATACTATTTATTTGACATTCAATCTGTTCATTAACGTCATACAATCCCAGATGAAGAGTAAAAACAAAGATCATGTTGATCGATCCAAAACTTTTATGGCCCTCAAAATGTTTTTAATGGTCGACCCTCATTCAACATTGTTTCATATAATGTGGACCACTTGATATTTGGATATACCTCATTTTTGGAATCATACATTAAAATGATCTCTAAATTTATATGAACGGCATGGATGAAACACATACATCATGGTGGGGCTCACATAGCACTGACTATCATATTTTATTTTTTATTTTTTTAAATCTCTCAGCAATGGCGGTGCAGTGCAATGAAAGCAGTGCACTTGCACTGCGCCGCCTGCAATGTACAATGAAATCGAGCCATGTGGATTTTGAAAATTGGTTCGGCAATGTAATCAGCCGATCAACATATCACGTGTGGACGTTTGGTTAGAACTACTACATCATGTGAAATATATTATAATATACAATGCTGTACAACATGGGCCCGCCATCCAAACAGGCCCTTAGTGGATGGCAAACAAACATTCCCATAGCCCCGTGAAGCTTTTAACTATAAGGATTTAATCACGACTATTTCCCGTGGTATGTCCACCTAAGATTTGGATCTGCTTCATTTTTAAGATAATGCCCTAAAATGAGCTGCCAAAATGGATGGACGGTTTGGATGTAAGTCACATACATCACAGTGCGCCCCACAGTTAGGGATTGACCGACGTCGGCAAACCGCGCCCGCCAGTAACAAGTGGCTAGTACTAGTGGGTGCTCCGTGGCCCCACTGTGATGTACTTATTCTATCCACAGCGTCCATCTATTTTTCCAGATTATTTTAGGGCATGACCTCAGAAATGAGGTAGATCCAAATCTAAGGTGGACCTCACTAGAGGAAAACAGCGTTCGTTGCTTGCCCACCGTTAAAAACTTCCCAGGTCTCACAGTAATGCTAATTTGTCATGATAAGGTAACACGGCCCGGATGAAAGGAAAACACAAATATCAGATTGATCCAAAACTTGTGGGCCCAAAAAAATTTAATGGTGAGTGTTCATTCACCACTGTTTTTTATGGTGTGGTCCACCTGCGATTTCGATCTGCCTCATTTATTGGTCCATGCCTAAAATGATATGGAAAGATGGATCGACGGCGTAGGAAAAACACACACATCATGGTGGGGCCCACCGAGCACCAACCAATCCGCGTCCCAGCATTTCTCCTAGCGGATATACCGTATACGGTACAACCATTTGGCTCGTGCATTGGATGACGGAACGCAATCAATGCTTATTGACGGTTAGAAAGAGTGACGATCGTTCACCTCCAGTGCGTTGTTGCATGTGGAGCTGGCAGAATAGGTACACGTGTGCCAAAATGACACGTGTACGACATCTGAGACGTGCAAAAGGTGGGCACCGCCAAGAACATCATCAGGCACAAAAGACGGATATACTCATTCGGCGTTGAACAGACCATCCACATTGTTTTCGTACAGTGGCCCGCCTGCGTTCTGCCCCACCAGATGGACTCGGTCCAGGCAAAGTTTCTGTGGGCCCCACCGTGATCCACGCTGTCCATCCATTTTTCCACCAGATCATTTAAGGTTCAGAAGTCGAAAAAATGAATCAGATCCAACGGTTTGGATCATTATCACCGCTGATTCCTTTGGTGTGATCCACATGAGCCTTGGATCCGCCTCATTTTCGGGCTCATATCCTGAAATGATCCGGCAAAATGGATGGATGGCGTGGATAAAAAGCCATACATCACAGTGGGCCCCATAGAGCCCCTCCCTGGACGAGTCAGTCCAGGCAGGGGCAGGACGCAATCCAGGACGCAATCCACTTCCATCATCTATAATCACTGTAGAGCCCACCCACCCTTTCTCACGGCCCGGTCCCATACACCCATGTTCACATGCAAGGCACGTAGGTGAAGATGGAGAGAAATACAATCCGTGGATGGTGGTTAGGATCTTCCAATCCCGGATAATCTTCATGGTCCATCCACGTTGGGGTTCACATCAGACCAATGGTCTAGATCATGAACCATTGGACCCACGTACTTTTCCAATATGAAAACCCGAGTATGATCATGCAATTCCTCATTAAAAATTAATAAATAATAATAATAATAATAAAAGTTATTTTGGGGCTCAATGGGAAACTTTTGACTCTTACGCGTTCGGCCTTTGGCTTTGCACTTTTGGCATCTTTCTTCTTGTCGACATGATTTTTCCCTTCTCTTTTTCCAAATCAAACGTCAGGATCATTCCCACCTCCATAGTGCGTGACGTGGGAACATGTGGCCCATCCGTTTATATAGTCATATGAGTTAATGGGAATGCATTAACTAAGCGAGCTTGTCTCCCACCATGCCCACTCTATCAGTGGTATCGGGTATGAGATAAACACTGATAGGGACATGCACATGATACCTAGCCCAGATCTTTGAACACCATACATGGGTTCTCAGACAGCTGGGTACATGGTCCGGTAATCTCCTAGATTGGAATATCCCAGCAAGCAATATAAGACCATTCTCTGTCTGGACCATTGTTGTATGGCTCTTGTTAACTGTTCTATCTATATGCTATAAATCGAAGTTCTGTAATCAAGACCATTGTCCTAATTGCGGATAATATTGAGGCATAGCCAACCCACGGTGGGATGCAATGGACCAATGGTCTTGATTACAGAACCATAGGCCCCCTTGTCCACAAAAATAAATAAATTTTAAAAAATAATTAAAAATAATAATAATAAAACTCATTTTAAAATGCGAACCACTTGATAAAATAACCTATCTCAAATCATATTACCTCATCATGTATCTAATATAAAAGACGATAAATGTACTCTTTGAGTCTACGTTTGCATAAACTATTCTATTGAATTACAACGAGAGGAATCATTTGATATTCTGGCCGACAGCGACGCTTGATACACAAGCACATCAAATGTACACGTGGCATTTGCCAACTCGAACCAACTGGGGAATCCACTGATGCTAAGAGGGTCCCAAAATCAGACTGGTTGAGCAATCGTAACCTCTGATCCGTGGACACTTGTTGAAATAGAACCATTGGATATTTTTAGTTTTGGCGGTCCCTCAAACGTCCAACAATCCAATAGTCAGATAAACAAATATACAAGATTATCTTGGCTTTAGGTTTCTCCGTCTAATTTTCACTTCTATCGCTATACACTAATCGTTTGTAGTACACTAACCATGGGCCCCACTCAATATCCCCACTTATCACACAAGATCTTTCTTTTTTTTTTTTTGTACACACGCGCACACACCCCACACACTCACGCCGTAGTGGGTTTTTATCACACAAGATCATAGTATTCAAACATGCCGACTTAACCATTACTTTTAAAAAGCTTAAAATTAAAATAAATATATAAATAAATAAAACATAGAATTCTAAACATGACTCATAAATTTCATAAATAATTTTATATTTTTTGAATATATTTATGCATTTTTTTATAATAAGAAGTTTAAAGTCAAACTGGTTGGGCTGCAGCTTCCGGTCCAACAACCGGATAACTTCCAGCCTGTTAACTACTTGTGACAGTCAAGTCCTTCCAATAGGTTGATCAACCAATGCAAAAATCAGTCCCATCCACTCATCATTTGGGACGCAACATAAAAATAAATAAATAAATAACAATTTCCGGACACTGCAAATAGCAAAAATACAAGTGTGGTCCACTTAATGAGTGGATATGGCTTATTTCCGCAAGCGTGTCCTATGGTGGGGCCATCCTATTGGATGGGTTGCAAGTCAAATGCACTTAATAGGTTTGGAAGTTGTCCGCTGAGCTGGGTGGACCATTCCCTGCAACCCAAAGGTTGATAAATCAAAAGCATTTCTGGGCATGTTCAGATTGAAGGATTATATGACTTGGGATTGGAAAACTGGATCATTACGTAGGCACTAATTAAAGTCAGAATCTATTTACATGACTCATTTAGATAGCAAGTATTCTTTTTTTTTTTTTTTGTTAGCTTGTGTTAGCACACCCACTGTCAGTTCACACTTCACTGTTAGTCTCCCCCACTAGGGAATCCATACCAAGACTTCAGTGTTGAAACAAGGTATCTTTCACTCAATCTACCACTTGAGCTATGGATCTGGGTGTATTTAGATAGCAAGTCAAAATTCCAATTTACCCTCAATTATGAGGAGCATTTCTAAAGCTTTAGGGCATGTTTGGATTGGAGGATTCCGTGTGGGATTGAAAAACTCAATAATTATTTAATATTCATTTCCTAAAGCTCAATTCAAAGTTGATTCCATTTTCATGGTCCCGTTCGGATAAAGTCAATTTTTCAATGTACCCTCAATACTAGCTACATTCATTTCTCCACAAATGTTTATCCCAATAAGGATGGAAATCTAAGAACAGAATCCATAGTTTTCTTCCTAACCCAAATATGCAAGCTTGTCACATTAAAGTCAAAGGAAACCCGTTTCCGTTTTTAAGTTTTCCAATCCCTGGCTGCATGATCATCCACAGTCCAAACACGCCCTTAAGAGTGTATTTGGACATTACCCACAAATCTTGAAACCAAATGCACGACTCCCACACACTTGATCCATACATTCCACCCAAATCACCAATTCATTTTGGGCCCACAACAAACAAAGGAACCGAAAAAATCTACAACCAAACACACCATGGCACATCCATTCGTTGTTTTTTTTCTGGGGACATTGGATCATCAGGTATTTTACCACTGCTACATCCCTCCTGCATAATGCATGAATCCAACGTTACCAAAATCAACCTATTTTGAACTTCCATTAGTTTTTTGCCAGATTGCACTCGGACATGGCAAGCAACTCCCTCAATAGCATTTCTTGGAAAATATAAACATTTCTTTTTATTTCGATTCAACAAAGTAATAAAGCAACATTTTGAAAAGATAGCAACCAAGAAATATAAAAGTAAAAGAAACGAGCTTGCATCATTGGAGGAAAAAAAAAAAAAAAAACAGCGCAGACCTGAATTTTGAACTGATCGACCCAGGCCTGGCCTATTCACAATTTTGATTTTGCTGGGGTCAGGCCAGGCCTGGCCCATTGCCAGCCTTAATTGCAATACATATTCGAGCAACCTTCTTAAAATGGTGGTTACTCTTCAACCGTACACATGCATAGTTCTACAGCAATCAAGGCCATGCAAATATCTGAATCAATTGTGGGTGGGGCATAACCAAAAAATCACCCATAGATGATAATATGCAACTGATTTTGCTCTACAAATTTGGACCACTCGCTATTTACTTTTAACCATTCATTTTACGGCCATCAATTGGATAGGTACGATTTCTGAATTGGTGTGTGGATAGGTATTGGGTACCATTTCTCCATTGGTGTGATTTTAGAGACGTTCCCCACAATTCACATGGCCTGGATAGTTGTATACGACTGCCACGCATGGGGAGGAAGGATGAGGAACCACCATTATCAAAATGGTTGGGAACTACGGAAGCAGTCTAGCCCCTCAATCATAGACCAAAGATTAAAAAATAAAAAATAAAAAGCCTTCTTTTTGTTCCAAAAATGCACATTTTGTCACTGTAAGCCACCATTTTGCACTGCCCGCCTGCTAAAATACGGCCATCCTTCCTACTTTCTGGTTGCACAATAGTACAGCAATGAATTCTTGTATAATCCAAGTAGAAAAAGTGTATTCAGCGGCATGTGGGGAAGATGATAAGCATTTCCCATTTGTCATCTTATTTTTTCACTCCTATTAGACAATTCCATCCATATGAAAATATTGTGGCCATTAAAGTGACAGCAGTGATGACAACAAATCAAGCAAATAATAATATTAACAATAAGTTGTCCATTTTGAAGTACAAATTGACCCAAATAACATGCCTACCGTTTTCAAAGAAATAAGAGGTCATTTTAATCCAATGAATACTGGAGACTGCCGCTTGGACATCGAAAACATTTTTAAAATTTTAAAAGAATAAGAACAATGACATGTTCTTCACGTAGAAAAATCCAATAAATGAATGCCAAACCATCTCACAGTACTTAAATGATAGCAGAGAAAATAACCAACAGGTAAATATATCAGCAATCCATGCATTTATAACCATATGTTTCTAGTGCATGTTTATATCATAACCAAATTCAACTGCCTCAATGATTTCGGGGGTACTAAAAAAAATCCAAGTAGGAATTTATCCATAACCCACCTATGTCAATAGCACCATACATGTTCTAAAGTAAAATGCCCAAACTAACCAGCCCATACCTGAGTACTGAAGACCCAACACAACTCTCTGGACACCAAAACCCACCAACCTACAGTGTCTTTGATATCAGCACCAACTTCCAGCTTCTGAAGTTACTTTCTGCATGTTCCAGCCTTTCGCTTCCCAGATTGCACCCAACAGACATGATGAAACCAGGAGAGAGAAGAGAGGAGAGAGAGAGAGAGAGAGAGAGAGAGAGAGAGAGATACCTACCTGCTAAGAACCAAGGTGCTAATTGGCTCTTGGAGAAGGGGAGCTGCTGCTGCGGCTGTTGCTGGTGCTTCTTCCTCTTGCAGGCCTACACAACAAAGCCAAAAAGGAGTAAAAACTACAGAAAACCAAAGGAAGCAGGTGTTATTTGGGGGCATAGAAAAAACACTAGTGTTCCATCAACAACAACAACAACAAAAAACATTTGGTCTGAGCAAATGAACTGAACATATGAGGCTTGCCTTTGGATGATAAAATGACCCATATGATGGGCCACATGGCTTATGGGTGATCCCCCACAAAAAGCACATGACTACAATCAAATAAATGTAAACATCAGATCGGGCCCATTACTTGTTAACCATCAGTTGTAATTGCACATTCATCAGGTAGCGAAGATCGTTTGACAGGAGAGAAAGATTCATGCCGTGATGTGTGCACCACATCAAAAGCTCCAGTTACCAAAATTTGGCCCCACACATACCATTACTGGATTAAACCAAAAACATATCCGTTGATCAAGCACCACGTTTCTTTTGGTTCTTAAGAAGTGATTTTTCATGAAGCCTTTAGCGAATCCAAGGCAATGACAACCCAAAGGCACAACGATTTCAAAATTTTACAAAAGATTGTGTGGTTCAAGTTGGATAGGATAGGTGGATAATTCAGATGTTTGCAAAGAAACCAAATGAAGAACAACAGACTACCTTCTCGGGCTACGGCTTCTAGAAATCTTTCGTACTCCCTGTGGCACAAAAATTGAGTTAGAACATCACCCTTTTCTTCTCCACAAGGCCTGAAAAGCAGAAGTTAGCAACGAACTGACCTTCCGTGGACTAGGTGATCCAGAATAGGATGAGTTGGACCTTCCACGCTTCGGAAGTGGTGCTCGAACCCTGCCGTATGCAGACAACAGCAACAGCATCCACAGTGGAGATATTAGAGAACCGCATGGTAGACTTGCATAGACATGTCAAATATATAATAAATGCAATACAGATACAACAGCAGCAATCCACAAAGGAGAGGTTACAAAACCACATGATAGACTGACATGTGTATATGTAAACCACATCTAGAGTTATCATCCTATGAATATGTTCTTTAACTGCCCGACATTCTGTCCCATAAAGCATGGCTGCTCTTATGGCTATCCTATAAAATATCCCTTTCAATTTGAGTGGACATTTCGAGTTATATAGACCTTTTATGAATAATCTTTTTTTTTTTCAAACAGACAGACAGAAAAAAGGAAGGGAAAAAAAAAAGCTGTTTCTTTGAGCCAATCTATAGTTGCACCAAGTGTGAAGTGAAGCAGAAATAGATTCAGGTGCAGGAGTGAGGATGCATATATTTCAGAATAAAAACAAGTATAAATAGGTAGGAAAGTGGGAGTGGGAACAGGAGTCTGAAGCACAATTCGAAGCAAAAGCATCACCTATTTAGAAGGATCCTGCAACTAAGAGGCAGCCACCCAAGTGTCAGCTTATATAATATGAAGGAAAGAGAACACAAGAGACCGTAGGCAAATAGACTATTACTTACGAGGCCAAATGCTTACAGCTTTCTAAGGTGCCTCCCAAATAAGTCCTTATATAGACCTAGGAACATCCTAGCTACTTTACATCAATGGTTATGATGAAGCCAATGTCATTCATCCAGCGGTCAAGAATACTCTAGGAACTCTGCTAGACTATACTACACTCATCTAGCCACAAAAACCCACTAAAGAAATGTAGAACACCCTCAGGATCTCAATAATACTATACATGCTTCTATCGCACTAGAATTGTATACACACTATGTAAAAGCCTCTTGTGCAGAGCCAAAAATCACTGACGTTCATAAGTTAGCCTCTTTGCAAGGTCCTTGACACTACAAGTCCAGATATGGCAGGGTTTGTTATGCTCCAATCAATTTTTAGTAGGTTGGAAATGGATTCATGTTAAAGATGGGCAAGAATGTGCTATGCATTTGCCTCAGTAAACTAATTACAGAAATTCATTGAACATATGTCGGACACATGCAAGTCTATAAAAACTGTCTATTCTTGTGGCCTCATTGTGTGTGTCGAATAGTTGAAAACCACGATGACTGAATGACTTGGTGACAATGAAATGGGCAATTAAACAAAATTGTCGAAAGTCCCAATTCCACTGCAAAATCAGACATTCAGGGAGTGATTTGATTTCGGTAGTGCTTAAAGGCTTCCCGCTTCCCAGGAGAATCCAAGTTTCGTGTTGGGCAATATCCCACTTGACATAAGCATTCCACAAGGGTAGCTACAACCAATGTTGTCAAATCGCATATGTGTGCGCTCTCGAGAGAGGGAAGAGAGAGAGAGAGAGAAGTAGAGAGAGAGAGAGAGAGGATCGAGAGAGAGAGAGGAGAGAGAGAGAGAGCATGAGAGAGAGAGAGAGAGAGAGCCTAGAGAGAGAGAGCTCTCAGAGCGAGAGAGGAGAGATCGAGAGAGAGAGATCTCTATCTAGCTCGATCGAGAGATCTTGCGCTCTCTGCTGAGATATCTCTATCTCTCTCTCTCTTCTCTCTCTCTCTTCTCTCTCTCTCTCTCTCTCTCTCTCTCTCTCTCTTCTCTCTCTCTCTCTCTCTCTCTCTATATATATATATATATATATATATATATATATATATATATATATAGGAAAAACTCGTTTAATTAGTACACGTGATTGGATTGGATTATTTTACTTATTTCATTATAGTTTGAGTGTTTCATTAAGTGATATACTTAATTACTTATATTATATTATATAAATTTTAACAAAACAATCAACAAGCTACATTAAAAGATAACTAATTATTATAAACTTCAAACAAATAAATTTTAATGATAAATGGATAACTTGAAACAACTTACAAGTTACAACTTGCAACTTAATTTACAAAAGTAAGCACAACTTATAAAATACAAAAAATAAACATAATTGAAATAATTGTAAAGAGATTAGAGTAAGAGAGAAAGAGGTGTAAGAGAGAGAGTAAGAGATTTAGAGCTTTGGAGTAAAGAATAGTGAAAATGGAGGGGATATGAGTGCCTATTTATAGGCAAAAGTTCTCCAATTTGAAAAAATAAAAAATATTCTTCCGCTCTTGGCAATTGGGAAATATGCGATCGCATATTGGTCGCATATAAAGGTATGTCATGGCATACTTGGCATATGCGATTTGATCAACAGTATGCGCAAATGCGATCGCATATGCGCATATGCGATCACATTTGACAACAATGGCTATAACCCAACAAAACCAGAATTAATGCCACAACTTTTTGAAGGAAAAGTTTCCTAGGGTTCAGCTAGGACTGGGTAGCTATAGACAGACCACGAACCATCCATTTTTCTAGCCATTGATTGGATTCTTATGATCATCTTATCAAAGTGATTTTTGATAGGATGGGGAATCAAAGCTGAACCCCACACGTCATGAGGTCCAAATCAATGACCCTTTCTAGTATAATCAATACAGGCTCTGTCCACTTTCCAAGCCATTGCTCAGATGATTAGCATCATCCAATCAGAGCAAAGGCTTGTTTGGCATTGCTTCAAGCAACTGCAGAATTGATTCTCGAGAAACCATTCTTTAGACTTGCTTATGTGAAAAAGTGCATGTTTGGTAAGCGCCTGTTTGGCATTGCTTCTAGCAACATCAGAATTGATTCTCAAGAAACAATTCTCAATTCTTGAGAATTGCTTATGTGAAATTGTGTGTTTTGTAAACACGCATAAGAAAAACAATTCCCCACAGATTTCAATGATGAGCATCGAATCCTCACTGTTTCCTGTGGTGTGGGCCAATGTTGTCAATATCGTACGATTTAGAATTTTTTTTTCATATTCATGGCAAAATCGATGATTATGTGTTTTTTTTATTTTCAATTTTTATATTTTTTATGAAAATCTGGAAGAAGAAAAAAATCTTACAATTTACAATATGATTTGGACCCCTTTACGATTTACGATACGATAACGACTATGACAACATTGGATGTGGCCCACAAAAGTCTTGAATCTACCTCATTTTTGGAGTCACCCTAAAATGGTGTGGTAAAACATATGGACAAAATGGATGTTGCATGGTCATCACAGTGGGCCCCACAGCACTGCAGGAGGGGTTATAGGAAAATGTCATCCATCAAGCTTCTCGAGGGGATGAGATTTGCTAAGCCGTGCATGCAATACAGCTCCTGTACATGCCACAAGTTTATCATCGTGGCACATAGTTCCGGGATCCAATTCATCCATTAGGAAGGCACCACCATATTGACGCCTCAGCCCAAGCATGAGGTTGATCCACTAGTCAGGCAGGACACAGTTTGCAAAACAAATGTATCACTCTACAGCACTTGACTGAAGTTTTCTAACCCATCCACCTGTTTCTAATATTGGGGCCCACCTGAACGGACCAGATTAATTTTAGGGAAAACATGGTCAGACCAACTGGTGGAGGGATTTGATCTTGGACCTACATGCCATGATAGCAATTGTAGAGTTGTACAGCTCTACACTTGTGTGCGACTAACAAACCCTCCAACAAGAGGGAGATCTTCAATTTTACGCGTGGTTTTGGCAAGTTTGTAGAAGTGGAAACAACTATAGGAAACATGGGGCTAAGAGATGCATTAAAAAGGTGCAAATTTGGAAATTCGTTTTTCCAAAATTGATTAATTAAGCCGCCAACCAAACAAGCTTAAAGCCTAAAAAAGTGATTTTCATAATCAAACATTACAAACAAACAAACAAAAAAAAAAAATTTAGCAAAAGCCAGAAGGGGCCTTATTTTTTAGAATAAGTGGTGAAAGGTGGGCCCTACATGATGGACAATGATCAAACTTTAAACCTTTCTCTGGCATAATCAATGTGAATTGTCCATTTCCTAGTGGTTGATTCGATGGTTAGGACCATCTGACCAAACTGACCCTTTTGGAGGGATTATCAATCAGAGGTGGACCAATACGATAGCCTCTACGCGTCCCTTCTACCACCACCATCACTGCCATCATGATAACTTTCATCAGCCTTGTCCCAACTATTTGGAGTCAATTTCCAGGATTACACTTCACCAATCACTCCTATCCAAGGCCTAATCCATGGTAAGACAAAACCAACAACTGTTTAGTCTACTAGTGAAATCCATGTAACAAGTCAACCACAATGCAATGCGTGAACAAGCCTTCATATCGTCTTCTTTTTACATCCTATGCACTCCTTACATGGTTATCATCATTACTACCTTGTCCCAACTACCTGGGGTTGGCTTTATAAATTAGGTTTTGCCGGACACTGTAATGCTATCTAACTCGCCATATTTGGAAAGTGAACGAGACCACATATCATCCCCTTTTTCAAGCCCTAATCACCCCTTCCATTGTTGTTATTGTCTGCACCGTCAGAGGCTGCGGCGTTGTTGCCATCAGAGAACCTTGTCCTAGCTATCTATACATATCATGTTTCACCAACACTCCTAAGTCCTATCCGAGACCTCTACAAATCAAGTTTCACCAATCATTCCTATCAAAGACCCCACCCTTGGTAAGTGAACAAGCTTTCATATCCCTTCCAACCATCTACATTAATTTTTTTTTTTTCAGAAGCAACGAGATTATATTAAAAGAAAATGAGAATACAAAAGAGGACTGCTGAGATAGCAGAATCAAGGCTACAAGCCCAAAAACAAAAGGTTAAAATCCTTAAGACCAGTGACATTAACCACCCATTCGATTAACAATTTTTTTGCAAAGGATCCCACAGCTTGAGCCGATGACTGGATGTTATTGAAACATCTGTCGTTTCTTTCTTTCCAAACAGCCCACCAGATAGCGAGGATCGCCATTCTCCAAACGCGGGATTTGATTTTGCACAACTTGAAACCGTGCCAATACGCTAGCATAGAGGAAGCGGAATCTGGGATGCACCCACTGACGTTAAATCTGTTAAAAAAATCCAACCAGATCTGGGAGATGAATGGGCAGTGAACCAGCAAGTGATCAACTGATTCCTCACTATTCATGCAGCAAAGGCAGATGTTGACTAGCTGCATGCCTTTCTTCGTCAAATTGTCTACAGTTAATATCCAATTCTTAGCTGTCAGCCAACCAAAACAGATATACTTAGGGGGGCTGAATATTTCCAAATAAAGGGAGAGGCCAGGGTCGCTGGGGGAGGAGTAAAGGGACTCGACTGAGAACTAACTGGTTTTGTCCCTCTTCCAAATGAGTTTATCTTGATCGGCCCGGACCGGAGCCACGCTGGAAAGGCAGTCGAGCGGATCAACTTATTCGCTCACCTCCCAGTCGTAAAGATTTCTGGTGCAATTAACCATCTACATTAATATCCCTACTAACTATCTAATTTAAGTCTTTTTAGGTCTCCCTTTTCTATGGATCCTTTTACATCTTTCTCTACTCTAGTTTTTAGTCCTTCCTACCCTTACCAAAGTTTCCCTCCTTGCCGACTCATCTCCAATCTTTTGCACATGATTGAACCATCTAAATATACTCTCAATCATCTTGTCTCTTACTGGGGCTCCTCCCGAGCTACTTTTCATGACCTCATTCTCAATTCTATCCTTCATTGTCGCACCCATCTCTCTCCTTTTTCTTTTTCTTTTTTTTCTTTTTTTTCTTTTTTTGAGAGAGAGAGAGAGAGATTGTCACACCCATCTTAACATACTAATCTTTTCGAAACTCAAATCTTTTGCTCATTTCACCATCTAACTACCCAACACTCTACCCCATACAACATTGTTGGCTGAATAGCAGACATAAAGTTTCCTCATAAGTTTCATACGTATATGAGGATCACATAGCACCACAGAGACTTCTACAGTTCCATCTTTTTTTCCCAGATTACACCATCTGTTCAGGCAGAACGAAACCAGTACTTCCATTGGCATGTGAGGACCACAGCACACAAAAATATCTACAATTCACCTTTTTCTATCCAGATTACACCATCAGCTCAGGCAAACTGAAACCAGTACATCGAGACTTGGTACCTAGACTCCCTTTGTTATCAGTAATCTTGGATTTTATTGAAAAGAAAATAATAGCCAAAAGGCCAATAGAAAGCCATCACTACCTAGCCTCCCCTCTAGTGGGGGCGTGTGCTAACCAGCTCACCTCATGAATGAACTTCTAAATTTCTCATCCAGCTAGCTCTAATTCTATCAGAAACATCCTCATCAGTCTTCTCATCCCTCTGAATAACATAATCATGCTTTGAGGAATCTCCTAACCATCAGTTTCAATTAAAGCCTCACCTCTAAATCCCTTCTAATGTTGCATTCTAGATACTCCTCTTGGTTCTACTACTTTTTAATCCTTTAACCTATATAGCTCCTTCCTCCAATATACATGTAGGGCCCACACTAATCTAGTCTGGGTACCATGGCCACCTTCTACCACAGTCGGGCGTCATTGTGGGGCATCACTTCCAAAATGCTCCTCTTGGTTCTAGATACTTTTTAAGCCTTTAAGCCTTAGCTCCTTCATCCAAAACGTCCAATTTAGCATTTGCACTCTCGTAGTCTCATTGGCTAAAACCAAATCACCAGCAAACAGCCTACACGGAGGGCCTGCACTCGAGTCTGGATATTGTGCCCACTTTCCACGGTGCGTCACTTCTAAGAAATGCACCGGCCCAGCCTTGCCCACCTTCCACCATAATTGGGTTTACAAATTGTGGCGTGCTGCAGACTTTTCACCACAACCGGTTTCTCAAATAGTGACATGTAATTTCTAAGAAAGTCATAGCTTGAACAGCATTATGAGGTTGGTGGACGCTTTATGGAACAACGTTGTCAAAGGTAAGTATGGTTCATCCCCTGGAGGTTGGTGGACCAAGGACTCCTCAGCTTATAGAGCATCCTTCATCTGGAGAGGTATCCTTCACTCAAAAAAATCAGTGTTTGAAAACATCGGCTTTGAACTTGGGAATGGGTCTGCGATTCAATTCTGGGAAGACCACCCAGTGGGTGGGAGAAATGATATTGAAAAACAGATTTCCAAATATTTACTGTCTCGCCACAAATAAAGAGAGACCGGTTGCTAGCTACTATATGCAAACTAATTCTGGTATAGTATGGGAAGTTAATTGTGTAAGAAACCTCCATGACTGGAAGTTTAGCGAATACGTTGATCTGCTTGATTGCTTATCCAGCGTGGTCCCGGTCCAGGCCGACCTAGATAAACTTATCTGAAAGAGGGACAAATCCAGTCAGTTATCGGTCAAGTCCCTATACTCTTTCCTTGCCCCTCCCCTACGGCCTACCCCAGCGACCCTGGCCTCTCCCTTCATATAGAAATACTGAGTTTATCTGGGTCCCAGTCCAGGCCGACTCAAATAAACTCATCTAGAAGAGGGACAAATCCAGTCAATTCTCGGTCAAGTCCCTATACTCTTTCCTTGCCCCTCCCCTACCCCAGCGACCCTGGCCTCTCCCTTCATATAGAAATACTCACCCCCACCCCCCAAAAGTATATTTGTTTTGGTTGGCTGGCAGCTAAAAATCGAATCTTAACAGTAGACAATTTGAGAAAGAGAGGCATGCAGCTCGTCAACATATGCCTCTGTTGCATGAAAAGTGAGGAATCAATCAACCACTTGCTAGTCCATTGCCCTTTCATCTCCCAGATCTGGCTGGACTTCTTTAACAAATTCAATGTCAGCGAGTGTATCCCGGTTTCAGCTTCCTCTATGCTAGCGTATTGGCACAGTTTTAAGTTGGGCAAAATCAAATCCCGTATATGGAGAATGGTTATCCTCGCTATTTGGTGGGCTGTTTGGAAGAAAAGAAACGACAGATGTTTCAATGACATCCAGTCTTCAGCTCAAGCAGTGGGATCCTTGGCTTTAAAATTGTTAATTGAATGGGTGGTGAATGTTATTGGCCTTGAGGACTATAATCTTTTATTTTTAGCATTGTAGGCTTTTGGTTCTGCTATCTCAGCAGTTCTTTTTTGTATTCTCGTTTTCTTTTTAATATAGTTTCGTTGCTTCTTGGAAAAAAAAAAAAAGCTTGAACGGCATTCAAAATAGGAATTTTCATGATTGCTTTGCAAAAAGTTCAACAGCCTGGTGCCTACTTGACACCAACACTACTTTAGACAGCCAGCACATCACTAGCAAGCAGAGAGTTCTACTCAACACTTCTACTTTTTCAATAAAAAGGCAACATTCCAATTTCACTCAGCCGTTGGCATGGATTCATGGGCATTGAAGCACCTGCAAGTACCTGATCTCTGTAGGATGACTGAGGACATGAAGATTCTTATTCACCGGTCTAACCTGCTTGATTTTAATTTAAAATTTAAAGAAAAAAATCTAGAAGAGCGCTATGCAGAGTAGACAGTTCCAAAGCCGATATGGTTTCATCAGTTGATGTTGACATGTTCAAATGTTCCAGTGCATGCACAAGATCTTGGTACTAACAGATATCAACACCATTACTACTGAGTCAAGTTTGAAACATAAACAACCACCCCCCTCGCCAATGGCCCACGGCTGCAACCAAATTATCAAATTAACGCTATATACACATATATACTGTATATAAAATGTTATATCAACTGCATACATCACCATTGTCTTTGTAATAATATGCGTATTTAAAAGCTAAGGTTACATTTACCGTATAACGGATATCAAATAACAAAACAGAACAAAAAAGGAAAGAAGATATTTGCATCACTCAGGGTTACCTGCGAGGAGAGACTGATCTAGAACGCGAACGAGCAGGCCTGCGAACAGGTGAGCGGCTGCGCCGGCGGACAGGAGGTGACCTCCTTGGTGGGCTGCGAGCTCGTCTAGGGGGAGAACTAGACGAAATAACAGTTTCCATGAGAATAACTGTGGTACTAAGTGAAGCTTAACAATAAATTCTCTGTAGCTCAAAATTAAAATGCAGACCTTACCAGCAAAATATATCCCTATTCAAGAATAGGTATTAAAAACCTCATTATTGGTAAATATAAACAGAGTAACCATATTATTTTGAGAGAAGATAACTGAGTTCTGGTAGAATAACTCAATTCTTTTAAGGGAAGACAAACTGAACAGTCTCAACAACCCCATGAGTTTTCAAAAATAAAAAATCCTACTTCCCCTGCTAAATCATAAACATATAATGCCCAGACATGCCCCACAAGGGCATGCTCCTTCAATTGTGGAAAAGCAAATATTTGGAGGACAATGCAACAGAAAACTGTTGTTCCAACTTCCAATGACAAGCTTGTGAACAAAAAAGGGGCAATGTGCACCTGTGGAAGAACACCTCCCCTTCCTCTTTATACAGCAGATATTCACTGTTAATGAAGCCCAAAAAAAAGGCACCTATGACAACATTTCTTATTTTCCAATGACCCAAAGCACCAAACTGATCATTTACAACCTCAATTCTTAAGGTACTTAAACAAAAATAACAGTAAGAAGAACAGAAGGCACTTTGCAGGACACATCAGACTTGGATGCTAATTTAATCTCATAAGAAAAGTGTTCTTCCCATCATCCTGTGAAGAGGCATGAGTATCATTCATTGGGAAAGACTTAAAAAGAACTTTCTTTGTTTCTTTTTTATCTTTTGTATGGAACAGAAGCTAGGACTGTCCCCATTTCTTAAAAGCTAGAGACAATTCACACTGAGTACAATACTAGCCTTCCTCGTGGTTTACCAGAAGTTATACTGAGATTTCATGTTGCAGAATTTAAAAAGATGATGATGATGAAAAATAAAGATGGGGCAAAACGATTGAAAACAGCTTACCGCCGCCTCGGTGGAAGTGGGGAGCGCTTGCGGACAGGACTGCCACGTATTCTTCGTGGTGAAGCTCTATTGAAAAGAGGGTCAGTCAAGATGCAATCAAAAGATTCAAAAACACCAACTGGAAAACAAATAAACAAGGATACAAATGGCATGCAACTAACCGTGCAGGTGATCTATGCCTTCTGTGCGCAGGAGATGGAGAGCGCCTTCTTACTGGAGATGCCGGTCTCCTCCGTGGTGGTGTCTCGCCCCGACGACTTGGAGACCCTACTCGGCGACGAACAGGAGAGTCTGCACGTCGCCTTGGTGGTGAATCTGGCCGACGTCGAGGAGACTCACCTCTTCGAGGAGCAACAGGGGATCTCCTCCGTGGTGGTGAAATCGGTTTTCGTCGTGGAGAAGCTGACATAAAGTGAAGCGGGAAAAGAATATATAAATGGCATGTAGAAAGTAGAGATAATACATAAAAGCTGTCTTTGCAACAAGTAACCTACAGTCTCTCTGCCTCTGTGGTCCATCTTTTTCAGCATCAGCACCAACATTGTCCCTTTGCGGAGCTTCTCTTTTTGGAGGAGCAGGAAGTGCTTTTGGAGGCGGTGAAACTTTCTGGCGTTGTGGTAAAGTGAACCTTGCCCGGACAACATTGCCATCAATTTGTGCCTGTGAAAGAGGCCAATGTGAACATCAAATTACCAGAAGCAACAGGATTCACTAGGATAATTTACTTTGATTCAGATGTTGAGTAATGCATACACCATCCATGTAAAGAAGGGCCTTCTCTGCATCTGCCCTCGTCTTAAACTCGACATATCCATATCCCCGAGGAAGATTAACCTGCATGGAACAGATTGAATACGCTACTACAATATAAAGGTACCAGAAAAGTTTTTTCTCTATGACTTAATAGAACAGCCATGATTTGCAGACTTACAGTGCGATCCATTGTCAACTCCACATTAACAACTTCACCAAAATTACCTGCAAAGTTGCATGATAAAAATGATAAATATCAACTCAAACAAGCAACTATTGTAAGGTGCATCTCAACTAGTTCCTAAATTTTTGCAATAGGTCAGATATTATCACTTATCTTCTTTTAAGTAGGCCCCAAGTCACCTAAAAGTTCATTCTAATTGTTATTATATTTTGAATGTTTCATTTACGCAGACTCCTCATAATATATGCTCTCATCCTTATTCTTTCATTTCATCTCCTCTCTAAATTTAGTAGTTAGTACACCTCTTGATGCAGGAGCATTGAAGAGACAAAAGTGAGTGTGTGTGTGTGTGGGGGGGGGGGGGGGGGGGGGTAGGTTATTTTTCAGGCCACTTTTTGGGTGTTGAACAACATCTGCCAGCTATCAATCATATCCAAGATCATTTGATTCTAACGCAAACTGAATAAGTTATGATAAAGGCTGGGGAGGAATGTTATTTTTCAGGCCACCTTTTGGGTGTTGAACAACATCTGCCAGCTTTCAAATGTATCCAAGATCATTTGATTCTAACACGAACAGAATAAGTAATGATAAAGGCTACCCCTGACATATGGAGAATAATAATTATTCATTCAAGAGGGATAGGTAGAACTCATAGTGAAGCCTTCATCTGAGACGATCACAACTCACAAGTGTGAAGCCTGCAGAAGGCAAAATACAAGAAAAAAACAACAGAAATCTGAACCCAAGTCTCGCATAGAAGATGGTTTCAACCCTCAAAATCTACAGTAGTTAGCAGAAGGTTAGGGGTCAAGAGAGGATGAATCCAAGTCAATGCTTATGTGTCCAGAGAGCCAATTT
Source organism: Magnolia officinalis (assembly GCA_021015155.1). NCBI lineage: Eukaryota > Viridiplantae > Streptophyta > Magnoliopsida > Magnoliales > Magnoliaceae > Magnolia > Magnolia officinalis. Next base: position 53,199,697 of record JAJHSJ010000016.1, read on the forward strand.
CAAAAGAGCTAAACAAAGAATAGACAAGCCAAACACAGATATTTCTATCCATTGCTATCAATAACCAGGCAAAGAATAAGCCCAAATAGGGATGAAGAAATGGTGAGTCAGTTTTTTCAGCTGTCAGGTGGCAACATTGTCTAGTGTCCTATCTTCTGCAGAACCTAGGGATGAAAAAATACCAAGCATCTCTCAGCTTGTGGAGCTGCTAAAGTTCGTATGCATCCCTCTGATTAATTCACTAGCTCGCCGTCCAACACGATGCTCATAGATCTATGGCATTCTCGAAGATCTGGTCTGCCCGTCCCACTAAAGATTAGAGCCTGTGTGAATAATTAACCTCGAGATTCTGACCATAGACCATCTCAAGAGCAGAGGGATTCCTATGACAAACAGGTGCTCCCTGTGTGGAGCCAATGAAGAGTTGGTTAATCACCTATAGAAATAGTGCTGCTTCCACTTTGAATCGCGCTTCAGGCTCACACGCCTGCTCTCACTTCCTACCTATTGTAATTGAAAACATTTTGAAACAAACACTTCCCTGTGACCTGAATCTACTGCTGCTTCACTTCACGCTTCATGCAATTATAGTCGGAAGTAATTTCAAAATCCAGGACAGTGTGGATTTTTCCTAATTCAATCCAGGAAACTATCAGCATGTTCTCTAGTGGAGAGGAGAGGAGAAGAAAAATACCAAAATCGCGCTTCATTCATGTAGGAGAGGAGAGAAGGACTTCGTTTTAAGTACTTAACCCGTTGGAAAGGAAAACCACAGTGCAAGCTCTCAACTTGAGGACAAGATCTCGTTACAAAACATGACCATGTAGAAAGCGATAATATGATTTATGAAAATGGCTTGTAGATCTCAGCAGAAAGTACACAGTGATGTTAAACATGTTTCTGAAATTAGACCAGCAAATGAAACCAGAAAAACATCAAAACCAAAATAAGGGATTTTAAAAAGGACAATATTTAGATTGAAAAAGCAGTATCTGCAAGTTGTTTCATCATTCTTTGCAAGGATCTTGAGTGTTTAGTCTCAGTCAATCCAAATAAGATTTGTAGGATGTGACCTACAAATGGCAGATCAATATACCAAGACAGAGAACTTACTGAATATTTCTTTCAAATGGCCTTCATTCACATTTCTAGTGAGCTGGTCAATGTGGAGAACCACAGATTCAGGAACAGGAGATGCTTTCCTGAGAAAAAAAAATTTTAAGCAGTTTGTGAGAGAGAAAAAAAAAAAAAAAAAGGGAATGCACAAATATGTACAAACAAATATTGAACTACTCAAACTACGAATTTCTTTTGCCTTTTCAAAAGAACATGAATTTCTTCGGAAGTTCTATAGAGTACAAACTGCAACATCAGAGTACACCATTTAGTTTGACTAGATTCAGATCAGCAGATTTGACTAACATAAGAGAGTCAAACTGCAACCAAACATTCATGTCCTGACAATAAAATTAGCAAATCAAACCCCTGGCAAAGAAAATGAAATACCCAAAGCCTCCAATAAAAAATACTAGAATTCTTATCATGAAAAGCTAAATTAATAGCAGTAAGAGTTATTGTCAGTAATAACCAAAACAGCTCAAGATAAAATTAGGGAACTAAAACAGATGAGGATTCCTCATCAATTTAACATTGGCAAGATGGATTGAGGAACTAAAAGGAACTATGTCGGTTTCTTTTGTAAATCTTAAAAGAGAGGCAGATACCATTACCGATGAGCGAGCTGAGAAAGGGAGAGAGATGCTCGATATTGTAATAGGGATTTGATGCCCCTACCATAATGATGTTTTCTTTTTTTTCCTTTTTAATAAAATCATTTATCCTTCAAAAAAAGGGAAAGAAAGAAAACAGCTCATGAAGATAAAATAGAAGATAATGTAGATAAAAATTGCATTGTCTTGACACAATTTAAAATTCAAAACTGGGACAAGCATGTATTTTTTTATGGATGAAAGAATATAGTGACAACGCAACATTACAGCATGGGAAAGAATTTCCTGCATAAAGAGACAACTTCAGGGCCACATCCCTTTGCCAAGGTGATGTGATGGTCTCGGCATTAGCCACGAAAGACAACAGCCAACAAAATCCTTATCCTACCAGAAGCTGCTTTAATCTCATTATATAATAATGGTAACTAACGCAAGGGCATTTTCACACCGGGCTCGAGTGGGGTGGCCTGTGGGATGCAGGGGCACACTCGGGGTGGGCGGCCCGTGTAAGGGCTATGAGATAAAGGGATTGATTCGCCATGCTCTATCAGTTCGAGCTTTCAGAGCAAGTGGTTAATTGTCCTGCAAAAGTAACCACCATGGTTCCATATTCTCATTACTCAGCCAAGAAGAGATCTTTTTTGAAACTCCATCCACAGTCACCTAGCTAGTGAAGCAAAATCCATGTTGGCCATGAAGAAGATTGAGCATCATATTCCTATCATAATCTCATTACACAAGAATGTTAACTGCTGCAGTTCCACGCACTCATTCCTAAACCACAGTAATTTTGTTTTTGAACTTCCTTCCATAATCATGCAGTCATCTAGGAAAATCCATGTTGACTGTGAATGATTAAGATTCTGCATTATATTCCCATTATAATCAATTATTTTTTATATAAGAAATAAGATCTAAGGCAACAAAAAATCACACTAACATGTAAATAATTCATTGATTCATAGGATAAATCCATAAATGACAAAATAATCCATTATGATGCATAAATACCCATGCAAAACAAATCATGCATAGCCCAAACCATACTGCACCAAGATTCCATTCATCGTCAGCATTAATGAGAAATTACTGTAAACATTCACAAGATTTTACTCTCCAAGCATGTTCGTCTCCATGAGAAAAGATGAAATAAAAGATAAAGACCAAAGTACAGAATTAGTGAGAAATTTTCAAATTCTAGTTGTGATCAGAGCCAAGTTGAATTAAATTTTAACCTAGGAGGTGGTGAAGCTCGTTTAGTTTGTGGTGGGGGAGAGCGACCTCGCCTGGCTGCTCCTGCAGGGCTGTGGAAAAAACAATGGCATATCAGACATACAACTCACAACAAAAATATATATGGTGAAAATAAGAAGAGATAATAAAAGCAAGCACCCAGAAGAATCATAAAATTGCCTCTTATTACCCAAACAACAATGCATGATGTTAAACACATGACTCGTCACTCTCCACTGCCTTCCTGACTTTGGGTTTTAAATCAGAAAGGCACAATCATAATCCAGAAATTGCTATGGCAGTTTGAGTGATAGATTGATAGGCAATTCACAGCACCCATGGACAATACCATTCATCGAGTGGGGGCCACCATGAGCTTGCCCTATGAGGAAATTGGATGGTTGATAAAAGATGCCAAACAATCTATATCCAACGTTCACTTTACATGATTGGATCGACCATCTTGGTTTTGGGCCAAGGCATGTTCATGGTGGCCCAACATCATGCGTGGCCCGGATATTGCATGCATGTGCCACAAATGGCCTCAAATTTTCCCAAAATCACTAGTGCCCCCATTGGAGTAAATGTGAATAATTTGGTGACGCCACCTAAACGACCTACATGAATGAAAACACCATAGATGCATGTTTGAGTGTAAGATTGAAGGTTATAGTATGCTGCAGCTTCAATAATAATAATCAAAGGTCACAGTACCGAGATTTGCTAGCCCCACATGCACCGCCTAGACACATATCTACGAGTGTTTTAAATAGCGTAGCATAGCTACGACGCTACGTAGCGTTAGTCAATAGCGTAAACCCTCTATAGCATAGCATATGTAGTGTACGTAGCTTTGTAGCGTACACTACGTTTTTTTTATAAATGATAAGTGTATCTGTATTTTGTACTTAATACACTCAACCTATGGGATTTTAAAAATTTTTTATACTTGTGATTTTAATTAGACATTATTAATTAAAGTAGTTTTGATGAGGACATCGTGCACACACACGGCTGCACACCACCACCCCTACGCACGTACGTACGTAGAAGGAGGATCCCATCATCGATCTGGCTCGATGACGACGTCCAGGGAGGGCCTCCTAGTTAAAAGACAAGTTTTGGTTCAGAAAAGTGGGCCCGATAGTCAAGAAAAGCCCATCATGGGATCTCATGATCGTGGCCCACTCGTCGGATTGATTTCATTTTTTAGGTTTTGCTTATTGTTATTATTTAGAACATTGTGAACGCTTTAGATTTCTGTGTTTGATTTTTATTTTAGTTTACTTCATCGCCAAGTAATAGGCTGCGCACATGGTGCGAGTTTTTGGGTATAAGGTTTTCCCTATAAATAGACACCCCTTGTAGTTCTTTTATTCATTAAAGTTTAATAAAAAATTCTTGCTTTATTTTTCTGCTCTCTTCGTAAGTTGTGGAAGAATTCAAAAGTGGGTGAGAAGCCCTTCCTTTTCGAAGGGCTAACTACCGTGGTGCGAAGCCACATCGACCCCGATTCATCCTCGTCATCCATCATCTCTTTTCTTTTATCTTCCACCACCATCCATACTTCACGGTCGTCCTTGGTTGCATCAGTTTCCTTTCATTACAGCAGGTTCTCAGATTTCGGCCCGTAGGGGGGCTGAAACTTCGACGGAGCATCACGCCCAGATCAGAGCTCAGATCGACGTCAAAATCGGGGGTTTTGCCGCCCAGGCCTGGCCGACCAAGGCCTAGGAATCCTTTTCAGGATTCTCTCCCGCCTCACACGTGCGGCCAGCCTCAGGCGCACGTGCGCCCGCACCTGGCCCGCTGTCCACACGCCAGGATCATCTCAGGTTCAGGTTTTTTTCTATTTTCCTCTTTTTTTATACCTAATTGTATAACCCTATACCTAGATTACATTATCCCTCACTGATTTGCCCTTTTACTCACCCTAGGGTTCCTTGAATTGAGATTAGGAAATCCCTTGGATTAGGGACTGATTTTTATGCATGAGTGGTTGATTTTATTTCCCTTTGACATCGTTTGGCTTATAATTTTTATTGGTCCAGCCCTAGCCTGTGTCGGCTTGGACCTGCATAGATTCCCCTTCTTAATTGAATGTTTGGATTTTCATGTGGGATGTGGAATTTGTGTGATTGTTTTTGAATTGGTAGAATCTAAGCCTGAAATCTTGCATGTCATATTTAATTTTTCCATGTCCTGCATCAAATTTGGTATCAAAGCCTAGGGTTCTTGTAGGGGAATTCACCACATATTTAGGGTTTAGTTTATGTGAGTCCGTCATGCATTCAGTCCATCATATATAGCTGAATTTTAATAACGGTGTGTAATCGCCTTCATATAGAGTCTCATAGGGTCATTTAGTTTTTTTTAGATGCAAATAGTTGTCATAGCAGGTCCTTAGGTTGAGTTAGCCTGTGTATGCCCACACATATGGGTCGCGGTTTTGGTTTGCACCCTACTCTAAACATGGAGCAACTACAAGAATCAATGGCCAAGTTAACCCAGCAGTTTGAGTCTATGTCTAAGCGCTTGGAACAACGCATAGATCACGCCTTAACCAATTTGATGATCGCGTTACTCAAATAGAGGCCTCCCTCAGGGCAAACCCCCCATTGGGGAAGATGCCCATTCTCAAGCAGGTGGTCAGGAGATTAGACCAAGAATGGAGGCGGCCAAGGAGTTGGTCATGGGCGCGCACCTGTGCACCCACCCCGTGAGGGACATCATGACCAATATGACCCAAATGCGCAACTCCTCAAGGGAGTTAGAGTAGATGCCCCTACTTTTGATGGCCACTTAGACCCTAAAGCTTTTTTAGATTGGTTGGCGGATATGGACCACTATTTTGAGTGATATGATATGTCGGATGCTCGATGAGTCCGATTCGCCAAGATGAAGCTTGTGGGTCAAGCAAAGAGGTTTTGGGCAACGGTTGAGCGAAAGAAAGAAAGAGCGAGGGAACTCCCAATAGTCCATTGGGGCGAAATGAAAGAAACACTTAAAGAGAAGTACCTCCCTTTCTCTTATCGCCTGCGGTTGATTGAGGAGTGGCAGTCTCTTCGACAGGGTTCCATGAGTGTTGCTGACTATATTGAGAAATTCGAAGAGTACTTGACCTGCTGTGAGGTTGATGAGGACCCCGTACTCACCCTTGCTCATTTTAAAACGGGCCTCCGTCCTGACATTAGGAGAGAATTGCTCGCCAAAGACATAGACACTATCGAACAGTTGTACCAAGTAGTGTTAGATGTCGAGCAATACCTTAAAGCATCTGTGGGAAAGCGGTTTGACTTTCGCGAATCCGATGCTAAGGCCAACCCCTCTGGGGCTAGACCTAACACAGGATTCCAAAACAAACCTTCCCCTAATGTTTAGCCCAGACCTAAGGATGATAAGGGTAAAGAGATTGTCGGGTCTAGTTCACGTGGAAGTGGGGCCACTAGGTGTTTTAGGTGTCAGGGATTTGGTCATTTTGCTCACCAGTGCAGCACAAGAGGGCACCAAAGTACTCCTTATTGATGGGCAAGTAGAAGTAGTGCCTCCGGAGAGTGATAGTGAGGAGGATGAATATGAGCCAATCGGAACCCCTAGTGATGAGGAAGAGGGAGCACAAGAGTCTGTGACCCTCACAATTGTGCGTTGCGCCCTGGCTCAAGCCAAGAACACTGATAACTGGCACCGCAACACGATCTTCTACACTTATGCAAAATGTGGGAAATGAACTGCAAGATGATCGTGGATAGTGGTAGTTGTGCCAACGTGGCATCGACTAGCACTGTGAGTCATTTGGGCTTGAAGCTGGAAGCCCATCCTCAGCCCTATAGAGTCTCCTGGGTTGATGAGACATCCATTCCATCTCGCACCGCTGTCTTGTCCCTATTTAGTTCGAATCTTATAAAGACACAATTTGGTGTGATGTTGTTCCTATGGATGTGGGCCATATCATTCTGGGTAGCCGTGGCTCTATGACAGGATGTTACCATATTTGGTCGTTCAAATGTGTGTACATTCTGGTTTGAGGGCAAAAAGGTCAAGTTAAATCCTCTACCACCCAAGAATACAACTGGAAAAGAGTTCACCACACAGAGTAGTGTGAGCGGCCCAAAAGAAGTGAAGGAGTCGAAGTCCAAGTCCAAACCGCTCCATATTTTGAATGCCAAAGACTTTGAGCGTAAAACGGAGGCGGACTCGATGATATATGCCATTGTGGCTAGGGAGAGTGTACAGAGACTAGCGTAGAGTTACCACCGAGGCCATTCAGGTAATACATGAGTTTCGTGATGTCTTTCCTGATGATTTACCGAATGAGCTTCCCCCTATGAGGGATATACAGCATGTCATTGATGTAATCCCTGGGGCAACTCTACCAAACCTCCCGCATTATAGAATGAACCCGAAGGAGCACGCTGAGTTGAAGAAGCAGATTGATGAATTCCTAGAGAAGGGTTTCATTCGAGAGAGCATGAGTCCGTGTGTCGTGCCCGCCCTTCTTACACCTAAGAAGGATGGCACATGGAGGATGTGTGTTGATATTAGGGTCATCAACAAAATCACAATCAAGTATCGGTTTCCCATACCGCGTCTTGATGACATGCTAGATATGATGGTCAATGCTACTATCTTCTCAAAAGTAGGTATCACCAAATCCGTATACGCCCTGGCGATGAGTGGAAGACGGCCTTCAAGACGAAGGATGGGCTATATGAGTGGCTAGTTATGCCTCTTGGGTTAACTAATGCCCCAAGCACTTTCATGCGTATGATGACCCAAGTGTTGAGACCCTTCATGGGGAAGTTCCTAGTCGTATACTTTGATGATATCTTGATTTATAGCATAACTAAGGAGCAACACCTCAACCATTTGAGGCAGGTTTGTGGGATCCTTAGGGCCGAGAAGTCGTACGCCAACCTAAAGAAGCGCGCGTTCTTGTCTAGTAGTATGATCTTCTTAGGTTTTATTGTGTCAGCTGAGGGCGTATCGGCGGATCCTGAGAAGGTCAAGACCATCGTTAATTGGCCTGAACCCCGCAATATTCATAAGGTGTGCAGCTTTCATGGCTTAGCCACTTTTTATAGGCGGTTTATTCAAGGCTTCAGTTCCATTGTGGCTCCCATCACGGACTGCATAAAAAAGGGAGAGTTTCAATGGACAAAGGCCACCTCGAAGGCCTTCAAGGAGATAAAAGTCAAGATGATTGAAGCTCCAGTCACGCGACTTCCAGATTTTTCAAAAGTTTTTGAAGTCGCATGTGACGCGTCAGGAGTCGGCATAGGAGTACTTAGCCAAGAAGGGCACCCTGTCGCCTTTTTTAGTGAGAAACTGAACGAGGCGAAGCAAAGATATTCCACCTATGACAAGGAATTCTATGCGGTAGTGCAATCACTACGCCATTGGCGACATTACCTATTACCGCAAGAATTCGTCTTGTTCTCAGATCACGAGGCCTTAAGATACTTGAACTCTCAGAAGAAATTAAGCCTCAGGCACGCTAAGTGGATTCAATTCCTTCAAAAGTACACTTTTGTGCTTAAGCACAAGGCCGGTGTAGAGAATAAGTCTGCCGACGCGTTGAGTCATCGAGTCGCATTACTCAACTCCATGAGCATTGAAGTTACGGGCCTTGAGCGCATCAAAGAAGAGTATTCTGAGTGTCCAGATTTTGGGGTTGTGTATACGTCTTTATTAGAGAGTCCGTCAGGAGCTAACAGTGAGTATTTGATTTTGGACGGATATTTGTTTAGGAGTGACCGCTTGTGCATACCACGCACCTCCCTTCGCGATTTTCTTGTCTGAGAGTTACATTCAGGGAGGTCGCGGGTCATTTCGGTCATGACAAGAACATTGCCCTAGTGGAGGATAGATTTCATTGGCCAAGCCTCAAGCGGGACGTGGCCAAAATTATAGAGCAATGTCGTACTTGTCAACTGGCAAAGCAGAGAAAACAGAATACAGGATTATATACACCTTTGTCAGTCCCATTCATCCCTTGACAGGACATCGTATGGACTTCATGCTTGGACTCCCCAAGACTATTCGAAAGCATGACTCCATATTTGTTGTCGTGGACCGTTTCTCTAAAATGGTCCACTTCATTCCTTGTTCTAAGACATCTGACGCCTCTCATGTTGCCAAGTTGTTCTTTAGTGAGGTCGTCAAACTGCATGGGTTACCAAAAACCATAGTGTCTGACCGTGACATGAGATCATGAGTTACTTTGGAAGACATTATGGCACATGAGAATACTAGGCTCCAATTTTCTTCTGCCTACCCACCCTCAGACTGATGGCCACTGAGGTGGTTAATAGGAGCCTAGGGAGTTTTTACGATGTGTTTAGTGGGGGAGCATACCAGGACGTGGGACGCCGTACTACCCATAGTCGAGTTTGCATACAATAGTTATGTCAATAGGTCCACAGGTCTAAGTCCTTTGAAGTCGTTACTGGTTACAAGCCTAGGAAGCCTATTGATCTTATCCCCATGTCATTATCCCATAGGCCATCAGAGTCTGCAGAGTCTTTTGCGCATTACATACATTCATTGCATCAAGAAATCAGGCGAAAGATCACTACTAGTAATGAGCAATACAAATTTTCTGCAGACCAACATAGACGTTTCAAAGAGTTCAATATTGGGGACTCTGTGATGGTCCGCATCAGGCCTGAGTGGTACCCGCCAGGGGCTGTTCGTAAGTTACACACGCGTAGCGCTGTGCCCTTCAAAATTATAAAGCGAAACGGTCTCAATGCGTATGAGGTAGATCTTCCACCCTCCATGGGAATTAGTTTCACATTCAATGTGAAGGATCTAGTTGCTTTTCAGGGACCCACTGATACTTTGTCCGGCCCTTCGCCCACCTATCCTGATTCCCCAAACTTACCCTTTGATCCATGGCCTCTTCCCGACCTTTCATCACAGCCTCTACCTCCCATACCTAGCCTTCACACCCCAAGCGAGGAAATAGAAGATATCCTGGACCATGAGATAATTTCCACGTCGGATGGCAGGTTTCAGAAGTACCTTGTTAAATGGAAGTCACGTCCTGCTTCAAACAGCACATGGCTCACTGAGGAGGAGCTCCAGCGACTTGATCCTGATATCCTAGAGCGGTTCAGGAGTTTTATTTCGCCAGTAGCGAAATCTTTGCAGCCGAAGAGAGTTGATGAGGACACCGTGCACACGCACGGCCGCACACCACCACCCCTACGCACGTACGTACGCAGGAGGATCCCATCATCGATCTGGCTCAATGACGACGTCCAGGGAGGGCCTCCTAGCTAGAAGATAAGTTTTAGTTCAGAAAAGTGGGCCCGATAGTCAAGAAAAGCCCATCATGGGATCTCATAATCGTGGCCCACTCGTCGGATTGATTTCATTTTTTAGGTTTTGCTTATTGCTATTATTTAGAACATTGTGAACACTTTAGATTTCTGTGTTTGATTTTTATTTTAGTTTACTTCATCGCCAAGTAATAGGTTGCGCACATGGTGCGAGTTTTTGGGTATAGGGTTTTCCCTATAAATAGGCACCCCTTGTAGTTCTTTTATTCATTGAAGTTTAATAAAAAATCTTGCTTTAATTTTCTGCTCTCTTCGTGAGTTGTGGAAGAATTCAAAAGTGGGTGCAAAGCCCTCCCTTTTCTAAGGGCTAACTACCGTGGTGCGAAGCCACATCGACCCCGATTCATCCCCATCTTCCATCTCTTTTCTTCTATCTTCCACTACCATCGATATTTCACATTCGTCCTTGGTTGCATCAGTTTCCTTTCATTACAGCAGGTTCTCAGATTTCGGTCCGCAGGGGGGCTGAAACTTCAACGGAGCATCACGCCCAGATCAGAGCTCGGATCGACGTCAAAATCGGGAGTTTTGCAGCCCAGGCCTGGCCGACCAAGGCCTAGGAATCCTTTTCAGGATTTTCTCCCCCCTCACACGTGCGGACAGCCTCAGGTGCACGTGCGCCCGCACCTGGCCCGACGTCCACACGCCAGGATTATCTCAGGTTCAGGTTTTTTTCTATTTTCCTCTTTTTTTTATACCTAATTGCATAACCCTATACCTAGATTACATTATCTCTCACTGATTTGCCTTTTTACTAACCCTAGGGTTCCTTGAATTGAGATTAGGGAATCTCTTGGATTAGGGACTGATTTTTATGCATGTGTGATTGATTTTATTTCCCTTTGACATCGTTTGGCTTATAATTTTTATTGGTCCAGCCCTAACCTGTGTCGGCTTGAACCCGCATAGATTCCCCTTCTTAATTGAATGTTTGGATTTTCATGTGGGATGTGGAATTTGTGTGATTGTTTCTGAATTGGTAGGATCTAAGCTTGAAATCTTGCATGTCATATTTAATTTTTCCATGTCCTGCATCAAGGAGGTCTCGTGTTCGAGACTCCTCACCGGGGGTGATTAATGCGCATTTCACACCAGGCTCGAGTGGGGTAGCCCGTGAGATGCGAGGACACACTCGGGGTGGGCGGCCCATGTGATTTGGGGCCCATGTAGGGGGTTCGGCCGAGGTCCTAACCCATGCGATGTGGGACCTGGGCTATGTGATAAAGGGATTAATTCGCCATACTCTAATAGTTCGAGCTTTTAGAGCAAATGGTTAATTGTCCTGCATCAAGTTTGCTTAGAAAGTTGTTGATGTGATGCGATAATGATTTTATTTGGTTTATATGTGTATTGGCTTTTAAATAAATGATTTTAATAACTTGTTTGAACATGCTTATATACTTGAAAAATGAACATCTTTTGGGCATATATATATATAATAAATATATATATATATATATTATATATAATATATATACTATATCTATAATAGATATATATACTAATATATATATATCAACACGTTCACTATTTATCATAATTTTTTAAATTAAAAATAGAAGTATCATGTAGCTTACCTACACACCACAGAGGGCTAATGCTACGCAACACACTACCTCTATTTAAAACACTAATATTTACTATATATAATGTAAGTAGCATGGGGCCAAAAATATCAGAAATTACATTTCAGAATAATAGATTTACAATTTATTTTTATTATTTTTAAGGATGGGCATTTAGGTAAGTTGGTAAAGTCATGTGGCGTGTGGCCACTCCCTGACAAGTTTCCATTTGCATGAGAAGAACGTGTATACTCTAGTAAATTATGATGGTTGATGCATAATGGAGTTCTTCCGTTCTATTCATTGGTACTGGTCTTTGATGTTAGAAGTTTACCTCATGATCTGAACGAGTCACACATACACCCTAGTACATGTTCCTCAACACTGAGGACATCCTCAAAGAGTTGGGGAATTTGTGACATGTCCGATTGTTTGTCTTGTGTTTCCAATAAATTTAATAATCGGCACGTTGAATCGTATATAGAATGGACCGGTTTAGATCAATCTTAACCAAATAATTATAAATTACTTTCATTTAATATTTACCCAGATAAGAACATAAAAGGTCAAATCACAATTCATTCGAAATGAAATCGTGGATTTACGCAAAGACGAGGTATTTTTAATTGTTACAATATCAATAATGCCATGAGCTTGGGTCAAACCATTTATTTAATGGGTCAAGTCTGGACATAGGGGCAGTGTCCTGAATATTAGTATGATAATTGCCAATGCGGATATATCGTATCTATATCAGCTTAATATGATACGTGATACAGGGCCGAAACGCACCCTAAAAAATGAGTCGTATCAAGCTATACATGTCCAATACTAATGCAGGGCCATTTTCACACCGAGCTCGAGTGGGGTAGCCTGTAGGATGCGGGGACACACTCAAGGTGGGCGGCCCGTGTGACGCGGGTGGCTCATGAGAGGCGGGCCCCACCCCTATGATTCGGGTGGCTGGTGTGAGGCGGTACCCATGTGATTTGAGGCCCACGAGGGGGGTTCGGACGAGGTCCTAACCCATGAGATGTGGGGCCTGGGCTATGAGATAAAGGGATTGATTGGCCATGCTCTAACAGTTCGAGCTTTTAAAGCAAGTAGTTAATTGTCCTGCATCAAATATGGTCCATACAACCAATAAGCCCATAAAGCCCAAACATTTTTTCATTTGTTTTTCTTCTTCTTTTCATTTCAACCATGGAGTAAGCTTAGAAAGTCATTTTAGTCTAGACTTATGCCTTTTTCCTTTTTCCTTTTTCATTTTTTCAAAAAATAAAGGGATTTTATTCAAAAGGCGTCAAGAAGGCACCAAAAAGCTTACAACCCAATCTAGCAAAAAAGAGAATACTATCTTTCAGCAATGCATTACAAGAAGCCCACTCGGCTACAAGAGCTTTCGACCGATGAATGACTAAACCATATATTTTTCCTAGTTATTGAAGAATCCCCCATTCCTTTCGTCCCAAATAGACCAAAGGGTTGCTAAGACTGCCAATCTCCTCTACTCACGAGCTTCCTTCAAGAGACAAACCTCATGACCCATCGGTAAAGACTATCCACCGATGCATGCATGCACCGCTAAATCTTGAAAAAGTATAGGATGAAATCCCATCCTTTCCAAGACAAAGGGTAATGGATAAATAAATGATCAACTAACTCCTCGCTACCCTTGCATAAAGCACGTGTTTGGAATCACCATTCCTCGCTTCTGAAGATAGTCCATGGTTAGGACCCTTTTTCTACCAACGAGCCACCCAAAGGCTACCACTTTTGAAGGAGCTCCATACCACTAAAGCATAGTCATTGAGACGAGCGAGGTAGAACTCAATAAAGCATAGAAGGATGATATCGAAAAGCAACCCGAGCTATCTAACCTCCACACCAATCTATCTTATTCCCCAGGAGTCAAATAAACCAAATGGATATGTTGGAGAAGGCTCATGAACTCATAACATTCTTCATCAAGGAGATTTCAACGCCAAAGGGGCGCCCACGCCTTGGAAAAACCAGAAGTTGCCCAATAATCCACAACAGAAACATCACCATCTATCGCAATTCAAGCTAATCCCGGAGACTCCACGATAAAAGAGTCCATCGCCCAAGCATCCCTCCAAAATTTAATCTTCTCATTGTTCCCAATCTATCTTGTTCCCTGAGAGTCAGATAGACCAAATGGATATGTGGGAGAAGACTCATGAACTCATCACATTCTTCATCAGGGAGATTTTGGCGGCAAAGGGGCACCCACACCCTGGAAGAACCAGAAGTTGCCCAATAATCCATAACAGAAACATCACCATCCATCGTAATTCAAGCTAATCCAGGAAACTCCATAAAAGAGTCCATCGCAATTCAAGCTAATCCCCGGAAACTCCATAAAAGAGTCCACCGCCCAAGCATCCTTCCAAAATTTAATATTCTCGTTGTTCCCAAACGCAAAGCTTATCCCCTCATTGATTTTAGCTTTCACACTTGCAAAGCCCCTCCACAAACCAGACGCTCTATATAAGGAAGCATCCCTTGTCCACCATCCCCCATCCTCACCCATACTTGGAGACCACCATTTTTATCCAAAGAGAATTTTCCTCTGTTCCAAACCTCAACCAGCATTTCCCAAGGAGCGCGCTATTCATAACTTCTATGACTAATGTTAGTCCCCTCCTCTTCCCTCATTATAAGGTCTACACACTTCCCAAGACAAAATATGAAACTTTTTCTTACTAGTTAGTTTCTCCAAAAAAAGTTCAACACCGGCTTCGAATACTTAAAAGGGGTAAGAAATAAAGTGGCATATTATAGAAAGCCAATTTAATGTGTAATCATTCCCCCCAAAGATAAGTAGCTACCTTTCCACCGAGATAGCGTCCTTTGGACTCTTTCCACCGCATAGTCCCAAAGATGCTTTGAGGGCTTCCCAATACACAAAGGCAAGCCGAGGTAAGAAGACAGAAACTTCACCACCTTACACCCAAAACTACCTACCAAAACGTTCATATCCCCCTCCTCCACTCTAATCCCCAACATCTCACTCTTTTGCCATATTAACCTTCAACCCCGAAATCACTTCAAAGCAAATTATAATCATATAAAGCCTTTCCAACGTATCAGAGTCTGCGTCACAAAAAATAATAGTGTCATCCACGAATTGAAGACGATAGATTGGGGTCCCATTTCTATCAAGCTTGGATCCATTAAGGAGGTCCAACAACCTCTTTTAACAACATTCCGCCCAACGCTTATGCCACTACCAAGAAGAGAAACTCAAACTTTTGAAAAAGTGTTTGGGAAGACCCATCAATTAAGACCGAGAATATTGCCAAACGAACGCATTCTTTCATCCACATCCTCCACTTTTCACCAAATCCAATCCTTTCTAACATGTAATCCAAAAGGCTCCAATCAACATGATCATAACCTTTTCGATATCCAATTTGCACACCAAACCTCTCGATCCCCCTTAATTCTTGAGTCTATGCATTCACAAGCCAATAGGGCACAATCCAAAACCTACCTTCCCGAAACAAAAGTGCATTGGTTCTCGAAAATGACACTTTCCAATATCAATCGAAATCTTGAAGCAAGAGTTTTAGCAAGTATTTTGTAGGGACCCCAATCAAGCTCATGGGTCTTGAGTCCTTGATGCTTTCCGCCCCTAAAATTTTTGGAATGATAGTGATAAAGGATGCACCAATGTCAGTTGATAAGTTCTCATTGCTTCCCCCATCTACCAGAATTGTGCATGCCTTCCTAACAGAAGTGCAGGTGGTGTGGAATATAATATGTTCAACTATCACCCCTCACCAATCACTCGAAACACTGGTAGCATCAAACGTTGGATAACCAACATCTCCCAACTATCTCTTGTTGCATGTTCCCCAACATGCATTCCATCGTGATGTGCATGTTCTTCATACTATGACATCATCTATTAAATGTCTTTTCAACATACTCTCCTTCCTCGGCAAAGTTCCCTTTAACCACATATTGATGTAGAGGATAATTGAAAAGAATGATGTCCTGGTTGTCCGCACTTGAAGCATGTGAAATGAGTGTTACTTTCATTATATCTTGAGTGCACTAGTCCTTGTACATATCCACCTCCCCTGGGTTAAAATTTGACTTTGTTTTTGGATATTGGCCCACTGTCCCTCGATCCATGAGAGGCCCTATGGTCATCTTATGTGGGAAGTTAGCATGATGCCCCATTGTCGATAACATGACGGTCCTCGTTAGCACCAAATCATGTCCAAAGTCCTAGTTAATTACCTCATTGACTTTTAACACAAGTACGTATGCATCAAACATTTTAAATACATCATTGAGAGCCAATTCACTCCTTACGTCCAACTTAAGACCATTAAGATTCTTGAAATCTTACTCACAAAACTCTGTCCGTGAGTCAAGGTATGGAACTTTCAATGTATTCATTCACACATGTATGTCTTAATGTAGTTATTGGCATCTTTAATGGACATCATGGGCATAAGTCGCGGATAGAAATTTCTTTTTAATTTCATTTTCATCTTTTTCCAAGAAGTTACTTTCTCCTTATTTTGATGGATTTGTTTGGCATGGAGATCATCCCACAATACTAATGCATGACCGGAAAACTTTCATGACTATTAACTTAACCTTCTGATCATCCGCATTTTCCTTGTACTCAAAAACCTTTTCCACCTTACTTCACCAATCAATGAAATTATCAACATACAAACAGTCGTAAAATTCCGGAATTTCCCACGTTCTTACAATCAAAGGACTCAATCATTCACCTCACCAATTAGGGCCACCCGTTATTTGTTAGGACTTCGGCAAGGTCCTTCCCCTACATGTCCTTGTGTTCTGACCTAGTCTCCAAATCCCCTCTACAATTGAGTTCCCCCACTTAATTAGTGAGATCGCTTACCACATGCGTGAGTTGATCACCTCATTTTGTGAAAGTGTTGATAATTCGGTTACTTGCACAAACTCTTTTTGTGCCACCCCTTTCAAAACCATTAGGAGATTAAGTAGAGTTGAAAATCCCCAACTATCACCTGCTACGATACAAGATGAAGCAACCCGCTTATCAATGAGATTTACATACCTAAGTTGCAAGAATGGTTGAAGAACACACCCGCAAGAATGTGAGTAGAGAGGAATGAGCATTTTTTTTAAGTTGAAACTTCTTCTTAGAAGTACTTAGAAACTCAAACTCAAAAAATTGAAATGACTTACTATCTACACCACCCCCTTTTATAGAACATTAAAGACAATCCCCATGCACCTTTAATTAAAATCAATCTAATTGATTTCAAATCAACATAATCTATCTAAGACAGCAATAACCACCGCCTTTTTATAGAATATCAAAGACAATCCCTATGTATCTTTAATTAAAATCAAGCTAATTGATTTCAAATCAACATAATCTATCTAAGACGGCAGTAACTCACCCCATAAAGAAAAAAAAAATGACCCAAAAATGGTATAGGGAAATCTACCAAATAATCACAATAAGTTCAAAGAATCAATTAACTATATCTTCAAAATCAACCCCCTATCTTCTAAAAATAGTAATGTAATCTATCATTTTTCCTCAAAAACTAGCAACAAACAGCCCACAATTCAGCAAATACTAAGCCCAACATGGGCCTTCAGCCTACATCAACGGCGCCCGCACATATTGTTTTTTCACCTGCCTGATATGCCCCCAATACCAATATCAAAACCATGTACACAAGGTCCTAGACCCAAACCATTTAGCTCATGGGTCGGCTTTGGGGCAGGCCTGGGTCAGGAATGTAATCTGTAATCTGTAATGTAATCTGTCATTTTTCCTCAAAAACTAGCAACAAACAGCCCACAATTCAGCAAATACTAAGCCCAACATGGGCCTTCAGCCTACATCAATGGCGCCCGCACATATTGTTTTTTCACCTGCCTGATATGCCCCCAATACCAATATCAAAACCATGTACACGAGGTCCTAGACCCAAACCATTTAGCTCATGGGTCGGCCTCGGGGCAGGCCTGGGTCAGGAATAGAAATTACAAGTGGGCTTCCACACAAATAATGTTCCAAAGTAGTTTTATCATGGTTAAAATCAAATGAGATTCAAGAGCACATTGGCTTATGCTATCGTAGATAATCTTGAGAAGAATTTAAGAAGAAATCCAGGTCAAAATTGTCTTCAATAAACTATTCACAAACTGCAAATAATTAAAAATAATAATATTATTATTATTAAATTTTAAATAATAATAATATATTTAAAAAAAAAACCATGATCAATATATGATATATGATAGTTTCTATGGTGAGCATCACCCTTTCCAATGACCACCATTGTTTCCTTCTGTGCGGCCAAAGTTGATCAAGCAAGATTTTGGGATCTAGGCCTAGCATGGAAGTGTGCATCTAATGGACAGGTTAGATGGGACTCGCACATCATCGTGGGCCCCAGGCAGTTTGAACACATGGCAGTTACCATATGTCTGAATGTATGTGATCGCTCCTATTTTAAACGAATCGGGTCAACTTCCCCATATTCTAATTTACTACATTTCCTAAATCTGGGTCCAGGTCCAATTCGGTATGGCCCAAATCAGACCCATTTAAAAGCCAGGTCCAGCACAGGTCAGTCGGTTTGATTCTGAGAGGTCCCGGACCTGACCCATTTAGTATTTCAGGTTGAACTTTCGGACCTAAACCTGCCCCCTGGGTCCCAAAAATTGGACCCCGACCAACTTATTGCCAGGTCGGGTGGACTTCGCCCATTTGAACCACTACCAAGAAATGTGACGTTGGCACGTGTGCAACGTGTAAAGGTGCATGTGAGGCTAGCAAACCTCGCAGCACCAGTTGAGATTTTCATGTTCGAGCTTCTAGAGGGATTAATAACAACCTGCAAATATCAGTTCTCCCAATTTCGGTATTAGATAGACATCACGCTTCAATGTACTACTACAACATCAAAAGTAAGGAAAAACGGGTGTAGTGCCGTAGGCATTAAAATTCAGGGTGTAAATGTCACTAGAGTAGAAGGAAAGGGATCTTGCAAAGCCTACATGAAATCCCAAAAAAACCCTAGATTCTTCAGTTTTCTCTATTTTTTAATAAATTACACGCTGAAAAATAGAAATGATGCTGCGATACAGAACCGACCTTTTTCTGGTAGGCGGAGGGCTTCGGCTGCGAGAGCTGGCGCTTCCAGAAGGCGAGGATGACGACGTGAACGATTTAGACCGGGAGCGCGAGCGAGACCTGGACCGGGACCGGGAGTCAGAGCCGGAAGACGACCGTGAGTGAGATGACGAACCGGAGCCTGATCCGGAAGGCGGGGCCGGCCGGCCTCGACCCGGTTTGGCCATGATGGAATGCTTGCCTGAGGATAAGGGAAAGAACTGAAACGGTAGAACGAAACCCTAGAAAAACCCTAACTAATGTGCATGTGTTCGGTCCTCTGTCTGGACGGTGAAAAAAGGGGAGGGAAAGGAGGAATTGCTGCTGAGGTTACGTGATTTACCCTCCGTAATGGACATATTTACAAGAAGCCCCGGCTCTCAGAGCCGGTGCAACAAAATGCCGTGGACCCCACTGTGATGGGTGGAACATCCACACCGTCCATCGTTTGGGAAGCAGACCATTTTAGAGTGTGAGCCTGATCCGGAACGGAAGTGGACCACACCACAGGAAAAGGATGTGATGGAAACGATGCAATTAAATCTTATTGTCCATTAAATCAGGATGATATTTAGTTTTTCCATCCATCCTGGTGGGACTCACGTTATGAACGGTTTGTATCAGCCTTATTTTTTGAGATCACGTCCTAACATGAGCTGTGGACGGAGTGGATGTCCATGTGACCAACGCTGAAACCATCGTCGAACCACATACGTTTTTTATCAGCCTAATGGCTATCTTTTCAGCTCATCCCAGTGCGAAAAACCCTGTGGACGGTTAGGATGGTCCATCCACACTGTTCATGACATATGTATTTTATCCACACAGCCGTCCATTTTGCCAGCTCATTTTAGGGCATGACCCACAAATGAAGCAAAATAAAATCTATGGTAGAACCAGCAAAAAGAAACAATAGTGATTGAATGCCTATCATTAAAAGCTTGCTCGGGCATACAAAAGTTTTAGATCGCCACTATATGTGTTTTCCCTCTGTCTAGGTGTGTTTGTGACCTAATTCATGGGTTAAATAGCAAATAAACATTACAACGCCCCTCAAAAGTTTTTTTTATGGTGGCCATTCAATCACCACAATTTTCCTATGATGTGGTCCACCTGATATTTAGGTCTGGTTCATTTTTGGGCTAGCACCCTGAAAAAATGATCGAAGATAGGTGAACAACATGTATAAACCACACATATCGGGGCCCACAAACACCATTCAGTAGCTACGTTGCTACCAATGGTGTTGGTAGGCAATCTGCATCCTCTTGTTGTAGATCAAAGCTTAGGACTTTAAAGGTTGTAGAGGATATGAGCACAATTAATAATTTAAACAAAAGTGCTCCCTATTTTAACATGTGCATCTAGACTAACTAATAAGTAGCTTTATGTGGTTTTGAACTAGTATATGCTTGTAATTGAACAGATCTAATGAGTGGCTTGGATTGCATTTATGGACATGCCTTTTAATTTTTTTTTTTTTTTTGTCTCACATTGGTTAGGGAGGAGTAACCTTCTTTTTTTTTTCTTTTTTTTTACACACGCACCTGCCACACCCTACGCACACTATAGTGAGATTTCACCACTTATGGGTTTTGAACCCAAGACCTCGTGTTGGAACTTCTTAGTGTTGAAATATTTGATTGAATTAAATAGACTATTAAAATCGAGAACCAAAAAAGGAAAATAAAATTTTGAGAAAGAATAACTTATTGAATTGAGTCGAGGCGTGACTGAGTCACTCGGCTTAAAATCGAATTTGCTCTCCTTTGATTGTGTCCCAAGTGCAACAGGTTTCCAGAGCAATCGACCTCCAGGATACAACGACTATAACCCGATCCCAGCGGTGCACTCACTGTACGGGGGCTCGAACCACTTGCAGTTGAATCCGAAAGTGCTGAGTGGACTCAGCGATGAACTCAGTAAAATTCTTAAACCAGAATATCAAGTAGAGTTTTATAAAAGGAAATGATTTTCATATATGCAAATATAAATCGGAAGTCTTTATATAGACTCCGAAGTGGTGCATAAGCACCCTTTACAAAGAGTTAGGTTCGTTGGGTTTAAACCCGACAATGCGACCAACCGGAACGAACACACTTATCTGGTTTAAAACGAAAAGGCGCAAATGCGAGTACACTCTCGCAAATAAAGTCCCGCGAGTACCACACACACACACACACACACCCACGCGAGTACACACACGCGAGTACACTCACACCACACCTGCGCCCAGCCCATCCCATCCCGTAGCGTCGTGCACACAGACACGGACTCGGCTCGGCTCGGCTCGGCGCGTGCGCACGTGTGTGGTCAATGGGATAGATTATAGCTATTAGCATAGCCCCCCATGACCAAATTCACTTTTCCCCTGAATGGGGCTCAAGCCCAAGGCAAAAAGCCTATCATATAAACAATATAATTTTCTTTGTCAAATTTGATGTGCAATAAAACTCACACATCAAAAACACCAAATTTTAAATGTGGAGGGAAACCACCGAAAATTTGAAAAATCAAATTTTAATATTATTTTAAAACAAAATACAACAATCCCCTACATGTTTTAAAATAAAACTCTTTCAAATTAAAGCGTAATAGTTGTGCAATGGTGTTGGTGTCACCATTGACTTAAACCAACATTAGAGTAAGCAAGACAAATCTACAGAAATCAGGTGACACCATAGTCTTGAATCTGAATCCTTTTAATGTATATCACAAGTATATGTCACTCACACAACTCTTCCTCTACAAGTGATTCTACGGTTCGATACGTTTCAGCCATACACCATTACCCGAATTTCATGAGTGCTCTAGAGAACTCACCTAAATTCTCATAGGAAGCGGCCTCCACCTCCACACTCATATATGTGAATTCTATCAAGTGCATACAACAATTGTATACACCACCAAATATATGGATATGGACCATTAAGAGTTATAAGAACTCATCTTTCTGCGTTGTGCTCGCACTGTACACCATAAAAGGGGCTCATATAACTCAGTGCAATCGTTTACCTCGTGTCTTATTGTTTACTCATTGAAGTTATCTCATGATATTTCTACTTGTATAGGTTGGGTTGTCGACGCTGACAGCTCATATATTAGGCTCACTCCATTCCCTTCGATGTATCATTGACTAACCTTTTAAATAGTCTTTTGGTCAGAGGATCTGTTAGATTCTTTTCTGACCTTACAAAGTCAATAGATATGATTACATCATGCAATATGTGTTTCACTATGTTTTGTCTTAGTCTAATATGTTTGCTCTTTCCATTATATATTTTACTATTTGCTTTCGCTATAACTGTTTGACAGTCACAATGAATAGACACGACCGATACAGGCTTTGGCCACAATGGTATATCAGCTATGAGATTTTTAAGTCACTCGGCTTTTGATCCAACCTTTTCTAAAACAATAAACTCAAATTTCATAGTCGACTGAGCAATACATGTCTGTTTGGTAGACTTCCAAGAGACTGTTCCTCCACCCAAAGT
The DNA here is from genome assembly GCA_021015155.1 of Magnolia officinalis. NCBI lineage: Eukaryota > Viridiplantae > Streptophyta > Magnoliopsida > Magnoliales > Magnoliaceae > Magnolia > Magnolia officinalis. Next base: position 53,222,236 of record JAJHSJ010000016.1, read on the forward strand.
GAAGACATATTCATTAGTGGATTTGGTCTCATCTAAATCACTTATCTAGTTAGCATCACTGTATCCTTCTAATACAACTGGGAAACCATTATAATGTAAACCATAGGCCATACTGCCTTTTAGGTATCTCAAAATCCTAAACAAGGCATTTCAATGCTCTTTTCCAGAGTTATGTGTATATCTACTTAGCCTTTATATTGTAAAAGTTAGGTTTGGTCTAATACAGTTTGTTGGATACATGAGGCTACCAATTATTCAGGAATACTCCAATTGAGACACACTATTTTCCGTATTTTTCATGAAAGTCACACTATAATCATAAGGAGTACCGACAAGTAAACAATCAAAATAGTTAAACTTTCTCAATATATTTTCGATGTAATGAAATTGTGATAATATAATAACACCATCTTTCCTGGTTACTCCAATATCTAATATTACATTAGCCTCTCCTAAGTATTTCATGTCAAACTTAGATGAAAAGAATTTATTAATTGCATTAACTAATTTAATATTAATTTAAAAAATAAGCATGTCATCAACATAAATGTATATAATAACATAATCATTTCTATAAATTTTACTATACACATCTATCCACATCATTTATATGATAACCATTTGATTTTAAAACACCATCAAATTTTTCATACCATTGTTTAGGAGCCTATTTTAAACCATATAGTAATTTAATCAGTTTACATAATTTATTTTCTTCACCTGAAATCTTATAACCCTTTGGTTGCTCCATATATATTTTTTTTATAAGTCTCCATTTAGGAAAACCGTCTTAACGTCCATCTAGTGTACCACTAGTTTATATATGGAGGTTATCGCTATTAAGACTTTAATAGTTAATCCTAATTACAGGAGAATATATATCAAAGTAATCTATTCATTTTTTTTGTTTAAAGCCTTTTGCTACCAACCTAACCTTAAACTTATCGATAGTCCCATCTGGTTTTATTTTTTTTCTAAACATCCATTTACAGCCTATTGGTTTGTTTTCAGGTGGTAGGTCTACAAGTTCTCAAGTGTTATTAAATATAATAGATTTTAACTCATAATTCATTGCTTCATTCCAGAAGGTTGCATCTGGAGAATTAATTGCTCTTATATAGGTTGTAGGATCATATTTTATTAAGAAAGTGAAAAAACCATCTCCTAGATTAGTTTATTTTCTAACCCCAGTACTTTTTATTGACTGTATCTCTTCTACTACTTTCCCGTAAGCATGTTTACTAGTAGACGCAATATCTGATTCACTGACTTTCTCTATTCTTATGAATTTAAATTTCATAGGGAATACGATCTCAATGAACTCTACATCCATAACTTTTATAATTGCATGGGGATCTAAAATATTATCCATTGTTTTTAAAATTATAAACCTATAGGCCACACCGTTTTGTGCGTACCCTATAAATACACAGTCGATCATTTTAGGACCTAACTTTATTTTCTTAGTTTCAGGTATTCCTACTTTAGTAAGACACCCCCACACTTTAAAATATTTATAAGTAGGAATATGATTATTCCAAAATTCATAAGGTGTTTGTTCATAATATTTAGAAGGAATCCTTCGTTATATGTATTAGGTAATAAAACTAATCTTTTCATTTTTTTTAAAGATACTACATTCACATGACCTAATCTACTGTGTCATAGATAAAAATATTCAACGATATAAACAGAACTGAATGTCTTTTTATTATTATCATTTGATACATTTACAATGAATAAACCATCGCTACAATGTCCCTTACCAACAAAAGTTTCATTCTTAGTCATTACAAGCTTATCTGAATCAAGTATTAACTTGACACTAGCATCATTGAGGAGTGAACCAGAGACCAAGTTTCTTATAATATCATCCACATGTAGGACATCATTCAACATTAGAATTTTTCCAGAAGCATTTTCCCTTTCCCTACAACTGAAAACGTTCTAACATTACCCATGAACACATGTTCATCATCTCCTGATACTTGACAAGAGGTAAACATGCTACAATCCTTGCACACGTGCTGTAACGCCCCGAACTTTTAGATGCTCGGGCATCGAAAGTCCTCGAGCGTTACCATAAGATTCAACGTGACATATACATGTGTATGATACCAATCCAACTATTATAGCTTTATATCCTTTCCCTAACACTAACTTAACCATTAAGGATGATCTTCATTCATAAATCAAGCCATCTGACCGTTGAATTTTAAGACAAGCTCACCCATCACGTGATTTGACTTAAGTATTTTCCCTTAGATAACGTGACGAATAACTCCCTATCCATAATGATTTAGATATACATTCTTTTGTAAGAACTGCTTAGAAACGTGTTTATAACCACGTGGAGTCATTAGATTTTTCAAAACTTATAGATCGGCAGTAATTACGAAATTGCCACTAACCTAGACCCCTGAATACTAGATCACATGGTTCCCACGGTCTTTTTCATGTGAAATTTTATATCATGCCTAATTATCATAAATTAACCGTACACCCTGAATTTCAGCCCTTAAATCATAGTAAACTACCTACTTGACTTCTACATCTGTCCGTACACTTATCAGATCAAGATTCTGATCCGTTCATCCTGTTCATTGCTTATGAATATGCTTAACTCACCATCAGAATTATGATCTGAAAAACCTACACATGTGAATAAGACACTCTAATCTGACGATACACATGTTTCACCCCTAATCCTCTAGAAACCCGCTTTACGTCTATCCGTTTACGAAATTAACCGTGTATACACCTACATACATACTAAGAGTGCTAGTCATCAAGTTCTCTTATTTTTAGCTAGTCATCTCACCCTCCGTCATATTCGGATCTGCCAAACGGGCCACAAGAACATCACGATAAACCGTTCATCATGAAGATCTTAGGTTCTAGGTTCAAACCATTCGGTAACTTATCAATCAAAAGTGTACAAATGTTGTTTTGGACTACGGATTGTGTTAACCACTAAAAGAGCATCTTAGTCATCCTTGATGGATTATGACCCAAATTTAACCTATTGAGAGGGTGTGAAAATAACGATCACCTGTCAAATTTCACCTCGTTTGGACGATAAATTTGGGAGTTACGGACGGCAGAAGTTTAGATAAAATAAATAGTAAATTTTCAAATAATATATACTGCAAAGAAATTTTCAAATGAGTTTTTTTAACGGTAAATGTTCTCAAGTACTCGGTTGGAGTCTGTGACCCACTTGATTTATCGAACTACTTCAAATTTGGGCCCATGGGTCCACAGAGCGAGCTGAAGTCGGTGAGTGGAATGGATCTCCCAAAAGATCACCATAGTAAATCCCACCAAACATCATGCTGGACCCTAGTCATTCGAAAACCAAGAATCTGCACGAAACTTACGTGCATTGCACGTAACTGAATTTTCCATATTAGCCTCTTCATTCCTACGTTGCTGATGATGGGGGCCACCCACGACTTGAACCTTCTTCATATTTCGGTCCTTGATCTAACAAGACATACCCAGACTAACGAACGGAGTGGATTTATCTCAAACATCACTGTGGACCCCACTTATATGATGTGTGTACATTGAGGGTGTGCACACGTGGTGCACGGGACCTTGGAGCTCGGTCAGGCGGGTCTGACCCGCGTCTTCCCCAAAAAAAAAAAAAAAGAGGAGAGATTTTCTCTCTTCCGCGGCTTCACAACGGACGGACGTCGTCCGTTTGGGACGTGCTGTGGCCCACCATGAGGGACCAACTTAATGATCCGAACCGTTCATCGTGACCAGATGATGACCCTAAACAAACCCTAGGTGGTCTCGCCTGTTAAAATACACCCTCATGCACACAAGAGCCGACCCAAACGAAGCCTATAAACACAACCTTTCCAGAAACGGAAATTGCCTCCACTGTTGCCAGCTCAGCGATCCGAACGAGGAGGATTCCTCCTATCCCAGATGTCCATTTGAGGAGATCTCAGCCGTCCAACTGTGAGCGTTAGTTCCTCAAAACCAGAGGAGAAAAACCAGTGGCTGAAACCACCATTTCACCAACTGTTTTGAGAAGCCAGTTAGTGGAATCAATCCAGGCCATTCGTGGCTCATCCAACGATGCTGAGAGGCTTAGGGAAATGTTATAAGGAAGGCTAGGATCGCAGATGCAATGGGAGCTTCTCTCATTTTCAGAAAAACCTAGAAAACGACCATCGTCTCCTCCGTCCGAACCCACCACCCAAACAACGGTGAAGCTTCAAAAAAGCTTGTCTGCGAGCTTCTAGAGATCACTCTAAGATGTCCTTCAGCCTTGCTTCGAAGAAACTCATGGCTATTCAAAAACCACCATTAATGGCTGAGCATCTTCCTCACCATTGCACCACCCGTCCGAGCCATGATTTCGGCTCCGTTTGTGCAAAAATGAGGCCCATATGCTAGACGTTTTTAGCAACAATAGGGGGAGAAGAAAGAAAGAAATAGTGAGTGAAGGAGTGGACGTGATCAGCCAGGTAAAACGGCTCAACTCCGTTTGTATTCGCTCTTCCATTTCTCCTTCATTTTTCTTATTCCATGCCATCCATCTACCTTTCATATGGCCGCACCCTACTAGCATCAGGCGGGCCCTGTTTCATGACAGTTGGGCTGCTTGTGGGCTTTGCCAAAATACTGGTGGGCCCTGTACAAATGCAGGTGGGCCTCACCCAAAGCCAATGGGTTGACCCAGTTTTGGGCCCTGCACAAGTGCAGGTGGGCCGCACCTTATATCAGCGGGTGGACCCCACCCTACCTCGGCTGGTGGGCCATGTATGTGGCCCACCTTAGTGTTGTGGCTCAACTGGGCCGTCCGTCAAGAGACACGAGTCCCTGGACGTTTTCAAAAAAACAAAATGTACATATACATATATAATATATATATATATATATATATATTATATTATATATATATATATATATATATATATATATATATATTTAATACATGTGCATGCATCTGTACGTGCATGAAACTTTCAAAATAAAATATTTTAAGATGCCTTGGATGCATAAAACATGACTACATGTAGGACCGTCCATCCCATTTCCCGCTTCATTTTAGGCGTTGACTCGAAAAATGAAGCCAACCCAACTCTCTAGTAGGCCACACCAGCATAAAGACTAATTTAATAGGAGTAGATCATTAGGGCCCTTTGTGATATTTCGGTGCCTCAAGGCATATCCAAAATTAGACATTGGACCTTTCCTGAGCCCTAAAACCCAATCAACGGAGTAGATCCTCCTTAGGCGGGCCCCACCTATCAAAACAATATATATATATATATATATATATATATATATAATATATATATATATATATATATATATATATATATATATAAACTGCCTCATTTTACTTGAAATTTGGCTTGAACCATGGCCCCGCCACAAGCTCTACCATGATGTGGTTGAACATCAACACCATCCATTTGATGGGTTTCCTTTATATATGGGGTGCCCCCAAAAACCAACTATACATAGAGCTCAGGTGGCCCACACCATCTACAATCTTTTGAATACATGTTAAACCATATGAAAGCACTTGTCGGGGTCCATCTGAGATTTGGATGCACCTGAAACTTGGTTTGACCCCTTAACCTAGTGGGACACACATAATGGATGGGTTGGATTTGTGAACCACAACTTAGTGAGCCCAACAAATGATTATGAATGCTTTGATGGCGGATTTTAGTATCTATTGTTACAATTAAACCTACTATTGATACTTGATAGCTATTACTATTATCATTAGTATTACAATGATAATTACAGTTATTAAACACAACTAACCATTAGCAGATTATCCGTGCTAATAGTAGTACTTGTGAACAAAATTATCATTATTATATATTAATAAATTAATTATCATTCTTAGGTACAATTATTAATAGTAGATTATTGCAGTACTAGCATTACAATGATTGTTATTAATAAATTGGCTAACGTTAATTATAACACTAATGTTAACCATTACTTTTCAATTATTAAATTAACATGGTAAATTATCATATGCCAACTACAATCCAAATCCTAAAAGAAATTTATCATAGACCTAAATTCAAGGGTGAAACCCTAAAACCCTAGGTTAAAACCCTAACCCTAAGTAGCATGTAAGCTTGGACCTAACTGTATAACTTTACAATTCATGATAGGGTCCAAGCAAACACACACTCTCTAGCAATACTGGTAGACGATTCAAAGTACAAGGTGATGATTATTCCCCTTGAGCTTTCCATATTTCCATTAGCTTAAGTTATAGTTTTTGTTTAAATTTATAATTGTTATCTGTCTCTTGTAATCACATGTGTTGCTGGCAGAAATTGAATTGTTATATTGTCTGCTTAATATTCATCCCGTATAATTGTTCACGAATTACTTGTGGGTTGGTTATGGAACTTAAACTGGTACACCAATGGGAAACTCCCACCTATATGTGTACACCCATACTTGGGATGTAACCCGACTGGTTGTGATAGTAATGGACTTTCGACTTGGTGGTTATTGAATGGTGGTTTAAATTAACCATTGATGTGGGCCTACCATCCAGGGTTGTTGTGTTTAACGGTTTTCAAGAATGGTATTTTATCGCATGGTTTTGATATTCGCCCCATGTGGCACATTTTGATACTCGCCCTACGTGGTTTTGTTTTGATACTTACCCTATATGGGTTCGATGTTTTATATACTGCAACCATGCGATGGTAAGCCTCATATACTATAATGTGATTGACCATTAGTCGATGGGTTTCCATTAAACATCCTAAGGTGGTAGTCTCATGAGCCGGGGATGGTGGTAATGAGACATTATGCCCAGGTTGTCAACCTACGCTGAGCTCTGTGCTCCCCGTAGTGACCTTGAGCTTACCTAAATTGGTTGATTGTAACTGGACTAATAACAGTTTGGCTAATCATGCATTCATAGCATGTTGGCGATGATGGGTGGCTAATCTGGATGCTGTAGCACGTGCCCTTAGGATCTTCGGGGTATCGTTTCGCTAGCTCCCAGACCACCGACTATCGACCCCTGTCCGACTGGATGATTTTCCCAGGTCGATGATTTGCATGGGCGACGAGCCCAAGTCCAGCTGGATGTGCATCCCCGGGCCGATGTGCATTCATGCATCCATGTATTTGAAAAGACTGCATCATGTATTGTTTGATTGCTTTGTTGTTTTGTAACTATGATTAATGCGGCGGTGTGTAATCTTAAGGGAAAATTCACACTGAGCTGGCCACTCATCCATAAAATATACAACTGTACAGGTAGAACAGGTGGCCCAGATGATGTATATGATCAGACTTAATGAGGAGCTATGCAGGTGTCATGGATGCACGACCGTATTGCTAAGAGGAGTTGCATGGTCATGCGGCTTACATTTATATATTTTCTGTTATTTCTTATATGTGCAAATCTTGTAATCGTTAATGTTGAGACATTGGTTTGTATAAGTCATTATGGGCAACCTTTTATATATTCTAAATGTAATCGCAAATTTTCCCTTGTGCTTACTTGTCCATTGTAGGCTCATCTGCTTACTCTGATAACTGGTAAAAAAAATAATAATAATGAAATACTCGAATTTGACCATCCTTTAAGGTTAGCACTCGGGTTTTTGGAAAACGAGTCGTATACTCGGGTCCTGAAAACACGGGGCGTTACACGTGCCTAGCTGCACAAGTGTCTAGCACCCACTCCAAGTTGTTTACAAGGAAGACTTCTGACACCACAGCTACTACTATGTCAGACTCATTACCTTTTTGTGTAAGATTACCTACGGCTTATCTTTGTTTTTCTTAAGCCTGCAAGTTTTAACACGATGCCCAGACTTTCTACAGTTGTAGTAGTTTCCATTTTTCTTGAATTGATTATTTGCATTCTTCTTTTCGAGCTTGCATTCATTTGTGTAATGTCCAAGTTTGCCACAGTTATGACAGTTGCCATTTTTCTTATTATTTGCTCGACTTGATTCCACAATATTCATCTTTGAATCTATCTCATTTCCATTTTTTTTGGTATCTGATTCTATTGGCCTCCTCTATTCGTATGTGTACGATAGTGGTTTCCAAAGAAGCATCGTTCTTTTTATGTTTCATTCTATTATTATATTCTTTTCAGGAGGGCGGTAACTTTTCTATTAGCGCTCCTGACAGAAACAATTCATCCAACTTAATTCCTTCTGTCGATAGTTCGTGAACTAGATTTTAAAAATCGTGAATCCGATTTGTGACAAGTTAATCGTCTGTCATTTTATAATGAAAGAAATTAGCAATTGTATGTTTCTTAACGCCTACATCTTCCAATATGTATTTCTTTTCTGAAGCAGTCCATATATCTTTAACAGACACGTAAGAAGCATACACATCATATAGTTTGTTGGATAAAGAGTTTAAAATATAATTTTTACAATTGTTTTCATTTGTTACTTCAGTTTGATTTGTTGGATGTATAGTAAATTATTCATATAGAATGTATGAAACTTTAAAGGTGGTCAATGCAAACATCAATATTTGTTTCTACTGTTTAAACATTGTTCAGTGAACGGTTCGATTTTGGCTAACTCAGCAGAAACATTTACTGTTACTGTAGGCATAGTTTATGTAATTCAACAATTTTGATTTCAAGATTGTTGGAATATTTGGTTGAATTAAATAAACTATTAAAATCGAGAACCAAAAAAGGAAAATAAAATTTTGAGAAATAATAACTTATTGAAATGAGTCGAGGCATGAATGAGTCACTCAGCTTGAAATCGAATTTGCTCCCCTTGGACAACGTCCCAAGTGTAACAGGTTTCTAGAGCAATCGACCTCCAGGATACAACGACTATGACCCGGTCCCAACGGTGCACTCACTGTACGCGGGCTCGAACCACTTGCAGTTTAATCCGAAAGTGCTGAGTGAACTCAACGATGAACTCAGTAAAATTCTTAAATTAGAATATCAGAAAGAGTTTTATAAAAGGAAATGATTTTCATATATGCAAACATAAATCGGAATTCTTTATATAAACTCCGAAGTGGTGCATAAACACCATTTACAAAGGGTTAGGTCCGTTGGGTTTAAACCCAACAGGTGCGACCAACCAGAATGGACAAACCTCTCTGGTTTAAAACGAAAAGGGTGCATTCACACCACGCAAATAAAGTCCCGCGAGTACCCATACACTCACACCGCGGGCGCCCGCGCCCACGCTCAGCCCGTCCCGTCGCGCACACGGACTCGGACTCGGACTCAGCTCGGCGTGCGCGCGCGTGTGGTCAATGAGATATATTAGAGCTATTGGCATAGCCCCCCATAGGACCAGATTCACATGCCTCCTGAATGAGGCTCAAGCCTAAGGCAAACAACCTATCTTATAAACAAGAAAATTTTCTTTGTCAAATCCGATGTGGGATAAAACCCACACCTAAAAAACACCAAAATGTAAATATGGAGGGAAACCACCGAAAGTTTGAAAAATCAAATTTTAATATTATTTTAAAACAAAATACAACACTCAGAGTCTTCCACTCGGCCAAGGACTGGAACCCGAAGGGAGGAGAAACCTTTTGCATGAGAATCTGTAACACCCTGGATTTTTTCGAACTTGGCAATGGACGCCCTTGGACGTAGAACTGCCTTAGGACCTTATTCTGTTGTAATTAGGGCGTGATTTAGTTAAGTATTAATAGCTTGAATCACTTTATATACAAACTACAAAGGCCCAAGTACCACCTCAGGCAGAAATCAAATAGGACTAAATCATTTAGAAACTAAACGAGCATAAATTTAGCGTAAACTAGATTCTTTGTGCAATGGGCCCTAACCACTTTAAATACGAACTGCAAGACCCAAAACTTGCAGAATCATCGAGCTACATTACCATATAATCTAGGATCAATCTCATTACCCAGTTGCTCTCGGGGGCATCACGAAACTCCGTATCGGACCTGGATCGCGCGTTGAAAGTCCGATTACCACGAAACTAAACGATTATGACCGCCTTGCTGGACTTGACAACCATCCCGGAAATCAAGTCCTAACAGTGTCCAGAAACGCACAACTTGAGCCCGGAGAGAAGTGTGTGAGAAAACGTGGATTTCTTTAGAAATTAAATCCAATTTAAGTAATCTGAGTCGTGACGCTTGTGGGCCAAATATAAACATTCAGACCGTTGGAATCTGACCCAAATACACCATCGGATCATAAAACATTTTCCATACATGTTCGTGTACTTGTAACCCTGATTGAGCTTCGGTGACCGTTGAACTGGAACTGGTCCGCCACGGTCGATCTGGGAACCCGATCGGGACGAAAACTCAGCTTGACCTAGATTCGAGGTCAGTGAGCTTAAGTCCGACCTTAGACTCAAGGGGGGCTCCAGAAGTGCTCCGTTGAGCTGAAACAACCGAGTTTTGGCTGAAACCTAAGTATACCATGACCCTAGGGTCATTTCCGTCACTTCTAAGCCTATATAAACACCCTAAAACCCCTCTCTCTCTTCACATACGAATTTTCTAAACCTAAGAGAGAGAAGAGAGAAAAAAAAGGAAAGAGAGAGAAAGTGTGTGAGAGAGTTGGTGTTTGATCCAGGGCTTCTTCCCTGCCAGTCAACGTGCTCAACTATTGTATCTGTATCATTTTTTCGGTGATACCGATCCCGTTCTTAGCTAAGAAAACCTAACCCTAACCGGTTCTAGAGTTCCAAATGGTGTAAGTGATGAAATAGCTAACCAATTTCATGATTTAGGTTGCCGTTCTGCCGTAGACAACGACTCGGTATACAAACTGAGTTCGATATGGGTTTATCGGCGTAAGACGCAGACTATAAACGTATAGGTTATGGTTTTCAAGGCTTTCAATGTCGGTTAATGATATATTACTGACATGGATGCTATTTCACATGCATAAAGTGATATTTGTTTCGTTTTTCAGTTTTACGTTAACTATGTTGAATATACTGTATTCTTCGTATTTATAGAAAATACCGTATACATATGAAATTCGGATTTGTGCTTGCCATGATTAATTGTTGTTTATATATGTTAGATGCATGTGTATCAACTTCTAGGTGAATGGATTAGCCTAATGCATGTTATATTAACATACGTCGTGTATGTTACAATGCGTAGCCAAGTGTTTGTGCAAAAGACTAAATGGGTATAAACCTTGCGTTAGTGTACGCCATGACTAACTATCGTGGCTATGCGATTGCTGTGTAGGCGGCAATCCTTTGACAAAAGAATTTGCCCTAATACGTATGCTAACCAATACATGTCATGTATGATATAATGCGTATGCTACGTGTTTGTAAACATGTCTGTATGAATAAATACTTGTAAATTGTTCTTTAAATGGGTGTTGAGATAGGATTCTCAGCCACTCTAATGAGGTGTACGATTTCCTCCACATGCCTTGTTTCATATTCATTGCTTTTACCTAGAAGTGCATAAGTGTGGACTCATGTTTATGTTGTACTTTATAACATGCTCAACTGATTGTATGATTTGAATCATTGCTCCATTTATGCTTTGAGTACCTCATATGCTAGATCGTTGTAATTGAATGTATTTGAGGCTATTATATAGTCCAGGTAATCGGTAATAGGCCTCGAATTAGTGGCTAACTTTGTCCCGCCACATGAGACGCGCCTGATGAATCCGAGTCGTAGATCGATTGACGACAGTGGTTAGGCCACACGGAGTGCTTATGCGCTTCATGTCGATCAGCTCGATATGCGCCTGTACTAGTCGAGCCCGTCAAACAACCTGATTGGCCCGATGTATGTTAACCATGTTTGGACACTACTACTTGAACTTAGGGTACCAAACTCACCAGTGAAATCTCTGTTAACCTTGGTACCTCGATCCGCTAAGACTCATGAGCAGGACATGGTGGTATGGGACATCGTGGTCGAGCTGTCGGCCTACACTAGGGCGATGAGCTTCCCCGTAGTGACCGGTGAGCAACACCGCCTCGTGAGCCGAATACGGTGGTATGAGACACTGTATTCGAGCTGTGGCCTACACTGATAAGGTGACGAGCCCTTTGCAGTGACCTCGAACATACTTTGAGCCTGCGTTGAGGCGACGAGCCTTTCTGTAGCAACTAGAGTATAAACTAGGCCTACACTACATCGTGGTGACGAGCCCTTTGCAGTGACCTAGAACCGTAACATCGTATGAGATTTGCTAGGACTGACGACTCTAGAATTGATCATTGTTTGGAAAATGATATAAGGGAGGTACCTTACTTTCCTAATCCTGCTGTATGAAAAGGACTAATAAGAACTTGGTAATCACGCTCATGCACCGCACTGCATGTGCCGTTTGGCGTTGGGTGTTGCACTGAGAAAATGACTGGCATGCGCGACCGTTAGATGAAGATCGCAAAGGGAGTGCAAGCGAGGGCATGCATCATTTATACATATTATTCCTGCATTAATCAGAGTACTTAGGGATTGTTGATTGTATTGTTTTATCATTACTGCTCGACTGAATTGATAACATGTTAACCTTTGCTTAATTGTTCCACTGAGTTGATCACTCACTCCCACGTTACGGGATGGTGTTTTAAACACCAACCAAACCATGTTTTGGTTTCAGATGATGGCGATGCTTACGAAGCGGAGCCGAATTTTTATGATGATGAGGAGTTCTTCTTCATGCAATTATCAGGCGGGTCTATGTAGACCTCGTGCTGATTCGACGGGATTACAGGGCTATATGATTTAGTTGAACATTTTATATTTTTGGTATTTGGCACAAATTAGAAACAACACATATATATATGTTCAGCCTGGTGACATACTCATACTCTGAAAATTGTGAAATACTTATGTACTGTATATTTCTATCACAGTCTTCCGCTTGCCTAATTACGTTAACTCTGGAGTATGATATGCCGTTTAGCTTAATCTCACTCATGTTTCAATGCACTCATCATAATCATCATTATCTATGTTGTATAAGTGATGCGTTTGAACTCGAGAGCTGAGCTTTACTCGACCCCCGATTTTTAGGGCGTTACAAAATCTCTTCGTATATGAGCTTGAAAACATTATAGAAATTCTGTTTGAGGTGTTTGAGAATGTGTGCACCACATGCCCAACAGTAATGTTTTTCCATGCATGGGTGATTTGGTAGTGCAGTCGTGGCACTCCTGGGGCCAATGTATTTGTGTCAGATAGAACTAGTACCAAAGATAATAGTCTAATTGTGCCCGGCTCTAGGTTAAAGAAACTTACTTTGACTTTATTTCCTACTCTCAACTATCTTTTAAATTAACAAATACAATAGGTCCTATCTCATATGACACTGTCAACCTAAGGGAAGAAGAGTTCAATTCAACTTCGAAAGGTACATTGGTACGTAAACTTTGCTAAAGCACCTATGGTCCCTCTACAAGTTGATGAGATATTTTAAGTGAATATTAAACACTGTTAAAGCACCTATGACCCCTCCACTAGAAATAGCTAATATAAAAAAATTATGTTGATGAGATAGTTTAAGGGAGTTTTGAAGAATAGTATTGAAGAATATAAATATTTTAGTAGAGGTTGTCTATTCTTAATTTATGGAAGTGGATTGCATATCGGCTCAGGCAAGGGCTCCGTGGGCCCCACTGTAATATATGTATTTTTCCACTCCAGTCATATATTTTTCTATATTATTTTAGATTATAATCCAAAAGGCACATTTAAGGTTCAAGTGGGACTGCACAATGAGGATTGAATGCCCTCTATTAACAATTTCACGAGGGCAACGAAAGTTTTGAATCAAGCTGAAATTTATGTTTTCCCTTCATCCAGGCATATGTGAACTTATGAACAAGTTGAATGACAAATAAACATAATGGTGAGCCCCGTGAAGGTTTCAATTGTGGACTTTATTGTCACCCTAGCTTCCTCATGTGTGGTCCACTTGATACTTGGAGTTGTTAAATTTTTAGGTTAATACCCTAAAATGATTTGAGAAAAAATGTATGGACGGCGTGGATAAAACCCATGATGTATGTCTTTTATTTAACTATTTATGGTGACTTTGCTCTTTGCTTTTATGGCTTATGTGGTTTAATACAAGCAACATAGTAATATTGATAAATGCAATTAATATTGTCATTGTTGCGGTTATATGTAAAAACCTATATCATTAGTGGGGGTTGTTTGGCACCATGGATTTGGGGGATTTGAGCGGATTTCAAATATCTTTGTTGCTTGACATCATAAAGTAATTAGGAGTTTCAAATCCAGGGGTTTCAAAATCACTCGAAGAGGGGGTTTGAAATCCATGGTGAGAGCTTGGACTACATTTAAAATCCTTATAAGAGTTGCATGTATAACAAGTGTGTCGCTAGACTATTGGGCACATGGCCCATTGATGATATCCCAAATCAATTAGATTATCAATTGCATTAATATGATGTTCAGCACTGTCCAAACATTATCCATGTAAATCAATGGTTGAAAATTGTTGGTTGGTCATTCAGACATGATGTTGTGCTTGTGGCCCATTCAAGACATAGAATTCCATCACTTTCAGGCAAAGCATGTACTTCAATGGGCTTATTACAAACATTGTGTCAAACATTACATATGCCACTAATTAAAGATTAGAGTTGATTTAGTAAGTAAATCCAAACCCTTGTAAATATACCATGCATAACTACATTTGGATTAAAGTTGATTCAAAGTAGGAGGGTTTCAAATCCAGGGAGTTCCGAATCCACGCTCGCAAACAGAGCAGTAGTGCATCACATGCTTGATTTAAACAATCGCATAAAGAGCCAAATGAGGATGATGTATTTGGTGCCAATGTAACATTTTAAAATATACTAATACAATTAGTGATAGAAATTTTAACATGTGAAGTCCATCAACACCATTATTGTGATTATAAGTATCAATATTGATACATTTGGTGAAGTCATGAATGACATGGCAACCACAAATTATCCAATAAAAGGCCCAAACATTTGTATAAAAAGGCCATAATCGACATAGTTTCTTTCATATACATCTGTTTGTCTAATTTGTAACTAGTTTATAAGAATAATTTTAAAATTATTAATTATCAAAACACATCTTAGCTGATGATCTTTAAAGATGTGTTAAAAGACTCAACAACTTAGCCCAACTTATTAGCCCTTATTTGAGATGTGACTTGCTTGAGCTAGGGTGGAATTGACCCAAGTTATCAAACCTTCAATTGATGACACCTTGTATTTTGAGGTATTTGAGCAAATCTAAGTGTATTCTAAACAGTTGTTTGACATGGTGTATTTGAAGGTAAATGAAATCAAATGTAATTTGAATACACACTTTAAGTGTGTTTTGAAATCTCAAGTTTAAGATTTGGTGTATTTGGAGTGAAACACTTTTTTGGCCCCCTTCGTAAATACAGTAAAGTCATAAGTGTGAAGTGGAGTCCCTAGGTTACTAATCCATTATACACGTGGCTTGCCGGTGATACATCAAAAACAATCTAGTAATCAGAACAACACTAAAATCACATAAATATCATTATCTGAATTCTCCAAATGTTAGCCATCTAAATAGTTTAATTAGCTTGCTACAGTCATTTTATCAAATATCAAATATGTATGTTAATTTATGATATTAAAGTTAATTAAGTTAATCAAATTTAGGACACGTGAATATACTAATAAAGAATTTCACTGGCATTTTAAACACAAGTTCTCAAATAAGATGTTTGGATTTCAATTACAAGTTGTCAAACGCAATTGAGGATAGGAGTCACCTTGTTCCAGTGCATTTGACCGGTTTATGTTTAGATGAGTCGCGTCGCTAGTAGGATGAGTCGCATCACTTGTCCGAGTTTTAAAACCATGGTCATAGGATGAGTCGCATCACTTGTCCGAGTTTTAAAACCATGGTCATATGTCATAAGCCACCACCCACGGTGTAGAAACGATTCTTGACCGGCGGGTTATCATTTTAAGCAGGTGGGGCACGTGTTGCATAATCCAAATCTGCCACTTGTACATTTATCTGAAAAAAATATACCAGATGGAAGATCCCAACCTTTCAATCAACACTCCAAGCTCAATCAATACAAAGCAAAAGATTCAACGACCAGGATCCTCAAGCCTACAGGAGTTCCTTTATTCTTGGACCATCTACAGTGGTCCCCCGTAAAAAAAAGGTCCAACGCACCTTTTCGTTTTCTACAAAAAAAAAGAAAAGAAAAGAAACGACGACCAGCTTTTTACAACGGGTCATTCATCCGGTGGGCCCCACGTTGGATGGGCAATGGACCAAAGATCTCATCCGCTGAAAATAAAGCAACCACATTGGACCTCTTAAGCATCCATTCCCATTCTAACTGTACGGCCAGGATGCCCAGCCGCGGGCTTTGTTCAGCACAGCCATCCAATTAGGCCTGCGAGATGAACGGTCCCGATCGCTGGAAAGCAGCCCTAAAAGGCAAAAGGGAATAGCCGCGGGAAGGAAGATTAGTAGCCTAGCAGGCCACTCAAATCTCTTGGGCCCACTTAAGCCCTATAGTGCATACCCTTGCACGATTGCGGAAAGCTGCACCGTCAGACAATCATCCCAAACAGCCAATCAATGAACTTCTATCCATCGAGGCAAATCCCTGTCCTCTCGACTCCATCAGATCCATTTCATCCACCCAACGAAGTTTTAAATGCACAATCAACAACAAACCCCACGACATCAACGGCTCGGACCACTAAATTACTCTCCACGTGCCCTGGAGAGATCACGATAAACCACCAAATCAGAAGTCCCGCGGACTACAAAGAATAACGAAATTACCCTCGACTCCGTCGAAATCTACCAAACCCAGTCCTTCCTAACGTTTAAAACCCGGTGAACACAGAGTCCGCCGTTCAAAACCCCACGAAAGAAACGGCAAAACGCAATTCCACGAAATTACGAAAATTCTCATTTTCATTTCTCTCTCTTTCTGAATAAATACGGATGCATCTTCTCTCTCGACCATGCAACTCCGTTTCCATTCCACCAAAGCCCTAAAACCCGTTCCCGATATTCTTCTGCAACATTCCCGATCAGCCCTCGGCTGAATTTCGAAATGACTGGCGAGCCCGAAGGCCCGAGTGCCAGAGATCTTCTCTGCAATGCTGTTGCCGGTGCCTCCGCAGGTTCGCCTAATATGAGTTCCCTGCAATTTTGTTTTGTTTTGTTTTGTTTTTTGTTTTTTTTTGAATTTTTCTGTTGCATGTTTGGTAGAGGGATGTGGAGAAATTAGAAGGGATTTTGTTTTGGGAAATTGATATTTTACACCCTGAAATTGCCAGTTCCATCCCCCAATTTGTAATTTTGGTAATTGTAAACTCTTAAAAGACTGTGGAAACTTGGGTGAGAGTAGGATGATAGTTCACTACCATTCTTCTGATGTTGCGGTATCACATCTTCTATGCGGTTCTGCATGCATCCGTGTTGCTACAGGTGGCATGCATGAATGTTGATCTAGATTATCTGAATCGTGGGCTTGATGTGGATGGAGCAGCATAGTCCTGAATTCAAACTGATTTGATGGTCTAGCCATATATGATTTCGCCTGTTGAATTTGGGATGTTGACCAATTCATTTTCAACTCATTTGAATGTCACCAGTTGAGTGGTTGGGAACATTTGATTGTTGGTCCATGCTTAGTATATAGTGGGCCCACAATTTAGAGGATCACACTGTCGTACATGTATGAAACACACACGGAATGAGACCCCACAACTTGAAATGCGGCAGTGAACAATCACCATAGTATTGTCCTGAAAACACCAGTTGGAAAAATTTACTTTGATTAGAGTACCCATGCAAAGTTGGAAATATTAGCTCTAGGTGGATTGTTCTGCACGTAGGAAATGTGTACAGTGAATGAGACCCCAAAACTTGAAATGCTGCAGTGAACAATAGTTGTCCTAAAAACACCGGTCGGAAATATTCATTTTGATCAAACTGCCTCTACAAAGGTTGAAATATCAGCTAGCACTTGCACACCAAGAACACATCAATCATTATAAACATACTGCTGTAATGCATGTACTTTGCATGCATATATGTCCAAGATGGAGAAGTTGATTTGGATCACCAGATGAGATGAAAATGCCTATCAACTTTTTTGATATTTGGAAAATGACATGTTTTGAGGGCATCTTAGTTGTTTAGAAACAGAGGAAGGAAGCAATAGTCGCCCCTCATTGCTAACCTTTTCCATTTGGTCCAAGCATTTTTTACGGGCAGCTAGTGGCCCCCTATCTGAGTAATCCAGGTCATTCATCTGGCAGGCTCCTCGGGATGGATGGAACCTATTCTGCATTGAACTTTCCCAACCATCTGAGTAGTGGGCTGTTGTTGTTGCACATGGACTGCTGTCTATATTTTTCTTTTAAGCATCCATTTTTAGGCCCATGCTTGGATAGCTAGGATTGTCCAATGGGGGGATTTTGTGCCGCATCACCCATTGGAGGGCCGTCTAGACTCTCGATCATTGAATGCATGCCTTTTATGAAATTTTGGTCCAAACTAAAAGCCAGTTATATGGGCTGAGCATTGTTTTGTTTCGTTCAAGAAATATCACATGGGTAAACCATCAAATACACTCATTACTCATAACAGGCGTCCCTGTAAAGCTTCATCTGAAAAATTATCAAAAAATGCTATTTTTGATGAATTATAAGTTCTTGAAGCAGCAAGAGAGTTTAGAAAAAGGAGTTGGTTATTATGTATTTGAAACATGCCAAAATGCCTCTTAATTCTTAGTTATGTCTCTTATGTCTGTAATTGTATTGTTTGTCTTTTAAGATAGCAATGGTACTGTCAACATGATAAGTTCCCCTTGTCTATAATATTTTTTAAAAAAATCTTTTAAGATAGTAATGGTATTGTCAACATGATAGTCTCCGGCAAATTTACCGTGTTCAATAGTGGTAATCTGTTCTCTGTTCCATATGTATATGCACCACACACACCCAACACACCCACATATATAAACATAGTAGTCCACCATATGCTAAAGTCTAGTCCAACAAGGACTTTAAAGTGACTTTAAATGACAAAAGGAAACTAATGAATGATAAGATAACCTATCTAATCCAACTCCTTGTTAAATGCAAACAAAGTAACAAATGAAAAGATTTATCCTTTTCGTTGTGAAGCTGTAGTTGTTCCATGTTTACTCAATGAATGTTATATGTATACCTTTAGTTGGGTGTTATGGAATGATTACTTGCTACAATGGTCAAATTATTTATTTATTTTGTTGCAAATTCTCAAGGCATTTGCTGATGTCAATTTTTTTGAGGATTTATAGTGTGTGGATTAAATAACTTCATCTACAAGCCAACTTCTCAGGGCCTCAGGATGCAAGTGTTGTTAATGATTGTCTGTTGGGTTTCTTCTATGGCGAATAATGGTGCAACTTGGCTATTGAGTCAATGAGATCTTGACACCCGAATTGTGAAGAAAATGGACAAGAGTACACCCATAAGAATATTTGAGTAGAAAGGGTGAAATTCTTTAGATACCAAACTTCTTCTTATAATACTTGTGAAAAAAAAAAATCGGAATGCCTCCCTCCTACACCACCCTCTATTTTCAGGAACCTAAATGAGAATTCCCCTAATCTAGAGATTGATTTCAAATCAACAATTGTAGTTGATTTCAAATCAATCTAATATACCTAAAATGGTAACATGCCTAATTATAGTAAAAACAAATATAGGAAATAATCCTCAAATCTTCAATCATATCTCTAAATCAGTCCCATATCATCCATCGCATCCCCCCATGTTTCCTACAATAGTAAATTGTACCTCTTGATATTTATGCCTTAAATTTATAAATAAACAGTCCAAAATCAGCACGTTGATGGGTTTTGCAATGTATCATTGGCTTGCATCATTCCCCCAAGGTTAGAAAGAATTTAGGCAAATTAGAACTTTCATATAAGTAGTAGATGTTCGGATCCAGTCCTTTCAATTCGTCACCTACAATCGATGTGCATTCATAATAGGTCTTGTTCTTCCATTTCATTGTGTATTATTTATATTGGCTCCGTCGAGTGTTAGTAGTCTTCATTTTTAACACCTGTTCAGCTTCTTCCTCTTTTTTCTTTTAAACTTCTTTATGTTGGACCATTCAATTAGCGGGAGTTTGGCTAGATTCATTCGGTGATGCGTAAGATTAGGCATGTTTGAACTTGGTGCCAATTCAACTAATGCCGAATGTTCCTCATAGGAGAAAGTCCAACTGGGAGTTCTTTGGGCACTTGATATTCACAAAGGAACTTTTGCATGAGAGGTGGAACATCTAATTATTTTGTTTTTTCTTTAGTAACCAAGACATAAATGATGCCATTCGCCTTACTTTTTTCTTCAAACTTTTCTGCATTAAAGATTTTTGGCCCTTATCTTTATCAGATTTGGGTGTTGGAAGATGTTTTATTGGAAGCATTGTGATATTAATATCATCCTTGATGAAGGAATAAGTGTTAGTCCGAGTTAAATGCACAATATCTCAGTCTCACAACTATAGTCTCCCTAACAAAATGTGGCATGCATCTATGGGAACCATGTCATACCACACCTCATACTTGTACTTAGATCCAATAGAGAATTTAACTAAGTACTTGGAGTTAATAGAAACTTCTCCTTTTTTTGAACCAATGAATCTAGTATGTGTGTGTATGCTTATTTTCTTTGAGGTTTAATTTATCCACTATTTCTTGTGAGACAATGTTTTTTGCTGCTCCCCCGTTTGCCAAAATGGTGCATAACTTTCTACTAGAAGTGCAAGTAGTGCAGAAGATTTTGTGTTGCAGCCATCGTCCTTTATTAATCACCCAACTCGTCAATAGTACAGTCCGTTGGATAATTAACGACTCGCCCTTGTCACCATATATGCCTGTTATGTGATGGGGACATAACGCGCACGCCCGCCGCCCCCTACGCATCTACGGAAGGAGAGGGAGGGCCTCACCGTCGATCTGGCTCGATGACGACGTCCAGGGAGGGCCTTCTAGTTAGAAGACAAAGTTTTTGTTCATTAGAGTGGGCCCGATGATCAAGTAAAGCCCATCATGGGATCTCATGATCGGGGCCCACTAGTCGGATTGATTTCATATTTTAGGTTTTGATTATTTATGTTATTTAGAATATTATGAACACTTTAGATTTATTTGATTAGTTTTTATTTTTGTTTACTTTATCGACAAGTAATAGGTTGTGCACATGGCACGAGTTTTGAGAGATAGGGTTTTTCCTATAAATAGGCATCCCTTGTAGTTCTTTTGATTATTGAAGTTTAATAAAAATTCCTGTAAGTTTTTTTCTTTTCTCTGAGTTTCTGAGTTGTGGAAAAATTCAAGTGGGTGCGAAGCCCTCCTTTTTCGAAGGGCTAACTACAGTGGTGCGAAGCCACATCTATCCCTATCTGCCCCTACCCTCTATCATCCATATTTCCCCCTTCTACAATCATCCTCGCTTCGAATCCGCCAGTTTTTACAGCCGTTCATCTTCCTACAACTAGTTTCCAGAATCTGGCCTTGTAGGAGGGCCGAAACTTCGACGGAGCACTGCGTCACGACCGCACGTTGGATCGCCACAAGATTTGGAGGATTTGTAGTCCCCCTGGCCGACCAGAGCCTAGAAGGCTATTTTGGGATTCGAGCCCCAACGCACGTGCGTCAGGCTCGGGCCGCAGTCCGCACGCGGGAACTATCTTTTGGTTCAGGTTTTCTTCCTATTTTCCCCTTTTCATATCTATTTTCATAAACCCTAGTCCTAGATTGTATTATCCCTAATTTATTTGCCCCTTTCTCACCCTTAGGTTCCTTGAATTGAAATTGGAGAATCCCTTGGATTAAGGACTGATTACTATGCATGTGAGCTTGTGTAAGCCTGGAGACCCGTGCAGATTCCCCTTGAATGTTTGAGCTTTTTGTGTGGGATGTAAAATTATTATGTGATTGTTCTGAATTAATATGATCTAAGCCTGAAATCTTGCATATCATATTTAAATTTCATGTCTTGCATCATTATGTCTTCCCGAACATGCGCCCCATCCTCATATAGCAGTCCTTCATATTCTTTGTCATCTTTAACTTTCATTTGCATGTGGTCGGGAGTGTCTACAACCATTCCTCTTCTTTGCAAGGTTGGTCCATGTGATGATTTCTTAACCCCTAAGTCAAAGGTTCGAAGAGTTGGTGCCATCATCTTCAAAAAAATGTTTAGGACAATGATTATCTTAAAAAAAGTTTAAGACAGTGAAAATAATGATTTTCCGGTTGCCCACACTTAAAGCACATAAAATGAGTACCGTTTTACCCCATCTTGGGGCACTAGCATCGCGTCCATAACCACCTCCTCTTGGGTTGCGGTTTGGTTTTATTGTTGGACGTTGGCCCATTATCGCTTGACCTATAATAGGTCTTGTTGCCGCCTTATGCACAAAGTTAGTATGTTGTTTTGTCGATGACGGTTCACGTGGGTTACCAAATCATCTCCCAAGTCTCCAATTTGTTATCTCCTCGGTTTTTAATGCATATATGCATCAGATTCATTTATGATGTCCGGGTTAGACCATTAAGATATCTCACAAAACCCTATCCTTGATATCAATATATGGAAGTCTTGGGTGTATTCATTTACCAGATTGTTCCCTTAATGTAGACTGTGATATCTTTGATAGAGGTTGCAGGCATAAGTCGCGAGTAAGAATTTTCTTTTTAACTTATTTTTCATCTTTTCCCAAGAATTTCCTTTC
Organism: Magnolia officinalis; assembly: GCA_021015155.1. NCBI lineage: Eukaryota > Viridiplantae > Streptophyta > Magnoliopsida > Magnoliales > Magnoliaceae > Magnolia > Magnolia officinalis. Next base: position 53,244,993 of record JAJHSJ010000016.1, read on the forward strand.
TCCTTACCTTGATAGTTCGTTTGGTTTAAAGGTCGTCTCACCATGTTAACGCGTGACCGGAAAACTTCATAGTTACTAACTTAGCTTTCCGATTGTCCGCGATTTCGTTGCAATTGAATACTTTTTCCACCTTGCTTTGCCAATTGATGAAGTCGTCAACATACAATTGATCATTGAATTAAAATTTTTTACCTTAATTCTGGGCGCTCTTTCATGTTCCAACTATGGAAGGATTTGATCATTGGTGTCTTTACTAGCCGGGGCCGCCCATTGTTGGCTAGGACCTTGGTAGGGACTGCCCCTATGTGCTCACGTCTCTAAATTTGATCTCTGGATTTCCTCTATGCTGGAGCTCTCTCACTTGATTACTGAGATTGTCCATCGGTACGCCTGAGTTGATTTACTTGCTCTGTGAGTACGTGGATGAATTGGGTTACTTGCACAACTTTTCTTGTGTCACCTCTTTTGAAGCCATTAGGAGATCATGTAGAGTTAAAATCCCCAAAGATGACCCGCTTCGTTACCAAAATACTGCAACTCTGTTATTGAGTTAATGAGATCTTGACACTCAAATATCAAAGAAACGGACTAGAGTACATCCACAAGAATATTTGAGTAGATAGGGAGAAATACTTTATTGATATCAAACTTTTTCTTATAATATTTAAGAAAAACTCACGCTAAGAAAACCTCTCAACTAAGAGATTGATTTCAATTAAGTTATAGTTGATTCCAAATCAATCCATTTTACCTAAAATGGTAACTAGTCTAATTATAGTAAAAGTGAATCTAGGAAATAATCCTCAAATCTTTAATCACATCTTTAAATCAGCCCCATATCATCTCATCCATCACATTCCACCATATCTCCCACAAATAGTAAATTGTAGCTCTTAATATTTATGCCCCAAATCTATAAATGAACAGTCCAAATTCAGTACATGTTAGGCCCTACAATGGGTTGTGGGCCTGCATCAAATGGGAGCTGAATTTATGTTCTGTGATACTTCTGTTGGGAACGATGATGCCTCATTTTCATTGTCCGTGTTTTTTTTTTTTTTGTATCATCCCCACTATTGTTCTCCTTATTTTTGTCTAATAAAATATAACCGCTCTTTCAAAAGAAAAGGATTGAACAAAATGTATCTATTTTTGATTGGTTTATCTTTGGATAAACAGGAACCATCACTTGTTATTTTTGGTATCTTGCAACATTCTTCTCTGTTAACACTCTGTTTGAATAGAATTTGTGCAGTCATCTTTTCATGACTTTTCTAATAAATGTGTTGCAGGAGCCATTGCTGCCACTTTTGTGTGCCCCTTGGATGTAATCAAGACAAGACTTCAGGTTCATGGGCTTCCCGATATGCCTCATTCTGGTCACAGAGGTATGACAAAACTTTACTTTCAGCTTGAAAAGTTATTTTGCGTATACATTTCTTTTAAGTTCTAATGGGTTATGAAATTTATCAAGAACTGATTATTGACAGAAAAGGAAAGTTATATTTATAATTTGCATCTAACACTATATAGATTCATAATGATCAATTCAAGAAGTTTCATCTATTGCCCATGGTACTTGTATCATCCATCTATTGCCCATGGTACTGTATCATCCATATATGCATGACATCCAAGCCATGCAAAAGGTAGGACCACCCATGGAGACCACCTCGTGCAAAATCCACTTCTCAGGTGGGTCACCTATGTACGTTGAATTAGACCCTCAACCATTCATTATTTTCATGTGTAACCATCCGATGATTGGACCAGCCTGGTTTTTGTGTCAGGTGATCTTCATGGTGGACGGGTGGAGTCCACTATTTTGACAATATGGATGTTTTATACACATGACATGTTGGCATGTATGCCCACATGGATTGTAACTTACCATCCATTGAAGTGTTTGTGACCATTGCTCATATTTGTTATAACTATAGCATGGGAAAAAAAAATGTGAGAAAACATACAATATGCCAGGCATTAGGATCTTTGAAAACAAAGACATCATCCTATCTTGAGTTACATGACTAAGTGACAATTATGGCATCTGTAGGATCAGTGTTCGAAATATCGGTATCACGTTACGTATCGCATCCATGGGATATAGATACATATTGGTTATCGCACGGGATATATCGTTTGTATTAGGTAATTTATCACACTTTTTGCGAAACATTAGAAAAATGGTTGAATTTTTCAATGAAACTTCAGGGATTGTTAAAAAAAACCGTAATACACACTTTTAAACCATAACATCTCAAAAAAGAAGTGCACATAATAGGTTTCCTTTGTATAGGGTTCTAAGCTATGCGCTGTCTAAATGAACTAATGCAATTACATTCAAATTGAATGTATAACATTTAGAGTGTATGTGATGATCATTTCATCAAGCACTCCTAAATACTTTGAAATTAGTTTTAATTGACAACTGGTTAAGGGAAATTTAGGAAAAAATAATATTTTAATAATTTTCTATTAATTTTTGATTAAAAATGATTTTTATTTTCCAAAAATTGACAAAGACTTGACAAATCAATAGATCTGCCCTCATACATGCTTGATTTCATGTTTGGTGTGCAACACATTGCAAGCAATTTGGGAGAAATTGAGAAAATTTTTAAAAATTTTCAAATCGGGACCACCTACACTCAAATTTCAAAATTAGAGTGTTTGTGATAATCATTTCATCACACTCCTAAATACTTCGAAATTAGTCTCAATTGACAGCTAGTTGAAGGAAAAGTTCGAGAGAAAAAAACATGAAGAACATGAAGAACCGATGGATATTGAAATCAAAGCTCCAACTTCATGATTTTTCGTGCAAAACATGAAGAACCAATGGATTTGTAACCATTTGACACTGATTTAAGATAATTTCAACAAAAAAAAGGGACCAAAAATTGAAAATGCTCACTGGATCGAACATATAGGATATATCGGCACTACCGGTGCGTTTCATATCGCACAGGTGGGATACAAGATATATCGTGGGATATATCGACCGATATTTAAAACATTGTGTAGGACACATGCGACAATTCTAACGTAAATAGATTGCAGATAGCCCCAGTAAGGAGGGGAACCTTAATGGTTGAAGGGTTTGAAAATAGGATAGGAACATCTAAAAGGGACTTCGAGATTGAGGTGGTGATAAGGGTAATGAAGGGATACTCAATACTCATGTACTGAGGATAGCATACTAGAAATAAATGGCAAAATAGGATTCATAAAGCCAAGTCGGGACAATGCCATGATGGTGATTTTTAATATATTTTATCTATTTCAGTGCAAGCAATGGCAGGACTAGGTTTTTGAGAATTTGATGAGAACTTGAAAAATTGTAAGCTCTCTGCCATGGTCAATTCCATAGCCTCAGTAAGGCTAACGTTCGGTGGGCAGCTCATCCTAAATATTTTGGAGCCCTTCCTAAATATTTTGGCAATATTCCAAAGTTGTAATTAAAAGCCCACCCTAATTGCTGGGGAAAAGGTCAAGACTCAAGACGCTTACTGTCTATTCTTGATTCAACACACTTCTATTGTAGTGTCCGAGTGGATACTATTGTTTCCTCTCGAACCATAATAATAATATTAATTTTCAGATAATTGAATCACTTATTTCTCTTGAAATCCATTCAATTCTTATTTCTACACACATATTTTTTTAGGAGGTCTACATCCATTATGTGGCATAAGGGTTACATCACGTATGAAACTTAATAGTATACCACTTTGAGGATGACGACGATGCCGATATTAGATCGCCATTTTGATGTACAGAATTTTGACCCCACACACACCTTTAGATGTGGCACACTGCATACATGCAAACTTGGCCCGTGTGTGGGACCGCCTGAACTGTGCATATTGTGGGTCGTGCCATGAGGATGGCATAGTAAAAACATAAAGTTGGTGTATTCATCCGGTAGGCCACATATATGTTGAATGCGGACTGTTTGTACTTTTTCTAGATCTTTCATTCTTTTCATATAAAGGTGGGCCACCTGATGAATCTGACCGGTCTGATTTTTGCACCAGGTCAGAGTCACAATGGAGACCACCTCATCCATTGCTCAAATGTCCCAAGAGCATGCTAGTTTGCACATTTATTATGTTTAGAAGTAGTTGTGGAGAGGGTGTTTGCGGGTCTAGCCAATCTCTCAAGTTAGAACTTAGAAGGGTGTTGGGGGTGAGAAATCTATATAAATGATCATATGACCTTGGGTAGAAGGGATAACTTGATAAGTATTTTTCATTTGGGGCTGAGAAAGCTATATAAGTGATCATATGGCCTTGGGTATAAATATTTTTCATTTGCTCAGATGTCCCAAGCATGTGCTAGGTTGCACATCTATCTATTGTATAAAAGTTTGTGTGGAGAGGGTGCTGTGGGGCTAGCCAATCTCTCAGGTAAATGATTAGATGGACATGGGCAGAAGAGATGAAAGTGTTTTTCATTTTCTTTTCTTCAAAACTATATAAATGATTTGATGGACATGGTCGAGTCAGTTTGCCTACTCAGTTGACTCGACATGACTCAAACCAAGTCATTCAGCCGAGTAAGTTTGAAAAAAGATGCAATGGACAGGATTTGAACCCCTTAACCAGCAAGCCGCACAAGTGGTTTGTGTTTTCATTCACCCATTTTTATATTCATAGTGTTTTTATGTGTCAACTATTAGTAAATAGTAATCCTACTTTTGTATTTAAATATTGAGTCGAGTTGAATCAAGGCTTCTAGTCAACCCAACCTCATGGACATTGACTCGAGTCAACTTTCCAAATTTTGAAATATGGGTAGGATTATTTGGGTCACCCCAATACATACTATTAATGATCAATGTTGTCAAAATCGTTATCGTATCACAAAACATAATAGGGGTTGAATTGTATCAAATCGCAAATCGTAAGATTTTTTTTCTTTTCTTTTTTAAAAAAAAAAAAAAAAAAAATCTTAAAAATATGAAAAATATAAATAATTCAGAAATTTTTTAAAAGTTAACACTATCATGACATGGTATTACTTAAAAATTAAATGATTCTCATCTTTTTTTTTTTTTTTTTTTTTCTTCTCCGTCTTTCAAGAATTTTTCCTTAAAAACATACAGGATCCTTTAATAATTTTTGTTCTTGTTATCTTTCTTGAACGTAGAATCACATTGGAAAAGCGGCATTAGATTTTGTAGATTGACGAAAAATGATATTTGGATTTCTAACCGTCTAACCATCCACAAAAACATTCTAGATAACTAAGTCATGCATCAATTTGGTGTTTTGACCAATTAAGAAGTAAGAAATCATGAATAAAACTCTAGGATTAAAACATTGAAGAGAATATATATCATTTAATCTCTTATAAAGAACAAAATAAAATAATTTACCTTTTTCTAAACGATTCTTTTATTAAAGGTTTTTTTTTTTTTTTTTTCCTTCCTAAATGATTCTTAAAGCCCCCACCAATTTAAAAATATAAAATAAAAGCTGAGTAAAGCTTAAAATTGAAGAAACCGAGTATAATTTGAATCGTAATTTGGGATTTGAATCCTAAATCATAGGATTCATATGAAAAGGGTTTCAAAGGTGGGATTCAAATTGTTTTGCTTAAGATTCCACTCAAATCATAAATCGTGAATCGTAAATCATAGGATTTTGACAACACTGCTAATGATATGCAATCTAGCTATATGCACACAAATGGATCTTGTGGTTTATATATGATAATGATGAATGCCATTGTTATAGGTCTTGCATGCATATTATTATGTATTGCCTCCGATTGCATAAATCAATGTATAAATCTCTACATCTTGAATATAAATTTACGTTTGAAACTTAATCAACAGCTAGAGTATACAGTCATGATTTTGGGTCAGCAAACATAGCGGTTTGTGTTGCCGATGACCCATAATCCATCTGCAGTTAAGAATGGAAAACGTAGGGGGGTTGGTGATCTTGGTGACATAATTTTATCTAGATCTGTGGGAGATCAATGTTTTTAGTATTCTAGCTAGACAGGGCGTGAGACTAAGGTATTCTTGGACGGTAATGCTGGCCTTAACGGCCACCGCCATTACTGTTACGATACAGGCCGTAACGGCCATTATGACCCCCCTAACCAATTTATGAAGAAAACCTATATCGGCCCCATTTTTTTTTTTTTCCGTGACGGCCATTATGGTTATGGCACACCATGTGTGAGATGCTTGGATCCTTATTCATCATTGAGATGTTGGATGGAACAGGCTATGCTATATGCCTTTTTAATATGTAGACAGTAGACTTTGCTATACTGATTCTGTTAATTTGTTGAGTTTGATATTCTCCTCTCACATGGCTGGTGCATTTGTGTTTGATCAACTCGAATGTGTTGTCCACGTATTGATATCTGTTAATTTGTTTTAAATGCTAATTCATCGTATCTTTATGAAGCTTCTTCTGTAACATTATGTCTATTTTTGGATTCGTTTCTGAAAAGAACGGTCATGAAAAAGATCGGAATGCCTTTCAATTATGTTATTTTGAGAAGGCAGTGATGGATAATACAAAATATGGAATTCAAAGAGTTCCCTGTTTGCAAGGACATAACTAGGTTGATATTTTGAGCTATCGCTTTATAGTGTGTATCCTCTGATTATCTCCTTTATCTTCTGTCATGAAGATTTAATATTTGAAAGTTTGAAGTCTTCAATCTTTGTTTGACAACAGGCAGTCTCATCATTACGAGTCTAGAACAGATAATAAAAAAGGAAGGCATCAGGGGAATGTATCGTGGCCTTTCTCCAACAATATTGGCATTACTACCGAACTGGGCAGTAAGTAACTACGTATTTTAGGTTGCCATTTACCAGCGAGAGTTTTTTATTTTGCGTGCTTTATTAATTCCTTACTAATCTTTTGCGGCATGTGTTCCCTTGTGACTGCTGATTGCTTTGCACAAAAGAAAAAAAAAAAGAAAAGAAAAGAAAAAAAAGAAAAGAAGAAGAAGCAAGTTTTTTGGTAAATATTTATTTTGATGTACATGGTAGTAGTAACCATGGTGTGTAATGATTTGTAGAGAGGTGCAGTAAATTACCGTTTGTTTTCACGCTCATGGAGCTGGGACCAAAAGAGAGCCTTGACTAGTTGGCTGAAGATCAGCTAGTCAAGCTCTGGATGAGCAGCTAGCGTGCGTCTGATTTGAAAATCAAATGTTGGTGGGAATTCAGGGTATTTTGGGTATTGTCATATGGGTAGATAGTAGGTAGTTGGGTGGTTGTGCTTAACTGATTAGTTATGCCTAATCAAGATTGTTGCAAGGAATAGTATTATGTTCTATTTTGGGGATTTTGTAAGGACTTTTTTCTGGAATTTTAATAGAAATGCATTTCTTGGAGCAAGATGCTAGAGAGCCCTTCTAGATTTTCGGTGGGCGTTTGGAATCCATGTCCATATGGTCTAAAACATATACAGACCTTGTGCACCACACGTTCCTAATTTGAGTAGAAATCCAAGTATTTAATGCTAAACAAGTTTGATTTTGAAAAGGAGACCTATTTAAATTGAATTAAATAACTGATTCCTAAAAAAGAAGGTTCCAAAAGTCTTCGAGACTTTAGACCCATTAGTCTCTTAGGTGGCCCGTACAAGATATTGGCTAAAGTGTTGGTGTCTAGATTTCACGCGGTCATCGGGGAAATTATATCTCCATCGCAAGGGGCTGCTGTGGAAGGAAGACAAATTGTGGATTCTACATTGGTGGCGCACGAATGCATAGATTCATACAATAGGCGGGGCCTGAAAGGAGTATTATGTAAGTTGGATATTGAAAAAGCTTATGACCACGTAGATTGAGACTTTCTGGATTATACATATTGGGGAGGATGGGGTGTGACCAAAAGTGGCGGTCTTGGATTTGGGAATGTGTTGCTTGTGCTAAATTCTTGGTATTGGTAAATGGTTCTCCAGATGGTTTCTTTTCAGCATTAAGAGGATTAAGGCAGGGGGATCCTATCTTCCCATATCTGGCTGTAGTGGTAATGGAGGCCCTTAGTAGAATGATAGAAAGACGTGCTGAGGTTAACTCGGTGAAAGGATCTAGGGTTGATAGCTTGGAATTTCAGGTTACACATTTACAGTTTGCTGATTATACATTGTTATTCTTTTTTGTTTTGAACAATAATGAAATTTCATTGAATAAAAATGGGCAGATGTTTTAAAGTGAGCAATCTTTGATCGATTATAGTTTGCTTTGAAGTGGAATTGTGTTTAAAGGTGAATACCAGAAAAAGCGAATTATTAGGGGTGGGCATATCTAAAAGGTGGTGGGATTTTTTTTCCGAGTATTTTCAAATGTAGGGAGGGATCTTCTCGTACTACATGCTTTGGCCTTCCGTTATGTATTGGAAGACCTGTGAAACACTTTTGGGATAACGTGGTGGAGAGATTTGAAAGCAAATTGTCTCAACGGAAGGGTAGGCACTTATCGTTGGGTGGGAGGTTAACCTTGATTAAGGTGGCTATGTCTAACCTTCTATTTTATTATATGCCGTTATTTAAATGCCTGAAGTTGATGTTAAATAGATTGGAAAAGCTTAGGCGGTTTTTTTTTTTTTTTTTTGGGGGGGGGGGGGGGGGGGGGGGAGGAGGAAATTTTTTTTTTAAGCCTTGGGACCAAGGGGGAGCCGGGTTGAGGAGTTTCGAGATTATGAATTTGGCTTTGTTAGGGAAATGGGTTTGGAGATTTGGAATGGAAGAGGGCTCTATTTGGAGAGAAGTGATAGGTAGGAAATATGGGGTTGATGAAAGGGGTAGGTGGATAAGGTTGTCTTCATTGTATAGGACATCATATCTTTGGAGAGTTGTGGTGTCGGTGAAGAGTAAAGTGTGGGAAGGGGTTAGGTGGATAAGGTTGTCTTTGTTGTATAGGACATCATATCTTTGAAGAGTTGTGGTGTCGGTGAAGAGTAAAGTGTGGGAAGGGGTAGGATTCTATTTGAGGGATGGGAAAATTATTAGGTTTTGGGAGGACATTTGGGTGGGGTAGCAAAGGTTGAACGAAATCTTTCCATGATTAGCTTGGATCGTTTTAGAGGGTGATTTGTGTGTGGACAAATATTTTTCCATTTAAGGGGAGCAAGTCATTTGGGCTCCACCATGTAGAAGGAATTTGGAAGATGAAGAGATAGAAGATCTCATTGGGTTGCTTGAGTTGATATCCAAAGTGCACCCACTTATTTTAGAAAAAGATTCGATGAAATGGTTATATGATAAATCAGGAAAATTTTCAATGAAGTCTCTTTATAAGGTCTTTAGCGGAGTTAGTATCAATGAAGAGCTCAGCCCGACGGATTTCTTTTGGCGTTATGGCATGTTTCCAAAGGTTGCGGTGTTTGCTTGGTTAGCGGAAAGGAAGAAGGTATTAATAGTTGATAATCTTCAAAAAAGAAAGCTGATCCTTCCGAATGTTTGTGTTATATGTAATCAAGAGACGGAATCGGTGGATTGTCTCTTTCTTCACTGCTTATTTGCAAAAAGTTTTTGGGATGGTTTCTTCAAATTGTTCCGAGTAGAATGGGTGGTACTGAGGTCTATTGATTGATTCTTCGTGGTGTGGCGTAGCATGGTGGAGGAAAAGGAAAGGCTGGGAAATTTGTCTGGCGTGTAAGTCTACCGGCGGGTATTTGGTTCATTTGGTTAGAAAGGAATGATCGATAGAAATAGGAAAAGGAATGTTATGGAGGTGTTTCAAAAGGCGAAATCTCATATTATGGAATTGGTGTTTGCATCAAAGGTCATTGATCAGTTTCCAGATAATTGGTTTGAGCTGTAATTTTACTTTCTTAGTTTCTGGTCTTCGCATTTTTTAGGCTGCGGCCTTTATCCATAAATTTACCAGCATAAAAAAAAGGAAAGAAAAGAAAACTACGAACTACTTGCCATATCCGAACAGTGTACTGTGTGAATCAATCACATTCATCCACGATGCACATGTTTGGGTCTACAAATATGTCCAGATCACCTGTAGGGCTTGCCAATCTGATCTGATTGCCTGTGGGGCGAGGCCACCCATTTTATCTGATATTGAATGATAGGGTTGATTGCATCCAGTAAGCTGTCCACTGGCAAACAATTATGACACAAGGTAACAGGTGAAAGTTACATATTTGTGTGAAAATAATCTGCCCCATTAGTTTTTCAATTAAATTCTTCCTTTGGTTTGTCAAGCCAACCAAAGTCACAGACATGTGACACCTTTTAAGCTTTATCTTATATGCAATCACTCATGTAGAGTTCCTGCTATTAATCTCAAACAAGTAGACTTGAAGTCCATGTTGGGTTATGGGATTTCCAATAGAATGGGGAGATTGATGAAGATGTTTCCAATAGAATTAGAGATGGGTGGATGAAGCGGAGATGTGATTCAGTGTTTTGTGATCACTGTATGCCTATGGAACTCCAAGATTTTACAAGGCATCTATTGATCAACTAGTCTTTATAGAGTGTAGGTCAGCTAGAAGTCTGCACGAACAGAGATCAAGTGTCTGAGAGATGAATGTGTGGGAAGACTAGCAAGGATAAAATTAAGAATGAGGAAATGCATAGGAGCATATGAGTAATTCCAATTAGAGATGGATTATGAGCAGCAGATTGAGATGGTTCGATCATGTGCAGTGAAGACTGGAGATGACTCCAGCAAGGAGGCAAACGTTGATTAGGGTTGAAGGGCCTGAAAAGAGGATCAGAGGAAGACCTAAAAGGACATGGTCTGAGGGGTGGGGAAGGATATGAAGGTTCGTTCACTCACCAAGGACAGAGCCATAGGACTTACTGGCAAAATAAGATTTGTGAAGCCAATCCCAAAAAAGCTGTTTATAAGGCTATGATGACGACGATGATCATGATGATGTTTTTTACTGAAAGTCTGAAACTAGTGTGTGAATGGCCATAACTAAGAAGCTTGAATTCCAGAATTATCTTCTAGATTGTAATATGGGTTATATTCTTTATTGCGACTAATGTTTGATTGACACATTGATCGGTCATAATAAAAAAAAGTTTGAATTCCAGGAATTGTATTCCATTATTCTGACTATGAACATTATCATTTCATCATAGAAAGTTTGAATTCCTGGAATTATATTCCATTAATCTGACCATGAACATTGTCATTTCATCATGTAGGTATACTTCACAGTTTATGAGCAACTCAAAGGGCTGCTTCGTTCACATGGTTGGTTCTCCAATATATATATAGTTTGATGAAATGGTTCTGCAATTTGGCTGGACTGTTATGTGTATGTTCCACCATTTCTTAAATGGTGTTGACTCACCCATCCAAATTATGGACCCTATTGTGAGTGGATCACACCTTGGAAGTCATAGTGATGGATAATCATGACCATCCCAATGGTAATGATGTGCAGTCAACAGAAAATGTTCGTTCCAAATTCAGTGGCTTATATCAGATGGTTAAGATCATTCAATCAATGTCTCATGCTCCATCCACAGTCAGGCTCACTGTTTGCTCATTTGGATTGACTTACATGTGCACAGTGGACGAGTCACACTGCTTGAGAAATGGTCGTAAGGGCAGATAGTGGTGTCTATTCCAATACTTTTCCATTTCTGACCTCTGGAGTATTCCTTTCCTTCCCTGAATTAAAAAAAAAAAATGTATTATCATCTCTTTTGAGCCAAATTATCTTTTAGAAAGATGTCATATCTTCCCTGAGCTTTAAAAAGATGTATCATCAAAATCCAGCCCTCATTCTCCCTTAAATCTTATTTGATTTGTTGATTCTTCTAGCATTCATTGAGTTTGTAAAAATGCAGTAGATGGGAATCATCAACTTTCAATCGGTGCGCATGTGTTAGCTGCTTCAGGCGCCGGAGCTGCGACTGCCATTGCAACCAATCCGTTGTGGGTTGTTAAGACCAGACTCCAGGTATGTTTCGATATTCTAATTACTCGACAAAGGGCAATTTTACCATACGAGGGTGCATGATTATTTCATCTTGTGAATTTGCTAGACTGCAGCTTCACCATCCTTGGTTTTACTATTTCATTTATGTGGTTGGTTGTACTTTGCTCGCATTCCAGTCTTTATTCTCGACAGTTTCCAAACCCGTAGCACCAATGTTTAAGTTGGGTTATATTTTCACATAGTTTTGAATCTTGTTGTGATCATTTTTTTTTTTTTTTTTCCATTCCACTGTTCAAGATGGCTATCCTTCTGTTCTAGAATGTATTTATCCTGTCATAAAATTGTAGGAGAACAAGTCATAGCATATCGGGCTGGAAAAATCATTTTCTGATGTCTAATTGCCTGGTTGGGATGTTTCACGTTTTTGTTTGTGTAGAACTCTGTGTACCCATATGGCCTTGTTTGGCTTTGCTTTTTTTTTTTTTTTTTTTTTTTTTTTTTTTTTTTTGTGTGTTTTTTAATTCTGAAAATTGCTTTTTTAGGCTTTTAAGTGTATTTTGGTTAGCCACTTAATTAATTAATTTTAGAAAAACACTTTTTGAAATTTGCACTTTTTCATGAAGTGCCTAGCTCCTGTTTCTTGGAGGCGTTTTGGCTTCCATGGACTTGGAAAAATCACTCTCTGGAAATCGAATATCTGTCTTTCGGTTGGAAGGTTTATTGCACACGAGTGTAGAGCTGTGCACCTCCACATGTAGGCAAAACTTTGCGACATCATGCCATTCATAAGTTTCTCCATTTCATGTCAGGATTTGACTCCAAAAATGAGGTATAGCCATGTCTCAAGTGGGTCAACCCAAAGGAAACAGTGGGGATTGAATGGCAACCATTGAAGCCTTCGTGGGGGCCACTGTTATGTTTATATGCCATCTAAACCGTTCATAAGGTTATTCCCACCAGGTTGAATGGTAAAAAAAAAATAAAAAATTATCCTAATGCAAAACTTCTTTGGTCCCCTCGAAGTTTTCAATGGTGGGCATTCCATCACCATTGTTTTGTCTGGTGTGGCCCACTTTAGCTGTTGCTCATGTCCTAACATGAGCTGGTGAAACTAATGGACAGAATGGATGTCACATGGGCATTGGGTGGGCTCCATCCACCAGCTGTTCCGGTACAGCTCGTGTTAAGATGTGAGCTAAAAAATTCAGGTCTATCTAAAACTATAGTGGGCCACACTAGAGGAAAAAGTGAAGAATGGTCATGTGTGTGTCTAATTAACCAGTCTGTTATGCTTGTTAACCAAACATGTTCTCTTATTGCAAAAGCAGTTTTCTGCAAGAAATTGTCTTTCTCATACATGTTTAATTGTTTCTTGAGAGTCAGTTTTGCAGTTGTGAGAAGCAATGCCAAACAGGTCCCTACTTTTTTGATGTCTCATCATCAAAGTTCCACTCATAAATTGTTTGTTGATCCATGAATCTATTTCTGTGTGCCTTCAAACACCTGTTACTAGCCTTCTAACAGGAGATCTTTGCAGTGCACATGCCTGTGTTGGCTTGTGTGTGAGATTGAGGCCATTCATTGGACTGGGTGCAATGTGAAATTTCCCAGACCAAAAATCAGGCCCTGTCTACTCATTGATATTCGTTGAATATCGGCCGTCAGTCATTTCAATCTATTTTCTCATACAAGTTTGACCTGTCGGATAAGTGGACCAGTCAATTCTCTTGGCTAGAGCATGCTTGGTGTCCACTATCTCATGAATGGTCTGGATCTCACAAAAATGTGCCATGTGGACATGTTGCTGTGGAGAACCCTCCACCGATCCCATGCTTGCGAGTAGCATTCTTGCCTGAAATAGTGTTACATTTGTATGGATGCAGTGGCATGTTGGTTTTTGTGGTGAACTGCGTTAACACCTGTCTGTCCGGGACTGACAGATGCTCCCATGTTATGTTTGTGATAGCATCTTTCTTTGTTGGATACTTGATAAGCCCTCATGTATAATACACAACTTCTAGTGCACCATAGGCATTTTATAATTCATGTGATTGAAGTAAATGCAATACACTGTCAATCCTATATTCATATTTGATCTTCTAACTTGTAGCATGCTTTTGAATGTGGTCTTGCTCATCCATTTGTTTTCTGTTCTTTCACCAGACTCAAGGAATGAGGACAGGAGTGGTGCCTTACAGGAGCATATTTTCCGCTCTGAAAAGGATCGCACATGAAGAAGGCATACGAGGATTATACAGGTCAGTTGTTTGATTCTCCACATTTTCTACCCTGAGGAATTGTAGCTTCATTATGCACCAAGACACGAAATGTCATGATGTGCATAATTCATACAATGATCCTGGTTGTTCATCTGAGGGGCTTTGCCATGGACAGTGGGTGCTCGAAGTCTCCCAGATCAGAAGATCCAATCTGTGGACTTATGACCGTCGATGTCTTTATTTTCTTAACCATCTATGTGTAAGCCACTGATAATAGCTTCTTCCAATCTGGTATAATTTTGGGCCATCCCCATTCGTGGTGTGGTCCATCAAATCAGCGTTCTGGATGTCAAACCATTGCCCTACATGGACTTGGGCAACTATGCGATACTTCCCAGTTTTCTTTTCTTCCAACTCTTGACTGCATGGATAACTTAACTTGCTGAGCCATTCTCTGGTTGAGTTGAGTGAGCCGGGAACTTCCAGTTTCTATTTCTTTATTCACTACTCACGAATAATTTTCCTTAATAATTTCAACTTTGTGCTGTTTTTCATGTTGTAATCAGTGGCCTTTTGCCTGCATTAGTGGGCGTTAGCCATGTCGCCATCCAGTTTCCGGCATATGAAAATATCAAAGAATATTTAGCAAGAAGGGGTAATGAAGTAACTTCTTTATATTCTTTTTAGATCTTTTCATTACCCCTTCATTACCCCTTGGCAAAGCTGTTGTTTTTCATATACTTCGTTATTTCTGATCAAAATCAAAATTCGCAGATAATACAACTGTGGATAAGCTCAGTGCAGGAAATGTTGCTATTGCCTCTTCATTATCCAAGGTACTTGCATCAACAATGACTTACCCCCATGAGGTATGTTTCTGGCCCAAATAAATCAAATTTCTCCCTTGACAATATCTGTTTGTGGAGTTTTGCTAATGCTAGATGCGGCTGCTTGATGTGTGTTGGAAATGTGAACTGTGCAGCCGCTGTGCCCCATTGTCTAGAAGAGGCCCTGGACTAAAAAAGTCAGTCACCGTCAATTTTTGAAGTGGGCCACACATTTTTGGATGTCCATTTTCTGTAGCAGAGTGTAGACTACCTGATGAGTTGCCCAGCTTGAATTTTCGGATCAGGGCATCTAGACAATGGGGCCCACCTGATGCACAGTTGTCCCACATGTAGAAGGTTGGTACATGTGCCTGCATGAGGATGGACCTGTTGTTATTGGTGTGTGGAATTAGTTAGCCTCCACTGCGTAACAGTTAGGGCTTGTCTGGATGTATCTCCGGCAAAAGGGGTTTCCCCAAATGGCTTTTTTCTTGCCCAATATTTTTGTTGACCCGCGTAGACGATTGGCCTTTCAGCTTCCCATATTGATGAGTGGGAACCAGGTGGGTGTTTGTGGAAGTGCTTCCAAATGAACTAGCAAAATGGAGTTCAGCTCAAACTGGATTCTAGCCATCAAAATGCCCTTTTGGGGGTGTCTCCAAACAGGCTCCTTAACCTGTTACATGATTACTTTTTAAGAAGAATTTAATCATGTGGAATCAGGTGACACCAGGAGCGGTCTGGCTGCCTGGAATCTGCATAATCAGTTCTTCTTAGTCCTTTCTAATTTTCTATTTCGTGATTTCCTTGTGGCCAGGTTGTACGGTCAAGGCTGCAAGAGCAAGGCCAAGTCCGGAATTCGAAGAACCATTACAAGGGTGTCATTGATTGTGTTAAAAAGGTTTTCCAGAAAGAAGGCATCCCCGGTTTCTACCGCGGCTGTGCTACTAATCTGTTAAGAACTACCCCAGCAGCTGTTATTACTTTTACCAGTTTTGAAACGATTTATAGGTTTTTGAAACGTGTTGTACCTTCTGATGGCCCGAAATCTGGAAGTCATTTCAAGCCCCAAGATGGAAGCGATGATGCTGGAGAACCATCGAAAACCCAATCTAACAGAAAAAGCTCCTCAATCCCGTTGAGGAATAAGGATCAGCTAACAGCAAGCCATTGATCGAGATTACCCTCCCATCTTGCCAATGTCAGGTGAGATTTTGAGGGAAAATGGAAAATTCAAGCATTTTTAACTTGCATGTGAAGATGAATAAGAATGAGCATTGCAAGTGTGATTGTTATTTATTTATTTATTTTTAATTTTTAATTTTAATTTCCTGCTATTTTGAGAGGTCAGGGCTAGTCAGCAAGACATTGGATGAATGTGGTGCATTTGCATGCACTGTTTCAAAATCTTAGCCAATGAACGGTGGGTTTGGTCCACACTGGTTCAAATGACGGTTCATACCGTTCCAACCACGGCAAGGACTGGTTCAATCCTGTTTAGATGGTTGTTTAGCCCCCAAAAGGCTTAAACTTCAACCGAACTCAGTTTGTGAAGAACTGTTTATATGGCCAACCATTGAGGAATGGTTGGCCATCTATCTTGAGTGATGGTGAAGAAAAAGCCTGAGGGCGATGATTGGTCAAATGCCAATGGCCAGTGATAATTTTGGTACATGAAAATGTGAGGAGATGGCCCCATGTGTGCAGAGGAGTGATTGGTCAGCTGCCTGGACTTTTAAGAACATGGAAATGTTGGGTGACGGCCTCATGTGTGCATTTTCTGATCATAGCATGGTTGGGAGGGTTTTACCGGGCATGCATGCACAGTCAGCATATTGCACACAGGCCTTCCATAATCCAAAACTAACACACTTTCTATTTAGGGGATGGTCCTCCTGGAGGGTCTGCTGTTGCTACAAGTGGGCCTAATCAGATTGTTGATCTGAGAAACCTTTGGATGGCCTTTCCCTGATAAGGACCTTAATGGTACAATCCTAACCATTTGAATGGTTACTTGGAAATAACCAGTTTAAGAAAAGAAAACCATTGAAAAATGACCACAGGTTGGATGGCTACAATCTTCTATTATGAGAGGTTTTGCAGGATGTCCAGCTGATGGTGGGACCGTGCGAAGGGTTGGATTTGGATAGCTGAAACATGGGCCTATTTGGACAAATTGAAAAACCTAAGAGGATTTATGTTATTCTGCTAAATCATTCGTGCAATATTAAAACCCAAAATTGGCTGAAATATGTGAAATCCATGGTTCTAAATTTCAGTGAGAAATCGAATCTGACTCTCCATGGAACTTGCTGACAAGCTCGACTTGATTCAGACTCATCGTGACTTGTCGAGTCAGTCTGCTGACTTCGTCTACGAGACATGACTTGCATGAGTTGGATAGTCACTAGCCAAGTTAAAATTCATTTTTAAATCAAATGACAGAAGATATTGGCAGGATAAATAACCCACGGCCTCAATCACAGGTGATGAAAGTGTCTACAGCAGGCTGTCTTGTGATTTAATATTCCTAATTTAATTTAATCATCAAATATCAAGTCCAGTTGAATCAATCTTTGAGTCAACCCAACCTGGCTGGACATCGAGTCAAGCTTTCGAGTTTTTAAACTTTGAATAAAAATGCCTTCAAAATCAACACAAAGTTCATGCATTGATAGATGCTTAACCCATTATAACCATTTGCACCAAAAGACCTAGACTTTTGGCAGACTGTCCTTACCTCATTTCAGACAGAATGATAGAAATACTGAAAGTTAGAAAAAAAAGGAGGGCTTTAGACAATCCAATCAGCATGTCTCGGTTGATTCTTTGGGTAATGGAAATGGCATGTCTCGGTGTGTTAAAGAACATAAGCATACACGGTTTGAAATCATACATGTAAGGTAAAAACTTCAACGGAATGCAGTCACAACAGATGACAGTTGTATCATGTTTTCATGTGATCAATAGCAAATCTTACCATGGAAAGGTGATGCGTCCAAATACTGACTACCTGTGTTATGACCAACACGATTATAGTTGGGACTGTTGTATTCTATAAAATGGTCCCAAATCGGTCACTTCTCTAGTCCAACGAGATTGCTGGGCGAGTAATGTGATGTTGATCTTGAGACTTCTGCTCCTGCCAACTGTAGAATTCCTCTGTTGAATCCGATCGTATGCCAACATTAGTTAAAAACACATGATGCTTGAAAAGAAAATGGTCAGGCTTCTCTCTCTCTCATCTTCTTTAGATAAATGAAATGGGGGTTGAGTGACAAGGGGAATCAGAATTATAGGGTCCTGATGCACCCAGTCCATATAAGCGGGGCCCTCCGTTCAGTGCTCTAGATTGTTCAACTGATGGGACCTGCAATGGATGAGAAATGCCCCAAAAATCTTCAAGACAGGAAGAACCTAACCCTTCACCAGTGGACTACAAATTGAGAGACTGCAGCAAGAACTAGAAAAGGCAAAAAATTGGTCAGCCAGGATCCTCCAATCTGCAGGAACTTGGGGACATCCCACATCCACTGTGGGGGGCCTTAGAACAGTGATCTGGATCAAATCATGGTTACTGGGGGCATCAGGACCCCAATTTTCCTCCCATGGTGAAACCTGAAAACCAGGATCACAGCTCAGAAACACAATAATCAAGCAGCTGTGGCTATGTTTTGGCATTCTTTTTCATAACTTATAATGAGAATAGGTGTAAAACAACTCAGAACACGGATGATAGAAGAAGGTGGATACCTATTCACATGGCTTTTGCTATAATAACATTATGAAAGGCTCTTCAGAGGTCACCACACCAAGCCTTTTCTTCTCCTATACCTGTCGATGTGGTCAGTGCTCATTCGTGATTTCTCGGGTGGATCAACCTTCTTTGATTTCTCAATTCGACTATCTAAACTGTTTCTAGAGATCTGGGGTTGGTCAGAGCTTGCCTTGGGGTTATCTGATTCTGAGGTTCCGAGTTCGATTGGTATGCCTTGATTGTCGGGGTTCGATCTACTGCCTTTAGAACTGTTTCCTGCAACCTTTGATTTACTAGTGCTCGACACGAATTTCTTCAAATGTTTTATGTACTCAGGGTAAACCTCAAGATCACAATGGCCACCGCCGCTTAGCCAGAGTGGTTCATATTTTTCCTTGCTAAGTTCCCAGAGCTGTTTACCATGGGAAAAATCAACAACCTCGTCTGCCGTTCCCTGAAAGAAAAACGAATAATGCAGTTTTGCAACTTTCATTGGTAAAATTTTCAAGAAAAAAAAAAAAAAACATACAAATCAGTCTGAATACTAGATATGGATGCATGATCTGTGTATTAGTTTCGTCAGAACATACTTTGGGTGTGAAGTAATGATTTAAGCTTCCAATTCATTCCTTGTCTGAAGGAATAAACAAAGGTAATAAAACAAAAAAGGTTACATAATGGCAGTACACGGTAATGGTGGAACCCATTATGCAATACAGGGCTGTAACATCCAATCTGAAAAAAGTGGCCCATAACGGCAGTAACGTAAGAGCCGATGCAGGCCTGTAGCGGGCCGTTACAGGGCCGATACTTTTTTTTTTCCCTTCAAAGAAGATTTTGACCATTATGGGGCCAATACCATCTAAAACCCATGTCATAAGGTCGACTGTTATGGTTACCAACACCATCTAAAACCCATGTCAATCAATCACAAGTTGACAAGGTCACAGCCAAAACCAACGTAAAGACCTCAATCTAGATATCAAAGCAGCGAGTTGCCTCAAACTGAGGGAGACTGATTTCTCATGTTAGACTGGGAAGTAAATAAATTGAACTAAAGAAAACAAAGCATAATCCTCATCTAAGCTTTATCCTGACTAATTGGGGTTGGCTACATGAATCCTGTTCCGCCATTCCACTCTATCAAGGGCCATAAAACACCCTAGCATGAGTTTGGAATGTCATATTGTTCAGATTCATGATGGAAGTAATCGCATTAGTTTGACAACAGTTGCCAACCTGACGCAACCCTCCCTTATCTGGGATTGGGACTGGCAATGAGAGCACAAAACTCCCACAGGCAAAATGTAATGGGCTCTTACATAGGTTGATTACAATCAAGTGAATGAGTTAAAGAAAACAAAGCAAGGGCAGAGAAAAAGCTAGAGCTAAAACACTTACATGAATGACTAGAACTGGGCAGTTTACAAGGCCGATTTTGTCAATATTCTGGAAAAAAAGCAGTATGTTGTTATCCATCAAATATAACAGGCAAGCCATGTAAAGAGAATGCCATTATGAATCAAACTTCAAAGAAGTTATATTTCGTGCTGTCCCCACCAGACGTGGGATAAGTATGCGTGATGATTGGAACCATTGATCTGGAGGGTCACCTCATGGATGGGCCTCTTAGAATCGTAAGTGATTGGGCAATCCTCGCCATCAATTTCTGAGTTTTTCTTGCTGAATGTGGACCGCTGCCATTTTCTGCTTCACTTTGATTTAAGCATCCATTTGCAGCCAAAGATCAGCAGGTTACCTTGGTCCAACCACCTGATTCTTGAGCTTTGGACCATCCACATGATGGCCCAGTCAATCGGAGGTCCTGATCACCAAGCAGAAATGTCACGAGCACCTTGAAGATGCTTTACTGCATAACTCATGGAACTCCCATGAACCGCGCATCTTTGTAGCATTTCCTCAAGATACCAATTATCGAACATTACCTTGTAAATGTCAAACCAGAATGTACGTTTGAGTGGGTACAATACTCTCAAGCCAGAAAGAATGGGACTATGTAGAACCACAGCTCTCGAGCATGGTAGACGGGAAGCCAAATCAAGAGTCGGACCACTCCCAACAGATTGACCATACAAGATTACATCCTCCTCTCGAACTCCATATTGCTCCGTGAGACATGCATACACCGCCTCGATATCCGCATATGTATTGTGCTCACTGGGCTGTCTTAAGGACAGAGACTTAGTGTAGTATCAAAAGAAAGGAGTAGACTAAGCTGCGCCTCCATCACCATTTAATTATGGTGGCAAGTGGCAACTTATCCACCATATGCATCACATACATGCAGGTCAATCTAGACCACCCAAATTATGCCCATCTGGATGGAGCATTGCCAGAAAATTACACAGATCAGACAATCTTTCAATGGTCTGGATGGACTTAAATGAATTCCATGTGCAAGGTGGATAAGTTGCTCCCATTTAGTAAATAGCGGCCAACACACAGACTTGCCCTAGAAGAAAAGGATAAATGATAGTTATGGCGGAGACTTCAGCAATACAAATTCATAAAAATGCAAACAAAATAAAAATTTCTCATCTATGGGACTAAGGAGGAAAAGTCATTCTAGGTTTAAGCATCTTACCTTCCCTGTAGATTGCCCATAACCAGAATAATCATACCTGTGAGAATCATTCATTTGAATCCAATATCAACCAAAGAAAAACACTTGTAAGAACACTAAAGATCATATCCTCTCCAATGAAAAAAAAAAAAAAAAACTGCAGCTTTTGTTGACAAAGGGGAGGATATATGCACAATGAACAACTTACAATACACAGCTACAAACAAGAAATGAAGATTCGGCATGATAGCATAGAAACAAAGTGATTGCAAATCAACAAATGCATAATTCACATAAGGGGTAAATCAAAATTCGCCGCACATATCATGACAATGGTTGCCAATTATTATTTGGTAATTTGGGAATACAAAGAAAAATGGAGATCACTTCGAGGGAATCGGCCTCCCTAATTAAAACCAAAATGTTATTTTATTAACCCCTTGTTGAAGTCTTAGAATTCTTATATAAGACTCCTTCAAAACCCCTAACAAGCTAACTAATTACAAGGAAATGACTAGAGCTAGGAGACACATAAAACTAAGTATACATCCCATTTGCAAAGACAATCGACACTTCCAGGGCAACCGTGTGAGAATAAAATGGTTTGTTATGTAGAGTTGTGACCGGTGAAGTACTGGTGGTAAATCCAAAAAGTTAAAGAGTAAACAAAACAAAGCTTAGGAGAATAAACTTATTCACGCTAAATGAAAGAATGGGGGACATGAGCCCATTTAAATTTGGATAAAATGTAAAGAATATACAAGTCGGACAAACACGATTAATAGAACTAGAACGGACATGGAAACTCATGAGCCTATTGGGAGATGGAGGTCTTGCTCTTCTACAACATCTCTATCATAGATGTGAAACACGTTTGGTGAAAGTTGAAACTCTTGGTCTTGTGGGTCACCACTAGGGCAAGCCATAGGCCAGATATCAAAGTAAATTTAAAATCCTCACCATAAGTCTGGGCAATTTTGATCTGTTGAATGTAGAACATGGCTCCTTTCTCCTTTTGCTCAAACTTTTCTTAACTGTCCAGTTACAAGCCCTGATGCTTTTATTCCGTTCTTTGTCATTTTTAAGCTATAGCTCTTCATGCGGTGGCCCCCCCAACGGTTCTTATTTACTGAGATTTTTTTCCGCGCATAATGAGGATGTTGGAGATGAATGAATCCACATCTCCAGCTAGGTTCACGACCTTTTTTAGCAAAACCTCTACTAGAATACATGGTAAAGGGCATAAAATAACTGTAAGAATATCCATGTAGTTAATACTCCCTTCAAATTGTACAAACAAGATTAAGAGGGAACACATTTCTAATTTAAAGGCAATGCCAATCAATGGTCAGACTTAGTGAAGATTGACGTATACTGCCTAGATAGCTATGGGGAAGTCACATGATCAACTATTGAAGCTTCCCTCAATTAAAATGACAGCCATCATTATTGTTGTAAGGCTATTCCGACTTGGGCAGGCGAGTTGACTCGGATTCAGCACTGCCCGATCCGGTTCGATGCCACAAGTCACCTCCCCAGTCACCCCTACTTGGGCGAGTTGGGCCACTATGCCCCTTGACTCGGGAGACTCAAGATCGAACAAATTGATCTGAGTCTTTGAGTCTAAAAACCACAGCAATGAAACAATGGGGTTGGATTGGCAATCAGATTGGTACCCTCCCAGGCTCCCACATAGAGTAGCTCGATAACATGATCAGTTAGGAGAACACGAATACAAACAAAACCTGCCCTAGGTACACTCAAAGGGGCTATGACATAATTCCACCATACACTTGCTAAGTGTTCATTTAATCCTATTTGAATGCTTATTCACTCACATATTCCTAATAAAAGCATCTGACTTTCTTTTCGATTTAATAGTTGTTTTAGGTTATTTTCTGTCTGAATGAATTAAAGAGTTTGTGATCCTTCTCATTCAGTGAATAAAAAATATTGACTTTATTCTTTCAAGTAGCTACTTTCCTCCACAATTAATACCATTCACCAAAGTTGTGGTTGATTCCATTCATGCAGTACATAGTTTGCTACAAAGCAAGTAAAATTAAGAAAGAAACAAAGGCATAGTGGCTAATTAGTTCAAAAAATAATACCCCATCCCTAGTATGTCTAGAGAATTAGGTAATCATCAGTTGAAATTGGATATACAAGTTTGACATAGAGCAACATCTTGCTCTTGCTAAGCATGTCCTCTAACAAAGAATAAATCAAATACGAACTTTTCTTACTTCACAGTCCAAGCTTTTGCATGTTTCCATGCCATGACTAGAGTTGTCAATGAGTAGGGTTCGGGTGGGGCCCGATCCAGTTTTACCCGATCCGGTTTTACTAAATATGCCAATAATTCAAACCGGAGCCTGATCTGTTTACTAAATTGGCTAACAAGAATTCAAAGCTGAACCCCACCTGTTTACTAAATGGGCCAACAAGAATTCAAAGCTGAACCCGACCTGTTCACTAAACTGAGAATTCAAGCCCATCCTGCAACCTGGGCCTGACCTATTTACCAAACCCTATTAAGCCAAATGAACTTCCTACCTAGAATACAGAGCAAACAAGAACGTAAAAACAGCTGGACAACGAGCAGGCAGGAGCCCAGGCCATCTGGTTAGATGGATTATTTAACTAGAGCCTACCAAAAAATGGACTTTACCGATGACAACTGCACCATTCCTTCCATAGTGCTTCAATCAGTCTGCCAAAGAAAATCGTATATGGAACTTGACCCATTAATATTCGAGTTTGCTAGTTGTCATCTATCAAGCCAGAAACAGTTAGTCTCATCTACAATTAATTAAACTCCAGTGTTATATGCAAATGATTTCATAACCAACAGGGGTGAATCCAAACACAGGAGCATCGGAAATGTGCCTATCAGAAAACATGATAAACCGACAGGTACTCATAAATATATGTTTTTTAGTTCGTAAATGCAAAAGACAGAGAATAGTATATACTAACTAGAGTACATTATTCCGATAATTAATAATATTAGATCTTTCTAGTGATATAAAGAAAATTTGAAAGCAAATGAAGGTGAATACATTGAAGTTTATTCTTTGAAGCGCAGTGAAGCACAGAGGAGTTTTGCTTTCTTCGGCAATTGAGGTCTGCTGCCCTTGGCCTATCCATGATGGTGCCAACACGGCCATGTGATCATATCATTTGGAAAGTCCGTTTGTTGGGACCTACGGTGGATGTGAGACTCTACAAAATCCCACCAATTTGCAATCCGAACTGCCTTAATTTCACAGTTCAAAGCGGTCCATCAACCACTCTTCTTTATAACCATCCAATTGAAGGCTTGAAATTGGACAGTGGAAGGGATTCTCTGACTGATTTCCATCTTTACAGCTGCCAATACGCTGCAGGCCCCATTAGATAGATGTTCCATATCATCAGCCCATGAAGCCACATAGACCAATCATGGATAGAGTCAATGGAGACCACGACCACCATGAAATTTTGTTGAGTTGAGCAAAATGCCATTTTCTACTCAACCCAGCCACCACACAAGCGGGGCCCACCTTCCGGTGGTCCAAACCATTCATCAGGTGATAACCATCATCAATGGACCACACCAAAACAAATCTTCTCCATCAGATTATCTTAACTATCAGAATGGCGGTCTGCAAACCCGCAATTTTTCCCATGACCCACATCAACATATATAAAAAATTCACTAATTGTATGATAAAATCTCCCATCGGAGAAGATTTAACACTTCCAGCGCCCACCACATTCACAGAGGGGCCCACCACACATTTACTACGAAGCACATAATGGCGGGATCCACCAGTGCAGTCGCCGGCTGAACGGATCCCACTGCAAAACACCATAGATCTCAGGAAGGCAGGCCCGCCCGTACTGACTGAACCAAAAAGGCGGTTCCCACCTCTTCCTCTCAGCTGATTATTGTACACTGCCTAACTAATTCATATTACAACTAATCAATAAAAATCCACAAAATTCACCAAATTTTGAGAAATTGAAAATTAAAAAAAAAAAAAAAAACAAAAAACAAAAAGAGAATAAAAAAGACCCATGAATAAAGAAAGAATTGCAGAATTACCCCATGAGGTTGACCCTCAGATGGACACTCAATTCCACGAAGAGCTCGAACATCTGGCCCAAATCGGCTGCATTCCCATGCGAGTACAGGACGGTGGCCGTCGCCTTGGGGTTCTTGATATAGACGGCCACGATATCCTGGCCACGGCGGGTCCGGAGCTTGGAGACCTCGGTGTCGTTCCGCTTCTGGATCTCCGGGATGTCGAACTTTCCGGCGCCGTCGTCGAAGATCAGACTGTAGGAGGGAGGATTTGGCGGGAAGAAGGCGAATTTCGCAGCGATTGACGAAGTGACTCCGCCCATCGACGCAGACTCGGATTCATAAATGCTTTTTCTTCTTATTTTGAATTCTCAAAAAATTCGTTTTTTCTGTACTGAATTTTTTTTTTTAAAAGCGTTTTTTCTCTTTCAAAAATAAAAATAAAAATTTCTTTTTCTTTCAGAGAGAGAGAGGAGAGAGTTTGATTTTGTCATCAGACGGCGATTTTGAAGGAAGACGGAGGAGAAAGGGGAGTCTTAGTTAGGATACTCGGGCAGTGCATGGCAGCTGATATGCAGGCACTTTGAACTTTTACATTTGGTATTTAGTATATCAAAATTAAACCGATGAAAAGTTACGTTCCAAAAGCAGATTGTTTTGAACAATCCTAACCCTTGATCCGTGGACATCTTTTTTTGTTGAAAAAGGACCATTGGATAGCGTTCATTTTTAACCGTCCAATGAAGGTACACCAATCCAATTTTTTTAAGCTTATCTAATGATTATAATAATTTTGCTTCTTGATATTACTTGGACAAAACACCACACAATGGGAAGGAGCAGGGAAAATGACGTCCACCGTTGAAACCTTCATAGGGCCCACAGTGAAATTTATTTGTCATCCGACTTGTTAATGAGGTAACACAGACCTTGATTATGGGAAAACACAAAACATCAGCTTGATCCAAAACTTCTGTGGTCCTTAAGAAGTTTTCAACACCAACCGCTCAATTTATTGTTTCCTGTGGTGTGGTCTACTTTTGGTTTCCGGTATGATTTAAATTTGAGATCATGGTTTTAAATGAGCTGAAAAATCAGATGAATGGGGCGGATAAATCACATAAATCACAGTGGTACCAAAGAGTCCTTCTGTCACCGAGGCAGGTGGTGGTGGCAGAGCTCGCATGGACCAAATTTAAGTTTTCAGTACGGATAAAATGGTACTGTGATGCGGTCTGGTAGGAGCTTGTATAGACCGATTTTAAGTTTTTTTTTAGCCTTGAATACCCCTTTTTTTTATTTTTTATTTTTTAAATTTCTTAGGTGATCAAAATAAATCTTTTGCCGTGGCTGCATTTTATATCCCGCTCTCTCATCTCGAAAATTGAAAGGTTATTTTATAGAGGGATGAGTCCCACCAAAAATTAAAATTTAAACTAACTTTTGGCTAATTTGATCCGTTCATTTATCAAATAGTTGTGAACCTAATGAACATTTTTTTTTTTTTCAATTTTTTGTTCGAAGTTCTTTGCGGCTCATAATTATATTAACGTTGTGCGTTAAAATTTGAATTGTTTTCTCTTATGTGATCCATCTATGATGACTTTTATCCTCAAACTTAAACTAATGACATGAAATTAAAACCCTTTACATATGGACGGGTTGGATTTGCTTCATGATAACCTAGTGGGCCCCACGTAAAATGTGAATTAGTTTAAAGCGTGGGACCTTTGCCACACAAGGCTATTAGGCAGTATCTTTTTTTTTTTGGGACCAACATGAAGCCAAAGCTTTTTTGACAATTGGTAGTTGAGCGACTGGAATCCGCACTCTCTGGCCAACGATAAAAAAAACTCCGGTCAAGTTCTAGGAAAGTTTATACCACTCTCTAGTGTAAAAAAGAAGTTTTTTTTTTTTTTTTTTTTAAAATAATTTAATTTTAAAGTTTTTCAGCCATAATCTTCAAAGTAGAAAATATGATGAGCAAAGGTAGGTTTTTTTTATGTCTCTTTGTTATGTCTTTATTGGTGGGCATGAATGGTAGGAGTTCTAAAAGAAAGAAGGGTGTGGTGGTTCCTTTATAAATATAGTAGGTGTTTTTTTTTTTTTTTTTTTTTATGAATGAATGGATGGAGTTTGTGAAAGGGGAGATACTGTGGGGGTCCACTATTGGCATCCGCGATTCACAATGAATATCAGTAGAGTTCACTGTGGATCGCTAATATTAACCGAGGACTGCTAATATTTAGTATGGACTGCAGATAATATCAGCAGGCCACCGTTAATATTCGCGGCCCATAGTAAATATTAGTGGAATTCATTGTGGATCTTGGTTCATAATATTACTTGGACAATTTGTTTTGACTTACGTGGATGCCACATGTGAAAATTTTTAGTGGTTTTTAAAGTGGATGCCACATGTGAAAATTTTTTAGTGGTTTTTAAAGTAGACCAAGCCATGGGAAGGAGCAGGGAAAATAAGGTCCACCGTTGAAACTTTCCTAGGGCCCATAGTGAACATTTATTTGTCATCTGACCTGTTCATAAGGTCACACAGACGTGGATTAAGGGAAAACACAAATATCATCTTGATCAAAAACTTTTGTGGCCCCTAAGAAGTTTTCAACACTAAGCGTTCAATTTACTATTTCCTATGGTGTAGTCCACTTGAGCTTTCAGTATGCTTCAAATTTGGGATCATGACCTAAAATGAGCTGAAAAATCGAATTAACGAAGAGGATAAATAACATACATCTAGGTGGGCACCAAAGAGTCCTACCATCAAGGAGGTCGGTGGTGGCAGGTAGGGTTGAAAGTCGAGCGGGTTAGGTTGGGTTGGTGCTCAACCCTAGCCCAACCCAAGGTCCCTATACCTCAACTTTAACCTAACCCAACCCAACCTCGAGTTGGGAATTCTCAACCCAAGCCCAACCCAAGCGGGCTCGGTCGGGTTAGCGGGTTGGTCGAGTAAAAATATGCTAATATTTTCATTATTATGTTAATCTATTATATTTTCAATACACGTCTTATTTTTTATACCTATAATTTTATTAATTATATATGCAGTTATTTATCATAAAAAAGTTCATTTTTTTTTCTAAATAAACAAGCTAAAATATAGGACAACTACTCCTTTAAAAGTCGTATTTTGTATCAAGCAATCTATTTGGGAGAGAGAAATCCGGCGTATCTTGTTAGCTTGAGTCATCGAAAATGACGTGGACTAATGAAACACGACGGCATTGGAACTTCCCGTGCCTTCAACACAGACCATCCACACTCAATGATAATTAATTTATAAGGAGTTTATATATTGATTGGGTTTGGGTTGGATCGGGCAACCCGAACCTCAACCTGAGCCCAACCCAAGTTTTATCCGGTTGGTGTTTGTATGGCCCAAGACCGAGACCAAACCCGATACATCCTGCCCAAGCCTAACCTAATATTGGGTCGGTCACAGGTCGGTCGGGTTGAACTTGCCCAACTTTCAGCCCTAGTGGCAGGGTCACGCACAATCCATGTCTCAGATTTTTGAGTTTTTGATACAGCCTAATACTATGACAGCGATAATGGCAGGAGTGAGTATGAGTCAAATTCAAATTTTTTTAGTCTTAAATATACTTTTCTTTTTATTTTTTTTAGAGAATGAAAATGCTAATATGCCACAATTGTCATTGATTATCATGCTCTAATTTTGAAAAATGAAAGGTACTATTAAAAAGGGATGTGAGCCCCATTAAAAATTAAATTTCGAACAATCTCTTAGCCAATTTGATTCGTTCATTTAATGGATAACTGTGAATTCAAATGAGATTTATTTTTCCAGTTTTTTGTTTGAAGTTCTCTGTGGCTCACAACTACACTAACATTATGTACTAAATTTTAAACTATTTTCTTTTGCCACAAACTTGGATCGATGGCATGAAATTAAAATCTTTAACATATGGATGGGTTGAATTTGCTTCACGACAACCTAGTGGGCCCTACGTAAGATGTGGATGAGTTCAAAATGTGGGTCTCTTACCGTACGAGGCCATTTAGCAATTTCCTTCTTCCCCTTTTTTTTTTTTTTTTTTTTTTTTCTTCTTTTTTTTCACTTCCTGGGACTTGCATGAAGCCGAAGCTTCTTTGATAGTTGGTATTTGTATGATCAGAGTCTGCACTCTTTGGGCAATGATAAAAAAAACTCTGGTTAAGTTTCAAGGAAGTTCGTACCACTCTTTAGTGCAAAAAAAATAAAAAATAAAAAATAAAATAAAATAAAATAAAATCTTTTTTGAGAAAAAGTTGTACAACCACAATCTCCTAAGTGGAAGATATGATGAGTAGAGGTGGGTTTTTTGGTATTTGTTTGTTTTATCTTTGTTAGTGGGCATGAATGGTGGGAGTTTGTGAAAGGGAGGAGGGTGTGGTGGTTCCTTTATAAATGTTGTGAGTTTTTCTTATTGTATGAATGAATGGTGGGAGTTTGTGAAAGGAAAAGGAGTGTCGGGATCCTCTTTTTTTTTTTATTGTATAAATGGTGGTACCGCATGTATCACGAACATTCACCGCGGACCATTGATAATAACTATAGACTGCGGATAATAATAGTGACCTACAAGTATTCATCATGAACCACATATAATATTAGCGGGCCACAGTTAATATCCGCGGTCCACAATGAACATCAGCAGAATTCACTGTAGATTGTTCATAACCCCAAGTGTAGGGTTGTGATGTGGTAATAACTCGTGAGAACGAGGTTAAATCCACGGGGACTAAAACTTGTACGTATTTTGAAAAGAACTAGAAGAAGTCTAAATCTTAATTCTGAAATAAAAGAGAGTAATTGTAAATAATGTTTAAACTATCAATTAAAGGTGAGAATTAGGGTGCCAAGGATCCAGTTGCAGCTATTAAGATGCTACCTTACTTGATTTAATAAACACAATTGAAATTGGATTACTATCATATCAAATTGGAAGATAAAACAATTTAAATCAAATGTGAACTTTTAATTGACCTAATTCTCAATGGAGGAGAATTATGGAGATTGGAATGGATTCCATTACCCTACCATGCCGAGGAGACGATGGTGAACAATGGGATTTACCAATCTCACTATTTCAAAACAGGAAAAAAAGATATCCAAAGCTATCACATCATCTATTGTAATTTGAGTCACAATAAATCATAGAAAATTGAAAATATTCCTTTAATATCAAACTAGAAATCAATGAAGTTTAATAAGAACAAGAATCAAAGCAAAATAAACATCTCAACATGCTACAAGCTTCACCTCTTAGCCCTAGCTAAGAGATTTAGCCAACTGTAGACATGATTGAAATCAAATCTCTTAAACAAAGCATGAAAAATAAACTATGAAATAAGAAAAACTCTTTGGTGGTTGCTCCACCCCTTTGTTATGCTCATTGAGACCTTTCCAAACCCTAGAAATTGCCTTGGAACATCTTAGGGAGTCCTATTTATAGTTGTAAAACTCCAACTTTCGCACCTAGTTGGAAAAATCTAGAAACCGCCTCAAATTTACGCACTCTCCGCAGTTTGCTAAATTAAACTTCATTTTGCACAGTTTTCGAAAATATACTTCACTCGGCACAGCTAAAATAGACTATGAGTTTCAGAATATGCTTTTTCAGGATAATTTCAGGAATATATTTATTTTCAGGATAATTTCAAGATTCCTTTTCTTCACTTCAAATCTCTGATTTTCTTCATTCCTCACTTGGTTTTCTTGGATCTTTGGTATGTGAATTCTTCATTAATGACTTCCAAATCTTTAAATATTCATTTAGTAATCCTTTGAACATAAATCTTCTTTTTGACATCAATTTCATATTAAAATTTCGAAATCACCCCGCACATGAAAATATGCATAATTAAATCGATCAAGCACCATCATGTTTATAAATCAAGGTATAAATAATGTTTATTGTGGACGACAGATAATATTAGCGGTCCCTTGTTAATATAAGCGGTCCATGGTAAATATCAATGGTCCTTTTTCAATATTATCGATCCGCATTGAATATCAACGATCATCTATCAATATCGGTAGTACTCTGTTAATATATGCGATCCTTTATAAATATGATTTTTTTTAAAAAAAATCCAATACTTTCGCGAGACCAGGGATCCTAACCCTTGCTTATAATAAGAGAATTTAGAGATAAAATAAAAAATGAAAGAGAAGGAAAAAAAATCAAATATTTTAATAAAAACTGGTCCTGATCGCAAGCATCAATTTGTGAGTCAACGGATCAAATTATCTTTTAAAATTTCAAAAAACTGGTTCAATAAAAACTAGTCCCGATCATAACAATCGATTTGTGAGCCAATGGGCCGAATAATCTTTCAAATTTTGTTTTATTTTTTTAAAAAATAGCTTAATAAAAATTGATCCCAATCACAACTGTTAGATTGCGAGTCGATGGACCGAATCATCTTTAAAAATAATATCTCAAAAATATTTCAATAAAAACCGATCTCGATTGCGGCCATTTGATCATGAGACAATGGACCAGATCGTCCTTACGAAAAATATCCCCAGCAAAGTTCTGACTGCAATAACTGGATCATCGAGAAATAAGTCAAGCCCATAAATCCCCCCCGGTGAATCTGAATCTCGATCACGATTATTAAGTCATGAAATAACATATCGGATCATCCCCAATGAGTCCCACCACCGTCAAAGCATAAAAACAATAATGTTGGGCAACATATATATATATATTATATATATATATATATATATATATATATATATATATATATATATATATTGTAACGCCACGTTCAACCAGAATAGTGTCCTGAGGATTCCACGTAGGATTTGCCGAAGGACCGTTCGCTTAAACTGCTCATGTGTGGGTATTAACCAGGATTATCCCATTAAAGTGGATCAGTCTGGTTGAGTTCGAGTCAAGTGCGGGCCGTCAAGCCAGATAGTCTATTTGTACTTGACAACAGCTTGTGCGGGCAGTGCAACGGCCAAGGAAGGTCAGAATAATCTAAAAATTGGGAAACCGCATATCTCACTAGGCTTGCGGTCCATCGCGAACCACGGACTCAATAGACGCCTAGAAATTAATTATCCATGCCGTCCCAACAGCACTTGCCAAATGCAACTCGCCCCAGCCTCGACCCAAAGGCTATAATTGAAATCTGACACTTTTAAATAAAACTGAGATATTAGGCTTTGCAGCCGTCGGATCTCTTCTACATTTATGGTGAAGGCCTAAAGTATTTTTCTACGCCCGTCCACAAAATTCGGAACTCGATCGTGAAACGGTGACCGTTGATCGCAGATCGGACCCGTACGGTAAAACCCCGCGTCCGTTTACCTTTAAATTTTGCACGGCCCTTCATCGGGCCATGGAGCACCTATCCTATAAATTTCATAGTCAGAGGGGCCATCAGACTCGCCCCAACCTTAGCAAAAAACTGACAATTTAGAGTAATCATGACCAAATCTCCACTTTCACTAATTATAAATAGGTCACACTATGAACATAGTTAATCCAAACCCTAATAATTGCCCACGAGAAATCTCAATACCTAATTTATTTTAGAAATGCCCCGATTTTTTGAACAAGCTCTAAACCGCTCGTTAATGGGCCATTAGTTCCAAAACTATAGAATAATGCCTGTCTTACTGGGCTCGACGTCCATTGCGGGAGTTGGACCTTGCTAGTGTCCAGAATCGCTCAACTTGAGCCGAAGGACGAGTGCATGAGAAGTGCAAATACCCTAGAGAAAGAAGCTGAAACTTAAGTGAATTGGGTCGTCTACTCTTATGCGAAGTTGTGGCTTTCGGACCGTCAATCCACAACCAAAATTGGAATACCGATTAATGATATTTCCCTGCCCATATCCATATAGCTGCGGCCCCGATCGACCATCGGTGACCGTTAAACAGACTTCTAATCATATCTGTTGATTGACACATCCAAATGGCGGGCCGATCATATCCATACGTAAATCATCATTAGGGCTAACTATCCTACGGTGTATATCAATATGTACGCTCCATAGTGGGCCCTAAAGGTTAGAAAGATCTCCCATAGGGTTGGTATAGTAAAAACTTAGCCCTTGGGGCCATTTACACCAAATCTAGCCCTATATAAGGGCTTCATTTGGGCACCCCTCTCCCCATACAAATTTACCCTAGAAGAAAGAAAGAGAGAAAGAGAGAAATAGAAGAAAAAAAGAGAGAAATGAGAGAAAGGAGAAGGGAGAGAGGGTGAGTCGTAGTTGAAGGTGGGACCCAAGGGAGGTAGAGTCTTGCAACTCCTTCCCTCTTCCTCAAGAAATCCCTCACCCACAACCGCAAGAACAACTCTCCGCCGATTGAATAAGTAATCACTCTTCTTCCTTAGAAACCCATTGTGTTAAGCTAGGCCTTGCATGTATTTTAACATGCAAGTACATTTGACTCAGGATTTCTACAAATCGGCCTGTGAGTTTGGCAACCCTAGGTCGACTTCGCAAGCTCTTGACGATCCGTAGGTGTGGACTATTATTCTTAGGTGACTTAGCACCAATTTTAGTATGAATTTAATGATTATAAATGTTTGGGTGATGTGCTTGAATAGTCTAGAGAGAACCTAGCCAAGACCTTACATGATGGGTCCTCCCAATTTGCATGAAATGAATAAATATTGTTTGTTTGTTCCTCAACATGATTGGGCATGAAAATGGGTGATTGCATGTTTATCTCATATTTAGTTTTTGTACTATATTTTCTTGTAACATGTATGATTTACTAACCCTTGTTGCATTCTTATGCCATGAGTGATTTATATTTCTTGGACTCTTCGCTAACCCCACACAACACACATACACCTTAATTTCGTGTTATTGTTAGTAGTTACATTATAGAAAATTTGAATTTTTATGTTTGATGTATGAGTGCATGACATCACTTGTGTTAGATGATGAATCCTGATTTGTTGAATTGTTATTGAATGTCATCAAACCCCTAGGTTGGTTAGGGAGCTGAGGTGGGAGAAGGTGGTCTCGTTGGTAGGACCATCCTGCGGCTAAACCAGTGGATTTAGGCGGATGCAAATGGGCGACAGTAGTTGGACTACATGGGTCGCTTGTAATCAATGTCGTCCGTCACGTACTCGCCTAAACTCGCACGGTCTAGTTCACTTACTGACCAATCATGTTCGTTAACCATGTCTGCTCACACCTGTATGGAATCTGGAACACTCTTCAACCACTGAAGCCTATTGATAACCATTTGAAACCGATCCACTGACTCGAGAGCCGGGCATGGTGGAATGGGACACTGTGTCCGAGCTATCAGCCTACGCTGGGGTGACGAGCCTCCCCATAGTGACCGCGAGCGATCCCTCTTCTCAGCACTCCCCATGTGCTTGAAATCGGGGATGGGGAACCCGATAGGATCAAGGATCGCGGGGTCCTGGCCTCGCACGTTGAGGGGCCTTGGCCTCGCAACCAGTTGAGGGCAATGATACGTGGGGTGTACTAGTTTTCCCAATCTGCTGGATGAACGAAATTAATTAAAAACTCGGTTAACACTATCATGATCGCATCGTACTATTTAGGTGGCGACTCAGCAGTTGAGGTCGCAATGAGGGAATGTTGGACATGCACGATAGTTAGACGAAGTCGCTCGAGGAAGTGTTGTTGCGAGGTCATACATCATATCATATTCCATGCATATGCATTAACAAGATTAGTTAGAAATTTATAAATATCTGTCTTTCATTAAATTCATCATAGAATTGATGCTTGTTGTAACTTAAGGCTAATAGTAATCACTGAGTTGATCACTCACTCCCACTATGGGACGGTGTTTTAAAACACCAACAGACTCTTCAGTAGCTGCAGGTGACGCTGAGTTCGAGGAGCCGTGCGGCGCTAGCATTGAGGATGAGGATGAGCTGTCCTACTTCCAGCTGATGGGCAGCTCACCATATATTTAGCAGACTGTTTTGGATCGCTGAGTAGTGAACTCAGCGTACTATTCTTTTGGACGTATCATTCTTTTATATTTTTGCTAGGCGGCGCCTTGTGCGACCCATTGATATTTTTTGGACTTGTATATATATTTAGCTACTTCCATTTCAATAGACTAGTTGTGATTGTGATTCATGTTTCAAGTAATTCCATACTGCTCATTAAACCGGATTAAACGCAAAACAGTAAAATTGGTTATAAGTGATACCCGGGAACTTGGGAGTCGAGCGTATGCACGACCCCCAATTTTCACGGTGTTACATATATATACATACATCCCCCAGCATAGTTGATTTCGATCACAACCATCAAATTGTGAGACGACAAAGTAGGTCCATCCCAAAAAACCCAAAACCAATGTTTTCAACAAAAAATAGTTCCGATCATAGCTATCTAACTACAAGAAGATAGAGCAGACCCTTTTGTATGTTTTCAATAAAAAATCAACTTACATGGAAACTCACCGACATCCCTAGTGGAGGTAGCCAAGCAAGCTGGACTCATTTTCAAAAGCCGTTTGTAATAAAATCCTAATGGAGTATCGTTCTCGAGGGTGGGGTGGTTTTCAAAAAATCTAAAAAAATGCGCTAGGCGTTCAAGCTATTCAGAGGTCTTCCATCCCTTCGGGTGGTGGCCAACATAAAATAAAAATAAGATCCGATAGCCTGTAGTTTCCTCAAAACTGTCAGGAATACATTCATATAAAGTACGAGCAATCTGAACTCTAATGCCAGGATGATCGTACAAAATGCTCAATGCAAGAATGAATGATAGGCTAAGTCCTAGTCAGAAGAAATCGTTGGTACGGTGGAAAAGATGAATTGTAACCTACGTATCAAAAGTAGAAGATTGTCAAGAAAAGGGTCACCCACACATACATTGTCTGTAACGCCCCGGAAAATCGGGGGTCGTGCATAGACTCGACTCCCGAGTTCCCGAGTGTCACTTATCATGGATTTATGGTTTTTTTTATGATTAATCAAATTTAACTGCGCAATTTGGAATTACCTAAGGCACGAATCACAATCACACCAGTCTACTGAAATGAAGGATAACTCACATATATACAGGTCCAAAAATAATAAAGGGTCGCCCAAGGCGTTGCCCAACAGAACTACAAAAGAAGGCTATGTCCAAAAAGAATAAAGCGGGCTCAGCAAATCCAAATCCAGCCCGATCAAGCCGATGAAGAGTCGTCCATCAGCTGCAAGTAAGAGAGCCCGTCCTCCTCGTCCAAGCTCGCCTCGTCAGGCTCTTCATGCCCTGAGTCACCTGCATCTATGAATGGGTCTGGTTGGTGTTTTAAAACACCGTCCCAGAGTGGGAGTGAGTGATCAACTCAGTGTGAACTATTGGTCTCAAGTTACAACATGCATCAATTGTAATATGAATTAATGAAAAGCAGACAATCATCAACACCTAATAACTCTTATTTAAATGCATGCATGCGAGATGATATGATGCATGCCCTCGCCACAACACTCCCTCAAGCGACTCCATCTAACGATCGCATATGACAACACTCCCTCAGAGCGACCTCGACTTCCGAGTCGCCACCCTAACTAATGCGTGCAATGCGATCGTGTTAGCCGAGTTATTAGTTAAGTCCATTCATCCAGCAGGTTGGGGATTCTGATTCACCCTACGTATCAATGCCCTAAGCTGGTTGCGAGGCCAAGACCCCATCAAACGTGTGAGGCCGAGACCTCGCGGTCCGTGATCCCGTCGGGTTCCTCATCCCCGACACCAAGCACATGAGGAGTGCCGAAAGGAAGGGATCGCTCGCGGTCACTACGGGGAGGCGCGGTACCCCAGCGTAGGCCGACAGCTCGGACATAGTGTCCCATTCCACCATGCCCGGCTCACGAGGCTGTGGACCAGTTTCAAGTGGGTTAGTGATGGGCTACAACGGTTGTAGGGTGGTTCAGGTTCCATACATATGTGAGCAACAGGGTTAACAAACAGGGTTGGTCAGCAAGTAGGCTAGACCGCACGGATCAAGCGAGCGTGAGACGAGTGACATCGGGCACAAGGGACCCATGTAGTCGAACTACAGCCACCCGAACACACCCGCCCAAACCCACAGGTCTAGCCATAGCGTAGTCCTACCAATGGGACTACCGTCTCTCCTCATGATTCCTGACCAACCCAAAGGTATGGAGGGTGATTCATAGCATGCCGGCAATCAATGCATCGTCTAAAAATAATCAACCTCTTGTTCTCACTTCTCAACAAAAAATTCTAAACTTCTACTAACAAGTAAAGCTAATAATATCATGAACAAAGTGGTGTGTGTGGTGTGGGTTGGTGAGGAAGTTAAGTGCTTCCTCCATCTCAAGAAATCACATGCACAAGGGTAATGAATCATACATATTAGGAAACACACATATAAGACAACATCAAGCATGAGCATGTGATCCATACACACAATCATGTGAGGGGCAAGAACACATAATGAGAGAACTAAGCATGCACATCCATACCATTCCAACAAGCATATAAATTCCTAAGGTTTCTCTAGAATCTCAAATACAACACCCAAACAATCAAAATCATTAAGCTCGTACTAAATTGGTGCTAGGCCACCTAAGAACAATAGTCCGCACCTTGTGATTCGTTGGAGACTCGAAAACGACCTAGGAACGTCGATTTGGGGGCCGGTTGGTCGGAATCCCTAAAGCAAGCAATTTCATGTTAGAAATCTATGACAATCCCTTCTCAACACAAGGGTTTCAAGAAAAATGGGTGATGGATGTACCTAGGCGATCAATGGAACGATTTTGGTGTTGTGGTGCACGGTTTCTTCTTGGAGAAGGTGTAGGAGGTTGTGGGTTTGATCCTCTTGGGCCCCACCTTGATTGAGAGTCCACCTTGCTCTCACCTTCACTCTTTCTTCTCCTTTCTCCTCTTTTCTTCTCCCTTTTCTCTCTCTTTCCCCTTTTCTCTTAGGGCAAAATCGTATGGGGAGAGGGGTGCCCAAATGAAACCCTTTATATAGTGCCAGTTTTGGTGCAATTGGCCCCAAGTGTTGGGTCTTTACTATACTAACCCTATGGGAGGTTTTTCTAGCCTATGGGGTGTACTAGTCGATATACACCGTA
This sequence comes from Magnolia officinalis, assembly GCA_021015155.1. Classification (NCBI taxonomy): domain Eukaryota; kingdom Viridiplantae; phylum Streptophyta; class Magnoliopsida; order Magnoliales; family Magnoliaceae; genus Magnolia; species Magnolia officinalis. The sequence goes on from JAJHSJ010000016.1 coordinate 53,283,448, forward strand.
GGATAGTTAGTCCTAATGATGATCTACGTATGGACACAATCAGCCCGCCATTTCGACGCGCCGATCGACAGATATGATTAGAAGTCTGTTCAACGGTCACCGATGGTCGATCGGGGCCGCGGCTATACGGATGTGAGCGGAGAAATATCCTTAATCCACGGGTAAAGTTTGGTCGTAAACCGACGGTCCGAAATCCTCAACTTGGCGTAAGAGTGGACGACACAAATCACTTAAGTTCCCATAATTTCCCAAACTAGCCTTTTAGGGCTCCCTATTGAAGTTGGGGTGGCCCTGACGCCCCCTAAGCCGCCATTTTCGGTGGGTAGGTGTCTTATGGCTTGACTAGGGTCCATGCAAAATTTTAGGGCGAACGATGATGAACGGATTTATGATCTGAGCAAGCGTTTCCGACCTTTAAGTGGCCATTTGGGGATTCATTCTGATTGATGGGGCATTTCTGGTGGCCCTCTGGCCATAAAATTATAGGGTAGGTGATCCATGGCCCGATGAAGGGCCATGCAAAATTTGGGAGCGATCGGATATGGGGTTTGATCGCACGGGTCCGATTTACGATCAACGGTCATCGTGCCACGATCGGGGCCCAGATTTGGTGGGCAGGCGTTGAAAAATACATTAAACCATCACCGTAAATTTGGAATAAATCCGACGGCTGGAAGGCCCGGAGTCTCAGTTTCTTTTGTCAGTGCCAGATTTTAATCTGGCATTGGTGGGGTGCATTGGCAAGCGCCAGATGGTACTTCTGGGTGTCCATTGGGTCCGCAGTCCGCGATGGACCACAAGCCCAGTGAGATCTATGATTTCTTAAAGTTTTAGATTTTCCTGACCCTCTCGGTTGCTGGGTGGCCCACACGGGCGTCTTTAAGTGTAAACAGCCATCTGGCTGGCGGCCTGCACCAGGCCTTATCACGGCCTGTCTGGTCTATTAAATTGGGCTAATTTTGGATTAATTAACTCGTGTATAAGCTAACATTGAGTGCTAATGGTCAGTACGTGATAGTATAAGTTAATTAAAAAACAAATCAAAGATTTTTGGAAATCCAAAACAGTGAAAATCCGGGATGTTACATTGTCATTGATACTTATGGAACTTGATTAAGTCCAAGTCGGCATAGTAAGTTCCATGTAAGGCCAAAGAAAGAACAAGACAACTAATAACTTTGATGATCAAGCAAAATAAGTACTCATAAAGTGATTAGGGAAGCAACAAACGTTTCAGATCCAGCAAATAGGGGATCCTCATAAGGCCGTAGAAAGCGCAGGGCCTCTACTTTCAAGATTCTTCCAATGCCATCATTGATCAAGAGCAAAAGGGTTGTAATTGGTTATCCATAATGTCGTAGAAAGCGCAAGACCGCTACTTTCAAGATTCTTCCAATGCCACCGTCGATCAAGAGCAAAAGGGTTGTGATTGGTTACCCGTAATGCCGTAGAAAGTATAAGAACAATCACAACATTTTTCCTGAACTCTTGTGATATGTGCGAGTTACTTATTTATGAACAATCAGTTGACACAGACACAATGGTAGGTAACGAATCCAGACTACGCTCATGACTGACTAGTGAAGGTGGGGTGTCCACTCACTTTGACAGTTAATTGAACATATCCTTTGCCAAAGATGGGCATCTATAGAGACCCTACCCAAGGCTTATAAACTGATCATGACCGCAAATCACCCACTCAAACCCAGTCAACTCACCTAGTCAACTCAGTTAACTTAACCTAGCCAAACCCAACCAGTTTAACCCAGATACTTACTCAAAATTAGAACCAATGCTAGTCCTAAACTAAGCCCGAGAGTAAGTTCAGGCCCAGGCCCATTGGCCTCTAAGACCACCATAAAACAGACCCATATCAACCAAAGGCCCATATACCATTCGGGGATCCCCCTTGCAAAAGCAGGGAAGTGGGCAACACCCAGGGTGCCGTCCGCTACATGGCAACTCTCCTACTTTGCCAAGAGAGGGTGCACAACATCTCAGGATGCTCTGGTCTAGCCTCATTCGTGTGGGAAAAGAAAAGGACCGTGTTGTCCTCTCCCTTTACACTAATTACAATACATACCCTTGATCTAAACATTGAGATTCTACAATGTGGCAATCTCAGATCTTAGAACTAGAACTTAAAACCTTTTCAACACTAGACTTCCAAGCAATTATTAAAAAAATAGTCCAAGGGACTATAATTAGCTCCCTCCTCATTTCAAATCATATTAGAAAATTCTCCCTTATCCCTTAAGCCCTTAGCCATCTATAGCTACCCCTCCACCAAGAAGACGCGAGAAGTGATGGAGAGGAGTTCACCCCAAGTTAGCCTAGCCTAGTCCAGTTTCAAGCCACTTGAGTAACCAAAAACCCGATCCAAGTCACTCGATTCGACCCTTACAACAAAACTATTCACCCTTTCGCCCAACCCTGATTGGCTTTAATTAAACTTATATTAACATTTTGCAACATCCATTCCCTTCTCAACCCCCTGCTTACTTCGCCCATAAGCATTACACTTCATACACAACATCTCACCCCTAGTCGACTCGAGTATATGCTCTGAGACTTGTTGAATTATTGAATCCTTCTCATCAAAAATTCAAGTTGATCGATTATCCAACCGTTTCGGCAAGTAGGTGAGTCAGGGTAAGCTTATATGACCTGGGCTACTACTTGTAAGCAATGCCACATTAACTATAATAACCATAATTCAGGGAGTCAGTTGTATACACTTGCACATAAAAACCTACTTCACAAGGAAAGTAGTAAATGCTTAAAAACACTATAAAATAAATTATTCTTGTTCCCATTTATGGTTGAAGTGTTAAATTTTGGACATGAAATTCTCTTTAAGAGGGGTAGACTATAACACCCTCTACTTTATTTTACTCAGGTGTTACCTTGGAAATCTAATCTACAACTTGACTTAATTTAACCATCCATTTACACTTTAACCTTAATCTTACCATTGGGAGTAATCTTCATCCACAAATCTGTTAGTACACTAATTTGTTAATTACATGTGTTTGTGTATTGGTTAGTCGGCTGAATATTTAGATGCTTAAGACCGAAAATACATGAAGACTTGGAGCATTAATGATTTAAAGAATAAGTAAATTGAGGTGACTTGATGTGTTTATCTTTATATCCAAAGCAACATGCCCCTAAATAATCGTAATCACTATTTTCATTTTTGAGAAGATTATTTTTTTAAGAAGATTTTTTTTTAAAAAAAGTGGTGGATTAAAGTCACTATTTTAAATCTATCTATTAAGCAAGTGGGCTACACATGCCAAAAAAAAAAAAAAAAAAAAAAGAAAAAAAAAAGGACATTTTAGAAGAACTATCGCTCTGTGATGAAGTTTGATGGATTGCCTACTCGACAAATGGAATGACATCTTGTGGAATATGAGACAGGCGCGTAAAGGACGCGGATTACATACTGACAATGTCAGTAGCGAGATTGGGTGTTGAAGTGACGTCACTAAGTTGTGTGGGCCCTACCATAATGTACGCGTGGTATCAACACCGTCCATCTATTGGAAGAGATCATTTTATGGAATGAGACAAATAATGAGGCAGATCCCAAGCTCAAGTCGATCCCACCATACATCATGGTGGGGCTCACAGAGCTTGGTGACGTCACTTCAGTAGCCATTTCGCTACTGACATTGTCAGTATCTAATCCGGGTCGTGTGGAAAAGCCAGGTGGGGCCTAAAATGACTTGAGCCGAAGTACGCCCAAAAATGATAGGCCATCCATGCAAAGCCCAAGGATAGCCCACAGGCCAAGGTAGTAGGTCCAAGCCCAGCCCAAAGCCAGGCGGGCGGGCTACCCGGCCCATTTGCCACCATTGGGACTACTAATTAAATTTATTATTATATTTGGACAAACGTGCTGTTTGAAAATGGATGACTATGAAGTTTCCACGTGGACAGCTGGCCGTGGAACCTTTCCGAGAAACAAGAATTCCAATTTCAAATACATGATTTTACAAAATTGGATTTGTAAGCTCAACTAAGTAATTAAAATTAAAATTTATTTAATAAATTTAAATAAATATTTTTAATTTTTTATATTTTCAGGGAGATTTTCCAAATAATATTCCAAGAAAAACCTCAAAACTTGAAAATCTTCCGAGAAATTTCAAGATTTGTCACTATGATTGTGACTATATTTCTTATCAAGTCTAGTGGTTTATGTTGCGAGCATGGCCCACTACAAATCCATTCTTTCTCTCTCATTTCTCTTACGTTATGTAAACTGTCCACCTTACGATCATAAAAAACGGATATGTTCCAATAATTATTCTTCGGTGATCATCTGACTAGCGATTTATGATGTTGACGTGGGCCATGGAAAAAAAAAAAAAAATCTTTTTAATGTTCGAAATTCTTCAATACATGGTAATGGTCAAAATCATCCATTCAATGTAAGTTTCTTATAATGGATGGTTCTGATCGTCAAACCATCTCAACATGTTCACTCCAATGGGACAACGGATGCTAACAATCGTCGCAGTAGAGTAAGATGAACCCAAATCTCATGCAACCATAAGTAAGGGCCAAGACCATGTAACGTTGAGCCATAAGCATGGACCCCACGTGAGGATTTGAAGACCCTTCTCTTTTCAAGCTGGCCGGCCCATATATAGCTACCCCTACAAGTAGAGTTGGGCACAAGAAAACTAGATTCGGCAAGCTCAACTCGTCCGACTCATTTAGACCTGATTTGATCTGAGTTAAGTGGGCGAGTCAATCCAAACTAACTAGGCTTAATTCAATATGAGCTCAAACTGAGTTGATGTCAGCTCACCACTCGACCGGAATCCAACTCAATACTGATTCAAATCAATCCTCTATAATATTATATATATATATATATATATATATATATATATATATATATATATTATATATATATATATGGAAAAGGTACTATGCATCGAGCTCATGATAACGTCCCATGAGGTTGAGCTGTGTGGGCCCCCACCGTGATGCCTGTCGACCATCAACACCGTACATTTGATGGGTCCCCTTTAAATTATGGGATACCCCAAAAATCACCCGTATACGGAACTCAAGTGGGCATATCATCTAAAATCATGTGAAGACAGGCTTAAAATATATAAAAGCACTTGGTGGGGCCACTGAGTTGGAATGCTTGAAACTTGGTCTGAACCTCACCTAAGTGGGTCACACATAATGGATGGGCTGGATTTGCAAACCACATCTCGGTGGGCCCAAAAAATGATTATGAATGTTTTAATGATGCACGGCCCCTCTCAACTTGTGTATGTGGTGTGGCCCACACAAGTCACGGATTAACTTTAGACCTAGGCCCACGATAGAATGGTGCATCTGACTGATGGGGTAGATGTTCGACATACATCATGGTGGGGCCCACTCAAGTCGACCTCATGGGACGCTCGAGCTCATAGAACCTTTTCCGATTATATATATATATATATAACACGCGCGCGGTCGAGCTCATGGGAACTCGCCATGAGGTTAAACTGAGTGGGCCCCACCATGATGTATGTCAAACATCTACCCCATCAGTCAAATGCACCATTCCATAGTGGGCCTAATGCTTAAAAATCAAGTCAATCCGTGACTTGTGTAGGCCACACCACCTACAAAAGTTGAGAGGGGTTACCCTCCATTAAAACATTCATAATCATTTTTTTGGGCCCACTGAGATGTGGTTCACAAATCCAGGCCATCCATTATGTGTGTCCCCCTTGGATGAGGGGCCAGACCAAGTTTCAGATGCATCTAAATTTCAGGTGGGCCCCACAAAGTGCTTTTATATGTTTTAGGCATGTCTTCACTTGATTTTAGATGGTATGGCCCACTGGAGTTCTGTATACAGCTGATTTTTGGGATATCCCATAATTGAAAGGGACCCATCAAATGCACGATGTTGATGTTCAACATACATCATGGTGGGGTCCACACAGCTCGACCTCGTGGGGAGTTCCCATGAGCTTGATTGAACCTTTTCCCACACTCACGCACACACATATATGGGAAAAGGTTCTATGTGGTCAAGCTCTTGGGCCACAGACTTAAAAATTAAGTCAATCTATAACTTGGGTGGGCCACACCACATATAACAGTTGAGAAGGGTTAGCTTCCCATTAAAACATTCACAATCATTTATTGGGCCCACCGAGATGTGGTTCACAAATCCAGACCATCCATTGTATGTTTCCCACTTAGATGAGGGGTTAGCCCAAGTTTCAGCCACATCGAAAACTCAAGTAAGCCCCACCAAGTACTTTTATTAATTTTAGGCATGTCTTCACATGGTTTTAGATGATATGGCCCACTGAGTTCCATATACATCTTATTTTTGGTATATCTGATAATTTAAAGGGGACCCATCAAATGCACAGTATTGATGTTAGACACACATCATGGTGGGGCCCACACAGCTCAACCTCATGGGAAGTTCTCATGAGTCGCATAAAACCTTATATATATATATATGTGTGTGTGTGTGTGTGTGTGTGTGTGTGTGTGTGTGTGGGAAAAGGTACAATGTGCTCGAGCTGATTTTAAGGGCCCATGATGTCGAGCTGTGGGCCCCACCGTGGTGATTTTCGAACATCTACCCCATCAGTCAGATGCACCATTCCATCGTGGGCCTAGGTCTCAAAAATCAAGTCAATCCATAACTTGTGTGGGCCACACCACATACAGAAGTGGGGAGGGGCTGTGCACCATTAAAACATTCATAACCATTTTTGAGGGCCCACCGAGATGTGGTTTTCAAATTCAGCCCATCCATTATGTGTGTCCCACTTGAATGAGGGTTTAGACCAAGTTTCAGGCGCATGCAAAACTCAGGTGGGCCCCACCAAGTGCTTTTATATGTTTTAACGGTGTCTTCACATAATTTTAGATGGTATGGCCCACTTGAGTTTCGTATACGGCTGATTTTTGGGATATCCCATAATTTAAAGGGTACCCATCAAATGCACGGTGGTGATGGTCGAAACACATCACGGTGGGGCCCGCACAGCTCAACCTCATGGAGCCTTATCGCGAGCTCGAGCACATAGTACCTAAACCATATATGTCTGAACCCTCATTCAAGTGGGACACACATAATGGATGGGCTGGATTTGCAAACCACATCTCGGTGGGCCCTCAAAAATGGTTATGAATGTTTTAATGGTGTACGACCCCTCTCCACTGCTGTTGTATGTGGTGTGGCCCACACAAGTCACAAATTGACTTGATTTTTGGGACCTAGGGCCACGATGGAATGGTGCATCTGACTGATTCAGTAGATGTTCGAAACGCATCACGGTGGGGCCCACAGCTCAACCTCATGGGATGGACCCGTGAGCTCGAGCGCATAGTACCTTTTCCCATGTGTGTGTGTGTGTGTGTGTGTGTGGTGTGTGTGTGTGTTGTGTGTTGTGGTGTGTGTGTGTGTGTGTGTATATATATATATTATATATATAGGAAAAGGTACTATGCCCTCTAGCGCACGATAAGCTCCCATGAGGTCGAGTTGTGTGGGCCACGCCGCGTCGTGATGTGTGTCGACCATCAACACCGGTGCATTTGATGGGTCCCCTTTAAATTATGGGATATCTCAAAAATCACCCATATACCAAACTCAGGTGGGCCATACCATCTAAAAACATGTGAAGACATGCCAAAAACATATAAAAGAACTTGGTGGGGCCCACCTGAGTTTTGAATGCTGCTGAAACTTCGTCCGAACCCTCATCCAAGTGGGACACACATAATGGATGGGCTGGATTTGAAAACCACATCTCAGTGGGCCCGAAAAATGATTATGAATGTTTTAATGGTGCATGGCCCCTCTCAATTTGTATGTGGTGTGGCCCACACAAGTCACAGTTGGACTTTATTTTTGAGACCTAGGTCCATGATGGAATGGTGCATCACTGATGGGGTAAATGTTCGAAATGCATCACGGTGGGGCCCACACAGCTCGACTCATGGGACGTTCCATCAGCTTGAGCGCATAGTAACTTTTCCATTATATATATATATATTATGATATATATATATATATATATATTACTATATATATATATATATATAATATATATAATAACACAGACGTTTAGTAGCTAGTGGAGAGGCTACAGTTCTAGCAAGTGCACCTAAGTTTTGAATTGTGATTTCAGCCTATGAACACCTGCTGCACCCGGCCTGGCTTCGTACTTGTGACTGGGTTAGACTCTGTCTGGATTAGTCCATGCTAGACCTGGACTCGAATTGGGTCAGGCATGCTAGACTCGGTACCGAGTTAGGTCGAGTTCTGATCAGGTCTATTTTAAAATCGGATCAAGTCAGGTCAGCCCTAACTCAGTCCGACTCAACTCAATGTTCAGCTATACCTACAAGTGACCAAAAGGAAGAGGTCTGTTTATTAATTAGGACAAAAATTAAGGTGTTACACATATCATTCGTAAGCGGGCCTTGACATTGGTTTTAACGGGCCTCATTATAAAATGTTTTTTAACCTTGGCTAGGGCTGGACTGTCTACAACTGGGCCCTAGCCTATTTTAGAGACCTAAAGTACAGGTATAAGCGAAGCCATCTGATGGGCCCAGCTCAAAAACCCAATAGGCTAATCAGGTCCATTGCTAGCCCTAACATGAAGAAACACCAATATATCCCACCCGTAGGATTTCAGCTTCATGGCACCTCTTAGATAGAATGTAACCCATGAAGAAAAGCTATTGTAATGGCCCACCCAATCAGTGGCCTGAAAAGGAGAGGTTAAGTGCATTTAAACGGTCAATGCATGTCTAAATACAGTTGTGTTTAAGTTCATCTAAGTGTAATGTACCTAGATTCTCTTAAGCTGCACATCCACACTTAAATGCACTTAGACACACTTAAATATGCACACATACTTAGACGCACTTAAATGCACTTAGATATGCTTCGTTGGAAGCGGATTGTGTCATGCCCCGCCTGGACGGAATTGGTCCACACAGAGGCTTTATGGGGCCCACCATGATGTGTGGGTTTTATTCATGCACTTTATCTATTTTTCTATATCATTTTAGGATATAAGCTCAAAATGAGGTAGATCTAAGGCTCAAGTGGACGTCATGGTAGGGATTGGACGCCACTATTAAAAAAATTCTTGGGGCCATAGAAGTTTTGAATTAAACCAACGTTTGTGTTTTCCCTCATCCAGGTCCATCTGACCTTATAAATAGGTTGCATGTCAAATAAATATCATGGTGGGCTTTAAGAAGGTTTAAATGGTGGGTGTCATTATCACTGCTGCTTTCTATGGTGTGGTCTACTTGAGACTTGAATCTGTCTCATTTTTTAGCTCATACCTTAAAAAGCCAACGGACGGTGGGAAATCTGAACTGAGAAATTTCCAGAAATTGCAGCAGGAAATGCATAACACACAAGCCTAAAGTGATTTGAAAAAAAAAAATGAATGAATGGCGTGGATAAAACACACACACCATGGCATTTTCCTGCCCACTTTTTCCTATGTATTGTGGCCTACTCGAGTTTTGGATCTGCCTCGTTTTTGTCTTATGTCTAGCATGATCCGACAAAATGGATAGAAGGGTGAATTTCTCACAAATGTCACGGTGGGCCCAACTAGCCTCCTCCCTAACGCTGTCACGCAATCCAAGGCGGGATGCATTAAAAACAGCTATGAAAATGAACAAATGTGAAGGCCGAAGCATTGTTATACAGACATGAGGAGGGCAGATAGCCACAAGGTGGTGGAATTTCCTTCCCAGAAAGAGGTAGATTCGCCAAGAAGATGTCTTTGCAGCTTTGGAAAATGTAGACCACCTCCCAGCTTTCAATTTGTGGATGGACCATGGTCTCGTCAACGGTCAGTCTAACCCTTTCAATTTGTGGCCTACAGATATACTGTTAAGAACAGGAACGAACGGTCCACATTCACCTAAAAAATTCCTGATATTGGTCACTTTCTTCTTTCGATCTGGGAGATATTAAGGACATGAACTGTCCGCAATGGGGTTCTATGGACCACTTTTCTGGACCATGGGATTGGCTTGTTGAAATTTAAAACCTGTATATACCGTTCAAAGATGTGGGCCCAGGTATGGTGTAGTTTTTCTTTGTCAAAAATCAAGGACAGCCCATGTCGGTCAGGGATTGGGCTAAAACTTCAGGTCCATGGCACGAACCCATGCCCGGATTTTCAGGCCAGCTAAATAATAAGCCGGTCCATTTTCATCAGAAGGCCCAACGTGCCTGAATGGATTGGTCTTGAGCCACATCTGTGTAACAGAAATGGAGAGATCAAGAAATGAATGATCCACATTCAGGTGTGGTCCATCGGATAAGCTGACCCTTCTGATTTTTTGGCCCATGAAAACTACAATCTGGGATCTTATCTAATGAACCGGCGGCTTTGGCACACGAGTGCAGTAGCTGATTTGATCGAGTTGCTCTTGTTGAGTTATTCTCGTAGCTTAAAGACTCGAAATAACTCAACTCAAGTCGGTCGAGTTGATTTGATGCGATAGGATTTAACAAAACATAGAAAAACTCAGCGCTCGTTTGGCATCTCTATCTAATTCAATTAAAACTTTTTAAATAAGATCTATTAATAAGCTATTTTTGCTTTGGTGCTTGATTTAAATAAGCTTGTTTGGTAAAATCACTTTTTAATAAGGGTGTGAATGAGTTGGGCTTCGGCGTTGCCAAAATCTGAATTTTGAATAGGCCCAGCCCGACGGTGTAGCCCAAACTATTCAAAATCTGAGCCCCTTGAGGGCCCTACTTTTTAAAACCTAAAAAAAAACATTTGTTGAAAATAAGCATATTTGGTAAAACATTCAAATATGAGCCTTTTTAGTGGCTGTTGATGTCATTTTAAAAAATTATAACAAATACGTTTTTAGAGTAATTTAGACCGTTGTTTTTTAAAAAATTTCACCATGGACAGAAAGTGCCCCAAAGAATGGAAAGCTATAATCCTCATGTTTTAAGACATTTGGATCATCCATTATATCCGAACATTAGATGTGGATTGTCCATCATATGGATCCTACCTTTGATGTGGACCGTCTATTGTATGGGCCAAACCTTCAAAGTGGGTTGTCCATCATGTGAGGCCCATCTTGGATGTTGACCATTCATCATTAGGGGCTAACCTTTGACGTGGACTGTCCATTAAATGGGGCCCAAATTAATGTAGGTCATCCATCACGCGAGGTCCACCATCCATGCTAATTGCCCTTTATGTGGCGCCTTTCGATATCTACTACCCATCATGTGAAGTCCACATTTGATGTGTCTATCGGGCTCCACCTTCAAAGTGAGTTGTCCATCATGTTGGGCCCACTTTTGATGCTATGTGGATCATCCATTATGTTAGGTCACATTGGGCATGGGCCATCCATCATGTAAAACCTTAGATGTGAATAGTCCATTAGGTGGTACCCACTTAATGTGGATTGTCCATCACGAGTGGCTACACTTTAATGTGAGTCATTCAGGCCTACTCCATCCATTATGTGGGCCCACCTTGAAATGGACCATTCATTATGTGGGCCCCACCTTCAATATGGGTCGTTCATCATGTGGGCCCACCTTTGATGTCAACCGCCCATCATGTGGGACCACCTTCAATGTCCACCATCCAATATGTGGGTCCAACCTTTGATGTGCACCATCTATCAAGTGGGGCCCACTTAATGTCGATGGTCCATCATGTTAAGCCACACTTTGATGTGGGCCATCCATCATGTAGGGCCCCACCTTCACTATGGGTCATTCATCATACAGGCCTACCTTTGATGTCCACCATCCTTCATGCGGGTCCTACCTTTGTTGTGGATTGTCCATCGTGTGGGGCCAACTTGATGTCGATAGTCCATCATGTGGGGTTATATTTGATATAGGCTATCCTTCATGTGAGACCCACCTTTGATATGAACCATGCATTATGTGGGCCCACCTGAATGTGGACCATTCACATGTGGGGCCCAACTTCAATTTTTGGTCAGTCATTACATGGGCTCATCTTTGATGTCAACCTCCCATCATGTGGTCCCACCTTCAATATTTTGTCATTCATATTATGTGGGCTCATCTTTGATGTCAACCTCCCATCATGTGGTCCCACCTTCAATGTCCACCATCATTAGGTAGGTTCCACCTTTGATTTGAACCTTTTGTCAAGCGGGGCCCACTTGGTGTCTGTCGTGTGGGGCCACACTTTAACGTGGACCATCTATCATATGGGGCAACCTTTGATATGATCATGCGTTATGTGGGCCACCATGATGTGGACCATTCATCATGTGGGTTCATCCTAAAGAGATGGTAAAGAGAAGTGAAGAAGGTAAAATAAAAGTTACTTTAAATTTTAAAGGGTAAGCTTATTTCAAAATTGGCTAAAAATGTCTACTCACATAAGCTAAATAAGCTTTTATAAAATAAGTGATGGGAATCCAACCCGTTTATAAGGTAATTTCTACCGAAATTAAACAAATCTCTAATACATCAGAATTATCAGAATGATCCAAAGCTTACACGACCCCCGAGAAGGTTTCAATGGTTAGCATTCAGTCTCCATTGCTTCTTCTCGCGTAGCCCACTTGAGTTTTTGGACCTACCTTATTTTGATCTCCCATCCTAAGGACTGGATCAATCGATGGACGGAGTGGATATATCATATACATCAGGGAGAAGTCGCGTCCACTCCAAAAGACTAAAAGAACTCATCGATGATTAGGATCTTGCAATTTCGGAGATGTTTTTGGAATGGTTCATCTATGATGGGGGCCATCCGATCAGTGGCTTAGATTAACCAACCATGGGCCCCACATAGACATATATAGTACACAGCAGGAAGCTTTCCTGTTTGTCACGTGATGGACTCTGCATTGCTCAAAACTTTCAATAATTGGGTGATCCTGCATAATCAAATAGTGACGATTAAATGGACGGTTGAAAAGAAAATTAATCAGCGTCCAATCTCATCTGTCAGAATCAGACAGTTAACATTGTCCATTCAGTGGCGTTTTAGGCCTGTGCTCCATCCACGATTGTTCACGTGAATCGGACGGTCTGGAGTGACATGCATGCATGCCGTGAGTACAGATGGGCTAGCGGATGCATGTGATGAGTATGGTACATACCATACATCTCATAGTTTTTGGTGAGATCTCATCTAACATTTGAACGAGATTCGACGGCGATGATTGCGTAGTTGACAAAGATGTCTTGTTGGTTGGGAATTGAAGAGGATTGTAAGCCAAGAGAAGTCTCTAGTATAACCAGTAGGACTATACTTATGGTCCACTCAGTCTATAACTTCCAATATGTTAAGTTCATATAGCATCCAAACCGTCCAAAAGGCTGTCCATACTATGAGAATCAAACTGTAGGAAAATAGACCATATTTCTTGGAGATTGGCCCAGACATATTTTGAAAGTTAATGATGACTATACATTATTTTCTGCAATGTACTAGTCCATCTAACGACTAGATAGGGATGATTTTTGTATTATAGGATCCACATGGAGGACCAACCTATATGAAGGGTTGGATTTTACATGTATTTAATAAGTTGGAGGTTATTCGATGGATGGACCTTAACCTTTGACCAAACCAGTTGGATTTGAGACCTTCTCATCAGGCATAACATTCGCGGACGCGGATTTCCTGCTAAACCCTTCCGCAGGAAGCTCCTGCGTTGGAAGCTTAGGTGGGGCCTACTATGATGTTTTTCAGGAATCCACTCCGTCCATCCGTTTTATGAGCTCATCTTAGGATGTTAAACCAAAATTGAACAGGTTACAAGACTCAGGTGGGCCGCACTAAAGGAAAAGGTAGTTAGGAAAATTCTTACCGTTGAAACCTCCCTGGGTTCGACAGTAATGTTTACTTTCCATCCATACCGTTAATAACGTCATTTATACTGGGATGAACTGAAAACACAAATATTAGCATGATTCGAATCTTCTGTGACCCCACGAATATTTCAACTGCAGGCGTTCAATTATCACGTTTTCGGACCACTTGAGCATTGGATACGGTTCATTTTTGTCCTAACGTCCTAAAATAAACTCAAAAAACGGATGGACGGGGAGGATTCCTGAAAAACATCACAGTGGGCCCACCTGCGTTCCTTTCGCAGGAAATCCGCGTCCAACGTTCGCACGATTTCGTGGAATGGAGGCTTCGACGCGTTCCCGGGAGCAAACAACCGTGTTTTGACGATCCCACACGCATCTTTAGTCTTTACCTGTTTCCACATGTTATAACCTGGCAATGAGCTGGAAATCCGAGCCGTGCATCATGTGGGGCCCAGCACGTAGTTAAACCGATCTTAATTTTATCTGGTCCTCTAATAAGGCCCGCCGCACATTTGCATCGAATATGACAGCTGGCGATTTATGAAAACCGTCCATTGTTTTTGGCGTTGTGTGGTCCAACTGATGAGTTGATCAGCCGGGTCAGGTTGTCTGCAAGGTGGGTCCCACCTGATGCACAGCAGGAATTTACCACACGTGTCAGGTTGGCACATGTGACCATCCGTAGGGATGGGTGTGGAGAGGACTGTTGTGGACTAACGAAGTTCTGGAAACCAGCTGGCTTTTTTGCAGTTTGGAAATACGCTTTATCGTACACGCGCGTGGAGCCCAGCCCCATACATGCCTCCACATGCACGTATCTGGCACACTTCAAAAGATCTAAGCTGTTCATTACATGAAACCCAGAATCAGAAGAGTCTAGTAGTTGGATGGGAAACACGTATACATTGTATATAGCCCATTCACTAACTTTTTCAACGAAATGATCATTTTCTATAAAGAGTTTGATCCATTAGATAAGTATACCGGTGTGATTCTTGGTAAAGACCATCTAAACTACACGGCCCACCAAATGAATGGATCTGATCTCACGTAGGCGTCCCAAATTCGTACAGATGGATGGATGTGTGGGGCTGACTATACACGCGTTTAGGATTAGCAAACCTATAGCTAATGAAAGCATAACGGAAGGACCAAAGAAGGTTTCAGACAGACTAACTATAAAAGATTACATTTTTGTCGGGAGGTTTGCTAGTCCCACACGCGTGTAGATCCCTGCCCATCCATACGCAAAATATACACGTGTACGCAATCTGAGCTTTCCATCAGGTGGGACTCGATGATTAGAATATCTTCCATCTCAAAAATCAGCACTTTTAAGTCCTCGGTGGGCCATAGTCTATAAAACAAACCGACAGTGAAAACCACTTTTTTCTAGCCATCCAATTTATTTCATACACACTGTGGCCCACCTGATGAGTGATTAGCCTGATTTTCAGCCCATAATATCTAAAAATGTGGCCTACTTGATGCAAGGCTCTAATCTCACTCACGTGTGCGATATTGAAGCGTGTGGTTGTTCGCAAACCTGATATATCACAGCATATCTTTCTTATTAAATTAATGTTTCTCTTTGATTATCAATTAATTAAGTTGGTCAACCTAACCTTCATTGTGTTTATACCGTAGATTTGACTCTGATTGGAGCCGTTTGCGTGTGGAGAAATCATGGTGGGGCCCACTTGGAAGGTGCCATCTACTAGCTAGTTTAGGTATTGCGATGAATTCATCTGGGTTCATTGAGGTTCCAGCATGCATGTTGATGCATGGTTAGTTAATCCAACCGTTCATCCGGTTGGTCTCACTGTAGATGGCCCACAATAGAGAGATCCTACTTATTAGGCAGTGGTAGTTATTAGATCTGCAGAATTGAATGGCTGGTGAAAATTGGAAATGATCAACAGTCTACGGACAAAGGGAATAGTGCACTGATCAGACGGCTAGGATCATGTGGTAGTTGCAGTTTCTGTACCACAAGTTATACATGGTAAGACCCACTGGATGGACGGCCCAGATTCGCTTGTGGTTAGTGCGCATGCCTTGCTGTGTTTAGTCTGTAAATGACCTATTTCACATACCAAATCAGGAAATATCCACTTTACCCAACTAATTTGCAAAATTCGCCTTTTAAAGATCGCTTTCTGGAAATATGGCTGTCAATGGGGTCTTTTGAATAGGGCCACGGCCCGGCCCGAAACAGTTCAAAAATCGGGTCAGGATCAACCCCAGAATCGGCCCGGGCAGCCTAGAATTTTGTAGTGTATTATTTGATACTCTGGCAGTGTTTGGATAGCATGAGTCCACCGTGGATACTACACGAATCTAAAATCGCCTTGATCAGACGACCACAGCGTTTTGATTAAGGGTCTGAGAAATGGATGATACGATCTTGACTCTCACCGTCCATTCTCGGGTCCTTATAATAGATGTCTTTGATAATCTAACCATTGTGATTTTAGGACCATGTGCGCATCCACAATTTTTCCATCTTATCCAACGGTCAACTGATGATCATAGGTGGGCCCACTTGAGATAATTTTTTAGTATAGACGCGAACGCGAACGGCCATCTATCTTTTTTTTATTCAACTCAAATAAAACTTACTTACTAATCTAGGCTTTTATCAATATGGATGAACTTATAAAGATAAAAATATCCTTATCTTTTCCAGCTATTTTACCCTAAAATTTAGAGATATTTTCGTATAAAATTTTCTTTTCGTACCTTAGAAATCTACTTTCATTATCTAAGTTGTCCACCTTTCATAAAATTTTAAAAAAAAACATAAAAGGTAAGTATCTACCCTACTAATTTTTTCTTACCAAAGCAATCATTTTCTTTCATTTATTATTGAAAGTTCAAACTGGTTGATCACCTGAATCCCATCAACGACAAAGATCGAACGGCGATAGAGGCTATTGACGTGAACACACCTCATCGCATCATCCCTAAAATGTAAATAGTAAGTGGGGCCCACTTACCATCAACCTTAATTGGAAAGTGGATTAGGAGAACCAACCGGCAAACATTCACCCGCAACTAACAGCTATGATTACGCCCCATGTTGCTGAAAAAAATAGTCAGACCCGTTTAGTAAAAAAACTGGGGAATCGTGGGGAATCGCACCCAAGCGAGTGCCTTTTTTTATTAGCATTCACTTCACACGTACAGGTGATGCGCATGTCTGAGAGATCTGAGCTTCTCATAAGGTGATACCCACCGTGCATTTGCTTTATCTCCAAAATCAGACAAATACGATTGCTAGATGAGCCAGACGTGTATGAAACAAATGAACGGTTGACGTATGAGATCTGGCGTGTCAATGGACGACTCACCGAAGCTGTCCCAACCTTTTAAAAACTGGTGGTCGGTCCACTCATCAGATGGGCCACGGTGCAACACATGTATGTGGAAAAATGATTATCATTTTTATGTCGATCCTTGCCTTTTTGTACACGTGTGGGCCACCTAATGACTGGACTGGCTAGATTTTATGCTAAGAAACATACTTCCAGATACCCACACATGATGAACGGCCTGGATCTTGTATACATGCACTACATTTTCACATGGTGACGCGTGTAGTTTGGTGCGTGTGGGGCCTTCAATACTCGGCCAGCATAATGGATGATACGCAGGTACTAAGAAATTACTCAGAATTGCATACGCGGCACACAAGTAATTTATGATCTAACTATACGATCGGTGGACATTAATTGGACAGTCAAAAATGAAAATATCCAATAATTCTATTTCAACAAGGGTCAACGAATCAAAGGTTAGGATTGTTCCTCTAAAATGATTTTTGGGACTATTGACCTACCGATAGTGGGTTCCACGATTTAATCGGTTTAGATTGAATTAATGTATGCCATATATATAATATCTAAGTGCGTGCGTATCAAGCCTCATACAAACCGGAGCATAAAATAACTCGGGATGGATCTGACGATACCATCAACTACTGCAGCTGAATGATTGCATTTTGCAATTTGCATCTGAACCACCACAACTGTATTTTATTACATTACAATGCGATATGATTAGAGTGACAGGAACACATGCGGCTCTCCGCAGCTGTCCACAGCACCTGGCCCACTTTCCTTAATTAAAATAGAGGTATTGATAAGCTGGCAGAGTACGAAAATAAATACGCATGCAGACAGACACTGTCGAGTGCCGTCAAGTGGCATATATGTATCTCGATCCAAACCGTTCAAATAGAGAGATGGTGCCCACTCCTGAAATCAGATTGACTTGACTGTCTTTAACAGTTCAATGGACATATCTATCTTTTAACATGAGCCGTTGCTTATTAACGACTCACTGTATTGGCCCCTTTGATTTGAACGGTTTAGATTATTGTACATATATACTGTACAATTGTACGGACGGGAATTTTTTAAATATTCTGACAGAGTGTGATGGATGATACGCATGCACTTAGAAATTGCATGTCTTGAATATTGTTATTTTATAATGAAACGGTCCAAATTGTGGGGCTAGTTTATGTTTATCATGAATTAAAAAGTAGGGTTATTTCATTTTCTGTATATTAGATTGAGAGATATTCATTGGACGGTTAAAAATGAATATAGTCTTATCTCAATAAACAAGTGTACATGAATATTATGTTAAAAGTTTTTAAACCAACCTAATCTTTAGATGTCAACTTGTAGATAGCGAGTTCCACAACTCGGTCAATTATGTGTGATTATATTCCATATGTTCCATTTCTAAATGTCTGTGTATCAATGTATATGCTGTATATCCATGAGGTCTATACTATTTTGCAGGTCATTTTAGTGCTTGGGCTGAAAAATGAAGTTGATCAAAATCACCCAGATCCATAGCCCCATTGGTACACTGAGTGTAGATACCTCATTTCAACCCTTGAGGTCATGGTATCGATCCCTAGCAGGGTGGCTAACATGGAGTGTGTGTACTGACATGGGTGTGTACTAACAAGCAAACCCAAATTAATTAATTAATTAAAAAAGTTAAAAAATCAAAATCTCAATTGGACCATACCAAATGAAACAGTGGTGATTGAATGCTTTGTGGACTACAAAATCTTAGATAAAGGTGATATTTTTGATTTCCCTTAATATTTAGAAAAGATTGGATGAAAAATAACAAATTTTTTCATTGGTGGCTTCCAATCACTACTATTTTCTGTGTTACGGTCCATCTTAGTCTGGATTTGACTCATTTTTTTAGTTCATGTTTTAAATTTAAAATTAGCAGCAAAAACGTATGGGCGGCGTGAATATATCACAAATACATAAAGGTGGGGGCCATGGTCACGGCCTGATTCAGTTCGTAATACGTGTACTCTTGCGTGAGAGCAGTCTTATGGAACTTTTCCATGCCCACGCGACCGAATGTGCCAGCATGGAATACAATTATTAAATCCAAACCGTAAATCGTGTGGGTCCAATCTTTAAGATGATCTAATCCAGAATATCTGGCTGGTCCATTCATCAGGCGGATCACGGTCTTATAAATAATATACTGTTTGGAAAACTACAACCGTAAATTTTTTTCAGCAAACTGTAGAGTACCTAATCAGCACAAAGATTTCATTCGTGGGACAGGGAATCTAAATAGTGGGTCCCACCTGATGGATGATTCGGATCTAATACCTACATATGCCAACTGTCACATATCGTGGCATGTACACGGGTTGCTTGTACACGCGTGTGAGCGTAGTAAATCTCAGTCTTATGATTACGTACGGACGCAACGCCGGGAATACGAGCAGAGCGTTGGCAGCCTTTGCCAGGTTTGATCCTTTGGTGCATTTCTCCATGTATTTTCAATCGAGGGATACTGGATGTAATCGCTCGCGTGAGATGTACGGTGGCGTTACAATGATTTTGCAAGATGGAAACTATGAGAAAGATCTGTACCGTTCATCATATATTAATTTCCATATAAACTATTTATAAGTAAAATCATTTAGAAAAATGGTCTGATAGGCTCTTTGTTTATATTGAATATGGACCGCATGTTATTCCTTTCCATGATCGTTGTCTTTATAAAGCGTGGAACTACTTAGATTTTACTCAAATATGATTACAGTGCGCCTATCTGATGAACCATATATTACTCAAATATGGAGCGGATTAGCTGTTACGGGGTAAAACCATAGTGGGTACTCCGTTGATGATGTGTTGTATATCTACACCGTTCATCCATTATTCCAGATCATTTTAGACCTTGGTCAGAAAAAAAATAAGTAGATTCAAATCTCAGGTGGACCATAACTCAGGAAAGAGTAGTGATTGAACACCCACCATTAAAAACATTCCAGGGCCCACCATAAGCATATCCGTAATGCTTATTTGCCATAAAACCATCTGACAAGGTAAAACAGACCTGGATGAAGAGAAAATAGAAAGATCAGCTTCATCCAAAGCTTTTATGTCCTACAAATGGTTTTAATTGATCATTGCCACTTTTTTACAATGGTATGGTCGACCTGATTTTTTGGATCATCTTAAGTTTTAGAATAACGTTTAAAATGAGCTGAAAAAACGGATGGACGGCGTGGATATATTAAAAAAATCATCAAGGTGGGCCCCACACGGTAAGGGTACCCGGGTACCATCTACTCCGCTCCCAAGGTCGAAGCATTGAAATTGATTCTTCGCAGTTATCTCGTCTCAGTACACGTGGCAAAATTGCGACGATTGCGACTGTTGTTTTGACCGTACATTACTTGCATAGGCTATATCTCGAAATTAACGGGATTGATCTATGGTAGCCATCTGATCAGAAGCCTGAAGACGAAGAGTACGACAAACGGTCCATATTCAACCAGATAACGTTCACAGCAAAAGACTGTCACACCCTTCAGTTTTATGCCTACAGCCTAACACATGGTGGCCCACCTTACCAGAACTCCTGATCGCAGTCGCAGATGTTTTTCCAGGCATACGTGGAACAGAGAGCTTCACAGAACTTTTATGCATACACATGCACAGTAGCATTTCCGACGAGGATTGCATGTGCCCGGGTCACAGAAAGTTCCTGTAGTCGGAACCTGTGTGGGGCCCACTGAGATGTCTGTGATAGATCCACTCCGTACATCAGTTTTTTCAAGACCACGATAGGAAGAATTATAAATATCTGGCATATTGAAAACTCATATGGACCACACCAAGAGAAACAAAGGGGATTGAAGCCCACCTATGGAAACTTCGTAGGGGCCACAGAAGTTCTTTATCAGGACCATATTTGTACCTACGCTTTTTCTGAGTGGTAATAACCTTATGAACGGTTTGGATTTAATGTAAACATCATGGTCGGCTCTAGAATGTTTCAATAGTTGGACGTTTTCTTTCCCACTGTTTCATTTGGAATAACCCACATGAGTTTTGGGTCTGCCTGATTTTTACGGTACCTTACTAGAGCTGGGGCATGTCTGAACCATTCCGGCGGATCCGGCCCGAACTGAACCGAACCAAACCGACGGCCTTGATCAACGCAGATCGAGTAGGGTCATTCAGATCCGACGGTTTTTCGGATCAAGTTCGGATTGTGGTTGATTCGGACCGATCCGAACTAAAACCGAACTGAATGGATCAGATCCGGGGTGATTCTTATGCATATTTAACACATATATTTATCTTATACTTTTTCCTATGGTATGGTCCACTTAAGCTTTGGATATCCATCAATTTTGGGTTCAACCACTAAAATGATCTGGAAAAACGAATGGATGGCATGGATAAACCGCATGCATTCACGGTGGGCCCTAACAGAGTTTCCTCAGTACGATAACTCGATAAGATATCCTTCATTTGGGAAGCGGATTGCGTACCGAGTAATTTACTACGCTGAGCATACTGAGTAAACTTCGTGGGGTCCACCGTGATTTATATATTTTATCCACTCCTTCCATCCATTTTATAAGATAATTTTAGGGCTTAAGCCCAAAAATGAAGCATATCCAAATCTCAAATGAACCACAGCTTGGGAAACAGTGTGAATTGAAAGTCTACCATTGAAAAATTCCTGGGGGCCACAGAAGTGTTGGATCAAGCTTATATTTTTATTTTCCCTTCATCCATGTCGATATGATCTTATGAACAGGTTAAATGACAAATAAACATCACTGTGGGGCCTAGCAGGGTTTTGACAGTGGAAATCATTATTCCCACCGTTTCTTGAGGTATGATACACTTGAGCCTTTTATATGCTTCAATTTTGGGCCCAACCCCTTAAATGAGGTTTAAAAACGGATGGACGGTGTGGATAGACCACATACATTCACAGTGGGCCCAACTGAGTTTACTCAGTAAGATAAGATACGTGTGTATTTACATTCACGATGTGTAGATGCAGCAGTAGTCGTGTAGAGACGTGTCGTGCATGGCACGTCAACAGACTCAACACAACACTACAACAAGTTAAAGCTGTAGATACGTGTCGTGCAAAGAGGAGCGGAGACGTGCCTCGAGCTCCGAGTTGTACGAACGGCTCAAATGACATCAAGATTACATGGGCCCCATAATAATGTATTGATCCATACCATTTATCCATTTTTCGTGATCATTTTAGAGCATTTGAAAAAAAAAAATGACCCACCGATCCAACCCGATCCGAACCATACCCAACCCGATTCGACTCGGTTCGGGTCAGGCCAACCGTACATCGGATCAGTTCGAGTCAGATGTCCCAGACTCGGTCTTGGATCGGATCGAGTTCGGATAAGCCCAAGTACATTTTGGACCGAATCGAGTTGGACCCAATCCGGTTCGACTCGGTCCGATGCCCAACTCTAATCGTGGTCTTGAAAAACTAATGGACGGAGTGGATTTGTCACGTGAAATGATGTAGGTCCCACACAGCTCCCGACTACAGGAACTTGCTGTGCCCGGGGTACAGGCAATCTACATCCATTCTAATGTTTCGATTAGAGCTAGGCAAAATCCGACCCGATCTGCAATCTGTGTTTATTCCAATGTTTCGATTAAAGCTAGGCAAAATTCGACCCGAACTGAACCGAATTAAAGGCCTGGATCGGTGCGAATCGAGTAAGACCACTCAGATTCGATCATACATCGGATTGTGGTCAATCCGGACCGATCCGATCCGAAATCCGAACGAACCCTAACCCCTCTTTCTTTACCCGAAGGAGGCGCCGCACCCACCCATCTCTCCTCCTTTCCCTCCCGATCTCCCTCCTCTCCTTCCTTCTCTCCTCCTTTCTCTCCTGATTTCCCACATCTCCTTCTTTCTCTCCCTCTCTCTCCCTAGACTCAACTCGATCCAACTCGATTCGGTTTCCCAGACTGAGTTAGACTCGGTTCGGGTTAGGCCAGCAAGGATTCGGATCGGATCGGATCGAGTCAGCCCTGTTGGACTTAGTCCCGGATCGGATCGAGTTCGGGTCAGGTTCTTGAAAAATCGGATGGAGTCGAGTTGGACCCAATCCGGTCCGACTCGACTCGATGCCCACCTCTAGTTTCGATGGTTCGACTACTGTAACATCCCGGATTTTCACTGTTTTGGGTTTCCAAAAATCCTTGAAATTTATTTTTTTTAATTAACTTATAATATCACTTAAATGACCATTAACATTCAATGTTAGTTTATGCTGGGGTGGACCAGTTTTGTTATGATGGGACAAATGCGGGCCATCAAGCCAGATGGCTGTTTACAATTAAAGGACGGCTCGTGCAGGCCGTACAGCGACCGAGGATGGTCGGAAAAATCTAAATCTTGGTGTGGCTGTTGGTCTCACTGGGCTTGTGGTCCATCGTGGACCGCGGAGCCAGTGGACACCCAGAAGTGGCATCTGGCAATTGCCAGATGCACCCCACCAATGCCAGATTAAAATCTGGCACTGACAAAAGAAACTGAGACTCCGGGCCTTCCAGCCGTCGGATTTATTCCAAATTTACGGTGATGGTTTAATGTATTTTTCAACGCCTGCCCACCAAATTTGGGCCCCGATCGTGGCACGATGACCGTTGATCGTAAATCGGACCCGTGCGATCAAACCCCATATCCGATCGCTCCCAAATTTTGCATGGCCCTTCATCGGGCCATGGATCACCTACCCTATAAATTCTATGGCCAGAGGGCCACCAGAAATGCCCCATCAATTAGAATGGCCCCCAAATGGCCACTTAAAGGTCGGAAACGCTTGCTCAGATCATAAATCCGTTCATCCGTTCGCCCTAAAATTTTGCATGGACCCTAGTCAAGCCATAAGACACCTACCCACCGAAAATGGCGGCTTAGGGGGGGTCAGGGCCACCCCAACTTCAATAGGGAGCCCTAGAAGGCTAGTTTGGGAAATTATGGGAACTTAAGTGATTTGTGTCGTCCACTCTTACGCCAAGTTGAGGATTTCGGACCGTTGGTTTACGACCAAACTTTACCCGTGGATTAAGGATATTTCTCCGCTCACATCCGTATAGCCGCGGCCCCGATCGACCATCGGTGACCATTGAACAGACTTCTAATCATATCTGTCGATCGGCGCGTCGAAATGGCGGGCCGATTGTGTCCATACGTAGATCATCATTAGGACTAACTATCCTATGGTGAATATCGACTAGTACACCCCATAGGCTAGAAAAACCCTCCCATAGGGTTAGTATAGTAAAGACCCAACACTTGGGGCCAATTGCACCAAAACTGGCACTATATAAAGGGTTTCATTTGGGCACCCCTCTCCCCATACGATTTTGCCCTAAGAGAAAAGGGGGAAAGAGAGAGAAAAGGGAGAAGAGAAAGAGGAGAAAGGAGAAGAAAGAGTGAAGGTGAGAGCAAGGTGGACTCTCAATCAAGGTGGGGCCCAAGAGGATCAAACCCACAACCTCCTACACCTTCTCCAAGAAGAAACCGTGCACCACAACCACCAAAATCGTTCCATTGATCGCCTAGGTACATCCATCACCCATTTTTCTTGAAACCCTTGTGTTGAGAAGGGATTGTCATAGATTTCTAACATGAAATTGCTTGCTTTAGGGATTCCGACCAACCGGCCCCCAAATCGACATTCCTAGGTCGTTTTCGAGTTGCCAACGAATCACAAGGTGCGAACTATTGTTCTTAGATGGCCTAGCACCAATTTAGTACGAGCTTAATGATTTTGATTGTTTGGGTGTTGTATTTGAGATTCTAGAGAAACCTTAGGAATTTATATGCTTGTTGGAATGGTATGGATGTGCATGCTTAGTTCTCTCATTATGTGTTCTTGCCCCTCACATGATTGTGTGTATGGATGATCACATGCTCATGCTTGATGTTGTATTATATGTGTGTTTCCTAATATGTATGATTCATTACCCTTGTGCATGTGATTTCTTGAGATGGAGGAAGCACTTAACTTCCTCACCAACCCACACCACACACACACACTTTGTTCATGATATTATTAGCTTTACTTGTTAGTAGAAGTTTAAAATTTTTTGTTGAGAAGCATGAGAACAAGAGGTTGATTATTTTTAGACGATGCATTGATTGCCGGCATGCTATGAATCACCCTCCATACCTTTGGGTTGGTCAGGAATCATGAGGAGAGACGGTAGTCCCATTGGTAGGACTACGCTATGGCTAGACCTGTGGGTTTGGGTGGGTGTGTTCGGGTGGCTGTAGTTCGACGACATGGGTCCCTTGTGCCCGATGTCACTCGTCTCATGCTCGCTTGATCCGTGCGGTCTAGCCTACTTGCTGACCAACCCTGTTTGTTAATCCTGTTACTCACATATGTATGGAACCTGAACCACCCTACAACCGTTGTAGCCCATCACTAACCCACTTGAAACTGGTCCACAGCCTCGTGAGCCGGGCATGGTGGAATGGAACACTATGTCCGAGCTGTCGGCCTACGCTGGGGTACCGCGCCTCCCCGTAGTGACCGCGAGCGATCCCTTCCTTTCGGCACTCCTCATGTGCTTGGTGTCGGGGATGAGGAACCCGACGGGATCACGGACCGCGAGGTCTTGGCCTCACGTGTTGATGGGGTCTTGGTCTCGCAATCAGCTTAGGGCATTGATACGTAGGGTGAATCAGAATCCCCAACCTGCTGGATGAATGGACTTAACTAATGACTCGGCTAACACGATCGCATTGCACGCATTAGTTAGGGTGGCGACTCGGAAGTCGAGGTCACTCTGAGGGAGTGTTGCCATATGCGATCGTTAGATGAAGTCGCTTGAGGGAGTGTTGTGGCGAGGGCATGCATCATATCATCTCGCATGCATGCATTTTAAATAAGAGTTATTAGGTGTTGATGATTGTCTGCTTTTCATTAAATTCATATTACAATTGATGCCTGTTGTAACTTGAGACCAATAGTTCACACTGAGTTGATCACTCACTCCCACTCTGGGACGGTGTTTTAAAACACCAACCAGACCCATTCATAGATGCAGGTGACTCAGGGCATGAGGAGCCTGGCGAGGCGAGCTTGGACGAGGAGGACGGGCTCTCCATCGGCTTGATCGGGCTGGATTTGCTGAGCCCGCTTTATTCTTTTTGGACATAACCTTCTTTTGTAGTTTTGTTGGGCAACGCCTTGGGCGACCCTTTATTATTTTTGGACCTGTATATATGTGAGTTATCCTTCATTTCAATAGACTGGTGTGATTGTACTTCGTGCCTCAGGTAATTCCAAATTACGCAGTTAAATTTGATTAATCGTAAAAACCATAAATGTATGATAAGTGACACTCGGGAACTCGGGAGTCGAGTCTATGCACGACCCCCAATTTTCCGGGGCGTTACAACTACGGTGTGCATTTGTGCAGATTCTTTGCAGTTCCCTGCTATCTGTACACTCGTGACTGTCAATCGGCATCGTTATTTTGGTGGGCCATCACATGGATACGCGATTAGATTTTTCAAGCAACCCGATCAGTAGCCTGCAATTGTAACCTCGAGATCAATTGTTCACATTTAGCCATCAATAATCACAACAGGATGGCTACAATTTTTAGTCTATGGCCATCAAACATGGTAGTATGATCCAGATGTTTGATCTTTGGACTGTTTTCTATCAAATGTGGACCGTTATTATATTCGATCTACCTAGATTAACGGCTTAGAATCTTCTAACCTATATGACTCTACGAGGTATTCCGGAACTCATCGTATAGACGGTTTAGATTGCCTAACATGGGCTCCAAATCTATGGATGCACAGTACCTGTAATTATTGAGGTATGGTAGAATTCTACATCTTGATGTTTCGTTATAATGACGTGGATCCCATAATAGTTGGATCTGAGATAATGTTTGGTGATCCGGACCGTTTAAATGATGGGCCTAACCGTTGATGTGGGATACCCAATAATAAAAATCTCATATTGGAATTTCTTCTCTGGCCGATTGATGAAAAGTCCGGGATCTTCCGATCTTGAAGATTTTCTAGGTAGCCACCTTCATCTGTGAATCTCCTCAGATTAACTACTCCGATCACCGATCATGACTGCACATCCAATGGCTATAGTTCCGACTTAAACTGCATCCATACGTCCGGATGTATTGTAGTAATTCTTCTTCCATGAACGCCCAGGAGATGAATGGAGAATTGCTAAGCAGACACGTACCTCTCCCTATATATCTGCACACGCAGCCATACATGCGCACCTAGCACGTGTATGGGAATCTAAACAAATGATGCACTGTAAAGATAACCTAGTGATAATTCCAGGCCATCACCAAGTCATCATTTGGCTTGTATTAAAGCAGCTAGCAGTTTTAGAAAAAGTACCGACGATCCATATTCTAAATGTTGATGCTGTTATTTCAATCTCGGTCACGTTATCAGTGAAGGCGTACAGAATTGAACGTCACGCTTCCGATGTCAAGATAGGCAAATATGTTGGAAATTGACCATATAAGGTCAGTCGCCTATTTGGTCACTTGTACAATATTGATTAAGATTATAAGGTGATTGGTAGAGGGTGACATTCATTCTCTTAAAATGCTTTACATCTCTATCGTTCATATAAAAGAATTTTTTTTTCCTTTAATAAAGATAAAATAAAAAAAGATATTCTTACAGTTATTATAAAAAACAACTGCAAAACACCTCTTTAAGTGGAGAACTTCGATTGATATGCAAATTGAGTTCAACGATTGACTTTAGACTTGAATTACGAATACAATTAACAATATTTGATTAGTGCTACGGATTATACTAAGAAATGTACATGACAGACGAAGATAAAAATTGTACTAAGGAATATAAATGACAAATAATGAAAGGTATATTTGGTTTAGTTTCATTTGGTTAGATGAGACAATATTTTCTTGATGCATTCTCTTGTTATTTATAGACTTAAGCTAATCATGTATATGTTTCTCACGTTCTGATGGTTACTATAACCGCTTTAGCGTTACATGACATTGTAGATATTTCTTTCTAAGCTTGTTATATATCTTAATAATTACTCCAAACTTTCTTACCGACTTGACCACATTTAACTCAATTGCTTGGTTTGCTTTTGAATCTCTTTTAATTGCTCTCTGTCTTGTTATTATGTCAATTATAATTTCTTAAAAAATACTTCAAATGTTATTAAATATCTTTAGGATGCAATATCTTTCGTTTACTATAACGCGTGTTATTTTCAATTAAGTTTTTCAAGAACGATTAAAAATAGGGTATAACAAGTGCCTGTATGGCAACCTAACGACTAGTTTCTCACCCGTTGGTCTAGCTAATATATGGCTTGAATGTCATAGAAGTGTGTCCTGACATGTGTCTAGTTGGCAAAATTCTATATGTATGCGTGGAGAGGCAGTATATGAATCGTGTAATAAGAAACTCACCAAAGTGTAGTGCGGTGAGTAAACTATGAGGCTCACTGTGATAAATATATTTTATAGATGCTGTTCATCTATTTTTTCAGCTCATTTTAGGAGCCTAAAATTGAAGGACGTATTACGTCCTACCCCTATTAGGAGGGACACAGTCCTGAGAGGGGCCATTGTGATGTTTGTATTTTATTACGCAGTCCATCCGGGCCATTGTGACGTTTATATTTTATCACGCAGTCCATCCATTTTAACTAATCATTTTAATACATTACCTCAAAAAATGAAGCACAAGATATGGATAAATGAAAAACACAAATAGTAGTTTGATAAAAAAAACTTATAAATCTCAGTTATGACAATAAATCTAGTTCACTAATTGTGAAACGTTTAATTACTCTAATGTATCAACAATATCATTTGATTTGTAACATAAAGTGTACTAATTTCATTCGTTGATCGGTTTAATTAGAGGTGTGAATTACGTTCATTCTAAGTTCCACCAAAGTTCATTAATTTCTATTCACACATACATAACTCTTAGCAACATTCAACAACGCACATATAGATTTTCATACTTACTCACATAACATCAATTCTAAACATTATTAATTGCTTTTAGCAACTAATTAAAATAGGCTCATTTCGATATTAAAATGTCTAAGTGAAATGGAATCAAATCCAATTCTTAAAATCCAATAATTATTACTAGTATGCGATATGTTAAAATCAACTATCTTGAATAAAATTAGATGTTTAAAAATGTTTTAATGCAGTCAATTTATTTTTGGACAAATACAACCACGTTTCTCATGCGTCATGTTCAAGTTTCACTACATGCTTTGGGTCCTAAGCAACTTCAACTATTGTGTTTCTATCTGCACGGTTTTTTCATCAATAAAAGGGTAAGCCGATCGGTCTTAGTGAAATAATCCATCATGGTTCATATACATACTAATTAAAATAGTACGAGATATATAATACGAAATAACATGAGTCCATTAGTTGTGGTGACTGTCTATCAACTTCGGTTAGACATCGTCAACTTGCATCCACCCGTTGGGTAAACTTCCACCTTCTAGTAATCTCGGGCATAACCCGCACCTGGTAACGATCTACCAGAATCGACGTTTCTTCCAATGAGCCCCCCGGATCGATAACGCAAAGTGTTTATGCGATGGATGATGTCTGATTTCATTATTTCATATCTATTCATAAGTACCCGTCTTATTAGGAATATACATATGTGATTCCATCATATTTTCAGTAGTTAAATGTGAGATCATAATTAGTATGTGATATAATTTCACATATTATCACCAATTAAATCAATATGTTAATCAACACAACATATCAATCAATTAACTACACAACCAATTCTATTTTAATTTTCATGAACATGAAACACGCTGAGATTACTCACCTAAGCCTAGCTGTGAAGAATTCGTAAGATTATCGTATTGATTTGAATTCAGAAATCTTAACAATCATAAACACCACATTATTGTTTGATCCAATTTTATCACACAGTTGAGCACACCTTTGATTAACCACATTAAATAGATAATCACTATTTAACAAGCCTTAAATAATTTATACATTCTTAATAAGTTTATGATTGAAGATTAATTTAATATTGTGGGTGAGTGGTGGGTATTTAGTGGGCAATGAGTCGTATCCATGAAGTTTAGTAGTATATTGCATCACACCGCCGAGTTTATAACAAGTTTGGATGGTTGAATGGTGGGTTCGTTGTATTGATAGTAAATAGTATTGTACCTTATTTCCGACTGTTCCTGAAATAGCCAATGAGTAAATGACACGTGTCATTACATATGAAAGAAATAACATGCGAAAGATGTTCAGAGATATTTGGAGTACTTTTCACGGAAGTATAACTGGCACTACATTGGATGATACACGTCATCTGATAATGAGGCACGACCGAGAAGTCTAAGGGGCGAAAAGCGGTTGAGTGGAAAAGAACGGTTAGAGAGACATGAAGAGGCAGAAGGATCTAAAAGTCTGACGTGTCAATGATTCAACTACCATAACTGTTGAAATAAAAAAGAGAAATGCTCGAAAATAAGTTGTAATAGAGATATATAAATAATAAAAAGTTTAACAAAGCAAATGGTTTGATACCAATCCAACAAATAAATTAAATTATCTTTTTACATTATATCTTAGCTCTATCCTATGAGTAGCGGTAATCCTTAGTCATAATTAAGTGGCTGTAATATTTAGCTGTAATCCAAATATATGCTTATGCATTGGACTATTCTCGGTATTAATACAATCACTCAATTTTTCAGAAAGACATTTTATTGTTGCTCCTTGCGATTGACCATGAGTATTGTTCACCGCCCCAAGTATAGGGTCGCAATGTAGTAATAATTTCAATAAGACCGAGATCGAATCCACAGGGACTGAACCTTACACGTAATCTGAATGTAACTAAAACTAAAACTAGGCGAAAATGTAATCTAAATTAGAAAAAATTAAGAGAATAATGATGAAATATTTAACTAAAACTTGTAAAATTCAAAGGTGGAAAACTAGGGATTCCAAGAATCCACTTGTAGAGATCAGGGAGATCTACGCTTGATTCAAGAACTCAACTGGAATCAAAGTCCTATCTTCATCTAGTCGGAGGATATTGTTGGGGGCCTTACACAAAACCTTAGGATCTAGCCCTCCAGAACAAACCAGAATTATGGATAATAAAGCAATGAAAATAATCAATGCATCAATCACACACCACACAAGAGAATTTTACGTGAAAAACCCTCAAAGAGGTAAAAACCACGGGACCTCGTCCAGATCAACAATCCACTATGAAGTAGAACATTTACAACCTTCTTCACTCACGTAGGAGTGGATAAACAATAAGAGAAATAGAGAAAACGGAGAGATCTAACCGATTACGAGGACATAGAAGCGCTGAGATGTAGATTGCACAGTAGAGAACCTCCACGAGCAGAACCTCCCTTCTATAAGCTTCCTCTCTCTCTTTCTCCCTCTCTCTCACCTTTGATAGCCCTAAACCCTTTAGCAAATTCCTTGCAAAGCTTTAGGAAACCCTCTTGCTGTTTTCTTCACACAACATACATTAGAAAAATCCTAAGGACCCCCTTTTATAGTTTTAGGAAACTCCTTTCCGCATCCTAGTTGCGAAAGGACTTTGCGCATTCCAGTTGCGAAAGGACTTGCGCATCCTAGTTGCGAAAGGACTTGCGCATCGACGGGTCAAAAAAAAACCCATCAGATATAATATTAAAAATCAAATATGAACTTCCTTTGATCTAGTTTTCAAGAGATAAGAGGTATGAGAATTAGACTTGATTCCATCACAAAACTATGCCCATGAGACAAAGTAAACAACAGAATTTAACCAATCCACATCCAATCTGAGAGAGTTATGAATGTTAGGAAGGATTCCATCATCCAACCATGTCCAGGAGACGATAGTGAACAATAGAACCTCTTAACTTCATAATCATAATAATGAAAAGAACATGCTCAAAGCTATCGCAGATCTATTTTAATTTAAGTCACAACAAACCATTAAAAACTAAAGGCATTCCTTATAATCAAACTATAATCAAAATTAGTTCAACTTAAACATAAATCAGAGACATAAAGAAAAATCTTCCATCACACTATAAGGGCTAAGAGGTTTAACCTATCATAGACATGATGAAGCTAACATCTCTTAAGGAAAACTTAAAGAAAGGTAATAAAGGAAAAGAAGAAAACTGAAGAAGGAGACAAACTCCTTAAAGCCGGCCGTCCTCTCTCTCTCTCTCTCTCTCTCTTTTTGCTCCACGTCCCAAAGATGGCTTTCTTTCTCTTCTCTTCTCCTTTATATAGGCACCAGGTGCGGTGCTGTGGCTGGGAGGTCGGTTGAGAAGGTACTGGAACATCCTTACGCAGCACATGCATGCGCAGCCGCGAAAACACAAAGCTAGTTGTGTTTGAGTAAAAATTTCGGCCAAAAGACGTCTAAGAAACATGTTTTGACTCCATGATTGGGGTAAAAACCCCCCTCTGAAGATTCTGGATGGTTTGGATCAACCATCTGAACATGATCATGCGCATACAACTCTCTGAAAGTCCGGATTTCACGGCCGTAAGTATGGTGCGAATCATCCTGCGCTGAGATGCTCAGTGGGCCCCACAGTGATGTTTTCGGAGAAATCCACCCCGTTCATTGGATACCTGATGAAATTTCGGTAGGAAATGAGTGGTTTGGTTGATTTTTGGTGCGGTCCAATGTATCAAATTACCTCATCGTTCATACTGCGTTTTCCAGCGATCTACGTGTGTACGTGTGTATGGGGCCGAAAGGCCACCATGGCTAGGGTCGTGGCCACCATTCAGAGCAAATGGACGGTCCAGATCATCCAATGGGGCTAAGATGGTGGCCCACCAATCATGCCTGGTTGGACAGCATCCATCTGTTGGCTGCTTTATGAAGAAAGGTCGGGTCAACTGAGTGTTGACCGAACTCTTGGTCCAGCGTGGTGCAAGAGTGCATCGCCTGTGCACTCTCACGCCATATGTGGGGTCCACTGTGATGTATACGAGAAATTCGCTCCGTCCATCCGTTTTGACACCCGGTTTAAGGGATTGAAACCAAAATTGAAACATATCCAGGTATCAGGTGGGCCCCAGATCGATGACTTATGGGCTGATCTATCTGTTGGGCCACTTCCACAAGCAGCCAATGGATGAAATTCGATGTGTACGGTTAATTCAGAATCATCAGGTCAGATATAAAGTTTTGAGCCAAACGGATGGTGGAAACTTTGTGATCTTGCATTTAGGACGACTTTCAGGCCCCTTTGACTTCAATCACTTGATTTTCTCAGATCTTTGGTGTGTAATTTCTTCAATCTCGATTTCATAAGATCCATTCCTTGCCTTGGTGATTTCTGAGCGTTAATTTCATGCTTTTAGTACCCCTTTTCAGTCCCAGCTCTAAAATTCACCTTGCAATAGAAATATGATTAAAATATGACGATAAACATTATTATGTACGTAAAATCAGGTACTAACTGGGGTCTAATATGTAATATTTGACCCTCAACAAGTTTATTATTATTATTATTATTATTTCTGTTTATAAAAGTGCTTTTGTACAAAAGCCAATGTGTAATCAACTTTGAAGGAAGAACCACCCTTCGACAATCGCTTGATCATCTTACAATTTATTGCAAGTGGTTGAGTAGGCGATCGATCTTTTTAAGTCTCGGTCATATACACTCACATTGAAGTATCTGACTATCTTAATACTTAGGGTCAAGCTGTTTGGTTTGAATCAAGCCGCACAATCAGTTCTAACATGCCCGCACACGTCACACGTTACCGAAGCAAACCGAAAGCCAACAAATAGAGTATATTGTCTATCTCGGGCGCATGTACAAAGGCAAGTTCTCTACAAGCCATTAGTTTTGCCAATGTGCTTGGTAGGTATCAATTTTAAGCCATCCATCAATGGTCCATTATGTAAACTATAATATCTTAAACTGAAAGTTGTCCACCCCTGTCATCAAGTCTGCTGAACAAATTGGATCTTTTCACCATGTACCACCTGGTAAATTGCTTAGATCAATGCAAGATGCGCCTTTTGGTACATAATTAAGCAAGATGCGCCTTTTTGGTACATAATCTCATTGCCGTTTAAGAAATCGAATGGAAGGCATTGAAATTAAAAAAATACATGCATATGTTCGTGAAGTATTTTGAAATAAAAAAATAAAAAAATAAAAAATACTGGAATTAAAATTCTCAAACAATAAGGCAGTCTTTTGTAAAATTCATGACCTTTTATGCAACCGTCTTATCCAAATCTCCTGAAAAATCCCAAGTATTCTTTCTTATCAAATCTCCTGAAGAATCCCAATTCCCAAGTATTCTTTCTTATCAAATCTCTGGTCCGTCGAATTATAGCAAAATCAGTGTCTAGTCCGCGAGTGGGTCCCACTCCGAATTGGAAAGGGCATTTTGCTGATGGGTTCAAAGATCCAGACTGTCCACTAGTTGGATTCCATCATGGATTGGTCATGGTCCAAAATTTGGACCTGTCGATATTGACAATGCAATGGCAGCCTTTAAATGGACGGTGGAGATTATAAGTAGTAAACAATCCAAATCTGATGAGCAGAGTCTCACGTCTGTACTGTCATAATCGACTGATCCGTGTGATAATTTCGCATAGAAAGCGAGCAGAGATTGGCCCACTAGATGGACACTCTGGATCATTGGATCCATTAGCCACAACGCAGATGCGGACCTGATCAATTTGAGTCCAGCTCTCGAACCAGATGTGTGGCCACGATCCGATTATCTAATCCACTATTCGATGTGCTGATCTAATCCCTCCTATTATACGGACCCACCATGGATGAACAACCGGTCTGAAATCACAATGATTGTATGATCAATGGCCTATTGCCGATCACATCTTGGCCGTTCATGCAACTCTTGGTTATTGGGCGGCCAGTTCAATGGCTGCGATGTGATACCAACCACGGAATTGCCCCACAATATATCTGCTGGTGATGTGAGTTAGACACTTGGTTGTTCGGTAATCCAGACCGTTAATCTGCGGCTCCTCAAGTGCATGGTTATGTCCCAAAAATCTCCTTGACATGAAGATCTTAACCATGGACGATAAAAAATAACTGTCCACATCAAATGTAAAGGGTCCTAACACGTGTAATTCGGATTTCGGACCTTGGATATTTTTGCGGCTTCTTCAATGGCGTTGGACACAACAAACCAATGGTCTGGATTACCGTACCATGGGCCCCACTTTCTCAGAATTGAAAACACATCTATACCCTGCAAACATGCATGCCACGTATCATATAATTCCTCTGCACTCATCTTAGCCGTCTCTCAACTTCATTAAAGCGACATACCTGCCCTTCTATCCAGACCATCCAATCAACTGTAATTGAATGGACGACTAGAAAGAAATAGTTAACGGTCCATAATCAATAACTAATGCAAGATGGTTACCATCATTGGATAAGTGTGATATTCGGGATCTGGTTCGTCCCCAATGTGGCGATTAATTGGATGGTGGAGATTGATGGTTTGCCACATGTACGGTGGATAAGAAATTTCATCCAAGCGAGTCAGCTTTTAAAGTAAATCTTAACCGCACTCTCACCAAAACGAAACTTTAGACCGTCTGATTATGTCCTCCCATTCGACGGTCCCACCAAATCCATCGTCAAATCGTGCGACGAACGGGATTTCTTGACGTGTTCCAAGCACCGTCGGGCTTAAGATTTGGATGGTATGGATTGATTTACCACATAAATCTCACGTGGGGCAATTATAGGACCTCGTGATTTGGACAGGAAGAATGAATTCTGTCCTATCTCGATGGTATGGTTCTTACAAATAAGGAAAAAAGTTAGCTGATTCTAACCGTTGATGGGACAAGAGAGTGGAGGATGCTAGCCATCCAATCAATGACCTTTTATCTGTATCAAATCTATTTTCTTTTCTGTAACTATCTAGTTTCATTCCACTTATTGAAGGGCTGGGATATTCCGAACTATTTTTTTTTTCTCGGGTATATTCCATCAAACGATGGGCCCACAAGATGAATGGTCTAGATCACCAATATGGGATTTTTATGTTGTGCAACGTGGGCATTTTCAAATGTCATGAGTTGCTACACTTTAAGAGCGCCGAACCGAACGCACAGTGGATTCATGCAAGAAAAGAACCCGCCGATCATTGCGGACGTGGATTGTGCAGTGAAGAGCTCACCACGCTACTACAGCAGAAAGTGGATATTCTGTAGGGCCCACCATGATTTATTGAATTTATCCACTCCGTACATCAGTTTTTTCATCTCATTTTAGTGTATGAAACCAAAATTGAAACCTATAAAAAGATCCAGTGGACCACACCACAGGAAACAGTGGGATAACGATGTCCACTTTTGAAACCTTCTTAGGGTCCATAGTGTTTTTTATTTGCAATCCAAACTGTTCATGAGGCCAAATAGACATGGATGAAGTGAAAACACAAATACCAGCTTGATCCAACACTTCCTTGGCCCACCAATAAGTTTTCAATCGTCATTCAATTCCCGCTATTTCCTGTGGCGTGGTGCACTTGAGCTTCAGACATGCTTAAATTTTGGTCTGATGCCATAAAATGAGCTCGAAAAACGGATGGACGGCATGGATAAAAAGCACGCATCACTGTGAACCCCACAGAGCATCCAAACCATGTTGCAGCGTGTTGCAGCTTCGGACATGCTTAAATCGGACCGTTGAAACGTAAGCCGATACTATGGATGACCCATGGTAGATATATCAACCTCCAAAACGTCCCAGATTAGCTGCTTGATTCGAGGCCTTTTGAATGGACGGCAAAAATAGAAAGCAATTAGTGGTCTTGAGAAGCGTCTAATCATTGGCTAGGATTCTTCAATCAGTTAGAATTAGGACCTTCTATCTTGGACCACCCAGAGAAGACCCACCAGATGGACGCTCAGGATTCACCATCGGTACAATCTAAGTGGAGGGCACGAAGGCGCGAACCAATACTGTTCCCTGCCCAAACTCACTTGAAAGGGACGCGGATCGCGTACTACCCCACCAGGTCGAACTCGGTCCTGGCAGGGCTCTGTGGGGTCCACCGTAATGTTTTTGTTTTATCCATGCCGTCCATATATTTCTCATATGATTTTAGGATATGATATAAAAAAACAGGCAGATAATAAATTTCAAATGGACCACACAGCAGGAAACAGTGGGGATTGGACACGCACCGTTGAAAACATTTCGGGTCCACATATTTTTGATCAAGATGATATTTATGTTTTCGCTTAATAAATGTACATGTGACCTTATGAACAGGTTGGATGGCAAATAACCATCACGGTGGGCCTTGGAAGATTTCAATGGTGGCGTCATTAGCACCACTGCTTCCAGAAGTGTGGCCCACTTGTACCTTGTATCTGTCTCCTTTAGGTGACCATGATGTAAAAATATCTTTAAAAATAGTTGGACGGACTAGATAAATAACATACATTACAGTGGGCCCCACAGATCTCCTGCAAGGACCAAGTCCGTCTTCGCAGCGGTTGTACGCCATCGGTTCCACCTGAAAACTACTTACGAAAAGAAATAACCGTTTAAAAAAAGAAAATCCATGAAATAGTTTACGGCAATGCATGCTTTTCAAAATCTAGGCGAGAAACGGGATAAAACTTTGAAAACGCATTCAACGTCCCACGTGGAAATGATGCACACATGTGTAACATCCGATCTCATCTTCACGCAATCCACGCATTTTAGATTTCACGTCTCGAAAATTATAAGATGATGCATGCTATTACAAGATTATGAGATTAAGAGAAATTCAATCAAATTCAAATTAGATGATCAAATCAATCTGAGTCTTTTTATATGGCATACATACATTAATTTTAGTATCATGAGCGGATCAGATATCACACGCGTCTACTTAATTTGCACGTGTAAATCTACTGCACACACAAAATACATCCTGCTGCGACTCACCTAACATTTTTTATTTTTTTCAGGCAATTTCTCCTGAATTTGCTCTTCCTCTGTCGCAATGAAGTTCCACGGTGTGTCTCCGTATAGTGGAGTTCACAAAATAACTTTCAACCAGATCACAACCGTCCATTTTCAGGAATATACTATACAGACAACTTAATTGAACGTACATAACGTAGGATTATGCCCATCACCATCAGTTATTGAATTCAGATAAACGAAATAAAATTAATAGTGGCTCGTATTAAATCTAAAAACCAAATATCACATCATCAATGAAATTTTATTATGATAAATGATACTATGTACGGTTTAGATAATTTGATCATCTCACTACATGGTCCCCAGTAGATGGCGACGCACACTGGATTTTCAGTCGCGAGAGAGCCAAAACGAAACTCTTACCTCTTAGCTTTGAAACGTACGTAGAAAAAGAATGAAGAAAAAAAAAACCCTTTTTATTCCCAAACACGGCGGAAAAGGAGAGAAGAAAGTCCTCCTTTTTTGCTCCATGCCCCCTTTTCGTGAAGCTTCGTACAGCTTTTCTGGACATTTTTGTAAAAAAGGAGGGCCTTATTTTACAAATATTATAATTCCTTTTTCTTTATTAGTCCCTACAGTTCATACCCGGTCATCCTTCCATCCACCATCTCTCCGCGTTTCTCCGTACATTCTTCATTTCTCCTCCTCTGAAAACGAGATCTGCGTCGTCTGGCGGTCGGAGATCGGACGGTCCTGATTGCATTTCCCGCTTTCAGTGCTGTGGAGTAAGGTAACTCCAGTTCTTGATGTTGATTTCAATTGCGTTTCTGTTCTTGTTTTGGGATTTGTGTTTTGATGTGGTTTTTAGGGAGTTGAGTGGGTTTTGGGGCCTGTTTGGATGTGGCTTGGAATGCGATTGGGCGCATTTGCGATTTGGGGAGGGGATGTGTTGAATGCTGCTGATTTCGAGGTCGTTTCTGGGATGAGAGTGTGGTGATGATGGTTTGGGGTTGGTATCATCGTCGTCGTCCTGTTCTTGTTTTGGACGGTGGTGATGCGCGCTCGTGTCCGCATTTGGAGGGCATTCCAAATGGGCTGTGGGATGTACGGTTGCGGATCTGATTGTTTCTGCTTTTTTGGGTTTTTTGGTTTTGATGCTTTTGAAAATGCGTGGGTAATGAGAAATGGGAGGGAATTAGAACCGTATAGGTGGGTTTGCATTCTCAATTGCACGTATGCAGGAGATCGGACCGTTCGTTGGAAGAGTCCTACTGTGTATGTGTCCTGGTCCGAAAATCAGGCCGGTCCGATCATCATGGTCAGTTATTTTACACGTGCGGCCCACCTGATGAAGATACCAGCTGATTTGTAGGCCTGATCAATCACAGTGTGGAGTTTGCCTGATAAATGGCATGGATCTCATACTGGCACATGTGCCCCTCTTCGTTCGACCAGCCTTAGCGGGGCTCATGAATAAATACAAAAAATTTGCAAGTTTTATGTGCAATGTTGAATTGGTTGGCAGGTTTGCGTGAAGGAGGAGCCGTGTTTCGGTGAACCTATCATGAGCATTTGTTGGATTTTGAAGATGGTCTGATTTGATGCTTTGGTGGGTGTGCGACTGAATTGCAGACGGGCCCTGATATGGCGGCGTTGGGAGAAGGGAGGCGTCACCATAATCTTGTGCCTCTCGCAGCGTTGATCAGTAGAGAGCTGAAGACTGAGAAAATGGAGAAGCCATCTATTAGATATGGGTGCGCTGCACAGTCGAGGAAGGGAGAGGACTTCTTTCTAATGAAAACGGATTGTCAGAGAGTACCTGGGAATTCCTCATCTACGTTTTCTGTGTTCGCGGTGTGTTGCTAATTTGCCTCTCCTTTTCTTCCCCCCTGTTTTATATCTGATATGCACATGCTTGCATTGGAAGATGGTTTGTTGAATTCATTCATTTGTTTCATGAGGCCTGGTTTGAATTCAATTTTTTCATGATTTCTTTTCATCTTCAATGATGCATGTTTAGAACATGGTAATTTGGGGGAAATAGCACCATTTCAAGTCCACATCCAAGAATAAGAACTCAAGCACAAAGGAACAATTTTCCTTTCCTTTCCTTTTCTTTTGGGATGAAATGGAAACCAGTTCTTCTCCGAGCTCAATTCTGGGGCTTGTGGAAATTATAGGTTTTCAATCTTTTGATTGCATTCATTGCATTCTCATAAGTGCTTGGAAGTTAGTAATGTTGTTGGTTTCTTTGGACAATACAGTCTCTCCTCAATCCTCACATTCTTAGTTTTTGTGATTTTTGCTGGGTATGCGAAGTTGTTGGATTAGAATTGCATATTATTGTACTGTTAATAATAATAATAATAATAATAATAATAATAATAATAATAATAATAAAAGAATAGAAAAAGTAAAAGATGCATATTGTTGTGATATCTGGCGAATGGATGTCTCTGATGTGATATGCGGACGGCTAAATGCACTATAAGATTCAATATGCAAGTATCCAAATGGTGTGTGTGAATCCCTAACCCTTTTAAGGCAAGAAAAATTGGAACTGAGATAGCATTCTTGGTAAATGAGTTGGGGCCATTTGGGTGTATACCAAATCACCCTATTTGGTCATTCAGAAAGTTGAACAGACAAACATCTGTCCTGTCAACTGTTTAGGGTGGTATGGAAAAACCAAGACCGCATTCAGCAGGATTAGGTCTCTGCCATTTCCTGCAGAAACTGTTCTTAGTTCTGTTTAGGACAGCATCTTTCTTTTGTATTAGCTGGCAGGTTGGGTGTAAATAAGTTGCTCCTGTTATATATTCGTATGTACCTTTGTTCATCAAATGGTAGCATGTTTCTTCCTTTAAGCTCTTAGAAAAGTACATACCTGATTTTTCATATTATGTGGTTCATTTTAACCGAAGTAGTTGCGACATGCTATTTTTTCTTTTCTGTTCTTTCCCTGTCCGTCCGATCTATGTAATGGTCAGTGGTTCATTATGTGATGAACTAATTTTCAGATCT
Organism: Magnolia officinalis; assembly: GCA_021015155.1. Classification (NCBI taxonomy): domain Eukaryota; kingdom Viridiplantae; phylum Streptophyta; class Magnoliopsida; order Magnoliales; family Magnoliaceae; genus Magnolia; species Magnolia officinalis. The sequence goes on from JAJHSJ010000016.1 coordinate 53,324,700, forward strand.
TTGATGGGCACAATGGGAATGCGGCAGCGATATTTACGAGAGAAAATTTATTAAACCATGTATTGGGTGCAATTCCTCGTGGGCTTGGGCGGGAAGAGTGGCTTCAAGCTTTACCTCGTGCATTAGTTGCAGGGTTTGTGAAGACGGACAAAGAATTCCAGAGCAGAGGTATGAGTCTATGTATATCTTTAGTATCGAGGATCTGATCAATGTCATACACTTGGAACTACAACGGAGGTTCACCCCTAGGAGGCTGGTCCCTTCTGCTGCATTATGTGGTGATCTAGTTCATTCATACGGGAGGTTCCTACGTTGATGAGACACCTGACAAAATCTCACTGATCAGAGATTGTCGCCAACCATGCAAAGTTGAATTAGAAACACTTGTCCAATTTTTGAAGCATGCATGCATGCACACATGTGAAGGTGTGGATCTCTAATCTGTGAGGTTATTTCCATCTAGGCCCATCCATGTTGCGACCTGCTTGATGAAGGTTCTGGATCATCCTGTGGTGGGGTAGATTGGCATATCTCTAGCTAACCTCTTTTAGATGTTTAGATGAACTAAATGCTGACTTCTTTCTCTTTACGTCAACAGGAGAAACCTCTGGAACGACCGTTACATTCGTAATAATTGATGGGTGGACTGTTACAGTTGCATCGGTTGGAGATTCCCGTTGCATTTTGGATGCGCAGGGTGGTGTTGTTACCCTCTTGACTGTGGACCATAGGCTGGAAGAGAATGCTGAAGAGTGGGTATCTTTACTTTTGACTTCTGGTTTCTGTTTTTTTCCCTTCAATATCATCTAATCGTTTGATCTGAAACTGCAGGAGGGAACGTGTAACTGCAAGCGGAGGTGAAGTAGGAAGGCTCAGCATTGTTGGTGGTGTTGAGGTGAGATAATTTCTAGTTATATCACGCATCCATACTATATAATGGAAGTAGCTTTTGGACATATTTGCCCGTGTCACTAGTCGTGGGGAGGGGAAATCCTTCAGTTTTTATAGTTTTTGTAGCCCCTCAACCCAAGGGTATTTTTGTCCTTTCAAATCCTTCATAGGAGTAGCCCACAACCATTTCTTTTCTTCGCGTGTGGTCCGAATGGAAGACGTATGCGACATCAATGGGGCCCGTTGTGATGAATGTACAACGTCCACACTATGCATCTATTATACTGGCTCATATTAGAATGTTGGACCAAAAATGAGGTAGATATGAAGCTTGAATGGTTCACAATACTGGAAAAAGTGGGCATGGGTTGCCACCGTCCGAACCCTTCTTTCTCTCTGTAGCCCACATGCGAATAGCTGCACCCTTTCCCTCGCTCTCTCTACCTGCATTTTCTCTCCCCTACTCTCACCATGTGCATTGCATGTGCCATACCGCTAGTGGTTTAAAACAACTTCCTACTAAATGCATTCCCTGGCAATGCTATTCATGCGAACTCACTTAGTCACTTGCCAATGAACATGCTGTGGACATGTGCCAACATGTCATGTGTGTTCAGGGTCTAATAGGCTTACCAGGTGGACCACCCCTATAGATGTCCTAATCCAATAATCTAGCCAACTTGGTCATTACACAGGCGCCCACATGGCAAATATTGGTTAGTTCCACCAAGGTGCAGCATGGGCTGTTGGGCATGATTGTGTTGGTGTATGACTGGTCTAGGTAATCGTGTTTCTATGGTTACCCTGTATTTTGTAAACATGACATGCGATGCGAGCATGACCTTTTTTAGGTAATTTGTGCTTGGAGGTCTGTCTGTTGATTCCCAATCCCCACCCTATTTTGCTTGCTCACCTTTTCGGTGTGCTTGTAATAATTGGGCTGGGGTCAATATTGGGTGGGACCTTGCAGGCTTAGAGGTTTGTTTGCTGACCACTCGTCCTTGACCCTATTTTGCTTGGTTACTAATGCAGGGGCATTTTCACACTGGGCTCGAGTGGGGTCGCTTGTGGGATGCAGGGGCACACTTGGGGTGGGTGCGGCCCACGGAGGAGGTCTCGTGTTCGAGACTCCTCACCAGGGGTGATTAATGTGCATTTCACACCGGGCTCGAGTGGGGTAGCTTGTGGGATGCGGGGACACACTCGGGATGGGCGGCCCATGTGATTTGGAGCCCACGAAGGGGGTTTGGCCGAGGTCTTAAAACCCATGAGATGTGGGGCCTGAGCTATAAGATAAAGGGATTAATTCGCCATACTCTAACAGTTCGAGCTTTTAGAGCATGTGGTTAATTGTCCTGCATCAAATTGGTATTAGAGCGGGAGGTCTCGGGTTTGAGGCTCCTCACCGGGGGTGATTAATGCAGGGGCATTTTCACACTGGGCTCGAGTGGGGTCGCTTGTGGGATGCAGGGGCACACTCGGGGTGGGTGCGGCCCACGGAGGAGGTCTCGTGTTCGAGACTCCTCACCAGGGGTGATTAATGCGCATTTCACACCGGGCTCGAGTGGGGTAGCCCGTGGGATGCGGGGACACACTCAGGGTGGGCGACCCATGTGATTTGGGGCCCATGAAGGGGGTTCGGCCGAGGTCTTAAAACCCATGAGATGTGGGGCCTGGGCTATAAGATAAAGAGATTAATTTGCCATACTCTAATAGTTCGAGCTTTTAGAGCAAGTGGTTAATTGTCCTGCATCAGTTACACCCTTGGGGCATGCATGTAACAATTGGGCTGGGGTCAATTCTCGGTGGGGCATTACAGGCGATAGTGGGGTGTCAATGTGAGCCTTTGCCATGGACAGTTCCAGTGCACGGGTAGAGGAAGATTGATGTCTAATGGGCAACCGATCTTAAAAGTTTGCCAATCAACCATATAAAAGTCAACCCCAAATTGATGGAGAAAGGTTAAGATTTGATGCTGAGGCAGACCAAACATGTACAAATGTAAGAAGGAAGTGGACTGTTAAAAAAGGTGGCCTAAGGCCCACTTTCAACCTACATGTGGCCCACCATCTTAATAGAGGAGCCTGATTTTGAAGAAGGGTATCTATATCCACAAGGTCCACCTAATGGGCAGTTTGGATGTTAGATGCGTGGCAAGATAGCAGGTGTTTTTGCGTCCACACTGTCTAGTGCACTTCTGAGAGTTCCACTTGTGTTTCTTGTACAATAAGCATTCATGGCTACATATTGGCTTTCGAGTCTAACAATGCAATACCTTTGTTTTCTTTAAACCATTGTACATATCACTGAATGATTAAATGTTCAGTTTCATACTGGTACAGATTACAGACTACATGCAGAATTCAATACATACTAATACTTATTGTTCCCAGAGGCATTCCTCATGTATGCAAATAAGCGAGTTCTTTAAATCACTCCAGCTCTTCTGATGGTTTAAATCTGTAATATCAAAATGACCAAGTTGGATTTTAAAGGAAAACAATAACATTTATATGATTATCATTCAGGAAATGATATGTACACCCATTCAACCACCAACTAAAAGAATGTCATGTATAATACAGCTCTTTTTCTACTTTTGGCATCAGAATAACAGTATTCCATTACCAATAGTAAAAAGGGATGTATTTATCAGAAGCATAGGGTGTTGATGTCACTTGCCATTTTTCCTTTTTGCAAAATTTGTGATCTGCTTCTTAAAATTTTGCAGGTTGGCCCCCTCCGTTGTTGGCCAGGTGGTCTATGCCTTTCAAGGTCAATAGGGGACATGGATGTTGGGGAATTTATAGTTCCTATACCATATGTTAAACAAGTCAAGGTATGTACATTCTTGCTGAGCTATTGTCATTCATTCTATCTGAATCATCCTTGTAGATAGTTCTTCTGTTGGCATTTTGCATATCACGTTTCAATCCATGAGGTTGTGAATTAACATGGTGTTCTGCTGGGTATTACATTCCACATGCTTGTGGTCATACCTAACATTCTTCAATGTGCACCAGCTCTCTAATGCTGGGGGAAGGCTCATCATTGCATCTGATGGAATCTGGGACGCAATATCATCAGAGATGGCTGCAAAATCCTGCCGTGGGTTGCCTGCAGAGCTTGCTGCTCGGCAAGTTGTGAAGGTGAGTTATTTAAACTATCACAGCTCTCATCCCTTTCTCGTATTCATCTATTGGATGTAAGGTTGCCAATTGGCTTCATTCAAGTGGGCCTGTGTGAAACTCAATCCCTGGCCTGCTTGGCAAATTGTAATGTTGTCAGTTGGTTTCATTCAGGTGGGCCTGGGTGGAAACTCAATCCATGGCCTGCTGTCCTGTAAATTCAGGCATGCTGTTAAAATTCATATGTGTTCTTGTACCCAGGCTTGGGCTGGATCTCAATAGAAAAACTGCCCAAACAATACCAAGCCTAGCTCTCTTACCTACTGCATGCTGAAGTTCACCCAGCCTAAGGGCCCATTAGACGCAACTTCCCTGAAAGGCCTTTTCGTGCAGAAGCAATGTCTTCATCGACTCACGAAAACCAATCCAATTGGTTTTTGGCAAGTGCGCTTTTTAGTGCCTATTTCATCAGGTAGATTTGGAAACAACAATTTCGGCTGTGTTTCCAAATGGGCTACAAAACCCTCGTCTTGATCTGAAACGAGGCATTCACTTTAAAAAAGCCAGTTTACGGTGCATCAAAATGGGCCCTTATGTGTTAAGATTGCTCTGGCAGGTTGGCAACACTAGTTGGCTGTAATCATCCATGAACTTCTTTGTTAAGCATATCTTTGCAGACTTCTATTAATATCCCATCCATATGATAAATTATTAATCAACTCGTGTAAAGTGATCACGCATCCTCATAACATTGGATATTTAGGAAGCATTGAGGTCAAGGGGGCTCAAAGACGACACGACCTGCATCATCGTCGACATAATTCCACCTGATCATTCTGTACAGCCTTCAACCCCACCCAAAAAGCTAAACAGGTTTAGATCTCTTATCTTCCGGAAGAGGTCGCGTGACTCTGCAGGTAAACTTGCAAAGAAGCTATCTGCTGTAGGTATAGTGGAAGAACTGTTTGAAGAAGGCTCTGCAATGCTTGCAGAAAGGTTAGTATCGTTCTCCTCTCTTATCCAGTCGTAGCTAGATTTTATTTTTCATGGGTGATTTTCCAATTGAGTTGGATTGTTCATTCTTCTGTGCCTAATCAATTTCTCCATCTGTTTTTTCTTTTTTCCCCGGTTGTATGCAAGCTTCAGTATTTCTTTCTAATTGAAAAAATTGTGCAACACTGCATTTCAAACTCACGTAAGAATAACTTAGGCTACATTTGCACAGCATTCCCTGAAGAGAATTTCTCAGGGGGGACAGATTCTGTGCTGTCACTTATGATTCTTGGTTTGTCTTTTGTGGTGAGTGGCCTGCAAAATCAAAATAAGGCAAGAATCCTACATAGGGGATAGCTGGGTCCCATACTCTGTTTTTCTGTTAGTTTCGTTTTGTGGGGCAACCATGGCGAACGACAGAATCCTTTTTGGTGACGAAAGGGTCACCTCAATGTGATGAAATGCTAATTTTTTATTTTTAGGGGGCATATCTTTTAAAAGAAAAAAGAGTGTATTCATTAAGGGTGCTCTTTATGGTAACTGGAACTATTAGAACAAAAAGTTTCCAACTGAATCACCTCTATGGTGAACGGAAGTGTCCTTGAGTGTCTGTACCTTTGAAAAGGTCAGAATTGCCTTTTAACCTTCTCAAATCTGCAGAATTTCGTAAGTGGAGTAACTACACATCCTTTAATGTTTGTATTGTATATTTATTAATAGATATTAACGGCTAATTTAGGACTAAAAAAGATCAGATCGTTATCCACTCACCAGTTAGGCTTATAACTTTTATGTGATGAAAATAGCCTAGTTTTCTTTTCATACTAAATATGTAGTAGTGGTTAATGTGGACCAAGGTCTCATACCTGACCACTTCTCTTTACAGAATAGCGTAGGTTCAGAACTTGTTCATGGAATTTAGGTTCCATTGCTTGGCTTTATCATTCAAAAGGATGGAGATTGAGAATGGGTGGATTAAATAGAGATGTGCATATGGAATATTCTTATGGTCACCGCAATGCCATTGACACTTTTATGAGGGATTGTTTGTACCTGCCTAACTCAGTTCTTCACCGGATATAGGCACTGCCTTACCCCCTCTTGGGGATAAGTGGATTTTCTATAAAATCCCCTCATGAGTACACGTTGGAGCCTTTTTGGTAATGCGGCTCATCCCATTTAGAGCCTATCCAGTTCCTAGGGTGTAGCTTCACACATATTGCAGCCCATATGGTTTGCAGCTTGTCTGGCTTTAAAGTAGTTCAATTTAGGGTGCTTGCTTCCAGTTCTTGCCTCCAAGGCTGTCTACCTTCTCAGGTAACCTCCATTACCCAGCCTTAAGGACCCTCACCAGATGCAATTACTACCCTTACGGCATTATGGCTCCCAAGAGGTTCCGTTCCTCCCTTATCTAAGTGCCACATGATTCTAAGGGTTCTTTTAACAAATAAGATCACTAGATTTGATCTTGTTTTGCGATGCAAATGAAGTGTTGGTAGATAATCTCAGAAAGATCCTAGTTTATTTTGAGGCTGCGTCAGGGCTAAAGATTAATGTTTCCAAGACAGATGCTGGGAATTCATCTTAGTGAGGCCAATTTAAGCAACCTTGTGTGCATTTTTTGTTGAAAGTCGGGGTCTTTCCCCTCCACATACCTTGGTTTGACGTTATGCATCGGAAAGCCAACGAAACACCTTTGGGATAAGGTGGTTGAAAGAATAGAAAGGAAATTGGCTAGTAGGAAGTGCAAATATATGTTTATGGGTGACTGTCTTACCTTCATAAAGGTGGCCTTTTCCAATATGCCCATCTATTTTATGTCCATTCTTAAATGCCCTAAATTGGTGTGGATCTGCTTGAAAAGTCTGAGAAGGGATTTCTTTTGGAGAGGTGCTAAGGATGCTAGAAAGTTTCACTTGCTCAAGTGGTATGAGGTCTACAAGCCTATTGATAAGGGAGGAGCCGGCATCTGTGATTTAAGTATCATGAATCTAGCTCTGCTTGGGAAATGGGTTTGGAGGTTCGGGTGTGAGGAGGACAAGCTATGTAGGAAGATTATTGCTTCCAAGTATGGAATGCAGGTGGGGGGTGGTTTACCAGTAGGTCCTCCTTATACAGACCGTCTAGTATGTGGAAGGCAATTCATTTATGTGGCATCTTGTTGTTCCTATTTGGATCGATTCAATTGTTGTTCTCAAAGAAAGCACAGTTGGTGTGATTCGAACCTGCAACCTGAACTGAGCTTATAAAGAGATCTACTAGCAGACCACGCACCATTTGGGTGTTTTATACTGCATATTTTTATATTTGTGTTAATCCAAGTGTCTATTATTAGTGTAATTAGACCCTAGTTTAATTATTAAATATCAAGTCAAACTGAATCGATTCTTTGAGTCAACATGACCACCTGGATATTGAGTCTAGAATTTTGGAATGCCATCACTTGGGTGGGGGTGAAAATAAAAGGTGAGGAAATTTTTTGAAGGGTGAGAGAGTCAGGGTGGGAGCAAGGTTCTGACTATCGTTTTACAGGGTGTATTGGACTGGCCCAAAACCAATATGATAGGGGCCAGTATTGTACCCGTAACAGTTCACATCTGCCTCTTTTTTTCCCCAAAAGAACTGCTCATACCTTAAATACCCAAAATGTTCCTATTCTCTTATACTGTCTGGTGCTCGTTTGCAAAACAACAGCAGCACCCTGAGCTGGGATACCCAATAACTTCAGTTTGTCGTTTTTCATTTTATCTTTTGGCTGATTTTAATGATCTGGCATTCATTACGCCGTTATCATGACGATTGCTCATGCCTACTTGTGGATAAATTTCAGGCTAGGGAACGACACATCGACAGGGCAGACAACATCTGGTCTTTTTACATGTGCAGTTTGCCAAGTGGATCTTGCTCCGAGCGAGGGGATCTCTGTCCACGCTGGGGCTATCTTCTCCACCAGTTCAAAGCCTTGGCAAGGCCCCTTTCTATGTGCTGCCTGTCGTAATAAGAAAGACGCAATGGAAGGAAAACGGCCAAGTGGAGTTAAAGTGGCATAGCGCCCTCCCTCTCTCCGTCTTTCTCTACCATTCTTTTATTAAATGCCCAACATTTTTCTGGGCTTTTGCGCAATTGCTTGAATCTGCAGGATGATGTAGTATCCATGTATGTAATATTTGCAAAATAATGTGCAATGAGTTCTTAGCATCTGAAATTTGAATTGTTTGGCCTTAGTTTTAGGTTGAAATAGTGAAAGAGTAAAAAAAAATGTCGGGGCAATGAAGTTTGAATCTTTGCAAAATTATATTTATTAATTTTTTCCCTTCTCTTTTGCCAAAATATTGGTGGTCTGAGAACAGTTGATTTTTTACCAACAATTTGGGGCACGTTTGGATGCCCCAAAATGGTGCAAGCAGGATGCTTCTCAGCCCAAATTGATACCGATAATGGTCAAGTTGGTGCAGAAAAAGGTTGAAAGGTGAGAATCCAACTGAAAATGGCTGAGTTTTTGCAGGAATATATTAATGCAATACATTGGGCTTTAGCTTTTGAATTTGGATTGTCTTCAAATGATCCAAACTGTTTATATTGCAAGTCTCAACTTTGTATGTTGGATGGACAGCAAATAAAATCTCTTAAATTGGATTATTTCAAAACTTTAAATTTTGGCCCTTGTGTATTAAACGTGGATGATCACCATCACCCTTGTATAATAGAAGGATTGAAATGTTAAATCTGATAAAATTTTGAGGCTTTCCCATCCAAGAAGAAGCCTATCATATAAAATGGTTTGGGTCATTGAAAAGACCCAAATTCATGGATAAAGTCCCGACATGCCACATTGCAATACATGCGGTTGTATACGAGCAAATGTCTGTGTTTTGCTAAACTGTAAAGTGTTTATTGTGTAGAAAGTGGGGGGTATTCACACTTGGACAAACTTGGAGCGGTAAATCCTGTATAATATTAAAATCATGTATGAGCCACCTGATAGTTGGGTTGATTTGAAACTCAATAGAGTGAGCTCGAGTTGATGAGATTTTGAGCTGATTCTCATGGTGTGACTTGGTCGGGTCTCAACAAGACTCATTGAGTCAGCTCAAAAACTTAGCTGACTCAATGCAACTCAGCATGACTCGTACGAGTCACTGAGCCTAGTCAGCTGGTTTTTGTTTCGAAGTATAAGAAAAAAAAAAAAAAACTTTATGCAAGAATCAAAGTCAGCTGGAACCCTTTTTCTGCCATCAAAATTCCTAAACACTAAGGTGTAATGCGTTTACAACTCTGAGAATTTTAAAAGCATCCAAACGGAACCCAAATAGAAAAGTGTTTGCTGGTCCTATACACGGGCCAACCTAACACCTTCAAGGTCGTCCCGCCTGCCATGAAGATGAACATATGCAAAAATCAGTTTATGCCCGCTCACCCCCACGGCACATGTGCATTTTGAATGAGGATGGCTAAGAAATTTTTAAATGGGTCCTTTCCTCTCGTATAGGGATGGCCCACTTGATGGACAGATCAGCCTATTTTCTGCATTCTGACATCATCACATGGTGGCAACCATGTTATGCACCCCTTAGGTGTGTGTGGGGAGAGTAGCAAAGTCATCATGGAAAACAGGAAAAATAGGGATCGCTACCAATCAGGGGCGGCTCAACATTTTTGGGGGCTTTAGGCAAGTCATAAAAATGAGGCTTTTTAATTTAAAAACATAAAAAATTAATAAATTCAAAATTAAACCATAAAAATTAATAAACTTTTGTATTCAAGCTTTTCCTAAAAATCAGTTTCGATAGATAAAATTACTAAACCATTCATAAGGTGAATCCTAGATGGATAAAATGAAAACATAAATATCAGCTTATCCAAATTTTCTGCCGCCTGTAGAAAAGTTTGTAATGGTGAGCATTCAATATCCACTTTTTTTATGTGTTGTAGTCCACTTGAGCTTTGGTTCTGCTTCATGTTTTTTCTAATAATCTAAAATGGGATGAAGAAACGGATCAACGGAATAGATATAACACATACAATAATATGGACCCCACAAAGCTCAGGGCTACAGGAATCCCTAAAGTGGTCCATTCTATATTGTACAGTACTTTAGCAGTGTTATGGTTAATAAATAGGCATTCCTAGATTGTTAATATAGCATATTTTGACTCCATCCAAACCGTCTAAATTAGGTGATCCATTCTAAATAGGCCAAATTACAAAAAAGGAATCCATTGATTTTACTATTCTATCTTCCAATTAGTGGGAATTTGTATGTTGAATTCAAATAATGTTTAGTGTACAAGAATCAACCAATTAGGAGATCCAGCCATTGTGTGTTTTTGTTTTTGGTTTTCATGAACCATCTAAACCGGGACCCACTTTTATATCTGTTTAATTTAATTTAAAAATATTCAAAGGTTGCAATTTCTCAGTGCATGTGTATAGATTACTAGACGCTGTCAGAGTATTAAAAGCCTGTTCCTATGATATAGGGCCTTCATAAACAGGGGACCTTAGGCGATTGCCTCACCTGCCTACCCCTTAGAGCCGCCCCTGCTACCAATTATATGATAGGGGGGCATCCGAATCTTTAAACGGTATACATGCGTCTTCAGTTATCCAAATCAGGGGTTTTCTGGGCACCACTGTTGGAATCTTCCTCAAATATCTTGTTGCCAATACAATATTATTTCTGCCCTACCAATGGACGGACAGTTGAAAAGAGAGATGCAACAACATTTCACATTCAACTAGAAAAGGTCCTAACTAGTGGTCAATTGGATCTCCCAATCAGGGAGATTTGTGGGCCGTGCTCCATTCACGGAAGGATTTCACAGACCAATGGTCTGGATTGGAAAACCATGGGCCCCACTTTGCAAAATTGAAACCCATGGGAAGTGGATTGGTCACTGAGTAACTTAAGCCCACTGAGTAAACTCTGTGAGGCCCACCATGATTTATGTGTCTTATCCACGCTGGGAAGTCTTCTCATGAGCATGGATTGAGGGTCTTAGCTCATGGACCAAAATTGGACATGTTTCAATCCTGCAGTAGGGCCTATCTCCCACCTGAATCAGGTAAGTTCCTCATTGTTAAGCCCAATTGAAACTTAAGCTCCTCGAAGCCTAGACAAAAGCTGGCTGGTGCACTTAGGTGGATGATATTTCAGTTTACTCACAATTGGAACAACAAAGCTGTCCAATGACAGTTAAAAAGACTGTGATTAGGACCAGTGTTAAAAATATCTCCAATATTATCTTTATCTCCAGCTCAGCGATACCGGTAACAGTGGTAGCGATACTGATACTGATACTGATAACGCTAGTAGTATCATAAATTCTATGTATTAGCAATGTATCGCTAAGTATCGCCAAACGTATCAATATCACTAATGTAATCGCTAATATTTTCAACTATATAAAATTTGGGTGTCACTTGTATTGCCAATGCATTAATATCGCCAATGTATCACGAATATTTTTGACAATGTAAATTCTAGGTAATGCTTGTATTACAAGTGCATCGACAATATTTTAATAATATTGCTAACGTATTGATATCATCAAAATTTTATTTATTAGAAAAAAAGTTATTTCATTTTTTTTTTAATAAGCACATGGTTGTATTATGCATATAGTATTCAATTTGTCATTGATGATATTGATAATATCTCGATATCATTGTGATGTAGAGCGGGTCGCGGATAGTTTCATGGCCAAGATGGATCAGAAACGTCGACGACAGAAGTGATCCGGACCGTCGGACCTTAAATCGGGCGTATCTCGCAATCCGGAATGAGTTACCTGACGTAAAATATATGATTTTGGGGTAGAACGAGCTACTTTAGCCAACCAACCCAGCTACGCAGGGTTGCGACGCCCGGAATTGCAAAAAACCCCTGGATCGATGGTCGTTTCCCTGCATTAATTTCGTTTTTACTATAAATAGTAAGTTTTAGTTTGGTTATAACTCTTCATCCGCTCGGCTTTAGGAGTTGCACCCAATGTGAAAAAAGCTTAGAATAATTAGGAGAACGGTTTGGTGAAGCCAAATAGGACACTTACTATTTTTGGCCGAAAACCTTTCGCACTAGTAGACATCAGACCGTCTATAAATAGTAAGTTTACTATTTATAGTAAGTCGTGGATTCTAGGAGTTCTAGTTGTAGTTTGATTCTGATTTCTTTCCCATTGCTTGGTGCCCCTATTTAAAGGGTTGTGAACTCGTTTTTAGTAATCAATTAATCAATTTCGAATTTCTTAGAATTTATTTCTATTTTCTGCTTTCTTTCCTCGTGAGTTCGAGAAGTCTCTGTGAGGAGTCCAGAGAAGCTCCGTGGATTCGGAGTAGTTATCCTCATCACGTTCATCCCTGCGTCAATTGGTATCAGAGCGAGGTTTCCCCTCGGGCCGATGGCAAATAATGAAGGTATGAATCAAAATCCTGTGGACGGTGATCCAGGGATTCGTCATCTTTCGGAAAAAATGGAAGCTTTCCACCGGGAGAGTCAGTTGACCATGCAAGGGTTGCAGGTAACCCTCGACCGTCTTGCGGATGCGCTAATTCTGTCTCGAGCCCTAGGCGGTGCTCCACCACTCAGGGTGGCTCCACCACCCGTGGTTGCTGTACGACACAACTCCGATTTTCGTAGAGCACTACCAGTGGCAAACCGTAGGGCTACACCAGATGATTCAAGTTCTAGCGACGAAGACCTTAATGAGGGTTTTGTTCGACGACCGATCCATGGAGGCGATCACCTAGATTGTGCTGAAAGAGACTATCGAGGTAAGGCTGAACTTCCTAGTTTTAATGGTTTATTACGTATAGAAGATTTCCTCGATTGACTAGCCGAAGTAGAGAGATATTTTGATTATATGGACGTGCCAGATCATAAAAGGGTAAAATTAGTAGCGTTTAAGTTAAAATCTGGTGCTTCTGCCTGGTGGGAACAATTACAACTCTCACGAGCCCGCCAGAACAAGGCGCCCATCTCATCATGGCCACGGATGAGGCGTCTTCTTCGATCACGATTTCTCCCCTGTGATTATGAGCAGATATTATTCCAGCAATACCAAAATTGCCGACAAGAAAACCGAACCGTTACAGATTACACTGAAGAATTCCAGCGGTTAGCTACACGAAACGATCTGTCAGAATTTAAGTCACAGAAGGTGGCACGATTTATAGGTGGGTTGCGACCGAGATTTATAGGTGGGTTGCGACCGACAATTCAAGACCGAGTTCAGATGTACCCAGTTGGGACCGTGGATGAAGCAGTTCAATTGGCGGGTATGGCAGAAACACAACTTGTAAGAGTTCCTACTCATCCCTATCCTTCAACTCGACCCCCCATGGCGGGTCCCACGCAGGATCCAGTGCTGGCACGAGGAAAAGATACAGTAGGAGAACGTCATCAACCTCCTACAACCGCAAGCCGTGATATGGGGAGCGGCTCATCCAGGCCTCAACGCGCAGCACCCACGACAGCGGGCCCGAGTAGGATTCTAAATCCTTATGCTCGGCCAAGGTCGAACAATTGTTACCGCTGTGGCCAGCCAGGCCACTTATCAAACACCTGTCCTCAACGTCCCGCAACACACTTGACTATAAACGAAGGGAGCACTGAAGATGAGGCCGTAGAAGAAGGCCATGACTATGATGAACATGAACAAACCACTGAAGAAATAGCAGGTAGCGATGAAGTGACGGGCGAGGATCGTAGCGAATTTCTAGTTGTAAGGCGATTACTGTATACCCCACGAAAGGAATTACATCCACAGCGACACAATATATTTCGTACTTGGTGCACTGTCAACGGAAAGGTCTGTGATGTGATCATAGACAGTGGTAGTAGCGAAAACATCGTCTCAAGAGTGATGGAGGACAAGTTGCGGCTACCAACGACGAAACATCCTTCCTCGTACTCAATTGGCTGGATAAAAAAGGTGAATAAGACGAAGGTAACTGAACAATGCACTATTTCATTTTCAATTGATAAAAATTATAAGGATCAAATACTTTGTGATGTGGTCGACATGGAAGCTTGCCACATGTTACTTGTCGACCCTGGCAGTCGGACCGCAATGCGACCCATCGGGGGCGAGACAATATTTACGTATTCGTCAAGGATAGTCGAAAAATAATCAGTGCCCCTATGGCACCGGAGAACTAGCCTGAAGCTTCTAAAGTGGAGGGGAGTTCTCTCTTGACCATTCGGGATTTCATGGAGGAATCCAAGGAAACCAACGAGGTATACGCCGTAGTGGTGAAGGGCGAGGAAGAGGAACCCTCAAACATCCCTCCAAGTTTAAGACTGTTGCTAAACGAATTCAAAGAAGTCTGGCCTGAGGATTTACCTGATGGATTTCCCCCATGAGGGAAATCCAACATCACATTGACCTCGTCCCTGGGGCTAGCCTGCCTAACCGCCCTCATTATCTGATGAGTCCGAAAGAGTGTGAGATATTTCAGGGGCAAGTGGAGGAATTGATCCGTAAAGGTCTCTTGAGAGAGAGCATGAGCCCATGTGCCGTACCAACATTATTAACGCCAAAAAAAGATGGAAGCTGGCGCATGTGTGTCGACGGTTGGGCAATCAACAAAATTACCATCAAATATTGGTTCCCAATACCACGGTTGGACGACATGCTCGATATGCTAGAAGGGGCCAAGGTGTTCTCTAAACTAGATCTAAGGAGCGGGTACCATCAAATTCGTATCCGACCTGGTGATGAGTGAAAAACGACATTTAAGACAAACGAAAGGTTGTATGAGTGGCTGGTCACGCCCTTCGGCCTATCGAACGCACCAAGTACTTTTATGCGTTTGATGAATCAAGTTCTAAAACCGTTCACTGGCCGATTTGTGGTAGTATATTTCGATGACATATTGATATATAGTCAGGATGAGGTGGAGCACAGGAAACATCTCAGGCAGGTGCTGCAGGTCCTACAAATTAACAAGTTGTACCTCAACTTGAAGAAGTGTAATTTTCTAACTGACAGCCTGTTGTTTATAGGATTTGTTGTAACATCTACAGGCATTCGTGTGAACGATGAAAAGGTGCGAGCTATTAGGGAATGGCCGATCCCGACAAACATTTATGAGGTGAGGAATTTTCACGGGTTGGCGACTTTCTATCGTCGATTTGTGCGAGATTTTAGCACCATAGTCGCGCCTATAACAGATTGCATGAAAAAGGACTGTTCCAGTGGACCGATAAAGCTGATAAGAGCTTTTATGAGATCAAGCATTGTTTGTCTACAACACCGGTCTTGGTGCTTCATAATTTCGATAAATTGTTTGAGGTTGAGTGTGACGCCTCATACGTCGGAATTGGAGGAGTATTATCACAGGAAGGCAGGCTGGTAGCCTTCTACAGCGAGAAGCTCAGCAAAGCTCGAAAGAAGTGGTCGACTTATGAGCTTGAGTTGTACGCAGTTGTTCAGGCGCTGCGACATTGGCGGCATTATCTGATTCAAAGAGAGTTTGTTCTGTACACTGACCATCAAGCGTTAAAGTTTATTAATAGTCAGACTAACGTAAATCGTGTGCATGCTAGATAGGTTGCGTTTTTACAGGAATTCACGTTCGTTCTGAAGCACAAGTCAGGGCAACAGAACAAGGTGGCTGATGTGCTTAGTCGTCGTGCATCACTACTTGTTACGATGAGCAACGAGGTGGTCGGCTTCGACTGTCTCAAGGAACTGTATGCCGATGATGAGGACTTTAAAGATTCTTGGATGAAGTGCCAGGAAGGTCACCCCAGTGACCTTCATATACAGGACGATTTTCTCTTCAAAGGGAATCGATTATGCATCCCTCAAAGTTTTCTAAGGGAGCAAATTATTCAGGAGTTACATGGAGGTGGCCTCGGTGGACACCTTGGGCGAGACAAGACACGAGCTCTTATGGAAGAGCGGTATTACTGGCCGCAATTAGTACGTGATGTGGGAAAGGCCGTACAACGCTGTCATGTTTGTCAGACCTCCAAGGAGCAATCTCAGAATACGGGCCTCTACACCCCGTTACCTGTGCCTGACGGTCCTTGGGAGGATTTATCAATGGACTTCGTACTTGGTCTCCCACGAACACAACGCGGTATGGATTTGGTATTCGTGGTGGTAGATCGTTTCTCCAAGATGACACACTTTATCCCATGCAAGAAGACCCTCAATGCAACACACGTGGTGAATCTATTCTTCAGGGAGGTCGTACGGCTACACGGGTCCCCAAGACCATTACTTCTGATCGTGACATGAAGTTCATTAGTCACTTTTGGCAGACTTTGTGGACTCGATTCGATACACGACTTCAATTCAGCAGTGCTTACCACCCGCAGACTGATGGACAGACCGAAGTTGTGAATCGCACGTTAGGAAACCTCCTTCGCTGTATTTCAGGAGAAAAAATCGAAGTAGTGAGATTTAGTCTTGTCACAAGCAGAGTTTGCATTCAACAACATGGTGAACCGCTCGACAGGGAAATCACTGTTCCAGATTATCTATGGACGAGTGCCTCGCCATACGCTTGACTTGGTCCCTCTGCCCAAGCACCCAGGCACGAGCATTCAGCAGAACATATGACAGACAAGATCATGGGCATCCATGCGGAAGTGCAGACCAAGTTACATGCCTCGAACGAGAAGTACAAGGAACAAGCGGACAAGCACCGGCGACAAAAAGTGTTCGAGGTGGGCGACCGCGTTATGGTTCATCTGCGTAAAGAGAGATTTTCGACCTGGACGTACAACAAGTTGAAAAATAAGAAGATTGGACCCGACCCAATCATTCAAAAGATCAATGACAATGCTTATGTTGTTGATGGTGATTTCACAGACTTTCAACGTCGCGGACCTGACCGAGTATTATGAACCAGCGCAGGATGAGAACTCGAGGATGAGTTCTTTTGAAGTGGAGGGGACTGATGTAGAGCGGGTCGCGGACAGTTTCATGGCCAAGATGGATCAGAAAAGGCCCGGTCGACGACAGAAGTGATCCGGACCGTCATACCTTAAATCGGGCGTATCTCGCAATCCGGAATGAGTTACCTGACGTAAAATATATGATTTTGGGGTAGAACGAGCTACTTTAGCCAACCAACCCAGCTATGCAGGGTTGCGACGCCCGAAATTGCGAAAAACCCCTGGATCGATGGTTGTTTCTCTGCTTTAATTTTGTTTTTACTATAAATAGTAAGTTTTAGTTTGGTTATAACTCTTCATCCACCGGGCTTTAGGAGTTGCGCCCAACGTGAAAAGAGCTTAGAATAATTAGGAGAACGGTTTGGTGAAGCCAAATAGGACACTTACTACTTTCCGCACTAGTAGACATCACGACCGTCTATAAATAGTAAGTTTACTATTTATAGTAAGTCGCAAATCTAGGAGTTCTAGTTGTAGTTTGATTCTGATTTCTTTCCCATTGCTTGGTGCCCCTATTTAAAGGGTTGTGAACTCGTTTTTAGTAATCAATTAATCAATTTCGAATTTCTTAGAATTTATTTTTATTTTCTGCTTTCTTTCCTTGTGAGTTCGAGAAGTCTCTGTGAGGAGTCCAGAGAAGCTCCGTGGATTCAGAGTAGTTATCCTCATCACGTTCATCCCTGCGTCCAATATCACAACATGCGCAATATTGAGACCACAATCTTTCGTTTCCTTTCTAAATGCTAATGATTTCTTGGTGAAATATCATGTGTTGTTGATATTTTGCAATATTGATGGATATTTGGATGGTTAAATAGGCTAGATGGGATGGTTGGACTGATTTCTTACAACAACACATGATTTTAAGGCCATATTAAATGGAAACTTGTTATTAATTCATTCTTTTTGCAAATTTTTTTATTTATAAATATGCAAATATGTATATTTTAACATCTTATGAAGTTTTGCTGAAAATTCCACTGTTTTTCCCATGTTTCCTCACATTTCCGGTTATCAGTGATATTATCGGCAATATCAATATTGTTTTCATATCCTTTGCTGGTGAAACTTGTAACGATACCGATACTTCGAACATTGATTAGGACTAACTAGCTCAATCTTGAATCATGGGGACCAGGAGGGTGGCTCATGGTATCATATTGATCCTTCCCTCCCAGGAATGCAACTCGGGCAGGTTGGGTCAGGTTGAGAGTCAACCTGAGCCTAACCCGACCTCAATGCGACCTAATTCGCAACCCAACCCCACCCAAATTCCAACCCATGGTGTCCAGCCCAAATCCTTTGTACTCAACCCAACCCAACCCAAATTTGCTCAACCTGAACCCAACCAAATTCAAATTAGGTTGGCATTTTTCCAACCTGAACCCAACCCGAAGACGTTGACAACCCAACCCAATCTGATGCAGACTTGGTTGGGTCAGTCGGGTTCAGGTTGACCCAAATGGAAGTTGCAGCCCTACTGCCTCCCATGACAAATCAAAAGATTCGCACGAACAGTTGTTATAAAGTCACACAATGGCAGTTTTTTAACATGCGTTTGTCATTACAAAACACAATGAAGAGTGACCATTTCTGTTACAACAGCCATCTTGGAACCTTGGTTAGTACACAAACAAGCATTATTTTCTCTTACAAGTGGATCAACAAATCTAATTAGTGATACATGTGAAAGGAAATCAGCTTAGCTTCCTTCTCTCCAACTCTAATTGCAAGACAAAGCATCAACACATTATCAACACCCTGGGAGTTTTTAATACTCTGGCATAGTGTGATGGATGACACGCATTCACTTGTAGTTGTACAAGTAACATGTATGCAACTCAAAGTAAACCACAAAAGTCATGGAACCCACATAAGATAGGTTATAACCCTAAAACTAACATTATTAGAAGGTTCTAATCCTTGCTCCATAAAAAAATGTTTTTTAAATTCAAACTGTATTTTTATTTATTTATTTTTGGGATGATGATTGCCTGTTATATATCTCACCAAATTGACCACTTAATGCATTATTTCAATACAGTTATTCTTTTATAAACCATCAAAAGTGGGCTCCTCTATCCGGCCACTTTAATTCGAGTTACGCATAGGCCATGTGTATAAGTTCTGAGTGCCTGTGTATCATCCATACACTGGCAGAGTACCAAAAGTTTTTCTCTTTCAATCCCTGTATATCAAGAGCTTGAGGTTTGCTTGAAGACATCTCACCTATTGCAATGTGATAAATCAGTACTTTAGCTTCTGAATCTGGATTGCCTTTCAATGATCCAAATCATTTATCAGATGAGTCTCAACTTCTATGGTGGATATAAAACAAACAAGATATCTTATGTAGGAATTTTTTCCAACCATTTGATTTGGGTCTTTTGCTTTGAAAATGGATGGTCACCACAACGCTGGTGTAGTCAAAGGGTTGAAATAGTCAATATGATAAAATTTTCAGGCATTCCCCATCCAAGCGGAGATAAAAAGTTTATGTTATTGGAAAAATCCCAACTCCAATGGCTAAATTCCCAATTACAATACTTAGGGATGTATGTGAGCAAATCTGTATAAGCTTTTATATGAATCCAGGGTGATGTATCCTAAGATAAGCCCAGCATCCCCAACTTCCTCCTGCCCTCAACATGTATAAATCTCCATGCATCTCATCTTCTACTCAAGACCATCTTCACTTCTCTAGCAAAGGAGGATCTCCTGAGAGAACATGGCAAAACAACATGATTCCAGTTTCCATTGGCAACGAGATCATATCTCCCATCTCACCCAACAGACTCTGGAAGGCGATTGTAAAAGACTCCCACAACCTCATGCCCAAGCTTCTACCTGACATAGCATCTAGCATTGTCGTTCTTTAAGGAGATGGTGGGGTCGGGACTATCAGGCAGTCCAACTTCACAGTAAGGTAATATTTTCGCATTAGCTAATCTCCTATGTTCCATTTCCTAGTTTCAACTTCAATATGAAAGCAACAGGAAGTATTTGTTTTGTTGAGTTTGCAGCCATCAAGGACTTCCGCTACTGGAAAGACCGTGTGGATGCAATTGATGATGAGAAGCATGTGTTCAAATACTCTGTTGTTGAAGGTGTTCCGACTGGGAAGAAAGTGAAATCGACATATTCTGAGCTCCAGTTCTGATGGGGAGTTCGAGACTATCAATGATAGCCTAAACACAGAAGAAGAAACCAAAGAGATAATGGGGGGGATGGCAGGCATGTTCAAGGCAGTAGATGGCCATCTCCTTGCAAATCCAAATGCATATGCCTAGCTTTGGCTATATAGGAGAGATTGCAGTCTAGTTCCCATACAAATAAGCTATTGAAAGACTTGTCTCAGGCATGTGTTAAGATCTTTGTTAGTGATTTTCTTGTGTTTGGACAGTGGAAAAGAATTGTATGCGTAATGTGTTAGTTTATCATTGAAATAGGAATATGACTCAACGAAGTTGCTTTTTACTAAAAAATAAAATAAAATCAAAGTTAGACTTTGTGCAAAATGCAGTTAAAAACATTCCGTTAGAAGTTACTGCATTAGACAGGTGATCAGTGTCAGAAGCCATACCAACAGCACATGATAAGGGAAAATATCATCATCTAATCTTTTGATCGGATGCAAATTGAAAATGGGTTTAGTTTGATGAGTTTTTTAAATTTAATCAAGTGTGAACTGGTTCACAGAAAACAGTTGAATTGGTTCATCTAAATCAGCTGGTTAGTCCAGTTTAATAGACGAAAACTACTAAACATTTTATTCTAACAAATACCTATACATGCTGCTTCCAGCTGAACAGGGTTAAACTGGCCTGCTCGATCCGGTTGAGTTTATGAGACAATGGCATAAAACAACAATGAATGGATAGACGGTATACATACAGAAAAATTGGAACATGATGCAGGAAGCGTTCTTTGTAGACTTAACAAACATCGGCCAATGACATTCCACTTAAGAGGAGACGGAGACCTTACCACATCATCATTCCAATAATTGGGGACTCATCGGATACTCGAGCAAGTCTCCTTTGAGAGAGTCATTGCATAATACGTCTTGCTAGAGTCGTGGCTCTTACGGGTCCTTGGGTTTGCATTGAACTAGTTCCTCACTTTTTTCTTGAATTTCTCTCTGCAAATTTCAATAGATGAGTTATGGTATGAAGACTTCAATTTTCAGATTTCTCTATCTCTACGTGCAAACAGATTACACATCAAGAAATGAAGAATCAAGACTTCTGACATAACACCCAGTAATAGCTGCTTGGTCAAATGGCTATAATACTGAGGCATGATCACCTACAACTGGTTGTAGTTCTGACATAACACCCAGTAATAGCTGCTTGGCCAAATGGCTATAATACCGAGGCATGATCACCTACAACTGGTTGTATACTACAACCCAGTTTTTCATGCCTTCAAAATTTTGGTTTCTAATTTGTCCGTTGAAAAATTGTGCAGTTTCAAGGACAAAATGCTTGTAAAGAAGGGTTGTAGGTTAAGTTCATACCTACAACCAGTTGTAGGTGATCAGTTCGACCAAAAAACAAAGTATGATCTGGTGCAAATGCATCGTACCATATTATGATCCAATCGATGTGCATTGGGCTAGTGGCAGATCTTCATCAATCTGTACAGACAACATGTTGGAAGCCACCTTGGATTGCCCACCAGATAAGCCCTTAACCATGCGTTCAATGGATTTCAGGTGAAAGCAAACCATAGTTTAAAAACTTGAAAAACTCAATTTCGTCACAATTTGCTTAAGATTTGTGAAAAGAACTAGACTCGACAAAACTCAGGGAAAAAAAAAAAAACTCAACTAGACTCACCAAGAATCAACTACATTCAAATATTGTTGTATTTTAAATGTAAAACATTACAAAAAATAATAATAAAAAAATAAACATAGAAGCAACTCAACTAAGTTACACGAAAACAAACCTTCAAGTTTTTTGAGTTTTTAAACCTTGATGCAAACTGTTGCCTACAACTTCAAGACAGTTCACAGGCTCTTGATTAGATGGTTAGGATTGTTTGATTAGGGCTGTTTCAGGGCCATGGGCAATCCAAGCATGCGTACACAATGCAGATGGTCCAATTGACAATCTTGACCATCCACATGTATAGCATATATGGTGCATGATAGTTGCACCCATTCATTCCTTTGTTCCAATGCCTAATTCACAGCTTGCATATAGAAAGTGAGAGGGTAAACTCACTAGTTTGTGTTTCAAATTCCAGATTGTCCGTTGTCTCTGGTACGCAAAATACTTCAGGCACTGGAAGACATGAAAAAAGGACCAATTCAGAAGTTGCAAAAATTGGATCAGCACTTTTATTGCTGAAGATCGCCTATCAAAAGGAAAAAGAGGTGAAAATTATAAGAAATGGTGTAATTACTCCTCGTCTCTGCATTTCAATAGATCGCTGTAATGCTTCTTTTTTTGTCAGTAGATTTTCAGGCAGTAATTGTACCGGGCGCCTGTAATTTTTCCCACGGTAAATGATTATAGCATGGCCTTTTCTTAGCTTCTCCACACAGACCAAAATCCCACTACTCTCAATTTCCAGCAATATTGCGGTATTCATAACTTGTGAAAATGATTTCTGCATTGAAACTACTTTCACAACTTCTCTATGTTTCCAATGTTGATGTATGCTTCCAATTATGCCATCATATATACCACGTCTCCCTGTATGGTTTTTGACAAATTAGAACAAATGAAGCCAACAAAAAATTTCTTTTTTTCTTTTCTGGAAGGTAAAACCAAAAAATTTCAGATTTTACTTTGCAGGAATACAGTCAGGAATGATGGTGGATGACAATATAGAATCCAAATAGAATTACCCTTACCGAGCAATAAGATTTCATCCATTCTCAGACCTATATTTCGGAGAATTTGTCTTTCCTCTTCAGTTAGCATTTCCTGATCAGACGCTGGATCTGCAGGGCTCCATGAGGAATTAAGCTTAGCCAGCTGTTTCTCTGATCTCTCTGTCTTCAGCTTAAGCTGGGCATATATCGAAAACTGCAACTTAGTGTCATTCATTCCATTTTAAAATGGGGAACCTGACCTGAGGGTAGCATTCCAATTTCCTTCTCTGATGTGCTGCAGCAAAATTTGACATGTGGCACAACTTGCAACCTATTTATTGGGTGGGTCCATCATAGCTGAACTGCTTCCACAAATCATACTGATTGGATGATCCGGTGTGTCCAGTTGGAGGACCTTTTCCATTCAATGCTGTGTTGGCAACACTCTTTCTATCTATTTATAGGCAATCAATTGTACAGTCAATATTCTCCAATTGGTGATTCTTCTACCATGACAATCAATGGTGGGACCCATCAAGTGAATAGTCCACATCATGCACCTCTGTCACTTGTCCAAATTCAGAGCAATGCATCCGAGAAGTGAAATTGATGAACTGCACTCACGTTAGAGTTCCTTTTATAGACAGCTATAACAGAGAGAGTAGCTCATAATTAAGAAAGAGGAACAAAAAAGCCCTGATGCATCAGAATGTGAATGGTGCCCTGACACACCAAATTAACAAATGTATATCATGGTTTGGCCATCCAGATTGTTGATCTTGTAGTACATGAACTCCATGCTGGGGATGGGTAATTTTTCAAAATCCTCTCATATTAGAGGATCCTAACCCTTTGATCAATGGCTCACAAATACAGGGTTAAGAAAAAGTATATCAAGGGACCAGATCAGAAGCCAAAGATTGGCTAGGATCTGCCAATCTCGAATATTT
Source organism: Magnolia officinalis (assembly GCA_021015155.1). Lineage (NCBI taxonomy): Eukaryota > Viridiplantae > Streptophyta > Magnoliopsida > Magnoliales > Magnoliaceae > Magnolia > Magnolia officinalis. The sequence goes on from JAJHSJ010000016.1 coordinate 53,348,400, forward strand.
TTGGGCCATTCCCCATCTGTGGCAGGTGCCATAAAACCAAAGGCCTGGATCAATGAACCATGGACCCACTATTAAGAAATGGGCACAGCAGGAAACTATTCACCATCTGATGCATCAGGACTCTATTAAGTCTTTTTGAATAAAACACTCGAAATCTTACAATCAGCAGTTTATGCTCTTGCTTTCTCAATTCCTTCTCCAATCGATCTTTTTCAGCTTCAATTTGAACTTTTATCTCCCAATTTCTGTCCATCGGGTGCCCACGTTTTGTTTGGATATCATGAAATTCTGAAAAAGTTCCACTCGTGCTGGTGCTAGTGCTGTGTGATGTTTCTTCAGAAACTCGAAATGATTCAACTGCCTTTAGTCGAGCATTTTCTTCTGCCAGTTGCTGGGTTTTAAGCTCTATTTCCCTCTCGGCAATCATATTTGCCACACTACGAGGAAGAAAATCCTTCCCCCTATAGAGTATGATAAAGAACTTGTTCTGTAATATTAGAACTCCTCCAGTGAGACGCTGCATTCATGGGCTTCAATGTCAGTCACATGAAGCTTCACCAGATGGAGAAATATCAACAGGAAAATAGTCAAAATATCCTAATCTTTGATGGGGGGAAAACAACCATATATATGGATAAAAGACAACATCACAAAACTAATGCAGGGGCATTTTCACACTAAGCTTGAGATGGGTGGCCAGTGAGATGCAGGGGCACACTCGGGGTGGGTGGCCTGTGTGAGGCAGGTGACTCGTGTGAGGCAGAACCCATGTGATGTAGGGCCCACAAGATGGGTTCGGCCAAGAACTTAACCCATGAGATGTGGGGCATAGGCTATGAGAAAATGGATTGATTCGCCATGCTCTATCAGTTCGAGCTTTTAGAGCAAGTGGTTAGTTGTCTTGCATCAAAGTGGTATCAGATCGGGAGGTCTCTTGTTCGAGACTCCTCATCGGGGATGATTAATGCGGGTGCATTTTCATACCGGGCTCAAGTGGGGTGGCTCCTGAGATGTAGGGGCACACCCGGGGTGGGCGGCCCATGTGAGGTGGGTGGCTCGTGTGAGGTGGAACCCATGTGATGTGGGGCCTATGAGGGGGGTTCGGCCAATGACCTAACCCATGAGAAGTGAGTCCGACCCGGTCACAAGTACCGAGTCAAGCCAAGTCAGCACTGAGTCGGGTCGGGTGCGGCGGGTATCCATAAGCTGAAATCATAGCTCAGAACCTAAGTGCACCTATCGGAATTGCAGCCTCTCCATCAACTACATGGCATCTCAGATCTGAAATGTCAAATCTGCGTTTTCTTATATGTTCGAGTCGGGTTTCGGATCGAGTTGAGTTAGTACCAAGTCTGATTTCCGGGTCTGAATGAGTCAGACGAGTCGAGTCTGCTGAGCCGAGTCGTCCCGTGCCTAGCTCTAGCTCTAGACCAATGGGGCCAACATTTTGTTAACTAGACTATTAATCTTGTCTTTTTTTTTTTTTTTTTCCTAGTCAAATGCTGTATTTTTCTTAAACATCTGGTTTTAGGCCACTAATCGAAGGGTTTAGGATCTTATAGTCTAGAAGGTTTTTGGTATTTGCATCCATAGGCCCATCGGATCAATGATCTGGATCACCGTACCATTGGCCCCACTTGCATGAAGTGGGGACATTTGGACACTATTTATGTCATGCTGCATAAGAACCTATATATATATATATTATATATATATAATATATATATAATAGCAGTACCAATAAATTTTTTTTTTTAATAAGTAAAATCAAATGAATCTTCGTACGTAATAAAATTTAATTCCTAAAAAATAAAAGAATCAATCCTCCTTCCTAATAGAACCAAGTTTTTTCAGTAATTATTTCCCCACCTGATTAGGTATTCCATCATCATCATCATCATCACACACACACACACACACAGGCACACACACACACGCACACCAAAAGGCTTTGGCCCGTAACAGCTGTTACAGCCCCATAATGATCAGTTATGGGGCTGTCACAGTTCCCTTCTTCTTCTTTTTTTTGTCATGACGGTAACGGCATTGCTATTATTGCATACCTCGTAATGGCTTCACAAATCCTGTTCAGCCAGTTCAAAACATGAAGTCATGATTGCTCAGCAAAGTTTCAATGACCGGCTCCCCACTCGACATCAACCTTCCTTTACCCGGGCTGGGGACCAGCTAGTGGATCGTCACCAGGTGGGATTCATACGATTCAGGTTTTCATATTTGCATAATATTTAATGAACTGAGTAATCAAACTTGCCTTGAGTTCCCATGCCATTTGTGCGTTATTCGTATTTGGAATTCCCCACTTCACTGCAATTTTTACTATAAGACTTTTTTCCCACAACTTCAAGATAGCAGCAGCCAAGCCTTGGAGTCTTATGTTTCTCCCTGTTGTAAGGTAAGAATTATATGTAAAAAGAACTGTAAAATGCTAAAAAGAACTCACGAACACACGCATACATGTATGTGTGTGTCAGTGAAAAGTGGTCATCCATTTGAACCAAATAGCATGTTAACTCTGGGTTTGGAAGTGCTGTTTAATTGAACTGCAGTAATTAGTTTTCACAGAGAGAAAATTACCTGATGATAGTTACTTGAGTATTCATAATGTGGAAGTAACCTGAAATTGCTGTTCTTTTCATATCGAGTCCAACTTGAAAGTGACACGAATATTAAGGGTCTGTTTGGACGCAAGTTTCGCAAAAGGGGTTTTCCCACAAAAGAAGTCTGTATCAACTTTGTCAGTCGATTTTCTGAAATCCGACTGGTTTCGACGAGTGAGTTTTTTAGCAACTATTTTATCAAGTGGGGGATCAAATAGGGTTTGCAAAAGTGCATCCAAACACAATATGAAAAGGGTTTGGCTTAAAACAGCATTTAAGCATCAAACACCCCTTTTGAGGGTGTGTCCAAAAGGGCCCTAAGGTACTTACAATTTGGTTATTTCCACTTTACTGAAGTAATTATTGAATTCAATTTCAATCTTCAAAAATAAAAGCCTTGAAGTCTTGTGTTTCTCCCTGTTGTAAGGTAAGAATTATATGTAAAAAGAACTGTAAAATGCTAAAAAGAACTCACGAACACACACATACATGTATGTGTCTTGTGTTTCTCCCCGTTGTAAGGTAAGAATTATATGTAAAAAGAACAGTAAAATGCTAAAAAGAACTCACGAACACACACATACATGTATGTGTGTGTCAGTGAAAAGTGCCATCCATTTGAACCAAATAGCATGTTAACTCTGGGTTTGGAAGTGCTGTTTAATTGAACTGCAGTAATTACTTTTCACAGAGAGAAAATTACCTGATGATAGTTACTTGAGTATTCATGATGTGGAAGTAACCTGAAATTGCAGTTCTTTTCATATCGAGTCCAACTTGAAAGTGACCTGTGTATTAAGGGACCATTTGGACGCAAGTTTCGCAAAAGGAGTTTTCCCACAAAAGAAGTCTGTATCAACTTTGTCAGTCAATTTTCTGAAATCCGACTGGTTTCGACGAGTGAACTTTTTAGCAACTATTTTATCAAGTGGGGGATCAAATAGGGTATGCAAAAGCGCATCCAAACACAATATGAAAAGGGTTTGGCTTAAAACAGCATTTAAGCATCAAACACCCCTTTTGAGGGTGTGTCCAAAAGGGGGCCCTAAGGTACTTACAATTTGGTTATTTCCATTTTAATGAAGTAATTATTGAATTCAATTACAATCTTCAAAAATAAAAGCCTTGGAGTCTTGTGTTTCTCCCTGTTGTAAGGTAAGAATTATATGTAAAAAGAACTGTAAAATGCTAAAAAGAACTCACGAACACACGCATACATGTATGTGTGTGTCAGTGAAAAGTGGTCATCCATTTGAACCAAATAGCATGTTAACTCTGGGTTTGGAAGTGCTGTTTAATCGAACTGCAGTAATTAGTTTTCACAGAGAGAAAATTACCTGCTGATAGTTACTTGAGTATTCATAATGTGGAAGTAACCTGAAATTGCAGTTCTTTTCATATCAAGTCCAACTTGAAAGTGACATGAGTATTAAGGGTCCGTTTGGACGCAAGTTTCGCAAAAGGGGTTTTCCCACAAAAGAAGGCTGTAACAACTTTGTCAGTCAATTTTCTGAAATCCGACTGGTTTCGACGAGTGAGCTTTTTAGCAACTATTTTATCAAGTGGGGGATCAAATAGGGTTTGCAAAAGCGCATCCAAACACAATATGAAAAGGGTTTGGCTTAAAACAGCATTTAAGCATCAAACACCCCTTTTGAGGGTGTGTCCAAAAGGGCCCTGAGGTACTTACAATTTGGTTATTTCCACTTTACTGAAGTAATTATTGAATTCAAGTTCAATCTTCAAAAATAAATAAATAACATTGAATTCAATTTAGTAAGCAAAACAAGTTTGTATCAGACAAAGGATATTACCAAGGACAAAGTGCGTAGGTAAGGGGCGAGCAAGCTTCCGCAAGTATGTTAGTTCATCATCTGTCAGTTTTGGTCTCATACGTGGAGGGCAGAGCCTACATGGAGGCCTAAAGCCAGGAACTACTTCTGGAAGCAAGTCCGCATCTACAGGCAGAGGCTTTGACCACCACCAGTCAACAAAACGAGGTCCTAATCCATCCAATAATCTGTTAGCTTCCCTTTCGAACAATGTCCCATCAATCAATCCAACACTGCCGTCAATTCCCATAACCAAGCCAGTTGGAGGAGAATTAGAATCCTCTTCAGCGTCACTTTTATCTACCATTCCATCTTCAAAAATAGTGGTGTGATCTTCAGAATTCCTACTGACGAAATTTTCAGCACTGGCAAGAGCAGAGTGCTTGGGAAAAGATTTCGAAGTTATTTGATAGTCATTGCCTCTATAAACAACCAGCATGTCTTTTTTGCTCCAAACAACCAAGCCTCCGGTCTTAGTCTGCTCAATTAATAAAAGAATGAGGTGAGCCATATATCATGTCAGGGTAGCCAAATGGACATAACAAGGGTAGTTTGGATGTCCCCTCTTTCGGCAGCAGATGGGAGGTGCTCCACCCAGATCAATAGTAAGATAAGAATGGCTTGGAGCATCCTTATTTGACCTGCAATAAGCAGGAGGACAAGTTTGCCTTTTTTCCAAGTCATTGAAGCTTGGAGCTGTTCTTATCTCCCTACCAATTTGGACCTACCATACGCATAGCATGTTGAACCAAGTCCGATGTGCCGATACATCCAAACAGGCCCTAAAAGTTATTTTCATATTCACCTAATGAAAGATCACGATGCTTATGAAGGCCAACACCCGAGTCCTAATACTTTCCATTTTCAAGCCTTGAATAAACTAAGAAGCTGAAACAATGAGTCCAAAAGTTATTTGTAGAGATTGCGAAATGCAGAAATGTTGATAGAGACTCAACAAACAGCACTTGCACTTTACGATTCATACATGTCAGTAAGATCGGCATTCTTGGGATTGTAAACGCATTACATTATAAAATTGTCAGCATCTACTCTATTAGGCTGCCTGATTAAATTGAATTTTGAGAATTAGTTTGAACTGATCAAGGGTGCATTCAGTTGCACCAAATTTCGTGAAATATCATGAAAATTTGCACAAATTTAGACTGATTAATCATGAAATATCATGAATTTCATGATATTTCGTGCAACCAAAAGCAACCTAAACTAAAATCACCTTAGCTCCAAAATACAATTATCTTACTGTAACTGCAATGTGAGGGCTGCTTCATCCTATGAATACTAGGAAATGTCATTACAATTTGGTCACTTCCTATGGATTGAGATGTATGTTCGCAATTCAATTCTGTTGTGTATTTGAACTCAAAAGCAATTCAATTCTGTTGCATATCCAAACACGAACTTGGACAGGAGCACTTCATCCTATCATATTCTTTTTCGATTGATGACTCGATAAATTCTCCAAAGAAAACAAGACCTCGAAGAAAGAAAACTGTCCATCATTCAAAAACAACTAGTGGAAACCAGATTATCCTTTCCAAGGAAAAAAGACTCCACTAGGACATACGCAATGATGAGCATGTTTTATAGTTCATTTTCACATGGTTCAGTCATCCAACATATAGTTTTCTTATGCAGAGGAATCTGTGCATGTGGGTCCCAATCCATGGTTCAGCAATCCAAACCACTGATTTGATTTGATGGTCCCCACAGTGGATAGGGATGCCCTGGAAATATTCCTTATTGGAATATCTCAATTCTCAACCCTTCAACATGGTGGCATATAAATAGATGGTTAATGGAGCAAAAGCAGCAACAGCTCCCATTCAACGGATATCAAGAGGTTAACATCTACCAATATGGAATAATTCTGGGTTGCCCCCAATCCACATTACAGTCCATCAGATCAATGGTTCAGATAACTAAATGATGAGATCCACATACATGGTGATGATATCCTGCATGTCAGAAAACTGTGTTTGATAATGAGTAAGATCATGTAATTCCTCATCATTTATGTGTAGACTCTTTGCAGGAAACAACACACACACAAATTCATGCCATCAAACGATAAATGCAATATATAGGAATATAGCACAAGGGATCAGAACATACAGCATACTAGTTCAGTTGCAATTGGTTAATTTGGGAATTATATTCTCAAGATCAGTGATCAAATACACCTCAATGAACGGCAAGGTTATGGCCCACCTTGCACATACATCCAACATATCATGTGTATACAACATCTGCTCCATCAGAAAGGTTGGCCGCACTTTCAAGAATATTGAATCCAAAAATCAGGCTGATCCACTCTCATGGCCAGAAAGTGTACATCGAGTCAATCCACATGTTGCCCTCCTGATGGTTAGATCGACCTAATTCCTGCATGTAATGATCTTCAACGTGTAGTCAACCTTCCCAACAGCTCAAATTTCATATACATCTGACATGTGGCCCGCAACTTTACCATCCATCGAGGTGTATATGATCGCTGCTATGTTCTCAATGTGTCAATTCAGCTCTCTATTCACAATTGATACAATTCAAAGGACTTAAACAGTCTGGATTGACACACATTATAGTGGATTGGCATACATGATGGCGGATGAGTTGCAGACATTAAACTCAGCTTCAAATTCATCTAAATTTGAAATTTTATCAGAAAACAAAAACCATCTAAATTTCATTTTAAAAGGGGAAAAAACCAACCTCGATGATTTCCCGCGCTCTATCCATATTCCGACACAACGGCAGATCGAACTTCAACATCACAAGCTCCCTCTCCCTCCATGTCTTCCTTATCTCATCAACCACATCCAAACTCATTCCAACCTTCTTAACCTTTATCCACTTCCTAATCTTCACAGCCTCCCTCCTCAGCCTCACCAATTCCGCTTCCGAAAGGCTCAACTCCGCCTTCGTCGCCACCCTCTCCTTCTTCACTCTCCAAAACACAATCTTCTCTGCCCGTGCCCATGGCATTTTCCCACCTTCATTCGATCCCGACCGTCCATCTTCGTCTTCCACCTGTTCTCCCAACGGAACCTCAAATTCAAATCCAGATTCTATCGCCGGAGACTCCGCGCCATCGGGGGCGTCAAATTCCTGGAGCTTTGTGATGCTCTCGAGGATCTTCTTCATCGCTTGCCTGCCGCGGCCTCCTCTGACCTTCTCGGTCAGCGAGCGATCACGGCCGTAGGGTTTTCGGGTATGGTTCTTGTGGGATTTTTGGGAGAGGTCTAATATTTTATCTGGGGGGAGGAGGAGTGGGCCTTTAATCCAAGGGGGAGTCGGCACTTTGATGGGGGTTTTGGGAAATGAGGGAGGGAGTGGGAAATGGATGTGGGTGGTGGCTTTTGGAAGGTTGGATGGTGGTGGGGTTGAGGTGTGCGGTGGATATGGGCCGTTGGATGGCGGGAGATGAGGGGAGAGCGGGAGGGATGAGGGCATTTTGGGAATTTAGAGAGATTTTTTGGAGGGAGTTTTTCTTCTGTCTGAATGCTGAGTCTCTTATCGGATATGAGGAAGAGAGTAGTATTTTTACTGACTAGACTAAGAAATGCGGTTGATCCGGAAGCAGATTGGCTGGTGTACCACACGCCAGCTATATAGCTGGTGTATTGACGTCAGCAGGTTCTGTGGGTCCCATCATGAGGTAAGTGTTATATCCAAACCGTCCATACATTTTTAGAGATCTTTTTAAGGCTTAAAAACTAAAAATTAAATAAATCTAACTATCAATTGGACCACACTGAAAAAGCAGTGGGGGATTGAACGTCTGCCATTGAAACCCTTTTGGGGTTCACTGAAGTTTTGGATCAATATGAAATTTGTTTTTCCTCTTCATCCAGTCTTTTTGACGTTACGAACATATTGGATGGGAAAATAAACGTTATGGTGGGCCCTACGAAAATTTTAACGGTGAAAATCGTTATCTCGGCTGTTATTTGTGGTGTGGTCCATTTGATCTTTGGATATGATTCATTTTTCTTTATGGAATCTAAAATGATCTCGAAAAATGGATGAACGGTGTGGATATAATAATACATCATTGTGGGGCCATGTAACTTTGATCTCATTTGAACCGTTCTTACAACGAGGAGCTCGAGGAGCGTCAGCGCTCGTCTTCGCACGACACGTACTACCCCAGCAATCCGCTTCCGGTTGATACTGGACCTGCGTGCTGGTGTGGCATACTTGTGCGAGATCCGAACCGTTCATCAGAGAATATGTTCTTATTCTAACTCTAGAATGGAAATCAATTGGCTGAGATCACTTACATCTTGATTTTGGACCTTTTTTAACTTTCTTCAACCGTACATTTAGATCACGTTTTCAATGGAATGCTCTTAGATTTGGGGTGTATAATATGTTTGATATGGAAATGCTGATTAACGGCTCAGATTCTTTGCACGTCAATTTTCTGTGTAATTCTCTTTACAAGGTGACGGTTGTGTGATGAACTTTACTTTTAAACTTGATATGAAAACATTATAGTAGACCTACATTGTGAAAACAATGTAATTAGTAGAGTCATGTCCAAAAAGATGGTGCCTTGTTGCAGTTAATTAAATCATTTATTGTCAAGATTGAAAGATATTGTCAAACAAATAGAAAACAACCATTGAAAAGATTTTCCATGTTCAAAGAAAAAGAGTTAAGTGGTCAATGGCCTGGCCCATTTAGTAAACGGTTTGGATTTAGAATGTTTCCTTTTCAAAGTAATCCCACGTGTTGAGGCAGTGCAACATCATATACTATGGTATTTTTACTTTAAGAAAGGATTATTCTTTTTTCCCTGCTCATGTATTTTTGAAAACTAAGTTCAAGCCAAGTTAAGCTGATTTTTTGAGTTCGAAAAAATTTTGAAATGAGTTTGAGATTGCTCGAGCTTGACTAACTCGGTTGCTCGAGCTTGACTAACTCGGATCTCGACTCGGATGAAACTCAACTCGATTCGAACTTGGATTGAACTAGTTTGGTGACTCAGTTACTTTGATATTGATGTTGTCATCACGCATTTGATGAAATGACTCAATGAAGTGTGGCCGGTGACAAGAAAGGTATGTGTGTAAAATAAATACCATTTTTTTTCTTGATTTTTAGTTGATTAAAAGGTTTTTTTTATAAAATGCATGCAAAGCTATTGTTATTGTTTTACATATAGTGAGATTTTGAAGATGTAGTCCATGTGTTTGTGAAAATGTTGTACAGGTGAACTCAACTCGACTTAGCCAGAGCTGCTTATTGAATCGAGCAGAGTTGGCCAGTCAGGCTCGAGAACCAAGCCAAGCTGACTTTGAGCTGAGGTGAGCAAGTGGCCGAGCCAAGCCGAGCCATGCCCTGCTCGACTCGGTTAGACTCATGTACACTTCTATTTGTAGCATACCTAAAAAACATACCTTAACACAAGAAAAATCATCTAGCGCTCTTAGATTAATAAAAGTAATATTGCTTCCAGCCAGATCAAGACAGTTAGGCAAATCCAAACTGACCATATGAATTATCCAGTAGGCATATAACAAATTTCATTGGATACCGTCTGAAAATTGGTTATCTCAAACAATCTGATCTGATCTGTCCATAAGTCGGCTTTATCTTTCACAGCCATTAATTTTTCAAGCCATGGATGGAATGATCTGGATTACTTAATAAAAGCGACTCTTTAGAACCGCAATCAATCCATAACTGTCCACGGAAGATAAGTACTTAGACTGAAAGGACTATTTTTTTTCATTAAAGGTTTTGAGCGTTCAGTCATAGGCCATTAATCAGATGGTTAGAATTGCATTTTCATGTGTCCACCCATGAAATGAAATGTGCATTGGACATAAATGGACGGCTGATATTGATTGATTGGACTGTCCAAGTGTCCCGATGCACTCGATCATTCTCCACATAAAATTAGTAAGAAACGGTATGTAAATAGAAGAAATGTGGAATCAAACGCACCACCAGTGTTTTACATTCACATATTATCTGGAAGGCCGTTACAGGGCTTACATATATGGGGTACTCTGCACCGTGTAACCACGGCCAGATGTGGGGTCCACATGATGTATTCACACCATCCAACCCGTCCATTAGATCCTTCACCTGAAAAACTCGTTAAAGAAAACTAATCATCCTGATACTAATCTGAATTGAACCACGGGAAAGGAAACAAGCTGGGAGAGAACGACCACTCTTAAATTTCACAGGGACATACCTGAGTCATAAAACAGTCTGATTTTTGGCATGACCTTTCATCTGGCCTAGACGAAAGGTCTGAACGGACTAGATTCTATATATACAAACTGGTAGGTCCCCCACTCTAATAAACGGTGAACTTTCCCTCTCAACATGTTTCATGCGATAATGGCCCACCTGAGTTTTGGATCGTGGTGATTTTTGGGGCTGGATTTTTTTAGGTGACTCATCTGATGGACGGTTGGAATTCGAGAATACATCACTGGGCCCCACATCTGGCGGGTACCACTGGAGAGCGTCCCTACATAATATATACATTATAATAAAAAAAACCAGAAATAGGCATAATAAAAGGCAAAAAAAAAAAGAAGAAGAAGAAGAAAAAAAGAAGGAGAAACTGAAAGAGATTCGACGGTGGCGATGAAAATAGGCCACTCATCATCTTCCCGATCGCCTCTCACGTGGAAGCACCGAGGGCGGCCACTTTACATTGAAGGGTCCTGATCATCCACAACAAGAGCGAGACTCTCACTTAACGTCGAGCGAAGTAGGCCACAGAGCCCGAATCATCGTCCGATGACAGATCCGAGGTGTTGTACAGATGATGATTTCCCACTGCCGTAGGGAGACACGTCGGACTGGGGATCCAACCGTTGAATTCCACATGTACATTGTTGGTCGAAGGTGGGCCCATCTCAGCAAAGCCCACGTTGAGATCTGTGTACTGGAGACTCGGCTGTATAATTTCATGATGCGATTCAATTGCGGCCGTCAGATCATCTGGACAATGTTTTAAGATATCAAAACCATTGGAATTTTCAGAGGCTAGGATACAATTTAGGTGGGACACCTTTTCTATTGATGCTAGGACCTTTGTTACTATCATGGGCTGGCCCTCTGGGCTTGATGGTCCTAGCCCATTGACATCACTAACATAATATATTTTTGGGATTTTTACCAGAAAATTCCTAAACAATGAACATTTTACAAAATAATGTCTCTACCATTAGATTTCAAGGAAAGAAATTACAAAAATTTCCTCATCCAATTTTTTCTTTAAAAATTAGTGAATGTCGGGACTTGTGGGCCCACATGGTATATATATAGCATCCAAACCACCCAAAATATGAACCCCACCTTGATGATGACACGAACCAAAAATCAGGTCTACTATATCATGAGATGGGCTACACTTGAATTTTGATGTTTTGAGTGGTGTATATTACTTTCTATAGATTGATTGGATCTTGGTTCACCCAATAATCGTGTTGCCCTGAACCCGTTGGACGGTTTTTGTATCAGACAAATTCCACGTGAGCCCAACAATTCGTGATCCTCCACTTTGTAAAGCAAAAAAAAAAAAAAAAAAAAAAAGACAATAAAGTAATTTCTCCTTTGAAAGCACTGTCCAGGAATTTAAGCTCTGGGAGGCATTATTTGGTAAAATCCAAACCATGGAGGCATTTTATTGTAAACCATTCCCTACTTTATTGAGAATAAATGACTTCCTAGTTACTCCAAGCCCAGCCCATTCAACCTCTATTCATAGAAAACAAGGTACTTAACAAAATACAACAATTTACATACTTTGCAGTAGGGCGCCCCACTCATTATGTAATCCATCAACCTCTTCCAATGTGGCCCACTTTTGATATGCGTCTCCCACAAGCTGATCCAAATATGCCTGCAAGAATTGGAAAAAATAATAATAAAAAAAAAATCATTTTATGTTATCATAAAGAGAAATAAAAATGGCCATGCATATATTGGTACGTGTAAAATTTACCTTAGGCAATCCACTTAGATCATGCACCGAGTACTTTTGACCGTTGATTTCTGCCCCCATAACTTGACAGATAGGATTTAATACAATGGTCCAGTCCAGGCCACGGTGCAAGTATCGCTTGTTGCCCATGACACATGTAAGGGCGTGCTTGATAGTTCCTTCCCACATTTTGTCCGACATTCCTCCGCCAAGTATCTGATGATGATAATGTTCACATCAGAAATAGACCACGATGATGATTAATATACACAATTATGGAATATATGATACATATACATTCAAATCCAATGGCCTATATAATAAAATCCATTGAAATTAAAAATAATAATAATAAAAAAGGCATTACCCTTCGGAGTTCGTTGGGATTGATGACCCATAGTTTCAAGAAGTCTTGGACGATGGTGATGCCAGCGGCTGCCAGCTTTTTGTGGAACGCTCCTTCTTTCCCTATCCTCTGAAGACGCCATACCTCATCGTTTAGAGCGGGCGGATAATGCTTCCGATATACTATATAAAAATACAGAATTTTTATTAATTTATTATTATTTAAAATTAATTAAATTCTCATAAGGCTCTGTTGTCTTGTGGTGACTCACCGAGTCAATAGAGTCCTTAATAGACTCAGTAGGCCATACCAAAATCATAAAAAATCATGCATAAAACATCTAAAAACACTTGATAAGTCCCACCTAAGTTTTAAAATGACCTAAAATTAAGTATAAACCCTATCAAATGGGGCCAAACAGAATGAATAGACTTAATAACTAAACCAGATTTCACTTGGCCCTATATACAACTGGAAAGGTTTCAACGTGCAGGCATCCACTTTCAACTGTTATCATGGTGTGACCCACCTAAGTCAAGGATTAGCATGATTTTTAGGTCCATGACTCACCATGGAAGGGTGCATCTGCTATATTTAAGATAGTTGTTCTTCATTCATCACGGCGGGGCCCACAAATTTCTAAATCTCTCTCTCTCTCTCTCTCTCTCTCTCTCTCTCTATATATATATATATATATATATATATATATAAAATGTATTTTATTATCTTTTGAGTTATGTCATGATTAAAAAAACGCAATATTTTTAAAATCCGCCCAGCTTTCTAAAATGTCACGATTATATCGTGATGATATTGTTTAGTATTTCTTGCATGTTATCAGAAATTTTCTAAGGTTAGTCTCAGCCGTCGACGGCTTTTTTTTTTTTTTTTTTTTTTGTTTTGTTTTGTTTTTAAATGTACTTAGATCATCATTGGACACTAGTAATAAAATACGAAATCATATAATTAGAGTGTACGGTCCAATACGGGCCCACAAGTTTTAAGTAGCAGATATTGGGAAACCATATAATAAGAGTGTACGTTTCAATACGGGCCCACAAGTTTTAAGTGGCAGATAAGGGAAAAGAAAAAAGGAATTAATATAGGTTTTTTAAAATCATTAATGGTGTCATGATTCAATGTGTATGTATGCATGAGACATGACCCAATAAAGCACCGCCCCAGATATGATTGTTCCCACATTCATTGTCATGATCTGACCTTTGATTTGAATTAAAAGAAAAGTAAAATTCATGTGCCGTGTCAAAGAGATGAGATCCTGATGCAAAGTACCATTAAAATGTCCAAAATGCATCCCTAAATATCTTCTCTTTTCTTTTTTCTTGAGAAATCAATAAAAATCTTTTGGTGGGCCCCATGTTACAAGGACCACTTGCTAATTGTTTTCTAATTTCCAGGGATGTGTAATACCATACACAACCACAGAGGGAACACGTGCACATGTCTATAAGATCTGAGCTTTCTACGAGTTTGGAAATAATGCTTAGATCTCCATTTCAAAGAATCAGACAGTTTCACTGTTCAGGTGGACCACACCGTACAGTGCATGTGGACAGTTGTTATCTCTCTTCTGAACCATCTACATGTGGACCTCGAATCAAAAGGTTAAGATTTTCCTCTTTAGGAGAATTTTTGAGAGAGAGTCAATCAACGGTAGGAAATAACAGATAAACGGTGTAGATTACCAAACCATGGGCCCCAATTGCCAGACTTGTAGACCCACGTATGAAGTTCAACGACATGGACCATGTGTATTCTATAATAAATTTCGTTCTTGCCCTTTTGTTGTTATCGTTGACTAAAGTCAACATCAGCTAATCACGTCAATATCTTGGCCCCCAAGAATGGTCAACAGTCAAACAAGAGCTAAAAGATGCTCTTTAAATAGTAGAAAAAGACAATTTAAGAGTCAAAAATCAAAACAAGTAGTGGCGTGCGGGTGTGCATGATCTAGTCCATTCATCAGGTGGGCCACGCAGTCATCTGCTCTGGTTTGAAAGTCAGGTCAATCCATTCATCAGGTGGACCACCTGTTTCCAAAGAAGATGGACTGTTAAAAGACACACTAGTGACCGATACTCCACGTGTGTGGCCCGCGCGATGAGCGGACTGTCATGTTTACACGGTGAGGCCCACCTGATGAACATCTTGGATCATTTTCACATCGGTATGCATGAAAGGAGGAGGATTCTCTACCAATAGGAATGGCCTTAGCATGGATTTTCTTGATGATGCCTTTGAAAGCCATTGATTAGTATAAGTATAATCCAATGGTTAGCATGATACATTGGTCCATGCCTTGGATTTATGTAGGTGCTTACCCAAAATATAGAATTAAAATAACAATAATATTGCTCGTGTTTGGTTGCTCCAAATATCATGAAATTTTGTTATTTTGGACTAAATTAGACTAATTAATTATATAATTCGATGTTATTTCATCATATTTGGCACAACGACAAATCTCTTTCTTGGTGATTTCTAGGCAACTGAACTAAATTTTGAAATCTTGAAATGATACCAGGTATATATTTTTTATATTATTGCCCCCACTGATATTTGGTCCAATAATATCACTCAGTATGTTATGGTTTGATTAAGGGTGCGTTTGGTTACACCAAATATCATGAAATTTTTTTATATTTTGGACCGAACTAGACTAATTAATCATGTAATTTAGTGATATTTCATGATACTTTGGCATAGCGATCAAATCTCGTTCTTGGTAATTTCTTGACAACCAAACTAGATTTTGAAATCTTGCAATAATACCATATATTTTTGATATTATTGCTCCCACTGATATTTGATCCAACCAAACACGCCCTAAGATAACAAATTGCACCCATGGATATTAGTTTAAGTGACACATAAAAAGAGGAACATGAAAACAACTTCACCAAGATAATAAACTTACGCTCTCCGCGATGATCCCTAACTGGAAACCGTTCTGTCTTTGCTTCTTTGATCCTACTTCCTTGTGAAGTCTCTCCAACTACCCGCGCACCGATCCTGAAGTTCCGACTCCGAATCCAGCTTGAATTATCAGTAATCTCAATTTCTCCAACGGGCACAACACCATCTCTCATCGTGATCATCACATCACCGGCGAGCAATGGCCTTTTCCCAGCCCGCTCGCGCACAATATTGTTCTCGAATTCCTCAGCGGTCCAATCGTCACGGTCCTCAGGAGGGAAGTCTCCATCTAGGACGACAAGCTCTACTTTGATCGGGAGAGGGTGGGCCATCATCAGGACATTTTTCCCGCTACTGGTGTCGACAAGGAGGATTTGCAGTGGGTTATTGTCCTTATCTTCTATCTTGCTTCCTGTGTAAAGTGGAAGTGAGAGTTTCTTGCTAAACATCAGTTGGAAGCTCGATTCTTCTGGGGCTTTGATTAGCATTGAGGGTGATCTAGAAGGGAGAAAGAAAACAGCTTGTTGTTAGCTTCATGGTGAGTGGCATGTGTGCAACAAACTTGACACGTGCGGCAACGTAGGCAAAAGATACCATGTTAGGACATGAAGATCACTAAAAATTTCATAGGTTCAATCCAACCTTAAAAACAAACATGTAATAATAAATAAAAATTGCTCCATTGTTCTCAGAGCACTGCAAGTTATGGTGCTTCTAGTTGCATTAGGACACTTAAACAGTCCAATGGATTGATCTAGACTTTTCATTAGGACTAACATACATTCACTGGCTACCAACTGATCTGCTGATGTTAACCTTCTGATCAATGGCCTCCAATTATATGGATGGTCAAGATCATTTGTACAAAGTAGGCCTAACTAACAACTAGATCCATCTATTAGATAGTTCACTTCATGAATTGGTTATGATTCTAAAGAACACTTCTATTAGGCAATTCTACCCTTCCCATCCAGAAAAAAAGGATAGCTAAAAAAATGGTTGAATCACTTATTTTTGCATGGTAGCCCTTGAAATGTGTTCTAGACTCAATGGACAGTTTAGATTGACCTATTGGATTGTCCAAATTAAAGTTACAACTAGGAGCATTGTAAATTAAGTAGCATGTTCATACCTATAAAGAAGGGTGTGTGTGTTGCGTGCAGTGCGTGAGGCACGTGTGACGCCACGCTCCACCTCCTCCTGGACCTGAATATGCATAAGATTGTATTAAAATTATAATATTTAGAGATTAAAGAATGATGAATGATTGAGAAAAGTATGAAATAATATAATATGGTTCTTATTCTATTCGTGTCTCTAGAAAGATAATTTTCAGATGGAATCTTAAGGTTTACTAAGCCCAACCAAGGAATTAAACAGCGTGATTCGTGCTGTGGCCCACCCCACTGGCTGAAAAGCTTGGATCTTACAACCGTCTGCCATATTGGCACATGTGCTTGATGGACATGGTTCTAAGCGTGGTGAGACTTTGCAAAACTCATGCAGTGCAATTGATTTCAATATTAAATTGATACATGGCCGTTTATTTCAGTTTATAACATTATACAGGTGTATGGATAATGTATCATATAAGGGGCCGTTTGGATGTGTGGAACTTGAACATGGATGAGATTTCTATGAAAGAGTTCAAAAAAGACATCTTTGCTTCTCTCAAAGAACTCATTGACAAGCAAGTTCTATGGCGCATAGATTTCTCAAGTGAACCATGACATACAAAGATGAGACCTTAATTTAGATTTCCATGAAACCAAGTTTTGATTCCATGCATCCAAACAACCCATCTTGCCCTATAAGTTCAGGTGTTGTTTTTTAAATTTCCACTTGGAACATGGAAAATGGCAAGTAGGAGCATGAAACTAGAATAATCTTATTTAGATTAGACAAGTGGATTAGGACTAATACACTTGTATTAAGATAATGGAATCCCAACTTCATACTCTTAAAAGACATAGCAAATGGATTTGATTAATTAGCAGTACTGGGCTTTAAAAATCATGTTTGGTCCACCTACCACCCTCCGAAGCAATGGCTCCAAGTTGGCACACAAGCTTTGAAACGATTTCACCATCACAACTTCTCTAATTGCACTGTCAAAAATCAAGGAAAACCCATATCAGTACATGCAATCCTCACCTCGACATTACATAACTTACATAGAAATATTAAAGGACACACAAAAGCCAAAGGCTACTATCATCGCATAGCTTCTCTCTCTCTCTCTCTCTCTCTCTCTCTCTCTCTCTCTCTCTGTGTGTGTGTGTGTGTGTGTGTGTGTGTGTGTGTGTGTATGTGAAACTACAAATACACAGTATTCGATATGCATGTTATGTATGCAAGTATGCATCTGTCTACACAAAATTAAATTTCAAAAACACCATAAGATTTCTGTCATCGACAACAATAACATAGGTAGGAAATTTACTTATATGAATCTATATACATATGCACATACACAAAAATTGATTTATATCTGATATATGCATCATGATCATCATCACATATTGGGGTGATCTTGTTCTGTGATTCCACCCTATCAAGGATCAAAACATCAAATTGCCATGACTCATGATAAAAGTAGTGGCCAAAATTTGATATCCGCTATGAACCTTATACAACCTTCTTCCTTTATACAGGCTTAGGACTAATAATGAAAGATAGAAGTTTCATCAACGGAGTTCCGAATATGTGATTTATGAACGTATTGAAGTATGTGTGTATGCATTAAATTGTAAAAATCATGTATTAAGATTGGTGTAAAAAGCTAATTACCAATCTTCATATTTAAAAAAGAGGCAATCTTAAAAAGCTCATGTGATAGTGCAAGAGCACAAAAATACATCATTAAACCAGTATTATAATATCTAGTTCAAGAAGGAAAAAAAAAAAAGAAAAGAAGAAGAAGCATTCTGATAGATAGAAGATTGCACTAATATATATTAAAAAAAAAAAACAAATTAGAAAGTTTTATGAGATCAATTAAGAAAACCAACATAAAATGAGATTTAAAAAGAAAAGAAGAAGAAGAAAGTTTCAGTCTAATTAAATTGGTCACGGACGTTGAGATTGACGGTGTGGTTCGCATTCGTTTCTCCTCAGGGCGATCTTGGTCATTGGTAGATTCATCAAGGAGCCTTTTGGCAGCCATTTTTCGAAGCAGATATTTTGAGAGAGTTGATGAGTAAGCAAAGAGAAGGAAGAGAATGGGATGAGAGGCAAAGGAAGGGGTAATTAAATAGTTGGTAAATGACTTACGAAAACGAAAAACATATAAAAAATGGATTAAAGAAAGTTCAAGGAAGGAGATAGGAAATAGCAAGGCAGGTGATCGAGGGATTGAAATGACCTAGGTCCTTGTGATGCAATGGCCGTTGACGTCAGTTTGCAAGTCTTCCTTCTCTCTCTCCCTCACAAGACAGTGCCGCCCCGGCCTCACCTAAGATAGTGTGCCCCTTACCGTGGGGCCCACCTTGATATATGTATTCTAAATCCAGACTGTCCATCTGTTTTTACAGATGATTTTAGTTAATGATCCCAAAAATGAAGCAGACCCAATTTTTATTTGGACCATACCATAGGAAATAGTGATGATTTTCCATTAATGGACTAGAAAGTTTTGGATCAAGATGATATTTGTTTTTTTACCTTTATCCAGGTTTATGTAATATTATTAACAGGTTGGATGGAAAATAAACTTTACGTAAAAATTAATGTGGGCCCTAGGAATTTTTTAATTGTAGGTCGTTCAATTACCAGTGTTTCCTATAGTATGGTCCACGTAAGATTTGGATCTTCAGAAACTTTGGGATAATTTAATAAAATGATCGGAGATAACGTATGGACGGAGTGGATTGAGAATAAATAGATCAAGTTGGGCCCCACGGTAAGGGATGCATCGTCGTGGGTGATGCCGGGGCTGCACCTAATCGTCTCCCCTCTCTCTCCGCGTGAGGAGTTCGTTTAACCTCCGTCACTACTCAGGATCCCAGTATCCATCACCCCATCAGGCCCACGTGCTGAGATGTTATTCTGATCAGATCGGTTCAGGTTCTGGATTTACGGTATTAGAGTCACATTGAGAAAAATCCTATGATACGATGATTTTTCTATCAAGCATGTGTAGATGAATCTAGAATGTTCAATTGAAAACTTTCAATGGCCCACTCTAACTGATACATCGACAGTCAGTATTATCATTTAAAGCTTGATTTATGATTATGTATTATTTTTTATGGTGAGAAATGGATGAACGGTTCAGATCATCTGACCATCTATGCTTGTGGGCACAAGTTAGCAACACATGGTGGCGACCCTGAGTCGCACGGAGGCAATACTAACTCCCGCCGCGTAAGTTTGGTTTGTCGGGATTGATTCTTGCATCTGTCCCGACGCTAATCCAATCGTATATAAAATCATTGGGCCCACACGCTGAGATGACCCGATGATTAGACCACGAATTTCTGGATGTTATGTTGATACGGGCCATCTTAAGGAATTTAGATTGTACGGATGATTCTGAACATTTGTATACGCAGGTGAATTTAACATTTAAAAGACGATTTTCTATGGCGCAATTTATCTGGCAAATCTAAGGTATGGATCATCACTTAGGGCTGTTTGGGCGGTGGTATTAAGTTGTATTAAATGGAATTGCATTGCTAATTGGGGTCTGAAATTGGGAATAGCATGTTTAGGAGTGTGAGATGGGATTAAAAATAACTTTATTGGCCTTGGAAACTAAGCCCTGTGTTGGAAAGTATGAGATGGGATTACAAATCCCTTGATGATGAATTTTTGTTTTATCCAATTTCAATTCTTATGATGTATATATTTCAAACATGGTATTAGTAAACATGAGATACACCCAATCCAGGGACAATACCTTTCTCGTAACTTTTATAATTCCATCCACATTAATCCCACCTAATGCAGTTGGCCAAAACAGGCCCTTAGTTGATTATAGACCCCATCGCTTATTTATGATAGTACCAAAAAGATGAACGGTTCATATCACCTGAGCACTAATTGGCGATCCTTAGTCGCGACGAACAGAAAACGAACTCTAGCCGTGTGAGTTTGGGTTGTTGGGATTGAGTGCGTTAAAACGAAAAAGTTTAAAATAAAAATTAAAAAAAGAAAGAAAGAAAAAGAGGCACATTTTGCATCTATCCCAACCCTAGAGCAACCGCTCATGTGCTGAGATGGACCAGTGATTAGATCACCATCTTTTGGATGATGGATGGAAGCCGCTTGGGTGGTGACCTCAACACCAACCAGCTAGGTCCAAGCTGGGTGCTGTGGGACCCACCATCATGTTATTGGCCTATTTTGCCAATTCATTTTACAACATGAGCTCAAAATGAAATAGATCAAGAAGTTAAGTGAACAACCTGTCAGTGATTATTTGTATATTTTTTTTATTTATTCATATCTATCTTAACTTATTTTCAAAGTTGGATGGCTAATAAACATTACAGTAAGCATAGTAGGTATCATTATCTTCGTTGTTTTACACCCTGATCAAGTGAAAGATACGATGCAAGGCGAGTTATTTAATACTCTGGCGGGGTATGACGCTTTATACGCAAGCACACAAAGCTTGTACATAGATTACTCAAATAAAACCGTTCAAATTGTGGAGAGACTACTACATCTAAGTCAAAATCCTGAAATAAGATTGGTTGAGTAATCCTGAACTTCGATTCCTCTACTACTTTTCAGTTTTAACCGTTCAATAGAAAAATCCAATAATCCGATAGTAAGATAATCAAATAAGTGTAATGTTTTCTTCCGTGATACATCTCAACGTTGGAAAGTTTCATTTGAATCAATTTCTTCACGCAACGTATGCAATTTCTAAGTGCCTGCATATCATCCATCACTTTGCCAGATTTTCTCATTAGACCCACATGAAAACATTGTCCGATTATCGGAACGGTCCATCTACTTGGTGCTACTATAAATGGGCTACAAAGCAATAATAATGCTCCGAGAATGATCATTAGAATAGATATGAACCGTTGAAAATTTTCTCTATATTCATCTACACATTGTGATGTCAGAATCGTCTGTTTGGCGTAAGTTTACGTGGAATAAAAACATGGATGAATCCTATCATCAGACCCAACTCAGGTGAGGCCCCCATCAGGCCACGCATGATGTTGAACTTGAGTTGCGATGCCGGCAAAACAAACTCATTGCTAGGGCTGATAGATTGTCCAGCAACGTTCGGGATTTCATAATTTTGTATAACTAGGGCTCAACGTTCGTTGATCTAGACCGTTTAAGGTTCTACATTGGATAGTACATGTGTTTGCACCTATTTTCAGCATTCGGATGTGGACTAATTAAAAGCCACCATCGACATTATGGGTTCGGTACTCATGAAAATCTTAGTACTTGCACTCAAAGATATGTGCAATGATTTTTCTTTTGACAGCACGCATTTTGTCATTAGGTACAAACCCTCGCACATGCCTTTTAAAAGAGCAAATCATGGTGTATCAGATGGTCACAATTAGCAAATTCCTTATAAAGCTTTAGGAAACTCTCTTGCCGTACCAAAAAAGCCCTAGGAACTCCTATTTAAAGTTTTAAGAAACTCCTTTTCGCATCCCAGCTGCGAAAGGACTTGCAACACGAAATCTGCGCAAAATCGCGAAACGAATCTACGTAACCTCGACTGGTTGAACCGAGTCCACGATCGGTCGAGAGCCACCTATGACCGGTCGAGCACCCCGGAGAAAAATAGTCCACAGTCGCTGGACTTTGAGTCGTGCCACGACTCGTCTTCCACGACTGGTTGACCACCAGCCTTCGACCGGTCGAGCAGGGCTCACGACCGGTCGACGATGGGTCAAAAAAATCCATCAACAATTAGCGAGTCAATTAATGCAATAGTATACCTGACATGTTTATAAAGACCCACCAAGAGAGAGTGAATCCTATCATGAATCTAATTATTATATCCTTGGTAAAGTCATCTCTCACTGTTCTTATAAAAAAGAAGGTTTTTTTTCAAAAACATTTGAAGAATTTGTGAAGGCTTTAAAGATTCTGAATGTTCAAAGATAGGACTAATATCCAATCAGATCTACTAGTGTTTAAACCAAATTCAGGATAGAATGAACATCAAGTAGATTGAGTCACAAGTCATACATTAATCGAAATTTAAAAAAATAGTAAAGCTAAATGAAAGATCTGATCTGACTTGACCTGATCAGTATCAGGTGGTCCCCAATCCATCTAATCCCTCCAGCACTCCAAACCATTAAAGAGCGAAATGTTAAATGCAGGAGGTGGTTTGATTAGGCCACCCAACTCTATGATCATGATCGATTTGAGGTCTATGATTAACAAGAGATGCTCCATTAATCGATTCTGAATTCGATTAGTGAGCCACAAAGATTTCCATTAAGGGATCAACTACGAAAAAAAGATTCGAGAAGCTAGCAGTTTCAGATCTATTCAGAGATCTTCTCATCTGGAAATACACGAAAGATCTAAAATTAACAAGGAAACCCAGTGAGGATTTATTTATCTCAATGAGATATGAGAGGACTACGCGATGAAGAGCCCGTGGATCCACGTCAAACACATCTATCTACTTTTCAATATATCTTTTATCTTAGTATAGCCTAGCCTAGCTCTAGCATAGATCGCTATCGTCTAATGTGTATTGCTACATTACCATATGATTAGATTAAATGTTAACAATTCTAAGTTGTTGGATCCTGATCAACTAAGTTTTTATTTAGGTGATCATACCTATCCGGTCATATTAATTCTGCTAATCGTTCGCTTCAATCATTTGTTCTTATAGAACGATTATGTATTTATCTCTAGTTGGTTTATTTTTCTGAGTTGTTTTCAATACTTAATTTGTCAATTGTAATAGGCTATACCTTCAATTAATGAAATCAGCATTATTGCTTTTTCTGGTGAAAGAATAAATTCTTAGACACAATATAGAAATAGGTTATTAAAAAAAAACTAACTCCTATTCTTTCATAAATCGCTTGATCGCTAATAACAACCGGTGGTTAATTAAGAGGATAGTTGCATCCTACATCTAGTATTTAATCAGTCTAATTAATCGCGGAGCACCAACGTTCGATCAAACATTAAGTCAAGTATATCTCTAGCATGTTTGCACTTCTTAACTACACACGAAATCTAAATATAAACCGTCAATCACACATATGGCCTCATTGTTTGATTGAATTCAGCTAACAACATGCACTAAAAATAAACAGCAAATATTTCCTATACCTTTTGACAAGGAAGAAACATATCAAGACTTCCGATTCATTAAAAGTCCATATATACTTTTCCTAGAATCTTCAAGTGACTTTTGTGCATGGGCTAGATAAGTAGTGTCCCATCATATCAACGGTATGGATGACTGAACCATGGGCCTGTTGTCCAGACTGAAAGCGGGAACGTATGGTGTAATCTATCGGCCCCATAACTGTAAACTGAGAGTTTAAGCATGACGCTTGATACACAGGCACTGATAAAATGTACACTTGGCATACGTTAACTCAAGTTATACCGATTAACTCTAATTCTTGGACAATTATCTGTTGAAATAGAACGATTGGATAATTTTTATTTTTAGCCTTCCAATGAATGTCCACCAATCCGACGGTCAGATCTTCGAATAAACATAGCTTTCGGTTGATGGTACGTCGAAACTGGGAGCCGGAATTTGTACATTTGAATTTGAATGGTATGCCACGAATGCAACTTCTACGCAATTTCTAAGTGCCTGCGTATCATCCATCACTCGCTATCGAGTACGAAATTTTAGTGTTGTCACACGTACAGGGGGCAAAGAATTTTTGTACGTACGTTCGCGTTTTCAGTTTGCACAAGTGGGGCCATGTTATAATGATCCAACCGTTGATATGATGGAACTCACTATGGATGGCCCATCTTAGAAGAATTTATCGATTGAAAGACACTGGCTAGAGAATATTTGGCCTCTTCTTGATTAAGTGTGGAAGTTTTCTGAATTTTATCTTTTAAACATCTAATTTTCTTGGGCCACCTATTGAAGAATTATGATATCTATATTTGGGATTTTTTACTTTTTTGAATACATCATCGTCTCAATGATTTGGATCACTGGACGGTGGGCCCCACTTGTAGAAACCGAAAACTGGAATGGTATAGTTCCTGCATAGAGTTTTATGCACTTCCGTCTTCAGGGTACACGTGGCAAATATTTCCAATGATCAGAAATGATGAAGTGGGCCACCACATGAATAGAACACGTCTCGAGAAGTCAGGGAATTCAACTGTGGTAGCTATCTGATCAATGGCCTGCAGAGTCAGAAGTTAATTCAACGGTGCATAAGAATTCTGGCGAAAATGGATAGTAGGATTCGTCCTTTCACTGCGGTTTTCGGTCTGGATTCTATCCCCATGATGGCCTACCGGATCAATACTCCCGATCACAAGGATATATTTACCACATGTAGCGTGAGATGTGAGCTGCATATGACTTCTATGCAGCGGTCTGCTTCTCAACAGATATACAAAAAAAAAAAGAGTCAATTACTGAAGGGTGCAGATCTTCCTATCTAGAAAATTAATTGGGTAATCCTTAAAAAAATAAAGCAATCAGATGAACGGTTTGGATCACTGAAACATGGCCCCCCATGTACGTATTCATGGGCGCGTCAGGAAAGAGGGCCGATTGCGCACGAATCAGTACCCTATAGATGATGCACGTGTCTTATCCACGCCGTCCATCCGTTTTATCAGTTAGTTAGGGCATGAGCCAAAATCGAAGCATATAAAAGCTCAAGTGGACCACACCACACCAAAAAGTGGGAATTAAAAACCTACCGTTGAAAACTTATTGGGGGCCACCGAACTTTTGGATCAATCTAATATTTGTGTTTTCCCTTCATCCATGTCTACGTGACCTTATGAAAAAGGTTAAATGACAAATAAACATCACTGTTGGTCCAGGACGGTTTCAACGGTGGACATCACTATCCCTACTGTTTCCTATGGTGTGCTACACTCGAGTTTTGGGTATGCTTCAATTTTTGGACTCATATAATAAAATAAGCCGATAAAACGGATGGACGGCTTGGATAATACACTTACATTAATGTGGGCTCCACAGAGTTTACTCAGTAGGATATACTAATTACACAAGCGGCGTCCGTCAGGAAACTACTATGTTGACAATGAGCAGGAGCCTTGTAATTACACCATAGTCTATGAGGTTTTCCTGTTCACTCGTGTGTGTTGGGAGATGGATCCTGTGAAAATCGCCAACAACGAAAGGTCGCTGTGGTCACTCCCAAAGGAAAAAAAGGACACTACCGTCAGTTTCAATGTCACGTAGCCAATGAAGGGTCCACTTGATCATCGCACAAAATGTCGAAGTAATTCTCTCTCCGCATTTTGGTTTTGGGGCTGTTGGAGTTTAGATGTCATGACACGATGCGTCTTTCTCGACCGAATTGCTACGAAACAACTATAGCAATTAACGAAATTTCGTTATGATTAGTTTCATTGTTGAAATTTTGGTTTAAATATAATTTTTTTTTTTTTTTTGAAAATTTCATTTTCTTTCTAAAATGGTTTTTGAAAAAATAAAGAAAAAAAAAATATTTTCTTTAATCTCATATTAAAATGAGGAGGAGAAAAATTGTGATTTATAAGTGGTTAAGTGAGAAATATTTTTACTTGGAAAAATTGATGATGAAATGTGTGGTTGCCGTGGCACTAGATGGCACAATTTGCGCTTCGTAAATAATCGCTCACTTGTGAACCATAACGAAACGGTGTGAGATGGCTTAGGTTTTATAAGTTGTTGGAAATGGTTGGATCAATGGATCCAAAACTATTGATTTTTATTTTTAGAACGGCTGGTAGCCTTAATAGCTAAAATGGTCTAAAATTTGACGGGCCTTGATAATCCAACAACCTGAAACACTCGAAAATTAGTGCCAAATGTATAAATATTTTACAAACGTTCTGAACCCACCTAGTAACGATCCACTCCTTAGATACTGTATAAATTGGACCATCTTGATCCAGAATCATCCAAGTCCAACAAATCCAATCAAAATTCGATCTAATCTCTCCAAATATGTTCCTTTTAAGAAATTGCTGGTAGGTAAAACATTGTTTGAGTCACTGAATTCTACCACTCATCAAATCTGCCAGATGGCTAGTTGCGTTAACCTAAATTACTTCGTGATTGTTACACACATGATCTTAAAGAGAATGTTTATTTTATCCTGGAAGCAATTTACCTATAATCGATCAACAATCGAGAAAAGGGGCGAATCAAGCTTTAAGGACAACATATTTGTACATGATTCAGCCTGGTGTTAAATTTAAATAATTTTATTTTCAATTTTTCAATATAATTTTTTTAACAATAACAATGACGAAAAATGGAGTCCATTGAAACCAATTAAATGTTAAAGCAAGTGGCCTCTCTCTCTCTCTCTCTCTCTCTCTCTCTCTCTCTCTCTCTCTCTCTCTCTCTCTCATCTCTCTCTCTCTCTCTCTCTCTCTCTCTCTCTCTCTCTCTCTCTCTCTCTCTCTCTCTCTCTCTCTCTCTCTCCGTGGGGTTTTTGAGGCTACATTGTATGGTGTGAACGTGTGAAACAAATTCAATGAAAGTTCGTTAAAGTAGTTTGTCGAAAACAGAAATTTCCTTGTTGGTGAGCTTCTGTTTGATGCTAGATGCCAGATAAAGATGGGAATTGGTCCCAAACGATCTCACTGAAAGTCAAAAAACGAATGGGACGCACTTTCTATCATGGTCATTCATAACATTCAACAACATGGAACTTTCCTTGATCGTGACCAAAGAATTATGTCAAGATTGGTATTTTCGCAGAAGACGCAGCACCCGCTTTTATTTCAATCTTCAACTCTCAATTTCACATCCGTCCTAATATGTGAAAAGATCCGCTGCTAAATGCTGATATCTAAGTTAGTTAGTACAAGCACTCGATCATAATACATGTAGCACACATGTGCGATCAGGACTGTTCATTTGTTGGGTCCTTACATGATGGATCATGCCAAAAGACCAAACAAGTCAGGTGATCATAACTGTCAATCTGCAGATTTTTGTAGACTACATGTTTATGTACATTGGATTTTTTATTTTTATTTTTAACAAAGAACCATTCGATGAACAGATTTACTCGGTACGCTTCAATCCACCGTAGGGACAAAGAAATGAACGGTTTAGATCTGGAATATGGGGGTGGGCCACTTTCTCTCAGTTTACAAGAATATTTAATCTATGTTAGCTAGGAAAGGATCCCAGAAATTTCAATGTACAATGCCTCAACGGTTGTCTCCAGTGAATGAACGGTTAGATCATCATTCACATACGTCATCTGTTGTCATGTGTACGGTATAAAAATGGATGTACAAAAGTTCTGTGCTTTTCTTTTTCTCTTATTTGCAATCCATGCAATAATTACGGAAAAGAAGGGTTTTCCCATGTTCGGTGAACATGTCTGCACATCTAAACCGTTAAATTGATGGGACTGCTATCGGATTGTCGGAATCAATTGTTGGAAAATATGTCATAAAATAATATTGAAAATCGAAAGATAAAAAAAAAATAAATAAACACCAGTTAAATAACATATATAATGCTTCCATAATAAGATAAGCCTTTAGTAAGGTCATACGTGCAGCAATCACAAAGGGACCTGTACAGGGACTTGATTAACACAGTTGAATATTTGGTAAATTTGTTGAATGGTCGAACTCAATGATTTAAACAAGGTTCGAGTCACCCAACTAGTTCTCGAGTAATTACAAGAAATTCTGGTGGGACACGCTAATGGGATCAATGGCTAATCATGCTTAAAACCCACATGTTCATCTTTTGTGGTCCACCCAAATTTTAGTATGGCTTGAGTTTCAGTGTGTCTCTTCATCCTGGTAGGAAGCACCTGATGAATGGGTTGGATGACTTGCACATAACATAGCGGACCCTGCATTCCATCTGTAAGTTTATATGGTAAGCATTTCCTTCGGTATGGCCTACCTGAGATACCTAAATAATGGACGGGTTAGATGGTACTCAAAAATCACGATGGCCCCACACAGCTCAGAAGTCGTAGTTGGAATGATCACATGATCCGTTGGTGGTACTCAACTATGACTTCTGAGCTGTGTGGCCCACGTGATTTTCGAACTTTCCTGATTTTTGGACCAGGTCATCTAGACGTTGCCGGCCCAAAATCGGATTGCGTACTGAGTTACAGTTCGATACGCTCTAATCGTACTGAGTGAACTTGGTTGGGCACACCGTGAATGTATCTGGTCTATCCATGCCGTCCATCCATTTTTTCATCTTATTTTAGTGGTTGAAACCAAAATTTAAGCATACCCAAAGATCAAGTGTACCATACCATAAGAAACAGTTGGAATAATGATTTCCACCGTTGAAACCTTTATAGGGCCCACGGTGATGTTTATTTCTCATCCAACCTGTTCATGAGATCACACAAACATGGATGAAGGAAAACATAAATACAAGCTTGATCCAAAACTTCTGTGGCCCCCAAGAAATTTTCAATGGTAGATGTTCAATTCTCACGGTTTCCTGTGGTGTGGTCCAATTGAGGTTTGAATATACATCATTTTTAGGCTCATGTCCTAAAAAGTTTACTCAGTACGCAATCCGCTTCCTTGCGGACGCTCTGATGTCTGCCACACGGTTGGCGCGTGTTGGTAGGCAAGACTCTCAAAACAGAAATTGGATCGTGATTTCAATGATGTACGGAATCAAGAACCTACCGTCCGAGAAACTTCCTGGCTGTTTTTAACGGCTACGCGATTTCAACTGATAAGACAAAATATCTAGTAATGATCTCCTGCACGTGCCACGCGTGGCCACGTAGAAAATGATCCGTTAAATCGGGCTGGTCCACTCATCAGGACGGCCCACATGGGTGCAGTGAATTAGACCAACGGCAGGTCTGATTTAAACCATTATTGTTCTTTTAATAGAATGGCCCACCTGATCTGGACCCCACTGATTTTTTATTTTTATTTTTTTGCTGGTTGAGCCTCATGCGGATCATTAGATTGTTGTTACACGTTGGACGAATGTGGGGCCTACTACGGATTGCCTATGGACGAAGGTCGATCTGGCCGAGCAATCATAATCAGCCATTAAGAGAAATTCAGCTCTAAAGCATTGAGCATTACCTATATATATATATATATATTATATATATATATATATATATATATATATATATATATATATATATAATTTTCATTGATGACAATCAAGGTGAGGCCCACCGGATGAACGGTGGGCGAAGAAGGACGGCATTGCATCATGGTCTGGGCGTTTGACTTGTTTCTTTAACGTGCATGATGCCTCAAATGAGTTGACTACCATGTCTTTAGGTGTACGTTTACGTGTCAAACGGTGGCTAACGCGTTGAGTTGCTTATGATGTTCGATGGACGCAACAGCACACAATCCAGACCGTCGAACTCATAGGACACGATGTGGATGGAACGTATCTCTAAATTTGCATTGATTGGAAGATGACAACCATCCGATCTGTGGCCTTCAAATGGACGGTCTGCGTATCCAAATCTTTCATCCGTTTTTCCGGATCATTTTAATGAATGGGACCAAAAAAATAAAACATATCCAAATATCAGGTGGACAGACTACACTACAGGAAACAGCGGTGATTAAACAGCCATCATTAAAAACTTCCTACGCATACAGTAATATTTATTTATCCGTTGATAAGGTCACACATGTATGATGAAGGGCAAAAACACATCTCAACTTTATCTATACTTTTGTGGTTTATGGTTTATAAGAAGATTTTAATGGATAAATACCACTGTTTTCATATAGTGTGGTCCACCTAAGATTTAAATGTGCTTCACTTATTGTCTTATCCCCTAAAATGATCTGAAAAAAATAAAATAAATGGACAGTGTGGATTATCAGACATACATCAAGGTGGGCCCTATGGTCTAGGCCACATCTAATCTGTCCCAATGCTCAGGGGTAATTTTGGTGGCTGGGTCAATCTGAGAGGGATTCCAACAATTATGTATATTTTCTTAATAGCCATTTATTTCTTGGGTAATTGCTCAAAAAAAGGGAGAGATCTTTGATGCATTCTCCATCCATGAAAGACCCCAAAAAAATCAGCTCTCTCTCTCTCTCTCTCTCAAACACATATAATAATGAACGTTCCTTCTGTGCTTCTATTTGATACCCGACAAAGATGGGAATTGGTTCCCACACGATCACACAAAAGGTCAAAGCGAGTGGGGCCCACTTTCTATCACGGTCATTGATAACATTCAACAACATGGAACTTTCCTTGATCGTGACCATAGAAATACGTTTGGATTGGTGTTTTTCGCAGAAGAGGGTACCCCCACCTTTATTTCAATCTTCAACTCACAACTTCATCCGTCCATAAATGTGAATGGATCTGGTGCTAAATTCTGATATCTAACTTAGTTAGCACAAGCACTTGATCATGATACATGTGGCACATGTATATGTGATCAGGACTGTTCATTTGTTGGGCCTTCACATGAATGGTCTATACACAAAAGACCACACTAGGATCATCATTCACAAAAGAAATTTCAATGTACAATGCCTCGTTAACAGTTGTTGCAAAGGAATGAACGGTTAGGATCATCAACAACACACTGCTATTCTCTCTCTTATTTGCAATTGCAATACAATGAAATAAGAGAAGGTTTCCGAACACGCTTGCACATCTACCCGTTCAATAGGTGTGACTCATCTTGCATTCTCTACAGCCAAAAATCTCTCTAAATCGGAGATCCTAACCGTCCAATCTATTGCCATAATTTTTAGCCAGTATCAACTGTCCAGATCATTTTCTCTATATTTGGCAACTAGGGTGGGCGCATGGATGTAATTTTAAGAATGTGGCTTATCAAATATGTAAGGGATTTATAATCGCCCCCGATTGACAACCACATGCATAGGTTGTGTGATGGACATGCATACACTTTGGGAGCATGCTATTATTCAACAAAAGGGTGGGTTGATATCAAATCTGGACCGTCCAGTTGATAGGCCACCTCTGCTTTTATCTACAGGTAAAAAATTACTGGATTTGGACTAGCCCTCATGTAAAAGGCAGACTTTGTGTTGAACGGTTCAGATGATGAATGGAATATTGTCGAACCCTAACAAAGTTCATGCACGCAGTGTAAAGCCCATAAAGTAGAGGCACCTTCATACGCAGCCACATGGGTGAACCCAGCAAGGGTTTCAGACTCACGTGGGACAGTGTAAATGACATGGCCACAAACCTGGCTGGTCTTGTGGTCACACGTACAAAGGGGAATGATCACAAACGTGGGGTAATTACTAAACATTGGAGCTGTGTGGGGTCCACTATGATTTTGATATGGAATCTATTGTAGCTGTTTTTGACCGGTTTTGAAAACTCAATTGAAAAGGACATAAGTTATAATAACGCAAAGTTAATGTATTAAAGATCTTCAAAATATTTGGAGTGTTTTTTATGAGCTTACAATTGACATAAATTTAGTTATATGTGTTGTGAATGATTAACGAAGTATTATAGTTAATATATAAAAAGTAGGGCTGAATTGTTTAAGATATAAAAGATGATTGAGAGCAACTAAATCAAAACCTTGGTTGACAAAAATGAAGTAAGTGGTGAAAATTGTTCAAAAGCCAAATGAGCAGTCAAGAGGCATTCAAAAACAAAATGAGCGGTAAAAAATGTTTAGAAATCAAATGAGCGGCCGAGAGGCATTTGGAAACGAAACAAGCGACCGAAAGACATTCAGAAGTGGAATGGACAGAGAGAAGCGTATCAAAAAAGACAAAAGAATCTATAAGACTATGTGACAATCGCTTAATTGTCATGTTAATTAAATAGAGAAACATTTAGAAGAATTAATATTACACGTCATCAGATGACCGACGAATGCAATGCAACCGATAAAAGATTAGCGACCAAACCAAAGCTTGATTGAGAGAAGAGGAACAATCATGAAGAAGAAACACATAGGAAAAATGATTTAGAGAAAGATTTTTCAACTATAACCATTGTAGTAACGAATGATGTGGAAGAACAAGTTGCAACAAAACTCTATAAAATGGCAAAAGAATTCAACAGAGCAAGGAGTCTAAGACATCAAATCTCAAAACCAACAAATCAACAATCAAATTTATTTATCAATTTCCTTTATATCAGCTTATCCTAGAAGTTGTGATAATTCAATAACAATAATTCTTGATTATAATCTATAGTTGTAATCTAAGTTTAAGCTCATACATTAAATTTGCTCTCTACCTAATATTAAGCAACTTTTTTAAGAGATGCATTATTAAGGTTGCTCCTAATGATTGAATATAAGTTTTTCCTTTTATTTGATTTGCACCGGTAATTTAAAAGTCTTTTTTTGAATGCATAAAGCAACACATTTTGTAAGAAAAAACCTTACCCTTTGATTGTTGTATAATTGTTAAAAATTTATGTAACTAGCTGAGTAAGTGATTAATATTCTTATCATCTAATCATATATATATTTATATTGGACGTATCTGCTTATTTAAATAATTGGATTAAGGTTGATCAACTTAAATCAAGCCATTGTATCTATTATGGCACGTCGTCCGGGTAATTAAAAACAAACCGAGTAGCCAATATAATGAAAACAGATGCTATGCCCCCTCGTATGCAATGTATTTCTTAATAATAGGCTTAATCCAAAAATTAAGAAGGACACGCCACAGGGAGCAATGATCAATCACGCAAAATTGGTAAGGTTCGAGTTTCAGTGTGTCTCTTCTTCCTTGTAGGATGGACCTAATGAATGGGTTGGATTACTTCCACAATACGGTGGACCCTACATCCCATCTGGAAGTATATATGGTGACAACAAGCATTCGCTTCGGTGTGGCCCACCTGAAGTAGCTCATGTAATGGACGGTTAAGATGGTACTCAAACATTATGATGGGTCCCACACAGCTCGGAAGTAATAGTTGGAACGTATGTGATCATTCCACATTCTGCGTACGCGCCTACGAATAGACTTTCCTGATTTTTGGACCAGGTCATCCAAACGTGGGCCCCACGCTCTGATGTCCGCCACACGGTTGGCGCGTGTGGAAGCACGCGTGTTGGGAGGCAAGACTCTGAATTCAGAAATTGAATCTTGATTTCAAATGATATGTACGGCATCAGGTACTTACCGTCCAAGAAACTCCGTAGCTGTTTTTAACGGCTAGGCGATTTCAACTAATAAGACAAAAGATCTTGTAATGAACACTGCACGTGCCACGTGTGGCCACGGTGGAAATAATCCGGCAAATCAGGATGGTCCATTCATCAGGTCGGTCTGCACGGGTGCGTTGAATCAGACCATCGGCAGCTCTGCTTTATACCATCCACTGTTCTTTGTACGTGAGATCGAGACTTTTGTACGTGGATCATCAGATTGTTGTTCCACGTTGGACGAATGTGGGCCCCACTACGGATTGCACATGGATTAAGAGAAATTCAGCACGCGAGCATAGAGTATCATCTATAGTTTCTTGACCGTCCATTTTCAAGATTTCTTTAGGGTTTAGGAACATCCGATCGGAGAAATATTCAACGAAGACAATCAAGGTGAGGCCCACCAGATGAACGGTTTAGATAGATCAAGGTGGGCAAACAAGGACGGCATTGTATCATAGTTTGCGCGTTTGACTTGTTTCACGTGAATGCTACATGAGTTGACTTACGTGAGTTAAGGCGTACGTTTGATCAAACGGCGGCTTACGCGTTCAGCTGCTTTTGATGTACTGCACAAAATCCAGACCGTCCAGCTCATATGGTATGATGTAGATGGAAGGCCGTTTGGTACCTTGTATTTGAGTTTGCCAGTAAATCATCATTTGGTCTGTATTAGGGGGGAGAGTTGCATGTACAACAAACGTGTCGATGGGCTGCTAATCCGTACATTGATGATACCTAAAGCAATTCAATTATCGGATACAACATTAAAATCATATTAATAGAATGATCCTTACAGTTCAAACAATTTCCATCTCAATAGACGGAAAAAAATACTGATGATTTACTCATTTGTCATCCTTGCTTTTGTCGCCCACATAAGGTTTGGAATTATCTCATTTTTAACTAGATTATATATTTCAATATTCAGCCAGATATATTAGGTATGTATACTATTAATTTTGGGACATTGAAACCGATTTAATTAAATCATATTTAAGTTCTGCAAATGTACTGATGTAGGTAATCATATTTAAGTTCTATAAATGTATAAAAGAATTTCAATACATTTTAAATTTAAGCTTCAATCTCAGGATGATTTAGATTCAAAGGGCATTCCACCTTACAAGCTATATTGGCCAAAAAATTTTGATACATTCCAAACTTAAACACCCAACTCTAATAGAATATTTAGATTCAAAGGCATTCCAATTACAAGTTGTCAAACACAATTGAAGATTTAGAATCACCTTCATTCTATTGTAAATTATAATTTAGATTTCAATACTTTCCAAATAAAAGCTTCCAAATGAGCTCCGTGGCCTTTGAATGGATGGTAAAAGAGAAAATGACATATAACCTATCTTTTAGTTGATGTAGAAACACCTATCCAAGTCGCGTTTGCTTGTGGAAGCAAATTGGGTGGTGACCTGACATAGGGAAGGACGTGATGAACTCGATCATCATCTTCCTCAGGGATGACTACTCTGAATCCACGGAGGTCTCTGGATTCCTCAAAGAGTTTCCCCGAATCCATCAAGGATAAAATAAAAATAATTTATAATAAATAAATTCAAAAATAAATTAACTAATGAAAAATAAATAAATTACGATCCTTTAAATAATGAACTCAAACTTAAGATGGAGTTCTAAGCTTAAAATCCAACTCAAACTCCCTAAAAACACGACTTACTATAAATAATAAACTTATTATTTATAGACCGTCATCACTCCGTCATTCCTACTAGACTTCATTGTTTTAGGCCAAAACTAATAAGTGTCCAATTTAGCCTAACCACGTTGTTCTCCTTATTTTTTAAAGCCCTCTATATGTTAGGCACGATTCCTACAACTCAAATGATCAAAAGTTATGCTCGAATTAAAACTTAATATTTATTATAAAAACAAAAATAAAATGGACTTTTGACTTTCAATCTAATGCACATCACCGTGATGCGAAACAAGAGAAGAAGATGGAGATATATGTGGGGTTTGCCAAATGTGGTTAATTTGCCTACTGGCTATAGCTGCACAATGGAAGCTGCGTCAGGCCCACTAAGATGTTTGAAAAGAATCTAAGCCGCTTATCAAGTACTTCAGCAGGTCAATTTAACATAGAAGCTAAAAACGAGATTGATCAGGAGTCTGGGTGGGCCGCATAGTAGAGGTCTAGGGAAGCTCTTATAGTCGTTGGAACTCTGGTGGGGTGTAGTGAACAGTTCTGATCAGCAAGGTTGGTCCCATAGAGATGGATGGTATGTACAGTCAGGTGGGTCATGCCCGGTGTGTAGGTTGGTTTCTCTTGTTTCGAGTAAAGAAAAAACTTTTATATCAGTGTCCCATGTACACATATCGTCGAACCAGGTAAATAATTTTGCTTAGGGAAATTGCCCATACTCGCCTCAAAGTTTGGGTCAATTACCTCGATCGCCATGACACTCCATATATTCTCTAAAGGGCCTTCTGATAGCTTTTAGAGATTATTTCGGACGAAAATGCCCCTATCTTCATTCAGTAGTTGCACAGTTTTCTAGGGACTAAGAAGCTACCTAGTATTTAATGCTAGTAAAGTGATGTGTACGGAACCCTTTTTGCATGTGGGAAAGGACTAAACTCGTGGGGCCCATATTGATGTATGTGTATAATCCATGCCGTCCATCCTTTTTACCGTGTCATTTTAGGGCTAGGGCCCAAATATCAGCCTGATTCAGAGCTCGCGTGGGTCATATAATAGAAAATAATGGTGACAATAGAACCCACTATTGAAACTTTCTATGCTCACCGTGATGTTTGTTAGAATTGGATATTGCCCAAGTCAGGACTTTTTGGGCCCACACCGAGCTGACCGAATGGGTGACAGAACGAATCTTTCCATTGTTGGCCTCAGGCTATTGTACCAATGGCTATCCTTTCATTTGACAATAAAGGAAGTGAACATGTAACAACCGCGACCCATATAACATGGGAACCACGACCCATATAACATTATAACTACGACCCATGACAACCACGACCCATATAACATGAGAACCACGACCCTTACTACATTACAACCACGACTGTTGCCACATTTATGTGTATAATCCATGCCGTCCATCCTTTTTACCGTGTCATTTTAGGGCTAGGGCCCAAATATCAGTCTGATTCAGGGTTCGCGTGGGTCACATAATAGAAAATAATGGTGACAATAGAACACATTGTTGAAACTTTCCAGGCTCACCGTGATGTTCGTTAGAATTGGACATTGCCCAAGCAGGACTTTTTGAGCCCATGCCGAGCTGGCCGACAGGGTGGACGGAACAGATCTCCCCATTGTTGGCCTCAGGCTATTGTACTAATGGTTATCCTTTCATTTGACAGTAAATGAAGTGAACATGTAACAACCGCGACCCATATAACAAGGGAACCACGACCCATATAACATTATAACTACGACCTATGACAACCACGACCCATATAACATGAGAACTACGACCCTTACTACATTACAATCACGACCGTTGCCATATTACAACCACGACCCGTGTTATATGGGTCTTGGTCAACATGTTATATGGGTCTTGGTTAGCATGTTATATGGGTCTTGGTTAACATGTTTTATGGATGGGTCTTGATTAGCATGTTGTATAGGTCGTGGTTGTCATGTTGTATAGGTCTTGGTTAACATGTTATATGGGTCTTGGTTAGCATGTCGTATGAGTCTTGGTTAGCATGTTGTATGGGTCTTGGTTGTCATGTTGTATGGTTCGTGGTTGTCATATTGTATGGGTCTTGGTTAGCATGTTATATGGGTCTTGGTTAGCATGTTGTATGGGTCGTGGTTGTCATGTTGTATGGGTCTTGGTTAACATGTTGTATGGGTCGTGGTTAGCATGTTGTATGAGTCTTGGTTAGCATGTTATATGGGTCATGGCTATCATGTTGTATGGGTCTTGGTTAGCATGTTCTATGGGTCTTGGTTAACATGTTATATGGGTTGTGGTTGTCATGTTGTATGAGTCTTGGTTAGCATGTTATATGGGACTTGGTTAACATGTTGTATGCGTCTAGGTTGTCATGTTGTATGGGTCTTGGTTAACATGTTGTATGGGTCGTGGTTGTCATGTTGTATGGGTCTTGGTTGTCATGTTGTATGGGTCATGGTTA
The DNA here is from genome assembly GCA_021015155.1 of Magnolia officinalis. Taxonomy (NCBI): domain Eukaryota; kingdom Viridiplantae; phylum Streptophyta; class Magnoliopsida; order Magnoliales; family Magnoliaceae; genus Magnolia; species Magnolia officinalis. The sequence continues at coordinate 53,386,565 of JAJHSJ010000016.1, forward strand.
ACATGTTGTATGGTTCGTGGTTGTCATGTTGTATGGGTCTTGGTCGTCATGTTGTATGGGTCTTGGTTAGCATGTTGTATGGGTCTTGGTTGTCATGTTGTATGGATCTTAGTTAACATATTGTGTGGGTCTTGGTTGTCATGTTGTATGGGTCTTGGTTAGCATGTGTATGAGTCTTGGTTAGCCTGATATATGGGTCATGGTATGGGTCTTGGTTAGCATGTTATATGGGTCGTGGTTGTCATGTTGTATGGTCTTGGTTAGCATGTTATGTGGGTCTTGGTTAGCATGTTGTATGGGTCTTGGTTGTCATGTTGTATGCGTCTTGGTTGTCATGTTAGCATGGTGTATGGGTCTTGGTTAGCATGTTGTATGGGTCGTGGTTGTCATGTTGTATGGGTCTTGGTTAACATGTTATATGGGTCTTGGTTGTCATGTTGTATGGGTCTTGGTTAGCATGTTGTATGGGTCGTGGTTGTCATGTTGTATGGGTCTTGGTTAGTATGTTATATGGGTCTTGGTTAGCATGTTGTAAGGGTCTTGGTTGTCATGTTGTATAGGTCTTGGTTAGCATGTTGTATGGGTCTTGGTTAACATGTTATATGAGTCTCAGTTGTATGGGTCTTGGTTAGCATTTTTATGGGTCTCGTTGTATGGGTCTAGTTAGGATGTTATAGGGTATTGGTTAGCATGTTATATAGGTTCTTTTGATGGGTCTCGGTTAGCAGTTATATGGGTCAGGTATTGTGGGTCTCGTTAGAATCAATTGTGGGCCTAAACGTAATACCAATAGTGGTAGAGAAGGAAGTGAACACGTTGAAAACCACGATCCATTCAATATGACAACCACGACCCATATAACAAGGCAACTACGACCCATGCAAACCACGACCCAAATGGACGCATATTGATGTATGTGAATTATCCATGCTGCCCATCTTTTTTGTTGTGACATTTTAGGAGTAGGGTCAAATATCAATCATGATCCTTTGTGGATGAAAATCACGATTCATTGTGCATGTTAACCACGACCCTTTATATGAATCGTGGTTGTCATGTAGAAAGGGTCGAGGTTGTCATATTATATGGGTCGTGGTTGTATGAGAAAATATTGGTGACTGTCGAAACTTTCCATGCTCACTGTGATGATTGTTAAAAGTGGACATTGCCCAAGTAAGGACTTTTTGGGCCCACGACAAGCTGGCCGACAAGGTGGATGGATTAGATCACCCCATTTTGGGCTATAAGCTATGGTACCAATAGTTTGGTAGAAGATGAAGTGAACACGTTGCAAACCACGATTCATGCAATATGAAAACCACGATCCATTCACTTGACAACTACGACCCATGCAAACCACGACCCAAATGGGCCAACATTGATGTATGTGTATAATCCATGTCACCCATCCTTTTTGCAGTGTCATTTTAGGGGTAGGGCACAAACATCAGCTTGATCCCGTGCCTGTGTGGGCCATAAAATAGAAAATATTGGTGATTGTTTAAACTTTCCACACTTACTGTGATGTTTGTTAGAAGTGGACACTGCCCAAGTTAGGACTTTTTGGGCTCATGGCAAGTTGGCCGATAAGGTAAATGGATTAGATTACTCCATTGTGGGCCATAAGCTATGGTACCAATAGTTTGGTAGAAGAGGAAGTGAACAAGTTGCAAACCACGATCCATGCAACATGACAACCACTATCCATGCACTTGACAACTAGGACCCATGTAAACCACGACCAAAATGGAAAACCATAGTGACTGTCGAAACTTTCCAGGCTCACCTTGATGCTTGTTAGAAGTGGACATTGTCCATTTTAGGACTTTTTGGGCTCACGACGAGCTGGCCGACAAGGTATATGGATCGGATCATCCCATTTTGGGACCATTTACGTCATGTCTTGCATGGGTCGTAGTTGTCATGTTGCATGGGTCGTGGTTGTCATGTTGCATGGATCATGGTTTACAACGTGTTCACTTCCTCTTCTATTGAACCATTGGTACCATAGCTTATGGCCCACAATGGGGTGATCTGATCCATCCACCTTGTCGGCTAGCTTGTCGTGGGCCCAAAAAGTCCTGACTTGGGTAATGTCCACTTCTAACAAACATCACAGTGAGCGTGAAAAGTTTCAACAGTCACCAATATTTTCTATTTTGTGGCCCACACGAGCGTTGGATCAGGTTGATATTTGTACCCTGCCCATAAAATGACACGACAAAAAGGATGGGTGGCATAGATTATACACATACATCAGTGTGAGCCCATTTGGGTCGTGGTTTGCATGGGTTGTAGTTGTCGTGTGCATGGATCGTGGTTGTCATGTTAGATGGATCATGGTTTGCAACGTGTTCACTTCCTCTTCTACCAAACCATTGGTACCAGAGCTTATGGCTCACAATGGGGTGATCTAATCCATCCACCTTGTTGGCCAGCTTGTCGTGGGCCCAAAAAGCCCTGACTTGGGTAATGTCCACTTCTAACAAACATCACAGTGAGCGTGAAAAGTTTCAACAGTCACCAATATTTTCTATTTTGTGGCCCATACGAGTGCTGAATCAGGCTGATATTTGTACCCTGCCCATAAAATGACACGGCAAAAAGGATGGGTGACATAGATTATATAGATACATTAGTGTGAGCCCATTTGAGTTGTGGTTTGCATGGGTCGCAGTTGTCATGTGCATGTATCGTGGTTGTCATGTTGGATGGATCGTGGTTTGCAACGTGTTCACTTCCTCTTCTACCAAACCATTGGTACCATAGCTTATGGCCCACAATGGGGTGATCTGATCCATCCACCTTGTCGGCCAGCTTGTTATGGGCCAAAAAAGTTCTGACTTGGGTAATGTCCACTTCTAACAAACATCATAGTGAGCGTAGAAAGTTTCAATAGTCACCAATATTTTCTATTTTGTGGCCCACACGAGCGCTGGTTCAGGCTGATATTTGTACCTAGCCCATAAAATGACATGGCAAAAAGGTCGGGTGGCATAGATTATACACATACATTAGTGTGAGCCCACTTGGGTCGTCGTTGTCATGTCGGATGGATCGTGATTTGCAACATGTTCACTCCCTCTTCTAACAAACCATTGGTACCATAGCTTATGGCCCACAATGGGGTGATCTGATCCATCCACCTTGTCGGCTAGCTTGTTGTGGGCCCAAAAAGTCCTTACTTGGGCAATGTCTACTTCTAACAAACATCACAGTGAGCATGGAAAGTTTCAATAATCACCAATATTTTTTATTTTGTGGCCCACACGAGCGTTGGATCAGGCTGATATTTGTACCCTGCCCATAAAATGACACGGCAAAAAGGATGGGTGGCATAGATTATACACATACATCAGTGTGGGCCCATTTGGGTAGTGATTTGCATGGGTCGTAGTTGTCAAGTGCATGGATTGTGGTTGTCATGTTGCATGGGTTGCATGGGTCGGTGGTTTGCAACGTGTTCACTTCCTCTTCTATTATACCTTTGGTACCATGGCTTATGGCCTACAATGGGGTGATCTGATCCATCCACCTTGTCGGCCAACTTGCCTTGGGCCCAAAAAGTCCTGACTTGGGCAGTTTCCACTTCTAACGAACATCACGGTGAGCCTGAAAAGTTTAAACAATCACAAATATTTTCTATTTTGTGGCCCACACGAGCGCTGGATCAGGCTGATATTTGTGTCCTACTGTCACGCCGCGAAATTCGGTACCCGAGTTGGCCAGACCCGACTCCGAATCTCAGGTCATGATTTAATATTAAACATTCACAACCACACTTAATTAATCTCATTACAATAACAACGTTCATCAAATACAATCTTTAACTATTACAGCCTAAACTCACTTCTAAATTCTTATTACACATTTTTTTTCCATCGGTACAAATAAAAGATAAGTAAATTGATGATTGGATCTTCACTCCACCTTGCCCTTGACTAAACTATGATGCCCTGAAACACTGTTATTTTGGGTATGAGCACAACCGCTCGTGGGATCTTATCCAACCAAATCTAAAATTTCTATATTTATATCAACAATAAATAATAAAAGTACTTTCTTGAAATTCAAAGCATGAATCAAAATATTGAACATTAAATATGACATGAATGCGATGCTGGAATCATAAAGATGTACCGAATGCTACACTATCATGAATTCAATAATAAAATTAAATAATCATCACCTCTTACAACACCGTACCTAGGTGTATGGTCACGTTGCATTAACGCCCACACACTGGTACCTCGTGGTGAGGGACCCATTTATACGTTAGCTGGTCAGACTACTGCTCCAGTTGTACCTCTGACATATGTCTGCGCACACAATTGTACTCATACGCCGTACACAAAGGACACTCCGAAGGATCCAACGGGTTCTAGGGTCTTTCACCCAAGGGACACAATTGCCCTACTTGTTAGCTTTAGGGTCTCTCACCCAAGGGACACGATTGCCCTACTTGCTGATACTATTAACATTTCTTTAATTTTCTTTTCTTTTTCCACAATTTCATAATCAGTAGAAATGAACGTATGTCATGAATCATTCCAAAAACATTAGCGAAATAATTTAATTGTTCAAATCCCCATACAACAATGCAAGTTCTACATAAAATGTACAGTACAGAGATCCGATGCCGTAAAAATTCAATTCCTGAAATTTACCGAAACATCATTCTTTTTTTTTTTTTTTTTAAATTTTAAAACCCAACATTTAGAAATCAAATTAGTTAATATTATTCTAAATCAACTAATTTAAATCAATTACTTTAACGCAGATTTAAGGTCTAAATCTTAACACCTAATTTCATATATAAAAGTTAGATTATAATCTAACTTTACAAGTTAATCAGATTTAGTAAATGCTAAAATTTAGAAAAGTATATATCAGGTATATATAAATGAATTTGATAATATAAATTTAAAGTCCTTATGTAAAAATAAATAAATAAATTTCAGAAAATACATAAAACCAGAAAGTTCAGAAATGGAGGAGAATCACCCACCTGATATTTGGACTGTCGATTTTTGGATTAGACCATACGCCCACAACCTACTTAGCGTCGCATGCTAGACCTGACTCACGCTTACGCTCTCAACGAGTTTCTCTCACTGACGTAACACATAGCATTAACTTCCTGTCTACACTCGCTGGATGCGTGAGAAGTTGAGTTTCAGGACATCATCTCTATATTAAAAAAATAACACCCAAGTGGTCTATTTGATGAATGGTTTGGATTTCAGGTTAGTCTGTTCTACCATGGTTGTTTCCAATCAAAGATTTTTATTATTCATGTTGCTGGGCTGATATGGTATGCAAGATTTATAGTCCTAACTAATGGTTGGCTAGATCATGACATTTAGAAGGGAGGATTGATTGATACTGATGGTACTAAGGTTTAAATGATTTTGTGATTTATGGGCTCCAACTGCCGAACAATGCTCTGGCAATCACACAACATTGAGGGAGGAGGAGAAGAACCAGAGATGATGTGGTGGGTTTGACGAGGAGGATTTCTAGAATGAATGGATGGAGCTTCTCATTTATGCACCGTTTAGATTGGCGGTTGGAAGATAAATAGGTGGATGGATCAAGAACTTCTTGTTGCTATCGAGCTACGAAGATGGAGGGAAAGTGGGAGGTGGTTTCGTATTGGAGTTCTCACAGCATGGTGTTGTTGATGTGAACACCGGAGTTTGAACGGTGAGGATTGAATGACCCCGATTGGTGGATTTATGCGGTTTCGAAATTGAAGGAGAAGAGGTGACAGAGAATTTGTAAAGAGAGGATGAGTGCCAATTTCTTGAGGTCTGATGGATGGACGTATGGACTACCCAGTTAAGATTTGAATCTGATGGAGGATTTGGATTAGGTAGTTAGTTGGATGTAGTGGAGTGTTGGATGCTTTGCATGTACGGTTGAAATGGTTAGATCTTGGTGATGGGTGGTTAAGATGGGTTATAAAGAATTATGATTTAAATGGTTTATATGAACGTCTAGAAGGTAAACGGTTTAGATGGATTGGTTGTGGACGGTATGACTTCCGCAATTCAAGAAGATAATTGCCATATGTAGGCGGGTCTCTTGCATCCAAAACTGACAAAGATAAGAGGTGGATTTGGAGAGTGATATTCGGCATAGTGCGTAGTACACGTCATTGGATACTTGGATTGTTATTTATTTAGTGGGGTCCACCATGATGTTTGTGAGAAATCTGCTCCGTTCATCTGTTTTGCGTGATCATGCTAGGACATGGGTTCATGAATGAAACAGATCTCATATTTAAATGGCCGCAAGATAAGAAAAGGTAGGATAAAAGGCTTATCATTGCAACTTTCATGGGTCAACTTGGTGGATGGTTTGGATTTTAAGGTCTTTGATGGTGATGGGTGTTCACGCATACTGTCATTGTTTTTTTATGGAAATTCTGTTACAATTCTAATAGCAATCCAGTGAAAAGAAGAAGAGTTACAAGGAGTCTTTGGTGTGACGGTGCTGTAGTTGTTTTATTAAATGGTGCATGCATGTGCATAGTGTGATGGTGCACTATATGTTGAAACTGACTCTATCTCAAGTGAGACACGTGTTGGATGTTTTGTGTGTCCCATTCTCGTGTCTTACATTAAGGTTTGATGCATGTATAAATGTACAAGAAGATTGTTGACGAATAGATGGATTGAATTTGCTGGTGGCTGTTAATGGACAGTTATAATTAAAGTTAGGCTTTCATATAGAATGAATGGTTGGAAGTTGGATGATTTAGAATGTCAAGAGTAGATGGCCGATGGTTATGATTTAATCTAGGTGAGTGGCCCATGATGAACCATGGATCCCACGATGTATTGTCGTAGGTTCAGATGCGTTCCCCTAACCACTTACGCCACTCCTTTTAATTTAGGATTATTTTTATTATTTTAACTGCTGGAACATCTTGATAGAGTCCAGTAACATTTTGGCTCTTCTAACTCCCCTATTGTAATATGGAATTTAGAACATGCATATCTAAAGTTTGTACCGTTAGATCGGAATGAAACTTGATGCCCAACTTACACTCGACATACTCTATCCAATGAGCTTAATATTGCCGTATGATCATACTAAAGTGGCAAAAAAATAGATTTCAACGGCTCTTGCTCTTTCATGATCTCACTTGACGTGTGTGTGACTCATCGGGAAACTAAAAATTAGATTTGGATTATATACTCCACAAGCTACATGTGGATGGTTGAGCAAGTTTAATGGTTAAGATTGGGTGAAATTACAAATGAATGGTTAATTTTGTGTGCATTAGAGGAAAAAGAGAATATATACATACATTATATATATACACACACACACACACACACACACAAAGTCATATATGCATTAATTGCAAAATCGATGGCTAAAGTAACTAGATCTATCACACATATTAATGGTCACTCCTTGTGAAAATTTGTTGATGCGCATACATATGAATGCATGGATAAATGGACAAATTTATGCATGTATGATTCGATAAATGCAGTGTGCATGCATGCACGTGTATGCACGTACACCAAAATCTTGGGTCATTACACCTACCCCTAAAATGACACTATAAAATGGATGGGCGGCATGGATTATTCTCATACAACCACGACCCATATAATATGACAACCTCGACCCCTGCTACATGACAACCACGATCCATATAAAAGGTCGTGGTTCACATGCACAATGGATCGTGGTTTTCATCTATAAAGGGTCGTGTTGTTGATATTTGACCCTACTCCTAAAATGATACAACAAAAAGGATGGGTGGCATGGATTATTCACATACATTAATATGCGCCCATTTGGGTCGTGGTTTGCATGGGTCGTAGTTGCCATGTTATATGAGTCTTGATTTTCAAACGTGTTCACTTCCTTTTATACCAAACCATTGGTACCACAATGAGGTTATCCAATCCATCCAACTTGTTGGCCAGCTCGCCGTCGGCCCAAAAAATCCTAACAGCTACGACCCATATAACATGAAAAATACGACCCATGACAATCACGACCTATATAACATGACAACCACGACTCATATAACTTGGCATCTACGACCCATGACAACCACGACCCATATGACAACCACAACCAGTATAACTTCACAACCACGACCCATATAATATGTTAACCACAACCCATATAACATGCTAACCAAGACCTATATAGACCACGACCCAAATGGGCCTTAACTGAGACCCATACATTCAAGACTCATATAACATGCAAACCAAGACCCATATAACATGCTAACCAAGACCCATATAACTGAGACCCATATTAAATGCTATCCAAGACCCATACAACCGAGATCCATATAACATACTAATCAAGACCCATATAACCAAGACTCATAACATGTTGACCAAGACCCATATAACATGGGTCATGGTTGTAATGTGGCAACGGTCATGATTGTAATGTAGTAAGGGTCGTAGTTCTCATGTTATATGGGTCGTGGTTGTCATGGGTCATAGTTATAATGTTATATGGGTCGTGGTTCCCATGTTATATGGGTCGTGGTTGTTACATGTTCACTTCATTTACTGCCAAATGAAAGTATAGCCATTGGTACAATAGCCTGAGGCCAACAATGAGGTGATCCGTTCCGTCCACCCTGTCGGCTAGCTCGACGTGGGCCGAAAAAGTCCTGACTTGGGCCATGTCCAATTCTAACAAACATCATGGTGAGTCCGGAAAGTTTCAACAATGGGTTCCATTGTCACTATTATTTTTTATTATGTTGCCCACACGAGCTCAGGATAAGGCTAATATTTGGGCCCTAACCCTAAAATGACACGACAAAAAGGATGGGTGACATGGATTATATTACACCGCAAAAAGGATGGGCGGAATGGATTATATACATACGTCAATGTGGGCCCCACGAGCTTGGTTATTGCCTGCAAGCAAAAAAGGGTTCCGTACACATTACTTTCTTGACATTAAATACAACGTAACTTCTTCTTCCCTGGAAAACCATACAACTACTGAAATAAGGATAAGGGCATTTTGGTTCAAGTAATTTTCAAAAGCATGTCGAAGGCCCTTTAGGGAACAGGTGGAGTGTTGTAGTGATCGAGGTAATTTGCCCAAACTTCGAGGTAATTGCCCCTTTTGCTTATTTTATTTTATTTTGGCTTGACTTTTTTTACATTATATATATATATATATATATATATATATATATATATATATATATAATATATATATATATATATATATATATTATAATATATTTTAGTTTCACCTGTATTGCTCATGTGTGGACGTTTTTTTATAATAAGATTGGATAAATCTTGCTTTATGATGAACTGTTATGAAACAGTGTTGAGGGTCAAATATTGCATATTAGACCTAGTTATTACCGGATTTATGAACATGTCACCGTTTAAAATCCTAATTTAATCGTGTTTGTGATGCAAGGTACATTTGCAAGTGTGGACTACAAAAAGGTGCTAAAAGTGTGTATTTGATGCTCTGAAATCACCACAGCAAGGGACGGACTCCATAGGACCAAAATTGATGGATTTGCATGCCAGAGATCAGAGGAAATCAACCCGTTCGCATTTAACGGGCCCGAAAACCAATCAGAGTGCAAGATCACATGGTTCCCGCCATCTGATAGACTCAAGACTTCATACATGAGCTGAAGACGTTAAATAAGCCATACACGTCAGTTTTGAGCTCCCGGATCACTATAGAAGTGGCCCAACGGATAGATCAGCCCACAAAACTCTAATTTTGGACCCACCTGATATTCAGATATGCTTCAAACTCGGGCTATATCCATTAGATGATATGAGAAAAGATATGGACGGAACGGATTTCTCACGACCATCATGATGGTGGGCCTTGAGCATTGCACGTATAGGAAGTGTAGGTGCACTCGACGTGCACCGGATGAAGAAGCCCGGTCAAAGTCGGTGTTGACCGACTTCTTACGCAAAATAGGAACTGCCGTTCCAGCGTTCGCATCAACCGATCGTCGGTTGATGTTGTGGGCCCCACCCATGGTCCAAACGGGTGATCTGGACCGTCCATCAGATCCCCAGGGAGCTTCTTATCACTGCCTAGAGGGTAGAATTGTAAACGATCTCGATGATCAAAATCCAACCGTTCAAACGGACAACCGACGGTGGAGTGAGAAATCAAGTGGGCCACACTGAAATCAAACAAATCTCGTCCTTCCTGGACGGTTTTTCGTCCTGAAGCTAATGGACGGCTTGGATTCTTCAAACGACATCGAAATGGGACCCACCGAATTTCACAGCGTCGGCTGCGTACACGTTGTTTTGCGAAGGGACGTGCGGTCATCCGCTGTGGGTCACTTTCATCATCCGGTCAACTGATCTAAGCCATCCAATGCACTCAGGAGAAGAATTCGACCGCACCCTAGGAGAGTTTGGCCCAAGACACGTCAGAATATGCTCTCTTGCTCGCTGAAGGGTCGAATCATCATCGAACAGTAGATCCAGTGGGCCGCATCAAAAGATAACCAAAATCATCCATGTCAGACCGATTTTTTGAGGGGAATCCAGTGTACGGTTCAGATTTCCCATATGGTGCCAGTCAGAGGCCCACCAACTTCAGCTGCGTAAGACATGTGCGTTGCATGCATTGAAAGAGCTCATCTCCGTAACGCAGGACCGTGCGTATTCTCAAGTCCGGCTCTGTTACAGACGAGCTACGAAAGAACACCTCTCCACCGGGTGCTTATATAAGAAAGGGAGAGAGAGAGCTTGGAGAGCATCTACGGCTGAGTTTGGAGGCAGCAGCAGGAAGCTTGGAGCTTGGTTTGGGTTTTGACGGGTAGCAGAGAGAGAAAATAACTAGTAGTGTTTTTTTTCATAGTTTTTCTTATTTATTTTTCTAAGATGTATAACCTATCTATGCTAGGCTAAACCTCTTAGCTAGGGCTAAGAGGTGAAGCTTGTAGTGGGATGGGAGATTCAATTTTATGTTTTTAATTTGGTTTTAATTATGAATTGAATTTGATATTTGTTTTATTATGGGAATATATTTTTAGTCTTTAATGGTCTGTTGTGACTGAGATTACAATGGGTCTGCGATGGCTTTGAGCATGTTTTTTTTCCTCTTTATGCTTATGACATCAGGAAGCCCTGTTGTTCACCATCGTCTCCTGGGCATGGTCGGATGACAGTCCCCTTTTCTTGATTTTCATAGCATGTTGATGTGGTTGGTAATTAGTTTAATTCTGTTGTTAGCCTTGTCTCTTGGGCATGGTTTGATGATGGAATCCATTCTAATTCATACACCTTTCATCTTTTTGAACACTATATCAATGTCAGTTCAGTTAATTTCCATAATTTGTGAAGCAGGCATAAGATCTCCCTGATCTCTACAAGTGGATCCTCTGAATCCCTAGTTCCCTTCCTTTGAATTCTCTTAAGTTTTACATTACTATTTCACTATTATTCCTCAAAAATTATTTGATTTAGATTTCATATAAGGCTAGTTCTAGTTCTGGTTAACTTCAGATTACGTACAGGTTTCAGTCCCTGTGGATTCGACCTCGGTCTTACCGAGATTATTACTACATCACAACCCCATACTTGGGGAGTGAACAAACAGCTATAACAGCTAACAAACATTCGCTGTGGTTAGCTTCGTAGTCATCATCATCATCATCGTCGTCGTCTGACTAATATCAGACAATGATGAAAAGTGGGCCCTACTGCAACCATATAAATATCAAAGCTAGTCTCTCTCTCCGCGTGTGTGAGTGGGGGTTGTTGGGGGGGCGAATGTGTGAAACAACTATAATGAAAGTTCACTAATGGGACAGTTTGTTTTACCTCTCACTGTAAATACGTTGTAAATAAAAAATGATTAACGATTTCCTCAGCTTTTGAAAGAGAGGAAATGGCCTTTGTAATTATTCTTCGGAAACTGGAATTGCATGCATGTAACCAGACAGGGATTTCATCCCTTTAGCAGACAAAGATGGGAATTGGGTACCACACGATCCCACAAAAGGTCAAACAAGTGGGACCCACTTTCTATCACGGTCATTGATAAATTCAATAACATGGAACTTTCCTTGATCGTATTTTCGCGGAAGAGGGAGCATCCACCTTTATTTCAATCTTCAACTCCTAATTTCATCCGTCTTATATGGATCTGGTGCTAAATGCTGATATCTAAGTTAGTTAGCACAAGCACTTGATCATGATACATGTGGCACACGTATATGTGATCAGGACTGTTCGTTTGTTGAGCCTTCACATGAATGGGCCAATACGCAAAAGACCACACTAATCAGGTGATCCTAACCGTCAATCTGTAGATTTTTATGAACTAACTGTTTACTGACGACTGGACCTTCTTGCAATACCACGGAATAAGAGAAAGAAGGGCTCTCCAATGTTCGGTGTAGGTGAACATGCCTGGACATCTAAACCGTTCAATAGATGGGATTCCTCTTGCATTATATATCTACGGACAAAAATCTGGCTGAATTGATGATCCTAGCTGTCGGATCTATTGCCAAAAATTTTAGCATCATTAACTGTCCAGATCATTTTTTCTCTATATTGGCAACTAAAGTTATCAAAGATGTAATAAATCTGTAAATGGCCCCGATTGACAACACATGCATAGATTGTGTGACGGTGATTGACATGAAAACGCAGCATGTTATTATTCAACAATAGGGTGAGGGTATCAAAGTTGTGTTATAAACTTGTCCATAACGTGGTGATAGCATCGACAAACCACTTGGTTTCATTGACAGTTCATTCGATCATATCTAGAAATTTCTAATTTTTGTCATTTGTTCGTTGGACAGCTATTAGGTCCAAATCGATATGATCGAAGGTGTCTTTAATCTTATGATGGATGTCGATGGCACTCAATGTGATTGAAGCTCCCATCCATCAACTTGTACAATTTTATAGAATCATGAATTTTGTTTTCTTTTTCAGTTTTTAACCTATTCATTTGTAATCAGGGATTACAGAAAGAATAACGCACTTAGGATTTTTGAGGGTAAAGGGAATTTGAAGGAAGAATTTTTTTGTGGTATTCAAGATATATTTTTGGTAAGTAAGTTCTTCCGTTTCTTGTAAACATTGATTTTATAATTAATTTGTCATTGCTTTGTGCCGTAATTTTTTTTAGTAAAATTTTGTTGCCGTGATTAAAATTATCTAATCATCAGAATAATAACAGGTTTAGCAATCATCCAACTACTTGGGCCGTGAGGTCACAAGCATTTAATTGATTCAAGTTGAGTGAACTATGACATGCTCAACATTAATTTAATTACACACGTAGTTGAGTGGACTCTTACTCCAGTTGTAGACTCTCAGGAGTTTCAACACCTGGTCAAGGGTTTAAGTACCCATAGGTGATGAAATGCCACCATGGTGTGAGTGTGTGGTGGTGTGTGTGCGTGTGTAAAAATAAACAAATAAATAAAATAAAAATTAAGAACACACATTTAACTAAATTAGAGCCGTTTGTTACCCATGTAGCCATGTGTTCAGATAAAACAGTTGAAATAGTGATCATTCTCGTTGGTGTGGCCCACCTGAGATACCACGTGTAAGGTACTGGTTAGATGGTACTCAAAAATCACAATGGATATACCCAACACAACTCAGAAGTCATAATTGGAACGTACGAGATCATTCAACATTCTGAGTACATGCCCATGGATGGACTTTCCTGATTTTTAGATCAGGTCTCGTCCAGACGTTGGGGCCCATGCTCTGATATCTGCCACACGGTTGGCGCGTGTGGAAGCACGCGTATTGAGTGGCAAGACTCTGAAATCAGAAATTGGATCTTGATTTCAAATGATGTACAGCGTCAAGGACCTACCGTCCGAGAAACTTCCCACCTGTCTTTAACGTCTACGTCTACGCGATTTCAGATGATAAGACAAAAGATCACCTGCACGTGCCACGCATGGCCCACTGTGAAAATGATCTGGCAAAACGGCCTGGTGCACTCATCATGCCGGCCCGCATGGGTGCATTGAATCAGACCATCTGCAGGTCTTCTTTAAACCATCCACCGTTCTTTGTACAAGATGGCCCACCTGATGTGGACCCCACTGATTGTTGTGTTGGGAGAGCCTCATGGTGGGGCTTACCTTTTACGCGACTTGGCACGTGAGATTGAGACTTTTGGGCCTTGAACCATACACTGTGGGGTCCATCAGACCGTTGTTCCACGTTGGACGAATGTGGGCCCCACTACAGATTGCCAATGGACGAAGGTCGATATGGCCGGACAATCATAACCATCCATTAAGAGAAATTCAGCACTCTAAGCATACAGCATCACCTATAGTTTTTTTACCGTCCATTTTCAACATTTATTTAAGGTTGGAAACATCCGATGGGAGAAATTTTCAATGAAGACAATTAAGGTGAGGCCCACCAGATGAACGGTTTAGATTGGTCGAGGTGGGCGAACAAGGACGGCATTGCATCATAGTTTGCGCGTTTGACTTGTTTATGCAACGTGCGTGCCTCAATGAGTTGACTTCCGTGTGGGTTCGTTTGCTGGTTAAACGGTGGCTAACGCGTTGAGATGCTTATGATGTGCGTCGACCACACTAGCACACAATCCAGACCGTCCAACTCATTGGATACAATGTGGATGGAACATGTCCCTAAAATTGCATTGACTGGATGATGACAACCATTGGATTTGTGGCCTTCAAATGGACGGTAAAACGGAAGTGGATTCAGTCGGGGCCAGAAACGCACGATTAGAGTGGGGTATGCGGCTCAAATGCCTCAAGGAAGTGGATTAGGTGAGGCCTAGAACCTCACCCAATCACGGTGCGGCCCTGACAGTGGGGCACACCTTGATTATTGTAATATATCCACACCGTCCATCCATTTTTTCAGCTCATTTGAGAGTACCAACCTAAAAATGAAGCAGATGTAAATCTCAGGTGGACCACACTATAGAAAACATCAGTGATTGAACACCCACCATTACAAACTTCCTAGGGTCCACTGTATTGTTTATTTGCCATCTAACCTGTTGTTAAGGAGACAAAGACCTGGATGAAGAAACAAAAAACAAATATCAGCTTGATCCAAAAGTCTTGTGGCCCACAAGAGTTTTTAATGGTCAATCAACACTGTTTCCTGTAGTGCAGTTCACCTGAGATTTGGATGTGCTTCGTTTTTGGCCTCATGCCCTAAAATGATTTGGAAAAACGGATGGACGGTGTGGATATACTACACATACATCAAGATGGGCCCCTCGGTCAGTACCGCACCTAGTCCGCTCCCAATGCTGTGGGCTCTTATGATAGTTCACCACCATTTTTAAAATGAGCGTGACTCTTCAATGGCACGTATGGCATAGTTGTAAGACAAATCAAGCCGTCCAAATAGCAGCCCAATTACCAATGGAACATAACCTAATATGCAGCAATTATAAGTTACACATACTCTGAAACTTACACTAAAAAGATGATAGTTACCATGAGATTTTGTCCTAAAAATTTCGTCATTTACTATTTTAGTGTTGACCATCCATTTGTTAGTCATAATTCAATGGCTAGGATTACTTGATCATTGTGATTTTAGATATATGGTACATCCACAATGCAGCCCATGGTTTGGATACCTTGAATCAGTGTACATTTAAGAGGACGACTCACCACCATTTTCAAAATGTGGATGAACTATCTAAGGATACTCATATTGCATGAATTAATCTCCAAGATGATTGCAATCTTGCATTACTTATGTGTGGAAAGTGTCTTCAGTAAATGTAAAAAATTTGATCCATGGGATTAAATGGTATTGAATTGTATTAGATGGGATTAACATCATTATTTTAGAATGATTGCATGTCTAGAAATACCATGGTATTTTGGCCATCCAATCTCATATTTGGGATAAAATTCTTACTACCGGAAACACACGATTAAGCAAAATCCTATATGGTAGACCATGAAATTGTAATCAATGATTAAATTCAAAACATATGATGGTCACTTATACATGTATATATCCAAAATGTCACATGTAATGGGTGTATATGAATCGACGGCATGGATAAACACATGCATCCATGCGGGGCTCCACATGTGTAGTAGATTTCAAAATCCATAGAAATGGGGATGGGACAAAATACAATTACATCCCACCTAATTTCAACCTTTCCCATCCTCCCCAATTTGCGGGGACCAAATGCAATTCCATCCCGCCTAATCCCATCTAATACCATGCGCCAAACGCTCCTTAGGTAATCCCTTGAGTATAGCCATTGTTTCCCAACTTATGGCTTGGATTTTGTAGATATTCTTTTTAGCTAATATAAACTCATAAAAATACAAGAGAGGAGCAGAAGTAAAAAAAAATAAATAAAAATTGAATGAATTAATCTTCAAGATTACTACAACCTTGCATTACTTTATGTGTGGAAAGTGTTTGCAGTGAAAGTAAAAACTATATAGGTAATTTCTTAAATCAAGTCATGTGTTTCCCAGCCTATGGTCTGGAGTTTGCGGAGATCTTTCCTACTAATGTAAACTCATAAAATGTGGGCTTGTCCTATGATTATTGATTGTTGCTACTATGAGATTTTAGCCATTATATTTGGGGCCATTTTGTGATGGAGTAAACAATTTATATAATGGTCCACATGATGGATGATCGATAACCAAAACAATCTTCAAATTTGGAAGATGCTATTAATGATTCAGAAAAGAATGTGAGAAGTCCATAATCAAACAATATGATTTAAATGATTAACGAGCAAAAAATCCCATTCTAAATGATTTTTTAAAAATATCCCAGAGCTACAATTAGGTTCATTATATAAACGGCTTGGATCATTGAAACATGACCTTGGATTCAACAACATAGTCCTTTTTCGTGAATTTTCCTCCCCTTTTGGCAAACTATTTTCTTTGGGACTTGTTCGAGTCGTGGCTGAAGTGGACAAGCCAACTCGCTGAATCTTTTAACCCAAACAGAACGTGTTTTCTTATGTATATATTCTTAACGGCCATTTATTTTCTTGGGTCACTGCCAAAAACCTGGGGACATTTTTTGTGCATTCTCTATCCATGAAAGACTCAGAAAATCAACGGTCACTATCTCTAGATCAACGATTAGCTGCCGTGTGAAGTGGCCCACAACGTGGCTAGCGACAAGTCATTATACTTTTGTGGCTCCATGGAAAATCTTTCTATGAAATTTTGGTCCAACCACCTACCACAGATGAAAGATCTTGAAAAGGAAAATTCAAGGAAACCATACTTCATTGACTACTGCTGCCTAAACCTTTCGGTGGGAAAGAGAATTTCGTTGAGGCCTATTTTTTGTTCCCTCCTATTTCCTTGCAACAAATCCCAATTTCATGGAAGTTTATTAGAGTGCACACAAAAGTATTGCAATAGGATTTGTAGAGACCTTAGCCATTGGAATGTGGTGCCCAAACAATGCACAGGTCTAACTGTAGTTGGGGAACACCCAAAAGAAATTCTCATATATATTAAAACATTTCATCCCTTTGAATATTCTAAGCTTAAGGGATAGTTTAAATGCCAAAAAGTTTTTAAGTTGTGACTTTCAGCAAAATGACTTGTCATCTTAGCTTTGACTTACAGGTCGTAAGTAATGACTAATTAGAGGTTGTAAGTCACGTACAAGTGAATTTCCTCTCTTAAACCTGACTTGTGACTTATCTGTAATGTAAGTCGCTTCTCACTTATAAAACTTACAGGCATCGAAATGACACCTAAGAAACCTGTCTACTTATAATGAAAAAATAAAATAAAATCAAACAATAAAAGGATTACAATCTCCAATATTCTAAGAGCTTTGATCTTTTACTCATCCCCATCAAAGGTGAACCCCATCATATATCATGGGTAGGTGACCCCAAAATCCAGAAGGCTAAAGTCACAAAGCATCCTATAACCTTAGCAAACAGCTACTATCAAAAACATGATCACATGTCATTTCTGTCTTAAGAAGAGAAAACACACGTGTACCCTTGCTCATTGAAAGACTTCAACAATACAAAGACCTTTTCACCGATTTTCTTTTCATTTCTTGCAAATTGTTTTCTTATCATGTCTAAGGATAAGATGAGTCTGGTACGACTTGTTCGAGTCGACTCATCTTGATGGCTGAATGAGTCAATCCGAGTCCCGGAGTCCTTTCACCCAAACAGTATGCGTTTTCTTGTGCATATTTCCTTAACAGCCATCTATTTTCTTGGGTCACTGCCTGAAAACTGGGGAGAACTTTGGTGCAGTCTCTATCCAAGAAAGACCCAAAACATCAAAGGTGCCTACGAAGCAGCCCGCAACGTGGCTAACGACAAGCCATTTTGCTTTTGTGGGTCCATGGAAAATCTTTCTATGAAATTTTAGTGCAAACTTCAAACACAGACGAAAGTTCTTGAAAAGGAAAATTCAAGGAAACCATACTAGTTTGACTGTAACCACTACCTAAAATTTTATGCAGGAAAGAAAATTTTATTGAGGCTTGTTTTCTCTTCCCTTCTCTGACATTTTCTTCGACAATGATTTTCCCCTCTTTTCTTATTGGGATAATATCAAAGAGGTTTATTAGAATACACCCAAATTCTAGGAAACCATTGGAATGTGGTGCCCAAGCCATGCATGTGTCTAACTGTGGTTGGGACCACCCAAAAAGAAACTCTCATATTGAAATATTTCTATCCCTTTGAAATATTCATCCAAACCGTCCATCACATTAACCCATTTGGGATGGAACACGTCAAATAAATAAATAAAGCAATCTAAGACTTGCATGCTGTTCTATATATCCCGATGATATTCTTGGCACACATCACACATTCATGTAGGGACGGGTCACCCCACATGATCCAGACCACACATCTCCCTGTGGGATCTGTTAGACAGACAGGCCACATGCATTGTATTGTTAGACAGATTTTGTATAGCCGATTCTATAAATAGACGATGTATAAGTAGAAGATTTTGTAGTACTTAGAGGAAAAGGGAATACACTTACTTTTTGAAAGGCAACGGTAAGAGCAAGAATAATCCAAATTACTTTTATTAAGATAAATATTCCCTAACATATCAGAAGAAAAGACCTGAATCAAATTATCAGAATGTGGATGACCCAGGCGAAAGTATCAGAGTTTCCACATTTTATTTGCCGAACAAATATCCGAGGAAGAGGGAGAGAATAAACAATGAGCTGGAGTAACAGATGGGTGAAAGTCCAGTACGTACAAACATCCATGCCGCCTACCCTTTCCAAGTACCTTCCCCGCTGCCAGATCCTGTACAAAACAACAATTTAGAAGAAATATGACTAAGCAGTTATTAGATGTAAGTTGACCAACATAAATTAAATTTGAGGAAAGTTTAGGGACATGAAACACATCACGATGGGTAAACTAGCGATGGTCAGAATGAGAGAAAGTTAATGAACCAACGGACTGAATGGGTAGTTTAGTGCCATCTGCAGTAGAAATAGCCTGATTGCCAGTGTAGGGACGAATATCGCGAAGATGTGATACATCACCAGTCATATGATTGGAAGCACCGGAATCGAATAACCATGGAGAAGATGAGATTATACCTGACATACCGGCTGTAGAAAGGGCCTGCACGATTTGCTGGAGCATTGCAGGAGTTAAAGATGAGGAAAGACCTTCAACAGAACCAGTGGATGCAGTATCACTAACAAAAAGCTCGGAAGAAATAGTCGCAGAAGTAGCAGAAAAAGCACGACCACGGCCACGACCTCGACCATCACGTCCACGGCCGAATGAGGATACATAGGCACGTGAATGACAGTCCTGAATATCATGACCAGTCTTTTGACAATAAGCGTACCAATCTTTGCACTGAGTGACGACATGTTCCATTTTGTTACAGCCGTGACAAGTTAGAGGAGTAGAACTACGGTTTGGTGCAGATGTGGATACAGCAAGTGTCAGGTCAGATGGTCCCTGAGATGTCCCCCGAGAGAGGACCTGCAGTCATTGTTCCTCGGCTAATAAATTATTAATAACCGAATTCATTGAAGGAATTGGGCTACGGTTTAGGAGAGCAGCCTTTTAATGCTCAAATTTTAGATGCAGTTTCATAAGAAACTGTCTAACTTGCGCACTCTCGCGTATTGTGTGAAATATTTTAAATTCATTTGAGAATTCTGGATCCATCATAGCCATCTCTGTCCAAATCGTAACCATTGTAGAGTAGAAAGTTTGAATACTTTTGTCACCCTGAGTAAGGTGAACCAGATCTTATTTCAGGCGGTATAACCTAGCCGCATTACTCTTTTGATATATTGTCTGGAGATGCTCCCATATATCCTTGCACTGCGATGTGGCGTGAGGCCAACAACTATTGATTGATCGAGAATACAGGTAATAATCCATCCATTTTTCATTTCCCAATCAGTCCCCATAAACCACGACCCTTGAGAAAACTTTGAAAGTAAATGGCCCATAGATTGTAGTTGGTGCCATCGAAACTACATCGTGGGGCATCTGTACAGAAGTCTTTATCCATAAATAGGAAGAGATAAGAACGATGTTAAAAAAGAAAGTACCTTGTAGCCACAGATCAGAACAACAACCAGCAAAAGACAGACATCAGTAAATCAGAACAACAGACAACAACATATCAACAAGGATCGAATGTAACAATAGACAACAATATATCAACAAATCAGGACGTGCAGCAATAGGTGTTGCAGTAGGGATCGGATGCAGCAGGAGGTGTTGCAATAGGGATCGGATGCAGCAGGGATGTGCGTAGAGAGGTGCTCAGAGACGTGCGTGCGTAGGAAAGTGCGCAAGTGCGTGCACAGGGTTGTGCGCAGGGGCGTGCGGACAGGCCTGGAGAAGATCAGACGTGCTTGGGGAGGGCCGGATCTGGCAGGGGAGGAGTCGGAGCTGACAGGGAAGGGCCGGATCTGACAAACGGTGGTGTCAATGATGAAAACTGTTCGCACTCTTCTGGCAGTATCATCAGTTCGCTCTTGGCCACTCACTCAAATGGACGTGAAAAATGCTTTTCTTCATGGAGACCTCCAAGAAACTGTATATTTGAAACCTCCTCTTAGATCTTTAATATCTGCCAATAAAGTCTGTCACTTGAAGAAAGCTCTATACGGTCTCAAACAGGCCCCTCGGGCATGGTTCCAACGATTTCATAATGTTGTTATAGGAGCTGGTTTTACTCAAAGTGGTCATAATCTATCCTTATTCTTGCGCACCACTGAGCATGGAATCATCATTGTTCTCATATATATTGATGACTTACTTCTGACTGGTAGCGATAATACTGACATCTCAGCAATAAAGGAAGTTCTGAAGTCATCTTTAAAGATGAAGGCCGAGGACATCTGACGTACTTTCTTGAACTTGAATTTTCGCGTTCTATACGTAGAATCTTGGTCAGCCAGTATAAATATACCAAAGATCTTCTCGCCTTGGCCTTATTAATGGATTAGAAGACAGTTCAGACTCCCTTGGAACTTAACATTCAATATGGCTGTGACGATGGTGAACTCTTTGCGGATCTCACGTTATACCGCTGTTTGGTTGGGACTCTGGTTTACATAACAATAACTCGTCCTGATATTGCCTACGCGGTCCAAGTTGTCAGCCAATTTGTTTCTGCTCCTCGGACTCTTCATATGATTGCAGTATTGCGCATCTTACGGTACCTACGTGGCACTATGGATCAATCTTTGTTCTTCTCCTCCACGACCCCTCTCGACCTTTGTGCTTATTTAGATGCTGACTGGACCAGTTATACTCTCACATGCAGATCTACCACTGGCTACCGTATTTTTCTCGGCACTGCTTTTATCTTTTGGAAATGTTAGAAGCAGGTCACTGTTTCCAAACCAAGCACAGAAGTCGAGTATAGAGCAATGTCAGCTGCTTGTAGTGAGATTATCTGGTTACGTGGACTACTTTCTGACTTGGACGTTCATCTATAAGATCCTACTTCACTTCATATAGATAATCTGAGTGCCATTCAGATTGTCTTTAATCCAGTTTTTCATGAACGGATAAATCATAATGAAGTTGATTGTCACTTCATCCGCGAGAAGTTTCAGTCTCGACTCATTTCGCTACCACATGTCGCATCCAATGATCAGATTGCAAACATTCTCACGAAGTCCCTCACTTCTGCACGACACTCATTTCTAGTTAACAAACTATTACTTGTCGATGACCAGTATTAGTTTGAAGAGGGATGTTAGACAGATAGGTCACATGCCTTGTATAGTTGATTCTATAGATAGACGATGTATAAGTTGAAGATTTTGTATTTATCATTTTATCTTGTATAGTTGTTATAAAGCTCTATATATTCAACCCTTCAGGGTTGTCTCAAATACACAGAAAAACAAAGAAGAATCATTTTCCTCAAAGCCGTTTTCTTTTTGTTTACAGGATAACCCACATTTAAAAACCAAACCAATCAAGCAATCCAAACTACGAATCAACAAGGTCGATGCAATTACAATCTTATCAACTCATCTGTTTGATGCAATTACAACCTTAACAACTCATATTTGTTTGACTACCACTTAGCAGGCATTGAGGATTTAACCCATCCAAAGTGGGGCCCACCAAAATACATTCAAGTCACAATCGCCCATCAAGCGCCATGAACCCCATGCAACATCTCCTACAAAGCATGTAATTTCAAACTTCACAATGTTCTTGTCACAAATCACAGGATTCATGTGGAGCCACCACCCGTGATGCAGACTTTCTGTAGGACGGTCCACATTTTAAAACCCCACCAATCCACTGATCCAGACCGCCAATCGACGCACACTATAGAATTAAGACCTTAACATCTCATATTTGTTCGGTTACCATGGAGCAGGCGATCGTGAATCTTGGATCTGCTATGCAATTTTCACTCTATGGCCCATCCAAAAGTGGGGCCCCACCAAAAGGTCATTTCCAAGTCACTGTGTAGCATGGACCACCCATGCAACATCTCATACAAAGAATGTCATTTCCTTGGATCATATTCAAATTGCAGCAATGCTGATACTTCATTCATGATTCCACTCTCCTTTCTTACAGCCTCCTATCAGTTTCCATTTCTCTTTTGAAAATGCACACAGCCAAAAAAAGGCCATGACTCGATCAACATGACATGTATACAAGCTAACCTAAAACCACTAACTACAATAGATGACAAAGTAACAAGAAAGAAGGAAAAATCACAGCCCCTTAAGGCCCCACCGCTAACCCATGCCAACCAAACATGTCCCCTTCAAAAGGCTAACATCATATACATACCAACCCAACCCAGCACGCACATCAAGATGGCTTCTTTGTGTCCTCTTCAGGGTCATGAAGCGTTCCAAACATCCAGTCCATCTATATGGTGTAGTGGCCATAGTTGTGGCGGTAAGTTGTGTGGTGGATCGTGTGATAGCCGGCCCCCATGACAGGCCACACCTTACCGTGGATGCAGTCGTGAATGTTTGCCGTCCACACACACACTCAATGAACAGGAGAAGTATGTGGGTCATGAAATGGGTCGGAATGAGGAAAAGCGCCATCACGTGCGGAACTGCCTGCAATATCCCATCCAGTGAGTGGAATGCCAAACCTGAAAAGTGGGGGAATCATGACAAGTTTGAAGTTTGTGGTAAACCATAATAATTACTTGGGAAGCTACATGTAAATGGAACTTTTTTTTAAAAAAAAAATCAGAAGCATTTCAGGCCTGTTTTATTCAGTTGAATATTTCCCATTGCGGGGAGGAACTTTGATTTGCCTTGTTCAATATTGACTAATTATTAGCAGGATAGAGGAGCCAAACACAATAGAAATACCAGTGCATAATGGCGTATAAAAGAAATATTCCTTTATTGAGTTCACAAGAAGTTCTTCTGGTGATGAGTCAGCAGCATTTCCTAATGATGAGTGCCAGAAAATGATGGAATAAGTATTGCTCAGACTACTTCCTAACTTGATAAGTGGCGTATCCTCCTTTGGTGTGGGGGGGATTCATTCCATATTAGGGCTACAACCTAAAACCAAATGACCCAATTGGAGTTTGAGTTGGGTTGGCTGTCAAGATCCTTGGGTAGTTTTTGGGTTGGAAGATGCAAAACTTGATTTAAAATTGGGTTGGTTCAGGTTGTGGAAATTCAAGCCAGGTTAGGTCAGGATGGGAATAACCACATGTATCTGGGTTAGGTTGGGTCGCGATATGAGGGGCTCAGGTTGGAATTCGGGTTGAGTCGGGTTGCAGTTGGGTCCTCTTCAGGTAGGGTTGGGCTTGGGTTGACCCTCAACCATTACCCAACCTAACCCGCCTGAGTTGCACCCCTATTCCAAACGGATAATGAAATAGAGGACGTGTTTAGTAAAATAGGGTTTTAGACGAAGAGAAATAAAGTGGGTTATTCTTTGTGATGGAACTATTGGCTAGAAAGCCGACACCGATAAGAAGGGTGATCATATGTGCCAATTTGTGCTTCAATTTTCAAACCTTTTCAGATCCACAAACTTGAAAATTTCCTCAATTGCACAAAATAAAGATAACATTTGCAGGCAGACCACAAGGAAAACCTTTAGGGAGTCACACCAAAGGGATAATCACACCACCAGATTCTAGAAGAATTCCTAATGCTAAGTTGAAACCAATCAAATAGAACTGAAACAATAACTTTCTTCAACAAAATGATGATGATGATGATGATGAAATCATGCAGCATCTCCCCGAAGAGTTTGCACTTAGTATGGCTTTATACCATGTTATGAGTCCTCCTTGAAACCAAACAAGCCAAGGGTCAAAGCCTTTTATCTTACCAAAATTGTTGCAACCTTGCAATAAAATAGAAGAAATAAAGGAAGCTAAACAAGAGTCCAAATATTCTCAAACTCTTGTACCAAGAGAATGGAGTGAATGACCCATGCCTTCTCCTCTCCTACTTATCTTGAATCTCCTCTAGGGCCAGTACTTGATTCCCCACCACCCCTTAAAGCCGGTTATGGAGGAGCAGGGAAACATTAACCTACCTGGCTGGAAAAAAAAATTGATTCTATTCACTAGAGAGCATTCCCACCCTATCCATTCCTAGCCTGGCAAACGGATTGAGGAGATCTTCAATAGGAGATTTGATGAGTAGAAATAGGAAAGCAATAGCGTAGGTCTTCCCTCACTCTTGTAAAGAAACAGTAGGGAACACTTTAAGAGTGACCAAAGGAAGAAGTAATTCTCCTCGGTTGTTATAAGTGAAACAAAGTGCTTCCCAAGCATGAGTGTAACAAGTTGCACAAACCTCCTACACAAGTGCTGCTTCCGTTCAGATTCATGCTCCTGCTTCTTAATCATTTTTGCTCGCAAGCATTATGAAACGGATATCTCCCTCCCGCACCCAGATATGATCCCGTCATTCTTCGTGCAACCATAGGGCATAAAAAACCTTATGGGTCATAAATCCGTAGGGTTTGTGTGTAAACTACAAGATCTGTTTTGATTGGTGTATAATCTCCAAGACACCAAAACTAAATGGTACATAAACTTTTTCAAAAGAATTCTGGTTGGACCTGTCAGATTGGACTTGTGATGCCCACAATCCAATCAAATCATGTATTGTTCAATCTGATTGGATTTAGGGGGTGCCATAATCCAATTGGATGGGATTTTTGGTTGCAAACTCCAATCTACCAGAAGGTGAGGTCCAATGGTGGACCCTGACTGTCAATCCAATGATCTTCCATCAATTCAATCTGAGCTAAATAGGATTTGTCCTCAAGTGGGAAGCTGGTGGCAATCCTTGATCTCAATTTTCGTTTGTGGGAGGTCTTCTTTTGCCTTGAGGAAGTTGATGATGAAGTCTACCTTGTTGGCTGTGTGCGATTCTGATGCGGCGGATGGACAGGCGGGAGGTGGGAATCATTTATAATGGAATCATCCTCTCATCCTTTCTGCACTGGTTGTCCTCTCAGGAGTATTCTTCCCAAGCCCATGGATGCTTCACCAGTCCAGTTCCTTGCAATCTGTCCTTGTATCCACCATTTTCTTGGCCTGAGCTTCTGACTGGTCTTCTTCAACGGTGAATCATCTCTCATTGGCTTGAGGATTTTCTTCTTCCCAATGTGTATGAAAGCATATGTATTGGTGAAGTCATAGTGTTGTCCTCTGCGAGCATCCAACTAAGGGTTATATAGAAGAATAAGGCAGACTGACATAGGAACAACATCACAGGAGATAGACTTGCTATCATGTGGTTCAACAGGTAGTTAACCAAACAAAGGTGGTTAGGGCTGCAAGTTGGGTTTGGGACCCAAACCCAAGTTTGGGATGGGTTGGATCAGGTTGTCAAGGTCCTCAGGTCGGTTCAAGTTGGAAAACACCAACCCAATTTGAAATCAAGTAGGGGTTTGGGTTGAGCAAATTTGGGTCGGGTTAGGTTGGGTTGGGAATAATCACATGTATTTAGATCAAGTTGGGTCGAGTATAGAGGAATTCTGGTTGGGTTCAGGTTAGGCACCTCAGGTTGGAGTTCGAGTCAGGTCAAGTTGCGGGTTGGGTCCTCTTGAGGTTGGGTTGGGATCTGGTTGATCCTCAAATCCAACCCGCCTGAGTTGCACCCCTGATGGTGTACCTATGGTTGCACAAGGCATGAAGGGAAGCAGTAGTGGATATGGGTACTGGTACATCTAAGCATCTATTTCAAAATGTTTACAAGTACAGACCAGCTAGGAAGCGGGAGTTCGCAGTGGGTTCAGCACCTAGGTAGAAGCTTCATGCAAGTGAGGGTTTACTGGGAAGTTTTCCTTGTTGACACATGCAATCTAGTACAACTGCAGATGCTTTTCCACCTAAATTTTCAGTTTATCCATCATTCCTTGTGAGGCAAGGTTCATGCCGCTCTAGCCATCTATAATGACCTTGACAACCCTACCCATGGAATGTACCCGTATGTGGAAAATGTTGGTGCCCAACCAATCTTTATTGCGCCCTCAGGTTAATTTGGTCAAAATTCATCGTAGTAGCAATCAAAGTGGATTCTTGGATCATCCAAATCAAAATGTCTGCTTCTACTCAACAACATCAATTCGTAGCCGAATCTTTTAATTTCATGGTTGCAACTTGCAAATTGTAACTTCAGCTCATCAGACATGGGAGAAATGGAAGTACTATCTAAAATAGTCCTTCAATGATCTCAATCAATCTTTCGAAGGCTTTTGGATAACAAAGAAGTCTCAATCTCCACTTGTTCATTGGATCATCAATGCTGGGAGGATATCCCGCCTCAAGATAAGGGATAACACTACGTGAAAAATGGAAAAAAATGACTAATTTAGAGATGGTTTTGGACTGTCTCTAAAATTGCTTGGTTTAAAGACGCTTTAGAGATGGTCATAAACTGTCTCTAAACTTTTAGACGGCCCTTGACTGTTCTTAATAGTCTTAAAATTTTTAATATCCACAAATCATTTAAGACAGTCAAAAACCGTCCTTAACTGTGGATAAAAGACGGCCATTGACCGTCTGAAAAAGAGACGGTCTCTGACCGTCTTATATGTTGCCATTTGAGACCCTCAAAGACCGTCCGTATTAGAGACGGTCATTGGCCGTCTCTTACTGGTAATGAGAGAGGACCGTCTCAATTAGAGACGGTCATTGGCCATCTTTTCCTGTAAGCTTAGACCGTAAAAAATAGTTTGTATTAGGGACCATCCTTAGCAGTCCCCATTCGAGACTGTCAAAGGCCGTCTCTATTAGAGACGGTCGTTAGCCGTCTTATAGTGGTCATTTGACACAAGACAAGTCTATATTAGAGACGGTCCTAAACCGTCTCTAATGCTCAAGTCAAAATTTAAGAACAAAAAAATTTATGAATTTCAAACAAAAAAAAGTTACGAGGCTTAGAAAAATAACTAGCAATGTTTAAGAAAAAAATTTAGATTTTGAAAAAAGAAAAAATGTAATTTTATAAAAATCTAGATTTTGAAAAAAAAAACATAAGAACTTTGAAGAAATTTGGAAAAAAAAATATTTCAATAAGAAAATGATGTTTTGAAAAAGAAAATTTAAAAAATTAAACAAAATTGTGAAAAAATTGACAAATTGTAAAAAAAATATATTTTTTAAAAAAGAAAACTAGATTTTGTATTTTGATAAGAAAAATTAAAAAGTTATATAACAAAAGTGATATTTAAAAAATGATATTTTTAAAAAGAAAATTTTAAAAATTAAACAAAATTGTGAAAAAATTGACAAATTGTAAAAAATATATATATTTTTTAAAAAAGAAAACTAGATTTTGTATTTTGATAAGAAAAATTAAAAAGTTATATAACAAAAGTGATATTTAAAAAATGATATTTTTAAAAAGAAAATTTAAAAAATTAAACAAAATTGTGAAAAAATTGACAAATTGTAAAAAATATATATTTTTTAAAAAAGAAAACTAGATTTTGTATTTTGATAAGAAAAATTAAAAAGTTATATAACAAAAGTGGTATTAAAAAAATGATATTTTGAAAAAGAAATTTTAAAAAATTAAACAAAATTGTGAAAAAATTGACAAATTGTAAAAAAAAATATTTTTTTTTTAAAAAAAAGAAAACTAGATTTTTTATTTTAACAAGAAAAATTAAAAAGTTATATAACAAAAGTGAGATCTAAAAAATGATATTTTGAAAAAGAAAATTTTAAAAAATAAACAAAATTTTGAAAAAATTGACAAATTGTAAAAAAAAAAAATTTTTTAGAAAAGAAAACTAGATTTTTTATTTTGACAAGAAAAATTAAAAAGTTATATAACAAAAGTGAGATTTAAAAAATGATATTTTGAAAAAAAAAATTTGAAAAATTAAACAAAATTATGAAAAATTTGACAAATTGTAAAAAAATATTTTTTTTAAAAAAGAAAACTTAATTTTGTATTTTGACAAGAAAAATTGAAAAGTTAGATAACAAAAGTGAGATTTTGATGATGTGTTGTATATCCTTGTAGCCCTTATGTTTCTCCCACCCATTTTTGGGCCGGGTATAAAAAATTGTGTAGATTTAAATCTTAAGTGGACCACACCACTGGAAAGAATAATAATATAGTACCTCGCCATTAAAAATTATAAAGAGCCCATCATAAGGTTTTAGTTATGTTTATTTGCAATCCAACTTGTTGATAATGTAAAGAAGATCTAGATGAAGGTAAACTACAAATTAAGATCAAATTGATCCAAAACTTTTGTGGCTTTCAAAAGGTTTTTAATAATTATTCATCATTGTTTTGATTGGTATGACCCACCTGAGATTATTGAGTTCTTATGATTTGAAATCACATCCTAAAATATGATGGAAAAATATATGGATGGTGTCGATATACATAAAATATATTAAGGGGGTCAGCATGGATAATTAGGTTACTGCAGCAACAGTGGTTGTGGTCCCTGCAGAATATAACATGGGGCTGATACCTTGGGTGAGGTGCAATCGTATCCATGGACTCCCTTCCACCAGGGCTTAGGAAATCTTCGTCGTCTAGGAGAGTGACAACCTATTTCCATGCTCCCTTTCTAAATCTGACCATTCTTTTGACACTTCAACTAGTGGATCAGGGTTATCTTTCTTCCTACTCTCTTCTATATAGCCACCCGATTCAACAAAGCCATTAGTTGTGGTTAAGGACTGGCTTCAGGTTGGCTTATACAGGTAGGTGTGAGGATGGTTAAAGACTGTTTAGGGCCTATTTGTGAACAAAAACTGGATTTAGGTTGGACTATTTGTAGGGGTTGTGATAGGATTGAGATTGTGGGCTAATGTTAGTGACCAGTTTGGGCACAGACTGGGAATATATGATAGGCTGTCCAGGGGTGGTTTGGGGACAGTTTAGGAACTAGGTTAAGGTCAGTTAGCAGCTAGATTATTAGTTGCATTTTTTGGATAGTTTTTTATACTGTTTGAGAGGAACGTTTGAGACAGATTGTAGGGTGGTTCTTGGTGAAATGGACTAGTTTTATGGACTACCTGAAGGTTGACAACGGTTGGAAGCGGGCTGGGGTAGGAGTTACAGCTGTAAAAGTGTTTAGGGTGCTGTTAGGAGTTGGGCTGATTGAGGTAGGCAGTTGGGTTTGAATGGTGTATCTAGGCGGCAGTTGGGTTTACATGGCTATATATTTCCTCGGTTGGAACTAGTGTTTTTTACGGATGGATTTTGGGTTTCAGGGGAAGTAGTGTGGATTTAGAAGTTTGATAGAAGCTTCTTCTTCTTCTTTTTTTCCCCTTGTGTTTGTGTCTCATTAACTCCACTAGTGGTAGTTTTGCACTCTCATTACTGGTCTCAACCTAGATAAAGGAGCATTGTGTCATCTTGGTAGCTGGCATCAAACTTTGGCCATAGCTCTTTCTGATGAATCCTGGCAATATGATACTTCAAGCTTATGCGAGTGCATTCCCTGTAAGCAACGCACTGCAGTGGCAACTAGATGCAGTGAAAAATAGGCAAGATTGGCTGAGGTGTCCCTAGAAGCGACCTGATGGAATGATGCCCAGTTGTAATGAGAAGTATACAATGGTTCCCACGTCATTTGGGACAAGTGTGAGTAAAGAAGCTAGTCTAACTAGAACAGGATTCAACTTGCAACATGGAATATAGGAGCATTGACAAGTACGAGGAATAAGCTAGTGGATGCAATGAAATGAAAGAGAGTTAAAATAGTTTGTGTACAAGAGACTGAGTAGAAAGGGGTGGAAACAAAGAGAACTGATGGATATAAATTCGGTATATAGGAGAGGACAACAATAGAAATGGGGTAGAGATATAGTAGTAGAAAAAGATTGAAAGGATGAAGTTGCAGATGTGAAGGGAGTAAGCATAGGCTTTTATTATAAAGCTTATATTGGGAGGGCAGATAATCAATGTCATTAGTGCATATGAGAACATGGACGAACTAATGCAAGGCATTTCAGCGGAAAAAGATATCTTTAGGAGACTTACATGCTCATGAAGGAGAAATAGTAAAGGATATGAAAGGGTACATGAATGATATATTCCGGGAGAAGAAAAGAAATACGGGATGATATCCTTGATTTTACTATCGCACATGATCTAGCTTTACCAAATACATACTCTAAAAAGAGAGATGGACATTTGATAACTTTCGCACGTGGATCATATAAGTCAAATAATAGACTTCTTCTATTTAGGAGGATAGACTAAACAATATGTAAAGACTGCAAGGTTATGCAAGGTGAACATTTTATGGGTATGTTTGCAGTATACAAGGTTATACAAGGTGAACATTTTATGGATATGTTTGCAGTATACAAGGTTAAACAAGGTGAATATATTATGATGTTAAGGAGTGGGCTCCCTAAGGGTGTCTTTTAGCTTTGTTTTTCTTTACTTTTCTTTGTTTGCTTCTATTCTTGTTTTAGCCTTTGGCCTTTTAATAGTATCATCTTTAAAATAAATAAATAATAAACCTTGAAATGACAATGCTAAGCCAGTAAGATTCAGTATCAGGTCCATTAGTAAAGAAAATCCAAACTTTTTATGAAGACATGCAGCAATCCTTTGAGGAAAAATTTAGCCACATTAATATGTTAGAAAAATTAAACAAGATAGTTTCAATCTAAATGATATTAGAACTATCCAGCAAATGGAGAAAGTGTATTCTGCTTGTTGTAAATGTGGTGTGTAGCATGAAGATGCTTGTATAAAGGTTTTATGTCATGCAACTCTCTATGCATCCAGTAAATCCCAAACTCAACAATTGCCAGATAGACTATCGAAAACACAAAGTAGGCAAGCCAACCAACTTCACTTATGCTCGAAAAGCACCTTGTCTAGCCTCGTTCAACCATGTACTCTGAAATTGTTGGAAGGGCGCAATACCAAGGCATGGCTTTCATAGCAACTATTATTTGCAAAATCATGGATTCATTTGAAAGTATGGAATCTGCAAAATAGTGTATGCTCTCAAACAAGCCCAAGAAGTAGAAGAGAAAAAAAAAAAAACTTGCCTACAAGTAGCATATTGATGAACATTGGTCAAGATTACCTTCTTTCCAGAGGTAAACGTCCTGATGGAACCGGAACCAATGGAAGTTCAGGCACAGCTGTTGTTGCTGTTGCTGCTGCATAGCCCCATCTTTCTCTTATACAACAAGCTGCAACGTCCACGGATGCTCCTCCCAACTTGAACTCAAGTACCCCTGGCCTTACTCTTCTTACCTCTCGCAGATATGTGGACTGTAATGCATGGCTTCTTGACTCGGGGGCCACCGACCATATGACCTTTGCTGCCTCGGACTTCTCTCATACCTCTCTTCCGGGATGCACCAGCATAGCCAATGCAAATGGTATTATCTCACCAGTCACTGGAGTTGGCTTTGTGACCTTATCTCCATCCTTGCACTTATCTAATACTTGTTCCGTCTCTATCCCATAAATTGTTGTTTGCAAGTCAGCTTACTACAGACCTTGGGTGTGTTGTACTTATTTATCCAAATTTCTGTCTTATTCAGGATATTCTCACCAAAGAGATAATTGGACGTGGTACTAAGAGGGGGGGATTATATTATGTGGAAGACATCAGTATCGGTCAGGCCAATAACATGAACCATCCGCATGCTGATAAAGAGACACTACTTTAGTTGTAGCATCGACGCTTAGGACACCCATCTTTTCCTTATTTGAAGTATGATTTTCCTGATCTGTTTAAGCATTTACAGACATCTGATTTGAAATGTGACACTTGTATTTTGGCTAAGAGCCATCGTGCTACTTATCCATTAAGCATGACTAAAAGTGACACTCCATTTGCGTTAATTCACTCTGATGTATGGGGGCACTCACCTGTTACTAATATGTCTGACTTTCTTTGGTTTGTTATTTTTTTGGATGATTGTACCCGTATGACATGGCTCTACTTGATGAAACACAAAGATGAGGTTCTCAGTGCCTTTGAAACATTCCATGCTATGCTTGGTACTCAGTATGGTGCTACAATGAAGGTTCTCCGCTCTGATAATGGTGGTGAATATGTCAATCAACACCTTAAAGCGCACTTTACTCAACATGGTTTAATTCATGAAACTTCATGCGCACAAACACCTCAACAGAACGGTGTCACCGAGAGGAAGAATAGACATGTTCTTGAGACTGCTCGTGCTTTGCTTCTTGGTACTGCTCATATGCCCAAACGGTTTTGGACCGATGCCGTCTCAACCGCTGTCCATCTTCTCAACCGAATGTCTTCCAAGGTTTTAAGACACCACTCCAATGTCTTTCTACTTATGTGTCACTACCTACCGCACTGATGCTTCCTCCTCGCGTCTTTGGGTGTGTTGTCTATGTGTATCTCTACAGGAACCAGTGCACTAAACTTGATCCGTGTGCACGTCGGTGTTTGTTTTTGGGCTATGACGTCCATAAAAAAGGGTACCGGTGCTATGATCCTACCACTCGTAGACTCTATGCGACTATGGATGTCTAATTCTTGGAGACTGATATGTTTTTTCCCTCTTCGGCACCTACTTCTCTTCAGGGGGAGATACATAATGAAGAGTTGAATTTGTTCCAACACGAGATGCCGAATGAGTTCGATTGGTTCAGACATGAGGGGCCACGTGAACATGAGGGGCAGAATCATGAGAAGCCGCAGGAGCATGATGGGTCGAATGATAATGAACATGAGGGGCAGAATCATGAGAAGCCGTACGAGTATGATGGGCCGAATGATAACTCAGGCGTTGTGAACTGTGAAGCCGAGATATATCCATGTGAACATGAGGGGCAGAATCATGAGAAGCCGCAGGAGCATAATGGGCTGAATGATAACTCAGGCGTTGTGAACTGTGAAGCCAAGATATATCCTAATGTAGAGCATGCAACATCTGAGACAAAACCTATATCCCCTCCTTTTGAAGTGTCAGCCGAATCTCTCCTGAGAATACTCCTGAGGTAAGTACTATTATTACACCCTTACATACCGATGATATAGATGCTTCTGTGGGATATGTCTTACCTCACAGGTACAATCGTAGCAAGCCACCTAATAGATACTCTCCAGATATTGAAGAACGAAGGTCGAGGTATCCAATTGCTAACTATGTATCCATCAAGGAACTCTCTGAACCTCTCAAGAAATTTGCACAGGAACTCTCCACATGTCAGATTCCTACCAGTGTTCATGATGCATTGGCAAATCCAAGATGGACCCGAGCTATAGAGGAAGAAATGGAGACACTACTTAAAAATGATGCATGGACTCTTGTTCCAGTACCTGAAGGAAAACAAACCATGGGGTGCAAATGGGTGTTCTCCATTAAACACAAAGCAGATGGATCTATTGAACGGTATAAAGCAAGACTGGTAGCGAATGGATATACGCAGACGTATGGTGTCGATTATCAGGAGACTTTCTCACCTATAGCCAAGTTGAATACAGTTAAGGTGTTATTGTCTCTTGTAGCAAATCTTGATTGGCCTTTGCATCAATTTGATGTAAAGAATGCTTTTCTCAATGGTGATCTTTAAGAAGAGGTTTATATGGATATTCCTCCAGGTTATACAACATCTTCAAATAATGAAGTGGTGTGTAAATTGCAGCGAGCTTTGTACGGACTGAAGCAATCACCACGAGCATGGTTTGAAAGGTTTAGCTTGACAATGAAGAAATATGGCTTCCAACAAAGTAACTCTGACCATACTTTGTTCTTAAAGCATCAGTTGGACAAGGTAACTGCTTTGATAGTCTATGTAGATGACATGATTATTATAGGAGATGATGAAGAAGAAATCTTTCTGTTTCAAAAGCAATTAGCAACTGAATTTGAGATGAAAAGTCTGGGAAGACTCAAGTATTTCTTGGGAATTGAAGTTGTCAGGTCTAAGCAAGGTATATTTCTCTCCCAACGGAAATACATATTAGACTTGCTAACCGAAGTAGGGATGTTGGAGTGTAGACTTGCAGACACCCCCATGGTTCAGAATCACAAGCTTGGAGAATACCCAGACCAAGTACCAACAGATAAAGGAAGATACCAAAGGTTAGTTGGTAAACTCATTTATCTCTCCCATACTCGTCCAGATATTGTATACGATGTAAGTGTTGTAAGTCAATTTATGCATAATTCAAGTAAGAGTCATATGGAAGCAGTGATTCGAATACTTCGATACTTGAAGTCATCCCCGGGCAAGGGGCTAATGTTCTCAAAACATAACAGTCAGTCGATGGTTTATGGATATACGGATATGGATTGGGCAGGTAATATCACTAATAGAAAGTCCACCTCAGGATATTTTACACTTGTTGGGGGAAATCTTGTAACCTAGAGAAGCAAGAAACAAAAAGTGGTAGCTTTGTCAAGTGTTGAAGCTGAGTTTAGGAGAATGGCTAAGGGTCTTTGTGAACTCCTTTAGCAAAGAAAGCTACTCACTGAAATTGGGTTTGCCCCCACTTCCGAGATGGATCTCTTTTGTGACAATAAAGCTGCAATTGTCATTTCTCACAATCCTATTCAACATGATCGTATTAAACATGTGGAGGTAGATTGACACTTCATCAAAGAGAATCTTGAAGCAAAAACAATTAGGTTTCTGTTTGTGAAATCCGAAGATCAGTTGGCGGACATCCTTACAAAAGTTGTATCTAGCAAGTACTTTTACAACTCACTTGACAAGTTGGGCATGCGAGACCTCTATGCATCAACTTGAGGGGGAGTGTTGGCGTGAGCTGTCATTGTAAACAACCAAGAGAGTTGTTTACAATGACAGCTCACGCCAACAAAGAATAATTCCACGGTTCCTTTGCTAACAACCGTGGATCGACCTTCATTTTTCATTCGAATCTATTGACTATTGGTCACGTCTTCATAAGTTTTGAAGGTAGATTTGTTGTTGCACACATGGACTGTGGCACCTCTTGGATTTTGTTCACTTCCATGATCATTGCTACGATATCATCGTCTACTATATTAGCCTCTTTCTTGGACTTTTTTCAGTCCCTACAGACTTGGGCGAAATGTCCAATCTTGCCGCAGACATAGCAAGGAATCTTGGGTTTGCCGTTTTTCTTCTTTTGGGTTTTCTTGAATTTCCCTTGATCTTTGTTAAATTTCAGGGAATCATTTTTCTCAAAATTAATATTTTGGGATGGTTTTTCTACTGCATTCACCTTTGATGAGGATGTACCATTTGTGTCATCCCTCTTGTCTTAGTTACGAGATTTTTCCTCAATACGAAGATGCTTTCGTATTTGTTCCAAGGTGAATTTTTCAGATTTATGTAGTAGTTTCTTCCTTTAGTCTTTCCAGCTCGGAGGCAATTTGGCAATAATAGTTCCGACTTGAAAGGAATCAAGTGGGTCTATTTTCAAAACCTTATTTTTGTTTACAATTAATTTTAATTCATGGATTTGGGCCAGTAGAGGATTATTGTCTACCATCGTGAAATCGAAGTACCTAGCGATTAGGAATTTTTGTGTTCCTTCTTCTTCAGCCTTGTACATGTATTCCAGTGCACTCCAGATTTCTTTTGCTGAGGTGGTTCCTACATATAAATCGTACAACTGATCAAAAAGCACGTTGAGAATATGACTGCGACACAACAGTTTGTCTTCTTATCGCTTAATTCTGGCAACGATCTGTTATGGAGTATCATCATTCATTGCTTTTGGTAGAGGCTGGAGATCCAGGTCTAGGATGTAAAACATCTTCAATGCAGATAGAAATTTTTTTAGCTTAGTCTTGCCACATGGTGAAATTCGTACAGTCGAATTGA
This sequence comes from Magnolia officinalis, assembly GCA_021015155.1. Lineage (NCBI taxonomy): Eukaryota > Viridiplantae > Streptophyta > Magnoliopsida > Magnoliales > Magnoliaceae > Magnolia > Magnolia officinalis. Next base: position 53,423,338 of record JAJHSJ010000016.1, read on the forward strand.
TCTAATTTGATTAGATCCTGGTTCATCAATTTGACTGATGTAACATTTTCGGTATCCATAATCACGCTTTTAAGATTGTTGTGAAATATGTTGGAAACACCGAAAAATAAAAACAATTAAAGAAAAAATATTTCTTTTTTCTCACCAGGCTGAATCACATAAAAATACGTTGTCCTTAAAGCGTGATTCACCCCCTTATCAATTGTTGACAGGTTATAGGCGAATTGCTTCCAGGATAAGACAAGCCTTCTATCTAGATTCTGCGTGCAACAATCACGAAGGGTCTACTTAGGAACTTTTCAACACAATTGATCTTATGGCAGACTCTATTAGCAACGTATTTGCAATATTCTTAGATGAAGATAGATTTTAGTGAGATCTAATGGTTTGGAAGAGATCCGTTGGAGTTGATTGATTTTGGACCGAAATGATCCAGTTTATATAGGTAACATGGGAGTAGACCGTTGCTAGGTGGCCATCAATAGTTCGGAACGTTTGAAAAACGTTTCTAATCATTGATATTAATTTGGGTCGTTTCAAATCGTTGGATCGAAAGATCTGACCGTTGGATCATCAAAGCCCGTCCGTTTTTGGACCATTGTGGCTTTTAAGGCTGCTAGCCGTTCTGAATAGCTGACTGTTTCGGATCCATAAATCCAACTGTTCACAGTAGCCTATAAAACCCAGGCTCATTTCACACCCCTCGCACCATCTCGCGAAGTGCACCAACTAGCACCATTACAACTACACTGCCCACCTAGCACTGGAACATGCAACCCGAGTATCTCAACCTCCAAGACTCCAAGTAAGAATACTACACACACCTCCACATATAAAGCACAACACTTCTTATCTCATTTCGGATGTGGGACTAAAGAAAACCGTACTTTTATTTTTCAAAATTTTCAACATGATTTTGGCGGCAAAATGAAACTTCTGAATATTTAATTTTTTTCAAAACCAAAATTTCAACATTGGATCTACCTCATTTTTTGGCTCATTCCATAAAATGAGCTAGAAAAATGGATAGATAGCATGAAAAAACACATACATCATGGTGGGGCCCACAGAGCTTTTTGCCATAACCGACCAGTACCAAGGTAGGTACTAGAGGGGTCACTACCATATCCAAAACTACCCCTTGAATCTCAATCCTGGCAACCATTTCTCCCCATCAAAACCAATCAAGAATCAATAGCACAACCCAAAAAAGAAAAACATATATTCCAATTTCCAACCCAAAAATACATTTCAAAGACCCAATCTTTTACACTTTACACACAAACCCTTCCCTTTTATCATTCCAACCATTCCCAACAACCAACACAACAAGAAAAACTGGTGCATGCATTAAAAAAACAGGGGGTTCAAAAATCAAACTCGAGAAGATACCTTTTGGAATGTAGAGATTTCTCTTCCAATAGTAAATGTAGAAAGCCCAAAAACCTCTAGATATGAAGTAAAGAACGACTCCTCCGATGTAATTTGGGAGCCATGTTTGGGAAAATTGGGGAAGTGGCTTCCAACGATTCCCCGGCAGAAGATTCCCAAGTAAAATGCTGTTGTAGAAGCTCGACTCCTCCACGAACAGCTGCAGGTACTCTTCCGCCATCTTCTTCTTCTTCTTCCAGCGGGTTTGGGACAGATTCCGGCTATTTTTCGCTGGAATTGAGGGTGGCGTGGAGGTGTCAGGTAAGAAAAAGGGAGGGATAGATAAGAGAGATTTTATTTTTTACAGAGAAAGGTGGCAGTAACACGACAAGTATACGGGCAAGATTACCGAGAATGATATATACCGGAACTCAACCTTGAGTTCAGCATACCTTAACCGATTCGAGTCCGAGTTTGGCCTGGATTAATCCGGACTAAGTTCGACCCATCATAAGTACCGAGTCGGGTCAGGTACAATGGGTATCCACGAGCTGAAATCACCATCTCGAAACCTAAGTGCATAGGAATGCTTAGGTTCCCATATATATAGCATTGCACCTGACTCGATTCGGTTTTGAAATAGGCCCGCACGGGTAGAAAAGTCTAGACCTGGATTCAAATCGGTTCAGGCATGTTGGACTTAGTACCGAGTCGAATCGAGTCAAGTTCGAATCAAGCCTACTTCAAAACCGAATCGAGTCGGGTCAGCCATAACTCGGTCCGACTCAACTCAATGCCCAGTTCTCTCTCTCTCTCTCTCTCTCTCTCTCTCTCTCTCTCTCTCTCTCTCTCTCTCTCTCTCTCTCTCTCTCTATATATATATATATATATATATATATATATAGAGAGAGAGAGAGAGAGAGAGAGAGAGAGTAATGGTCTCCTACGCACCATACCGCAGGAGAACTTTTGCGCACCAAATTACCACCGGTCATGCCAACTTAAACAAGTGTGTTGTAAGTGAGCCTCACAATAATGTTTTCCTGTGATCCATTCCGACAATTCAGTCCATGATATCAATTGAACCAGAGGGTGCAAAAAATATGGCTGATTTGTGATTTACTAGGCCACAAAATAGATAACAGTAAGAGAAGAAAAGCCTACCTTTGAATTTTGACGGGGCTGACCATGATGTTTATGTGAAATCCATTCCATCCATTAATTGCCTCGTAGAGGTTAATTCATGGAGACCAAACATTAGACCCATACCCGATTTATGTTGATCACACCAAGTGACGTGATTTTGATAGTGGGTGTTCCTTACACGGTTTCCACTCATGTGGCCCACTAGAATTATAGACGTGGCTAATGTTGGATCAATATCCCTAAATTATCATATTGACCCATTATGGTTGGAGTGGATTTTACATACATGTCAAGGAGGGCCCACCTCCAGTTGACCCAGTATTGGTCGGGACGTTGTCGGGTTGTGGATTGGATGTCGCGACGGCCATCAGCCACCTAACAACTAGTTAGTGCCAGTTGGCCCAACAATGATGTATGTGTTTAATCCAAGCCGTCCATCTATTTTTCCAGCTGAATGTATAGCATGTTCCAAAAAAATGAGTCAATCCAAATATCAAGTCACCCATGCCACAAGAAAGACTGTTGGAAAGCCCACCAATAAAAATTCTTTGGGCCAAAGTAAGCTTTGGGTCAAGTTAATATTTGTGTTTTTCCTTCATCCAAGTCTCTATGACCGAATCAATAGGTTGGATGGCGGATAAACTATACCTAAAATTTTGTAATGATGGCCGTTTAATTCATTTAATCACCACTATTTTCATGTGGTGTGGTCCACTTTAAATTTGAATCTTATGCATTTTTTGGATCATACCATAAATTGAGCTAGAAAATGGATGGACAACGTCGATTAAATATATACATCATTGTTTGGCCCACTCGCACCAACCAATTGCAAGGTTGTTAGTTACTGACTCGGTCGCATGCAATCCACGTCTCTGACTCATCCCAACCACTACTGAGTCGGCTAAGGGTTAGCCTACCTTGATGTTTATTTGAATCCGCTCCATACATAATGTGTGTGACAATAATTTAGTCAATGGTATAAAATATCGAGCACATTTATAATGTTGGTGGGCCACATAAGCAAAAACAGTGTACGGGATGCCAACTATCCAAACAGTTTCACTTGGCGTGACCGATATGAATCACGAATCTACATAATTTTTAAGATATACTATTAAATTTTTATCACAGACCTAATGATTGGGGTGGATTTCATGAATGCATCATGGTGGGGCCTAATCTCAGCCCATCCTTTTTTTTTTTTGTTGGTTGATGCCTAAAATATTTTATGCAATACGGTGTGCAGGAGACCGGGACTATATATATATATATATATAAAAGTCGAGTTTTGGATCGGGTCGAGTCAGTAGAGTTAGATTCACTCGATGACTTAAATTCGACTCGATTTAAGTTTGGATTGAATAAAGTCAACTTGATTCCAATCGACTCACCTACTCACTTCGGATCAAGTTGGATACCAGTGATTAGGACGAGTCGAGTCATCCTATGCCCAGCTCTAGTAGGGATAGATAACCAAAGCGTAAACCTAGCCCCAAAAAAATCATCGGGCCATACTTGACGGTCCAAAGCCTGGGCTACTGGTTTTGACTGAGTCGTCCATCTGGCGGCAAGACTATCATAAAAGAAACATAGATCGGATTATCGTAGCCATCTGATAAGGTGACCTTCAAAGCCAATATAGAAAATTGAAGTGATGGGTAAGATTGTTTGATAGGTATGCTCTTTGAAATTTCAACCTTCCATGATAGAGACCACTAAGTGGACAGAACGGATTGATACATCGCCTGCCACGTGTGCTATGGATGGATGGCTTGATCTCCATTTTAAAATTGGTTCAATCCTTTTTACTTGGCAGGCAGTGACTGTATGAACCATCCATCCATTGTGGATCATGTGACCCAAGACACACCATCAGATTGGGCCCACCTAACGATATCAACATGATCCAGACCGTTTATCAATTGAACCCAAATTGGGAAATTCCAGAGCTAAAAAAGCGAATCGATCCAATGTTTTCCGTTTAATTCAATTGTTTGATTTGAATCTTATTAACTGTCCATCAACAAGCCACTATTCAATGGTTAGGATCATCCAATGAGTGTGCCTTTTAGGCTCTGGATCCCATCATGGGACCCAGGAGAAATTCATTGGCAGTAGCCCACAAGACGATTTCACGTTTAGCTTGCAATAGATAGTCATCCAAAGGCCCACAGTTTCCAACGAGCCGGATTTCTGGAGGCCTGTTTCACTCCTCATCTGATTCTGGGTCGTCCAACCCGTTGCCACCCACGTAGAGGAAATCAAACCTCTATAACTTTCAGTTCCCATTAGAAGAATTAATGATCTTAATCTGGAGCAATAGATGAAACTGAAAATGCTCATCAGGACATTCCCACGAAGATCTTGGTGGTTCATCAACTGGGTCCCACCAATAAGAAATGGCCAAAAGGATAGGCCCAGTAAGTATGTGGGCTCCACTGCGTATCAACAGAAAACATGTAATCCACCTCGTGATTGATGGGACCAATCTGAATTTTGGGACCAAGGCATGTTCTCAGTGGGCCCAACCCGATGAGGAAACCATCTTGGATGAGCCACAAAGATGGATCCACTGATGGAACTGTTTCATCTCCACATAAATAATGTGGGACCCACCGATGATCTTCAGTGCTCTTATCGGAACGGATTGGCTAGTGCCCAATGGCTAGTAGGCAGTGCTCTATTTGGCCCACCATGATATATGTGTTTCATTCATGTCGTTCATCCTTTTTTTTCATATCAATTTTATGGTATGAACTAAAAAATGAGTTAGATCAAAATCTCATGTGGACCACACAATGTTGATTGAATGTTCACAATTAAAAACTTCCAGAGGGTAATAAAAGTTTTGGATCAAGACGATATTTGTTTTTTCCATTCATACAGGTCTGTATAACCTTATTAACAATTGAAAGTCGAATAAACATTACAACGGCCTAGGAGGTTTTTAATAGTGGACATTCAATCACTATTGTTTCCCCATGGTGTAGTCCACTTGAGATTTACATCTACCTAATTTTTTAGTTAAAGGCATGAAGCGATTTATAAAAAGAGCTGACCACTAGCCACCTTGCTGCTGTCTGCGTCACTAGCTAAACTGCGTCCACTCTTAAGAGTTCAAAGAGTCTGGATCTTCTGCTTGCCACAAATAAATTTTTTTAAAATTTGTTATAATGCAATCAAGCCACTTCACACATTGCATTTAATGCAACATTGCTGACTACGACTATGATAATGTGGACCAATCACCATACTGGAAAAACGAAAATCCCTCTTCTTGGCAAGCAGGAATTGGGTTCAAAACGTTTGGGAAACTTTTAAAAGGATGTCTCCAATGTTAAAATAACAATAAAAGAGGAGTATTTTAACCAAAGAAATCCTAATTAAAGCACCCATTTGAAAATTTTATACTGACGAACATAACAGATTCCCTGCGTGCAAACGTACCAAAATTACTGGTACGGTACCATCTTTTCGACCAACGCTCTGCTGGGGTAGGAAAACGGTCCCAGGAAAATGATAGGCCCCACCATGCAGATCACCGCAAAAATCAGATTGATCCACGTACTAGATAGGCTTACACCTGTATGTTGAGCCAGACCGTTGGTTGTCCATTAATACTAATGGTATGGCTCACCTAATGAGCAGGTCTGCCTGATTTTCTGTGCCAGACGACCTTGGTCGCATGTCGATGGGACATATGGTACGCATCCAAGGAGTTCTATTTCAGGGCATGAGAGAAAAAAAAAAAAAAAAAAAGGCAGATCTATTGCTCAAGTGGACCACAACTACACGAAACACTGGGGATGGAATGCCTACTGTTGAAAACATGTCAGTAGGATAGAAATTTTAGATCAAGCAGCTATTTATGTTTCCCTTTATCCAGCTCTGTCTGACATTATGAACTGGTTGGAGATAAATACCACAGTGGGCCCTATAAAGGTTTTAACGGTGGGTGTCATTGTCACCGATACTTCCTGTAGTGTGATCCACTCAAGCCTTCGATCTGCCTCCTTTTTGGGTTCATGCCCTAAAATGATCTGTCAAAATGGATGAATAGCATGGATAAAACACCTACATCATGTACGCACCACAGAGCCCTTGACAGGACCATCCGTTAGGTCCAGGTGGGAGTAGCACCCAATTCACGCCCGGTGTTTGGGTCCATTGAAATTGAAAAGATAAAAACTGATTTTTTTATTTTATTTTTTTTTGGTCAAATCTCAAGGCATAGACTGGGCTTGGACTTGGACTTGGGCTTTTGTACTTAGTTCATGGGCTGGACTCTTACATTATTTGACTTGGACCTGCCCATTGGTCATCCAATCTTTGTCGATTTGGCTTCGACCCATCAAATTGCAATTTGTGAGAAATGCACGGTTGGATTGACATGTTAGGTTTACACTAATTTAAAATCATAATGACATTGATTTACTTACACCAATAGATTATTGCATCCACCATTGTTGTCGGTGTTTAAGCTTATCAGAACTTCCTATTCCTCCACACGCGTTGCTGATAGGAGCCAATGCCATTGTTTTGGCAATAATGAGCTAGCTAAGATAGTATTTGCACTAAATCTTCCCTTAAGTAGCCATGCATTATGATAAGAACTCCTAATTCTCATACAAACATGGGCCTTTGATCATTTTACCACATGTAACTACACGACCATTCAAGTAATGTCCTTTGATTTCACCCGCTTTCCATTGTGCTTTATAAAATGCTTTAGCACATAAACATAACTTCTCATGTTCTCATCATCTCAATAAGAGATTACCATACTAATGCAATTTATCTCTCAATTTGAATATGCATGGAGCAACCTTTGGAAGGTCTGGATATGATTGCGGTATTTTATAACAGTAATATTGGTAGTCATAACAGCTACCACCATTACCGTCATGATACAGGATGTTACAACAATGCTACTCTCTCTCTCTATCTCTCTCTCTCTCTCTCTAATTAAAAAAATATATATATCACTCCATAATAAATCGCTATAATATTGTTATGGCAGGAGGCGTAACAGTCTGTTATGAGAACTGTAACAGCTGTTATAGCCATTATAATTCTATAACATGTAATGAATGCAATCGGTCCATATTAATATAGCGATGTCTATGGATAGTTGGCTGATAAGCACATAGGTCCAATAATCATCCCTCTGCTCGGGCAGCGGGTAAATATGAAGTTGGGTTGTACATGGGGTGTGGCTGGGTGTTGATGCAGTTTTCTAATTAATTCTTCTTGAACCCTTTAGTACTTACATAAAAGACAAAGCAAGGAATATCCTACCTAGAGCAGGGGACCCTCCGATACCAAAGTCAAGAATCTGGGTCTAATAAAAGTGGTTTAAGGGTAGAGACAATATGTGCACATACCTTTTACCATTATGAATTTCCCTATTTATAGTTGAAAATGAATAGTAACATAGAGAGACCCTCCTAGTTTAGTAGGTACATGTTGCAGATGAATTAGGATTCATAATACTTGGATTCTCTCGAGATTCTCGGTGGATATTTTGGGATCCAGAGTAACCGTGAATTACACTTCACGATCCTTGGAAAGAATCTTGGACCGTTTCTTTGGATAAGGTTGATCTGCAGACGCGGATAAGGTCGGGCGTTAGTCAGATGTTGAGGCGGATGGGTAGGCATTTGGATAAGGTCAGATGAGCTCCTCCCCAGCTGCCGACTTATCCTTTCAATTAGAAAGAACATCTATATAAAATGTCTTTGTGATGTATAATTTCTATCGCCTTTAACTTATTCATGATTCATGATAGCCTCTTTAATTTGTTCTTCGGAGAGTTCATTTTGCATCATGCTAACCTCTACGTTGACCTTGATCATGCCGACCTATGTTGTGCTGACCTTAGTTGTCATTAGCCCATTGAGTTATGCTATGTCTTAGTCTAACCTACTCCTATAACTCAGATTACTTTTACCCATTACACGGGTATAGTGAAAAGCTATATCCACCCGTTATATCAGGAAGTGACGGGCGCATTAGATTACCTTTACACATCGAAGATAAGATGAAGTATGTACTGAGCTTATAAGGACTTTAACGGAGATACATTTTCACAGTAGATGCAATCATGTTAGTACTGGAACTTTTTTCAAAAGGTCCCAAAGATGAGTTGCATGAGCAATATATATATTATTTTTCTTCTTCAAAGATGAACTCAATGCTAACTTACGTGGAACCTTTAGTGAAAGGAGTCATCTTAGCTTTCATATGGACGACATGGGAAGATGAACGCTCCCAATTCACTCATGAATTGTGGGTCCCTCTAAAAGCAACGGGTCCCACCTTATTAACACATTGCCTTTATGTGAATGATGGGTTCCTTAAAGAGGGACCAGGAAAAGGGAAAGGATGGGAGCGTTGCACATACATCAACTTACCTGGCTACTAACCTTCCAGGTAAATAGGACGCGACTATCTGATCTATGGTAACCCTGGTAGGTGGGCCACAAAACTGAAAAACCCAATCCATTGGACTATCGTAACCGTCCAAGTAATGGGCATTTGCTTGGTGATTAAATGTTTAGAAATATTTAATTGTTAACTGCAATTTAATGGCTATATAACAGATGGTTTTAAACTTAGAATGGCTGTTTGGTGTGATTTTCGAATTAGGCTGTCGAACTTGGAATCCGCAATTTGGACGGTTGTGATGCATGCATGCAGTGGGTAGAAGTAGGTACACGCGTCTGTATACAGTATGCTATAGTCTGGTAAAAGAAAAGATCTCTTTTCTCAATACATTTTCAAGGATAGAATCTGGACGATTTGGATTTAATATACAAGCATTCCACATGTGCATCATGTGCATGCATGTGTGGCATGCCCCATGCAAGTGGAGTACACAATTTGAATGGGCTGGATTGAAGTGCATGCATACAATGCATGCAGTGGGTGCATGGATGTTTATTATATGCTATAGTCTGGCAGAGTATCTTATAACTTCCCTAGAGATCAGATCCTCTGCAACGTTTGATGGGAAGCCCAAAAAATCAGGTGATCCAACTATCTTTGGGGCCACCACATTAATTGGACAGCATAAAACTATCACAGTAGGCCACCAAACAATGAACCACCGTCAAAAATTTTAAATTCACGTAGCGGGCCACAAGATGATTTAGACTGGTGCCACCTTCACGGTGGGCTACTCTTTAACGGTTTGGATGCAATGAAAACATCTGTGGACCCCACACACACAACAGTTGTAAATTAAGCAAATTCTATAAACTATGTGGATGATCCACTTCTCAGTATATTCCATGAGAAATTAATGGGTCCTGTAGGAAACGTGAAGTGTGTCCTAATGCATTCAACTCGACCATTGTAGCATTCGGTGATCAAGACCGTCCATCCCAGCCATCAGTATGTTTTCTTAGAAGTCTATTTTAGGAATGATTAAAGGGTTAGAATGTCCCATTCTTGGACATTTTTTGAGCATACAATCAGATAGACGGTCTGGATCATCAAACTGTAGGCACGGCTGGTAGAGAATGTCACAATAACCCTACACTTATACATCTGACCCCATAATTCAACGTGGACTCGAATTTCCTACAACTTGTTGCAGTGGCGAGTAACATCTACTCCGTCCATCATTTTCTCCAGACCATGTTTCATCATAAATCCAACAATCAGGCTGACCCAAAACTCAAGTGGGCCACATGAATTGAAAAGGTGAATAGGGACGCCCACCATTAAAACCTTCCTCGGCCCACCTTGAGTACTATCTAATCCATTCATAAGATGAGTTCCATCAGGATGAAATAAAAAAAAAAAAAAAAAAAACTAAATATCAGCCTAATTCAAAACTTCAGTGGGTCCCAGTAAGGTTTCAATTGTAGACGTCATCATCCTCACTTTTCATCATGGTGTGGCCCACTTGAGTTTTTCCTCGCCCCTAACTTTTGGGCTGACAACATAACATGAGCTGGTGCAAATGATGGATGGAGTGGATGTCACACACACATCAATGTGGGGCCCGGAGCCTTTTATTGCACGGACTCCCTACAACGGTTGTTGTATTAAATTCGCGTGCGTTCCTCATTATTCCTGTGGGCCCTTATAGCATGTGACTTCAGCAGCGAGCCTGCAAGTAGTAATAAAAATTTCCAAAGATGCGCGCCAATCTAAACTGTCCAGTCTGCGGGCCTGGTTGCAATTAACATCGTGCTTCGAGTGAGATTCGGTAGGCGAAATCGAACGGTTAAGATTGTCAGTTTTGTACGATTAACGGAGAAGATCAGCGGCTAATTAAATCATGCCAATTACTTTTTTCTGGCCACGCACAGTCAGGATGTATGAATTTCCAGATATGCCCATCGATTTATTTATTGAATATTTTACCATTTTAAGGATGGTATTGGAAAGTAAATGTTGGACCACTTTCCAAGCCACATGCAGGAGTACAAATCATTTCCTACCCTCGTAAACTCCCTCTGTTCGCAGAAATGGAGTGCTTGTACGAGATTCGGTCTGATCATCAAGTGGGCCCCACTGTTTATGTGCTGTGGTTCGGTCATGCTTTGAAATATGTTTGGAAATACTGAAAAAATAAAAAATAATTTAAAAAATTATTATTTTATTATTTTTAATCACCAATCTTAATGACTTTTTAGGTTGTACTTAAGGCGTGATTTGTAGCATTGGACTGAAATGATCCAGTGTATATAAATAACAAGTGCACTGTTGGTAGATGGCCATCATTTGTTTAAAATGTTTTTCAAACGTTTATAACCGGTGAACCGTTTTCTGCAGCCTATAAAACTTAGGTTCATGTCAAAGCACTTGCGGTGTCTTATAATAGTTCGCACAAGGTCGCAAGGGAATAACCACTCTACAACCACACTACTTACACCCTGCCCGTGCCTGAGCATGCATAGCTCGGGCATAACAATCTACAAGAGTCCAAGTAAAAATTCTCTACACACCTTTGTATATGAATCTCAAATTTTATTTTCTCATCTATAGTGCAGGGCTAAATAAAAAACTGCACCTTTTCATTTAAAATTTTTAACATTGTTTTTTCGTCAAAATAACAATTTTGAATTTTTTGAATCTTTGATACCATAATTTCAACACATAATAAAGCCACTGAGTCTATCTAAGCTGGGGACATTACATCGAATCAGTACAGTACGTTAGCAGTTCCTTTTGAGGGTATATTTCTATACGCATGAAAAATCATTTTAGCCTCTTCTTGCGTGCGTTGCACGTGCCATCCACTAATAGACTATGATACCAACCGTGTAGGGATGTCATGGTGACACAATTCAAGATTAATCATCATGTTCTGACACCACTTTTTGTACGGATAGGATATTCTGTGTACACTACGAGTAACAGGTTGGTGGGGAAAAATGGCTGTATCATAACTTATAATACAGTTGATCATATCTCTTTGGTATAGAATACGAAATGGCACGTTTCATCCAGCATACACATTAAATACAGCACATCAATCACGACCGTCCGAATGGTGTCCCTCTATGGATGGAGGACGACTCGAATTTCACAATTACTTAACATCTGACCACTAATTTTAACTGTCAATTCGATGGCAACAGAATTGATGGTTGGGATCATTCGATCAGTTTCGATCGACAACAGGGTATGAGTTGAATGAATGAGATTAAGATGGATTCATGCAATTGCCACTGTACCAAGAATAAGAAGGTTCCAGCAACTCCAAGTGATGATGATATACGGCCCGAAAGCATGGAAAGGAAATGAAAGTTAGATAATACTCAGGTGGTGTATGATGCTTTATATACGTTAACTCAGAAATTGTGAACTAAGCAGAAATTAACTGAAGATAAACCGACTAATTTGTGGAACCCACTGTCAGTAATTCACAGACCAAAAATTAGAATGGTTGATAGATCCTAACCTCTGATTTCTAGACACTTGTTAATTGAAATAGGACCATTGGATATATTTCATTTTTAACCATCCAATAAATATCGACCGATCCTATAGTCGGATAATCAAATAAGCTCATGATGTATCTAAGCTTGGTCCCATAGTTTGGACGGTTTGATTTTTGTACTCCACGTATGCAATTTTCTAAGTTCCTGCATATCATCCATCACGAGAGCGGGTGCTATCCGGTTAGCACGTGTGAGTATTACGCTGACCGTATGGGGCCCATCTTGATTAATGTATTGTATATCTACGCTGTCCATCCGTTTGTCCATCTCCTTGATCCCAAAATTTCAGCAGATTCAAATCTTAGGTGAACCACACCATTGGAAAAGGTGGTGATTGATTAAAAACTTATTGTAAGCCATAAAAGTTTTGGATTAAGCTGATCTTTTCATTTTCCCTTCATCCAGGTCGGTTTTACTTTATCAAAAGGTTTGGATTGGATGGAAAATAAGAATTACAGTGGGCCTTAGGTAGTTTTCAATGGTGGGCATTAAATAACCGGTGTTTACTGTGATGTGTTCGACCTGACATTTGGATCTGCTAAATTTTTGGTACTATGCCCTAAAAACGAACGGACGGAGTGGATATAGAACACATTCATCAAGGTCGACCCCACGGTCAGGGTACACCCACCAACGTGTTACCCGGGTAATACCTAATCCGCTCTCATTTCCATGAAATCGGATTACTCAGCACGCTTTATCGTATAGAGTAAACTCTGTTGGGCCCACCGTTAATGCATGTGGTTTATCCACGCCGTCCATCCGTTTTTCCAGCTTATTTTAGGAGTTGAGCCCAAAATCGAAGAATACACAAAGCTCAGTTGTACTACACTAAGGGAAACAGTGGGAATAATGGTTTTCACCGTTGAAACCTTGTTTATTTGTAATCCAACCTGTTCAAAAGATCACATAGACATGGATGAAGGGAAAACGCGATATCAGTTTGATCTAAAACTTCTTTGGCCCACAAGAAATTTTCAATAATAGACGTTCAATTCATGCTGTTTCCTGCGATGTGGTCGACTTGAGCTTTGGATATGCTTCATTTTTGAAAAAAGGATAAATTTATCTAATAAAGTGAATGGACGGAGTGGATTAAATACATAAATTACGGTGGGCCCAATAGAGTTCACTCATTAAGCAATCCGCTTCCCATATACATCACACCTTGCCAGAGTCTTAAAGATTTCTGAGGAAAAGCTACAGAAAGGTGGGCCCTACGCAGTGACAGGATCCGATTTAATGGCGTGGAGATCAGTCTCATTTTAATGCCTTCCCCTTTGTTTTGTCTACTAAAAAGGTACAAAAAGACACGTGGGACAGGCATGCTTGATTTTTTACTCTATCAATCAATACCGACCATGTTAAGAACAAGAGAGGACCCATGTGGGAGCCCTGCCCATCCAGACGCCTGCACACGTGCCAATATGGAACACGTGTTATTGTTCAGATTTTTCCATCAGACAGGATGCTTTTTTCCTAAAAACAGCCCATTGTCACTGGTGGGCCACGACATACAAAACAAATAGAGAAATTAGGTAAGTTGGTTTTAACTGTTGATTCTCTTCGTACATTGTGGTATACCTGAGTAGTAAAACGGCGTGATTTTTTTACAAGATTATCTAAGTAATATTTAGAACGACATGGAACGCTCAGATCTCACACGTGTGTTCCACATTAGCATGTGCATTTGCGTGTGATTGGTAAGAGTGCGACACATGATACTCCAGGAGTTGGATGATGCTCTAGCAGAGCATGACGTTCCATACGCTGGTTGCAGGGACTTGAAAATCGTATACATGGCATACCATTAAAAGGAAAACGTTCAATGCCGGCAGCTAACTCCACAAATACGTTGACAGAGTAATCGTTCATGGGTTGAACCCCGAGCGAAGTGCCCATGCTCTGTGGGGCCCACCTTCATGGGATCTTATATGGTTGGTAACAAGGTTTTTGGATTAATGAGAGGGGTGGGTAAGGGGTCGTTTGGATGCTGTAAATTAGGTTAATATTAAATAATTGGATGCTAAAAAATACTTGTAAATCATTTACAATTTAATGGCTATATATAAAAAGATTAGCTCTTCATTTACAGAATCTAAATAATTAACACGCTATGCAAACATAGATAATCATTTATTTGTAAATCATTTATAATTTATAGTTAGATAAAAACATGATATAAATGACATACATATAATATAAATACTTTATCCATCCACGTGTTTGGTTCTTGGTATGGAATTACATTAGATGGTATTAGCATCATTATTACACAATAATTGTATGTCTGGAAATATCATGGTACTTTGACCATTTGAGACCAAATCTACTATATATATATATATATATATATATATATATATATTATATATATATATATATATATATATATATATATATATATGTATCAAGCGAAACTCATGTTTGGTAGATTTGGAATTGTTATCAATTTATATTATAATTAATATTAGTCACCTATATACATATATAACTTGAATGTCACATATAAGAGCAGCATATGAATGGACACCATGGATAAAACACATGCTTCAATGTGAGGCCCACATATTCAATAGGTTTTGAAATCCACCAAAAGTCCCATAATATTTACTTTTAGGTATGAATGATGTGATACTTAGATTAATCCAATCATTTCCATAATTTCCAAGTGCGGATGGAATTTGCATGGGACCAAATGCAATTCCATACCACCTAATTGTACTTAATCCCTCGTCCCTAACAGGTCAAGCTAGTTACAAACATTTAAACTACTCTTAAGGGCCCATTTGGCTAGTGCATTAGGACAGATTATATGGGATGGACTTTCTAATTCCACATTTTAATCCTACAATTGTGTTTGGTTAGGGCGGGCAATTAATGACAATTGAAGCTTTGGAAACTGTGCCCTCACATTGATGATTTAAGATGAACATGGCACATCCATAGTACATCCCGTGTCCCTCATATATTTTGAAAATTTTGATGATGTATTAGTTAGTATTACACCATAATGAATGTGTTATATCCACACTGTCTATCCATTTTATGAGATTATTTTACCACATGGACCCAAGAAAGAGATAGATATAATGTTCAAGTAGACCACACCACAAAAGGCAGTGGGGGTCGGACGTTTACCATTGAAAACATCTTAACTTCCACAAAAGGTTTGGACCAATTTAATATTTGTTTTTTCCATTCATCCAGATACACGTGACCTCATGGATAGGTTAGATGACAAATAAACATCATGGTGGGCCCTATTACGGTTTCAATGGTATGAAACATTATTCCCACTGCTCTTTGTGGTGTGGTTCACTTGAGATTTGGATTTACCTCATTTTTTGTTCTCATGACCTAAAGTGATCTCGCCAAATGAATGAACGGTGTAGATATAACACTTACATCATGGTAGGGTCCCATAGAAGTTGGTGACGTAAGTGCGGCACTCCATGCAATCTGCTTTCAAAAAATCTACGTAACATCCAAACATGTCTATGTAGTATATCTGGATCAGGTGCAGAACCATACATCCCAAACAAGGAAACGAAATTGGTGCGTTACTCTTTAATCCACGACAATCCCTGGCATTCATATTTATTATATACATTGCAATTCCATCTCACGTAATCCTCCTTAAAACAGTTGGCTAAACAGCCCTAATATTGTCATTTAAAAAAGAACAGATTTTGTTAACCTGATCATGGTTAGTTTTTCACCCAAAAGCCAAATGGTATGGTGATTTTCGGCATGTCCGGAAAAAATTAAATAAATAAAGAAGGTGTTATTTGTCCATGCGTCAAAAGGGAAGGTAGTATATGTTAAAACAAGTTGTTTTATTAAAAACTACAGAAAAGACAAAATAGCCCCATCCAAGGAAGTTGATTTATAAAATTTAAAAGTCAAGGTATTATTATGGAACGTGTTCATGTGCTCCAATTTCGAAACTGCTGCCATCGTTGATTTTAGAACTCACGTCCCTAGCAAGTGGTTAGGAAGCCAAGATGGATGGTACATTGAGACGCAGCCTATCTGAAACTGTCATTGATTTGGCTACGCCCACTTACTTGGTGCTAATCCAACCAAGACCGTTCATCAAATGGGTCTGTGATAGATGGACCGTCATTAACAAAAGAAAAAAGAAAAAAAATCACTTCTTTGGATGATTATGAACGGTGAATGATCTCATTTAAAGCCGACCGTTTGCAAGGCAACAGATATATGGCCAGGTTAAATCCAAAAGAAGTTACTATTAATGGGCAATTATCCATCCATGGCAAAACCCACTCGATGAACGGTCTTGATCAAGCGTCCCTTGCCAGAGGACCACCAACAAATGGATCTGAGGGTGTCTTTTATAACTTAGACATCCAAGTACCATTAGGCGTGAGGTAATTATATGGGAGGACCCCAACACAAAAACTATTAGCAAATTTCAGCCACTTGATTTGACTTTTTAGATGCACCCCATCAAGTGGGACCCACTTCCCATCATGGTCTGACCTTAATTTGATGCTGTTAAGATCAACGCATGGAGAGTCTTTGAGAAATGCTCAGATATAGTGGGCCATGCCATCATGCTCGCTCTTTGGGAAGGTCACACGGTAGACTGAATCGTACCATTGGTTGTATATCGATGTAACAGCCTGTTTTTCACACCAGGTTATCATCATGGTGTGCCAACCTTTTGCACGTGCGGCACATAGGCCTGATATTCTACACACGTGGTATGTTGGCCAGAAAAAAAAAATGGTTGTATCGTAACTTTTGATACAGGCCTGTCTAATATTTTTTATTTCACATTTTCACCTGTGTGCAAGAAATGATTAGGGGTGAAATGGGTCAGGTTGGGTTAGAATTTTAGGCTCAATCTTAGCCGTTCAAAATTGGATCTAGTCTAGTTGAGGTCCAAAGTAAAAACTGGCTAACCCATTTATTAATGAGTTGGGTTCGGCATAGCCCATTCATCAAACAGTTGGGGTCAAAGCTTGGTGCTTTTGGACAAGTTAGATTACATACCATCTAATTGATGGTGGATATTAATTTTGAATGGCTAGTAAAAAGACCTGGGGCACATTTTTACAGGTAAAATCAAATGATTAGGATCTTTCAATTAATGCAAATTTTTTATATTTTTTGCATTCCAAATGAGGCCATGATTTGCATAGTCGAAATAGTTAGTTTGGGCTAAGCTTAAGTTGAGTTATTTTAGCATGACTCAGGCTCTTGTGGCTAGAAGCTATGTGTGGTTGTAGAGATTTCTCTCCTAAGTTTAATATGCCATTAGTTTTTTAAAATTATAATAGAATAGGAGCCTAAAAATCAAGTAAATTCAAAAGTAAGTGAGCCACTATATGAAAAAGTGGAGATTAAATGTCCACAAATGAAAACTTTTTATAACCCTACTAACTGTATGGATGGCGTATAAATATCATGGCTTGATCTAGGAAGGTTTCAATGATGGATGTTTATGTTATTACTGTTTTGTGAATGGCCTATTGAGTTTTACATCCGCCTGGTTTATTGACTCTTTGCCTATTGTGGCCTTGATAAACTGATGGAAGGAGATTTGTAACGACATCTTTATAAGTCCCACCTAACTTCTGACCAAAGGAGCTTCTCGTTGTAGTGGGGAATAGTCAATTTGCGTCCAGTCACCATAGGCGTGGAATGGGTACTACCCCACTAGGGGCTAGGTAGAGATGACCGTCTTGATTTTGTGGGGTCCACACCATGACGTATATATTTTATCTATGTTGTCCATTTATTTTGAAAGGTCATTTTAAACTATGAGTTGTCTATTTATTTTGATAGATTATTTTAAACTATGAGCCTAAAAAGGAAGCAAAATGAAGGCTCCAGCTAACCACACGGTAGGAAGCAGTGATGATTAAATTCTTACCATTGAAAACTTTTAAGGCCCATTATAATTAGGGTTGTACATCGAGCCATGTCGAGTCGAGGTGGGCCAAGCTCGGCTTGACTCGTCCATACTATACTCGAGTTCAAGCTCAACATTGAAGCTTGGCTTGTTTGCCAAAGCTTTCACTAATGGTTCGAGTCTAGTCAAGTTTATCTCGAGTCGAGTCGAATTTACCTTGGTAGGGTAAAGGAAATAGCAAGAGTGAATTAGAACAGGTTAGGCCAATAGGATTTTTTAGCAAAAACTTTTAAGTTTAACTTCTTTTTTTAAACTTAAATATATAATATATTTAATATTAATATAATATATATTATTAAAATATATTACTCAAGCCAAGTTGAGCTCGAGCTCGAGCTACAAGCCGAGTCGAGTTGAAATACACCATGGTCTTGACTTGAACTCAATCAAGTTTCAGTAAACAAGCTTGAGTCATCTTGAGCCGGCCTTTTAAGTCGAGCCAATTCAAGCTGAGTCGAGCTAGCTTGACTCGTGTACCACCTTAGTTATAATGTTTATTTAACACTCAACCTGCTCGTGAGGTAGCAAACAAATGCAAGAAAGGAAAACATAAATACTTTCTTATCCAAAACTTGTAGCGTAGTTTTCAACTATAAGCTTTTAATCCTCACCGCTTCCTGTCGTGTGGTCCACTTAATCCTTCAATCTGCCTCTTTTTTTAAGGCACAAGGCCCGAAATGATGCGTCAAAATGGATGGACAGCATAGATCTGGCTAGGTCCCGGTGCGGGTAGTACCCAATCCGCGCCCCATCGCCTGGATGGGCCCCACCACATAAATGGGTAGGATCAGGATCCAACTCAACGTACATATTTCATTTATCTTTTCTCATTAATAAATAAGTTTATCTGGAAAAGCACTGCAGCTCACCCAAATCTGCTCGGCCCTACCGCCCCACCGAGTGCGGAGATAGACCTTTCATTTAGAACTTTCAATATACTGTCAGTGTAAAGAATCCCACTGATTTGAGATCACAACCGTTCACGTGCAGTTGAGTTTGAAACTGCTTTCCTGCAACGTTGATTGTATGTTCATTTAGATGGATAATGAAGAATCTCACGTACTCGATTCACACGAACCATCTACCGTGGTGACTTCGAGATGAACGGTCTCGATCATCGCATGGGTTGACAAAAAGTGCGAGACGAAAAAGAAAAAAAACCGGAATGGAATATAAGGTTATTTTGGTCATTTGAGAATTAAATACCTTCAAATCAGTCATTATTCCGACATTAATCTCTATTAATTAAGCTTTGAAGGTAATTAACGTACGCGTGTCAGAGGATCATGTACGGAAAATCATCTCCTACAAGACAAGTCATCTCTTTCTCCAGGAATTCCAAACCGCTCCCGTTTAATGACCAAATTGCCCCTGTCATTCACTAATATTCCCTTTCGCTTTTCGCAGTAAAAGCTGGCGGTACGTCCTGACTTCAGGAGTATTATATGTGCCGGAAGACTGTGACTATCTGTACGTGTGCACAAAGTCGACGTACACGTGTCAAACAGATACTAAAATCCAAACCGTTAAAATGGAGGGAAATAAAGGTATGGTTTTTAAAAAGAAATGATGCAGAAATAATGATCTAATAATATATCGACTAATCTCCATCAATTTGGACCGTTAAAATTAGACAATGCTGAGGGCTTAATTTAAGAAACAGGTGTCCAATAATCAGTGGTTGGAATTGCCTAATCAATCTGATTTCGGCGATACCTTCAATAAACAACGGATAAGATATGGCTTGTTTGGATTCAAGAATTCAAGTGCATGAGTATAAATGTTCATACTCTGCCAGGGCATCGACGTTTTATCCGTAGTTGCTTTACTGATCGTACTGATACCCTGAAAGATCATCTCATTCGTTACTTTTGCCACGTGCCAGCTGCTCTCCACAGATAAAGCAAATGGGCCACTTTTGCTATCGGTGGTCCTGGTGGACCACATAGAATGGTGGAACACAGCACCACCGTGTTTCTCGCCGCATACCCGGGTAATTTGCACTGGCGCACCACGGTAGCGCTTTTGGCGATTTCTTAAATAAATGGTAGGAACGGAATAGGGAAATCGTCTAAAACACCCGCGCGTAAAACATACCAATATTTCGGGTCCACCATGTTGTGTATGTGAAATCTACTCCGTCCATCAGGTTCTCTCATTGATTATAGGCTCTGGGACAAACATTCAACCATTTTCAAAAGTCATGTGGCCCACACCATTGAGAATAGTGGAGATGAGACGTTAACCATAGGTTTGTGTATGGGACGACCATGGTGTATCTTTAATCAAATCTGTTCATCAGTTTAATAAATATGTATCTGATGGACGGAGCGGATATCATATCTACAATATGTTGGGCCCACCATTTTGTTTGTACATGTATATGGGGTTGGGTGTTTTACGCGCTGCGTAAAACAGGTGTTGGAGTCAATTCCGGTCTGGTCATCCACCGGCAGTGTACAGTTCCACCTGTCCACACAAATGGGTCGGTGGGCCCATTGTGCTAGAGCGTAGCCCAAAAGGATGGCAACGGATGATAATCGCCGTCCAATTTGCTGACATCAAATGGACGGTTAAGAAAAATATTATCCATGGCCCATAAATGGTTAAGACAGAATGGTAGGCGTTCAATGACCACTGCTTCTTGTAGTGTGGTCCACTTGAGATTTGTATCTGCTCCATTTTTGGGACCATGTCCTAAAATGAGCTGGAAAAATGTATGGACGGTGTGGATATACAACACATACACCAAGGTAGGCCCCATGGTCAGGGACTGCCATGAAAGTGTACTATATTTAATTGATGGTGGCAAAAGCACACTGTAGCGCTCCCACTAACTATTGAGCAATCGCCTGGAGTACCTGAGTTTCTGCACAAAGGACGCGGATTGCGTCCTACCCATGCCCGTCTCTAGCCTCGAACGGGCAGTTCTGTAGGCCGGCCCACCGTGATGTATCCGTTTATCCAAGCCATTCATCCATTTTATCAGATCATTTTAATGCATTAACACAAAAATAAGTTAGATCCAAAGTACAAATGGACCACACCACATATGACTCTTGCATTTAATGTATTGTACATTTAATTCAACCAAGCACAGGTATATATCTCTATGCCGGGGTCACAGATAATCATCACTTTCTCATATCCATATATGATTGAGAGTAGTTCCAAATTTAAGATATGCCCCAACCATAGCTAGCCTATTCATCATTTGGACGGTCTAGATTGTAATGTAACTTATACATGTTTACAATTTATGAAGTGCAATTCCATCAGGCATCACACACTACCAGATACCCGACTCTCTCTCTCTCTCCACAGATCTTCCGTGGAAACATGAAGGTGGTGCCTATGATTGATGTGGGGGAAGTGAATATGAGCATGAGATCCACCTTGTCCCATGGATGTGCTACTCCATGCTCCTAAAAGTCAGACATTGTAAAATCATGCATAAGGCTTTTAAATTCATGATTGATTTTAAAAATTCATATGTCATGGAGTACGTCTCAGTTTCAGATGGCCTAAATTTTAAAGGTCCCATAAACCCCAGAGAGCTGCCGAGAGACTTTGGCCTTTCCAACCAGGTTTTTTACATGGGGTAGTGGGGTATATTACCTCACTCCTTTGTCTCTTCAACACAGGTTAGGTGGTCCTTTGTCACAAAGGGAGGGATGACCTTGATAATGTGAAATTTCCATGGTCTATGTACTCTACTATATAAGATTTAGGTTATTATTTAGCTGCCATTATGTTCTAATTGCTAGTTTTTCCAATGAAGTTTTGTTTTGAGAAGGTTTGAACATATAACAAATTGATAAGGAGATATTGACCAAGTATACACCTGAAGGCTCGTTCGGATGCATGTAAATCTTGTAAGTGGTAAAAGATTTTTAGGTACAAATCATTTATAGCCTATCTTTGATGTAGAATGGGTCGCGTACAATTTCATGGCCAAAATGGATCAGAAAAGACTCAATCAAAGGCGGAAGTGATTCAGACCGTCAGAACCTTAAAACAGGCGTATCTCACAAACCGGAATGAGTTATCCGACGTGCCGTATATGATTTTGGGGTAAGAGAAGCTACTTTAGCCACCCAACCTGCTATGCCGGGTTGCCCACGCCGAATTTGCGAGATTCCATCAGATCCGCGGTTGAAATTCCAATTTATTTTTGTTTTTATTATTTATAGTAAGTTTTAGTTTGATTGTAACTCTTCATCTGTTAGGCTTTGGGAGTTGTGTCTAACATAAAAAGTACTTTGAAATATTATGAGAATAGCATAGTTCAGCCAAACAGGACACTTATTATTTTTTGCCAAAAACCATGAGGTCTAGTAGGAATCATGACCATCTATAAATGGGACACTTATTATTTTGCTGCCATTCTATTCTAATTGCTAGTTTTCTCCATGAAGTTTTGTTTTAAGAAGGTTTGAGAATATAAAAGACTCACTGATGAGGAGATATTGGCTAATTATGCACCTGAAGGCTCGTTTAGATGCCTGTAAATCTTGTAAGTGGTAAAAAAAATTTAGATGTAAATCATTTAAAACTTATTTTAATTTGAAATTTTATATCAGACTTCGTGTGCCTATAT
Organism: Magnolia officinalis; assembly: GCA_021015155.1. Taxonomy (NCBI): domain Eukaryota; kingdom Viridiplantae; phylum Streptophyta; class Magnoliopsida; order Magnoliales; family Magnoliaceae; genus Magnolia; species Magnolia officinalis. The sequence continues at coordinate 53,446,361 of JAJHSJ010000016.1, forward strand.
TCCACAATAAAATATAGTTGAAAGAAAAAATCAACATTTGGTGGAGGTGACTAGATCTTTACTCACTCATATGCATGTTCCCAAATGCTTTCGGGGGTATGTCGTTCTCACTGCTTGTCATCTCATTAATCAGTTGCCTTATGTAGTGTTGAATGAAAAAACACATCTTTTTTTACCATGCTTCTTGACTTAAAATCTTTTCTTTTACTTGCTCATGTATTTGGATGCATTTGCTTTGTTCATTAGTTTGGACCTGACAATGACAAACTTGATGCTAGAGCAATAAAGTGTGTATTTTTTGGATGTTCTCACATATAAGAAGGGTGTATGCGTTTTGACCTCATTGCTTGTCGTCTATATGTGAGTGCTAATGGCAAATTCTTTAAAGACTCAATATTCTACCCTTCCAATTGTAAGGGGGAGCTGCCCTCCATGGTGTTTCATCTGTTGTCAATCACTCGATGGTTGATCTTTTTGGACCTACCGACTCTGCTAATATATAGCTAGAATATGATAAAGAAGTTGTCCCTCTTGATTAAGGCCCCATTCAATCCTCACCTTCACCTGTGGGTCAATCCTCCAATCAAGTTATCCTGGATCTACCCATTGTATTTCGGAAATGTATTTGATCTTGCACTCACAATCCTATCTCTCACTTCATTTCTTATCATCGCTTAAGCTTTTCCTTTCATGCCTCTATTTTATCTCTGTCACATGCATATGTACCCTCTAATTACCATGATGCTTCGGCACATCATGGTTGGCGTAAGGCTATGGAAGATGATATGGGTACTATGTATCAAACATATATATGGGAGTTGGCCAATTTACCTGCTAAAAAAAGAGTCATAGGTTGTTGATTGGTTTACACCATCAAGTATCGCCCAGATGGATCCGTTGAGCGGTTAAAAGCTTGTCTAGTAGCCAAGAGATACACACAGACTCAATGACTTGATTATGAGAACACATTTTCTCCTGTGGCAAAATTCAACCTTGTTCGCATCTTGATTTCTATTGCATCTACCAAGAATTGACATCTTTATCAGTTGTATGTTAATAATGCATTCCTTCATGGCGACTTTGTTGAGGAAGTGTACATGGAGCAACGACCTGGTTTTGTTATTTAGGAGAAGATTAGGAAAATATGTAGACTTTGGAAAGTGATTTATGGCTTAAAATAGTCTCTCAGGGTATAGTTTGACGAGTTTAGTAAGGTGTTATTGACTCATGGTTTCTATCAAAGGAAAGTTGATCATTCAATCTTCATGAAGTACAATGATAATGGTATGATAACATTAGTTATGATAATATATTGTTTTTACAGGAAGCGATACATCCGGTATCTTAGAGCTTGATAAACATTGAAAAAAAAAAGGATATGGGATTGCTTCGTTATTTCTTAGATACTGAGGTCGCTGGATCAAAGTTGGCGATTAATCTTTTCCAAATAAAATATGTTCTTAATTTTTAAAGGAGACCAACATGCTTGGGTGTAGACTAGCCGATACACCTATGGAGATTAATGAGAAGTTATTGGATGACCAAGGAAAATTATTTGATGACTCGGGTAGATATACAGTGATGATTATCAAGTAGAGATATCTTACATTACTCGACTAGATATTGTGTTCACCATCAGCATTGTGAGTAAATATATGCATTAACAGAGAGTTTTGCATTGTGAGGCAGTTCTTAGGATTCTTAGATATATGAAGAAAGCACCTAGCTAAGGCATCTTATATCGGGCCAATAGTCATCTTTAGATAAAGGCATTTGCTGATGCTGATTGGGCATGTTTCATAGTAGATAGGCGATCTACCTCTGAATATTGTACTTTTGTTAGAGGAAATTTAATCACAGGAAAGAATAAGAAGTATAATGTGGTGACTCGTTACAGCCCACGGGCAGAAAATATAAATCCATGGGTAATGCAGTTTGTGAATTGTTATGGCTCAAATCCTTATATAACTGGAGCTTAGTTGTTTTCTGGTGATCTTATGGTGCTTTTATTATGATAATCAAGTAGCATCCAACATTACAAATAATCCAGTCTTCCATGAGAGGACTAAGCATATAGAAGTTGATTATCATTTCATTCACGAGAAGATCACTTCCAAAGAGATTACCACAACCTATATTTAGTCTAAATTATGGGTTGCATATATCCTTACAAAGGCGTTACCATATGCACAATTTTATTTACTATGTTTCAAGTTGGGCATTACAGATATTTATACTCCAGCTTGAGGAGTGTTAAAGTGGGGAACATTGTATTTTAATTAGTCTCGTGAACTATTATATGTTTCTTTCTCGATAATATAAATTGGAGAGAGGGATGCGTTCGCCCTAATCTTAATTAGGCTTAAACAATAATGTTGTAGTTTATTTACATGTAAATAATTTATAACTTGTCTTAATTGAGTTTATGTCATATTTTATTTACTAATGTAAATTATTTATAGCCTGTCTTGATTAACTTTATGTCGTAGTCTATTTATAGGTAAATACCTGTTTGTGTTAGGATGTATAACATCCTGGATTTTCACTGTTTTGGATTTCTAAAAATCCTTTAAAAAAAATTTAAAATGTAATTAACTTATATTATCACTTACTGACCATTAGCACTCCATGTTAGTTTATACATGGGTGGTACCAATAAAGAACTGCACAAGTCCGATTAATCAACCGTAGGAAGCTAACGAATCTGCCCGATCACTTGAACATCAAGTTTAACCCCCATGATTTATTCACGTAGAGACCAAATCTAACCGACCCGTCGCTAACTAATCAAGACAATTATAACTAAATTAAAGATCTAACCGAAGCCGAGTCAGATAAGGCTCGGATCTTAACTAATAGACCAAATCAACCATGTTACTCTTTTAGCCTAAAATCGACGGTTTAGAGTAATCATGACCAAATCTCCACTTTCACTAGTTATAAATAAGTAACACTATGAACATTTAATCCAAACCCTAATCATTGCCCACGAGAAATCTCAATTCTTAATTCATTCAAAAAATGTCCTGATTTTTCGAACAAGCTCTAGACCGCTCATTAATGGGCCACTAGTTCCGAAATTATAAAAGAATGTCCATCTCATTGGGCTTGACGTTCATCGTGGGTGGCGAAACAAGAAAATGCCTAGAATGGCTCAACTTGGGCCGAAAGCTAAGTGTTTGCAACGCGCGAATCTTCTATGCTGAAATCTGAAACTTAAGTGAAATAGACGTTCCGCTCTTTCGTGAAGTTGTGGTTTTCAGACCGTCAATTTACAACCAAAATTGGAGTACCGATTAATGATATTTTCCTGCTCATAGTCGTATAGCCGCGGCCCCGATCGAAATCGGTGACCGTTAAACAAACTTCTAATCATATCCGTTGATGATTAACACATCTAAATGGCGGGCCGATCCTATCCATACGTAGATTATCATTAGGACTAACTATCCTACGGTGTATATCGACTTGTACACCGCATAATGGGCCCTAAAGGTTAGAAAAACCCTCCCATAAGGCGAGTATAGTAAAAACTCAACCATTGGGGCCATTTACACCAAATCTGGCACTATATAAGGGCTTCATTTGGGCACCCCCTCTTCCCATACGAATTTACATTTTTAAAAGAGAGAAAGAAAGAAAGAGGAAGAGAAAGAAGAAAAGAAGAAGAGAGAATAGGGTGGGGGAGGCTTTAGTGCTTTCCTTCATCGGTTTCCTCCAATCAAAGCCCTAACATCAATCATTTTCCTCCCCCGAATCTGCCTCATTCGCGATTAGAAGGTAAGAAACAAAACCTACTTCCTAACCTAGATTTTTCTAAAATGAATTGCATGAATCTTACTTAATTGCTTCTAAATTGGTATAAAAATCATTTTTTCCAATTTTCTAACCCAAGAAGCGTCATGAGTTGGGCGAAACGTCACAAGGTGTGGACCATTATCCCTAGGTGGCCAAGTAGTAATTTTAAGATAAATTTAATGATTTTAAATACTAGAGTGATGTACATGAGTGATTTGGGAAAAACCTAGCTAGAAACCTACATATTAGGTCCACTAACATCCATACAACGATAAATTGCTATTTGTTTGATTTTCAACATGTTTGAGCATAAAATTGGTATTCCATGATCATCTCATATTTGATTCTTGCATGATTTTCCCTATAACATGTATGATTGTACTATTTCTTGTTGTATTCTTGTACTATGAGTGGTGTGTTGTCCTTGGTCTCTTCGGTAATCCAGCATCACACGAACACACGTCTAACTTATGCTATTAAGAGTAGTTGCATTTATATTAACAACCTGAAACTCCATGCTAGATGTATTGTGCGCATGATTTCACATGTGTTAGAAGATAAACTCTTAATTGTTGAAGTAATATTGAATGCAACCCATTCTCTAGGTTGGTCAGGAATTGAGAATTTTAAGGGTGGACCCGTTGGTTGGACCGCCCTATGACCAGACTGACTGATTTGGGCGGACAAGAATGGGCGATAGTAGTGGGACTACATGGGTGCTTGCACCTGATGTTGTGCGTTACGTGCTCGCCTGAACTTGAGCAGTCTAGTCCACCGACTGACCAACTATGCTTGTTAACCATGTTTGCTCACGCCTGTTTGGAATCTAGAATACCCCTCGCCTACTAACAATAGTTGAAAACTGATCCACAGTCTCGTGAGCCGGGCATAGTGGAATGAGATACTGTGTCCGAGCTGACGGCCTACGCTGGGGTGACAAGCCTCCCTATAGTGACCATGAGCGATCCTGCTTTTCAGCACTCCCCAAGTGCTTGCAATCAGGGGTGGGGACCTCGATGGGATTAAGGATCGCGGAAGTCTTGGCTTCGCGCGTTGAGGGGTCCGGGCCTCACAAATGGATGAGGGCATTGATATCGTCAGGTTGTACCAATTTTTCAACCTGTTGGATGAACGGAATTAACTAAATACTCGGCTAACATTATTCATGCATCGCATTAGTTAGGATTTGACGACTCAACAGTTGAGGTCGCAATGAGGGAGTGTTGGTCATGTGCGACCGTGAAACGAAGTCGTTAGAGGGAGTGTTGTCCGTAAGGTCATGCATCATACACAACTCACACATATGCATCAACAAAGATTAGTTAATGTGAATGTGTGCTTTTCATTAAATTCATCATGAAATTGTTATTTGATGTAACTTATGGTTCATGACACCCACTGAATTAGCTACTCACTCCAATTCTGGGACAGTGTTTTAAAACACCAACCAGACCCATAAGTTGGAAGTAAGAAAGCTCAGACTGTGCGGGTTGTTTATAGGTTATTGAACAGGGATCTAGCGCACCATTTCTTTTGGGCATTTCTTATATAAATTTTATCGGGCGACGCCTTGTGCGACCCGTTTGATATTCCTATAGACTTGTATTTCTTGGTCGCATTTATATCAGTAGATTAGTTGTAGTTGTGGTTTATGTTCCAGTCAATTCCTTTATTGCTCATTTAAACTGATTTATGTATAAATCACCATAATTAGGATATAAGCGACACCTGGAAATTTGGAGGCCGAGTTCCTACACAGCCCTCGAAAACCCGGGGTGTTACAGGATGGCCTATAAATTATTTTAAGTAATTTCATTTATACATAAAAGTTTAAAATTATAGTCATCAAGTTGGTAATGATTTGCAAGTAAATAAAATTACAACTTTTTAGAGGAATTTCATTTACAGCAAAAAACTATAAATAATTTATAGACATTTTTCAACATTCAAAACACTATATGTAAATCATTAACTTATATTTCATTTATAACTAGCTTAATTTATAGGCATTCAAACAATCCCTAATAGAACAAGTTATATGAATGGATTGGATAATGTATTGATGCAGTGAAGGGTATGATGAGGAAGAAGGGTATGATGAGGAAGATCACCATTTACCTTAAATGTGTAAAATCGTGAATCCATAAGATTAATCTTGAATCCACAAGAAAAATAATAAATTCAGAATTTTATTAATCAATCATGCTCATAATTTTTAAGAAAATTAAAACCCTAACTAAGAGTCCTAATTCAGTTAAACTAAAATTTACTCAAAATAATAAAATCTACTAAAAGTATAATGTCCTAGTTTATTCATATCAGATGATTCCTCACATGATTATAAGCAAATCCTAAGAAGAAGACTGTATATACTAAAACTCTAAGATAAGTGAGATATGTTCAAACTATAATTTATTAAAAATAGTAAGTTTTTTTTTCTTTCTAAAACTACGATTTTGAATAGGAAGTAAGTGTTTTCTTACGAAACAAATCTATGCGACCTACTTACAAGGGTTGGTTGACACTGGATGACTTGTTATAGTTAAAATTCATAAGTCGTTCATCCCGTAACAATACTCGGATCAAAAGTTATGGTCAATTTATAGTTCGCACTTTGAATGTAAATTTCTCACTATCCGAAATAAATTTCTTCAATCCGAACATTATTGGGCCCTAGTTACATCATGCCCTATATAAGATTATGGCTAAAATTTGTCAAACTACATCTGCTTCTGTTTGGGCTTCTTTCAGTTCAGCTGTACCAAAAATAAGATTTGCAGCCCACTCTACATCACATATACACACTACGTTGGACCCCACACACAGCTAATGGTGGGCATCATTATCCCATTTGCTCCCTATGGTGTGGTCCATCTAATTAATTTGGCCCAAATCATACCCATGACATACAAAAGAAAAGAAAAAAGAAAAAACTCAAGGTAAATGGTAGAATCTAACTAAGATGTATCATATAAATAACTTAAAGCTATTTTATGGTTTTATCTTAGCAATTGGTGGGCATTCATTCAATCAAGGGTTAACATAAAAACTATTAAGTTCTATAATTTTTACAAACAAAAATCCACTAATCAAAAGTAATGACTTCCTAATCCATTGGATTTTTTTTTTTTAATTTTTTTTTTGTGATGACCCACTAATTCCGACGGTCCTTTTGAGTTAATATACACCACCGACGGTAACATCTTAGCGGGTGAAGCCCCAACTGTGGGGCCCACCTTATGTATATATTGTATATCTTGCCATTCATCAGTTTTTCCGGCTCATTTTAGGGTATGTTCTAAAAAATGAAGCAGTTCCAAATTTAAGTAGATCATACCATGTAAACAGTGGTCATTGAACGTCCACTGTTAATAAATTCCAAGGTCACAGCTTGTTGATAAGGTCACTCAGACTTGTTTGAATGGAAAATGCAAATATCAACTCGATAAAAACTGTGGCCCCCAATAAGTTTTTAAAGGTGGACATTCAGTCCCTACTGCGTGGTCCACTTGAGATGTGAATCTACTTCATTTAGGATCACGACCAATAGTGAGCTGGAAAAACGGAAGGACAGCGTCGATACAAGGTGGGCCCCACGGTTAGGGCCTCACCCACCCAGCTATTACCTCGGTCTCACGGTTAGGGTGAGGCCCCACGGTTAGGGCCTCACCCACCAAGCTATTACCTCGGTCTCACCCCCCTCCACTCTCATAATGGAGAGGATTAGTCAACACCGGTTTTCTCGCTTCAAAAGGACAGAGGCTACGGGAAAGTTGCGAGGGCATGGAAAAACAATTTATCCTACAGATGATCTCAACCGTTGGATGAAAATTATTTCGAAACAAAACCTTGTGGTACGGTCTGAGGGCGTGTCATATGGTGGGGCCTGCACCTTTTCCATTTCTCTGTGTATTAACTCAATCACGTGAAATTGATGCTCCTGCGGTGCACCAGTTTTTTCTTGTTTCGAAGATCCTAGGACTTGAGTCTCTTTAACCAGCGACTCCTTTCCATCTCAGCATCTCACATGCCTTTCTCCCCTCTCAGGGGCAATTTTGTCATTTCCCGCAGTCATTACCCAAAACAGTCCCTTCATACTCGGATGCTGAGGGCGCTTGATACGCAGTGAGAAATTGTATATTGGTTATAATGAACACAAATAGGATGACAGACTACGGTAGCCATCGTACCCTCTGATTGGTGGACATTTGTTGTCGGAGATTTTCATCTAACACTTTTCCGTTGCTGGATATTTTCGGAGGCGGCGCCTGTCCTATTTCCTCCACACCGGCTTAGATTTTGAGGGGCCAACGTGATCTATGGCTTTTATCCGCACTGTCTGTCCAATTTTTCATATCATTTTATGTAAAAGCCCAAAATTAGGTAGATCCAAGGCTCAAGTGGACCACACGATCATAATTAAATGACTACAGTTGAAAACTTAAGTTTTGGATAATTCTCATATATTTGCATTTTCCCTAAAATCCATGTGACCTCGTTAATAGGTTGAACGGCTAATAAACATCAGAATCACAGTGGCCGAAGGAAGGTTTTAAAGTGGGGGCGAAGGAAGGTTTTAAAGTGGGGCGTCATTAGCAATGTTACTTCCTGTGGAGTAGTCCACCTGAGCCTTCTATCTGCCTCATTTTTTGAACTTTTACACTAAAATGATACGGAAAAACCGATGGACGGTGTGGATAAAACCATATATCACGGTGGCCCTTCCGAGCCCCAGTCTGTCCCGAGCTCGATACAGGTAGGGTAGTACCTAATCCGCCTCCGATATTTTCATCTGAACGGTTCAGGTAGCGTGCGTACCATCGACCACACTCTGCCAAAGTATCACACAGTTATTCTTTACTTCCCACAATTAATAGCCTTTATGATCTAATTCCCATTTTATCCCTTCTCATCTCAGTACTTGCAACGAGAGCAGAGTCGTGACATGGCCATGGCTACTCGCGGGAGCAGACGTTCTTCATACACGAGCCACGTCTACAAAACTATAAAGATCGGGGCCGTTCATCATGCAGGAAAAATACTCATCCTAATTGAGAGGAAATGGATGGTTATTTTTTAGTCAATAAAACGTATGATCACAGGTGGACGGTTACAAAAATTCAGACCAAATACACATGAAATGTAAATATGTGAAGTATATGACAAATGAAAGGGCCCGACTACTAACTCTACGAATCTTCTCCGTAGATCGTACCTGATGAAAGGTCCCGATCTTAAACACGTGAACTAAATTTACTGATGTGACGCGAGGAAAACCGTTAATCTCACGCTAGGGTAGCGTAAGACTTACTTCTTTGAAACGGAGAATTGCTAGTCTCGAGACAATACTGAAAAGACGAGGCTAATTTTGTCCGTCGCGTTGAATATAATATGTTGCAATCATCCACTACCCGAAGCTTCGCAGGCGGGGATTTAGATTTGAACCGTCCATTCTAATTTCCCAGTTCACAGACAACGTTCGTCTGAAAAAAGAGCCCAATTAGGTGACCCAAGATTCATTTCCAACCGTAAATTTTATTATTCAAACTATACGCAATAGGAATCGTCCATTAGTTGGTACTTTAAATCAGAAGCAATCTATAAAGACAATACACTATACGAACAGTACTGATCAACCTTTCACTTCGATACCTATCATCCATACGGAGACAAACGTATTTTACAAATCCAACGCGCCGTACAAAACACCTCCTCATAAAAGGCCCCCTACACTCTCCTCATCAGTCTCTTCAGATCTCTCTCTTTCTTTGCTTTCTCCAAACCAAACAATCCAGAAGAATGGAGAAGAAGAAGAAACTCTCGCTTCTTCCTCTCTCTCCATTTCTCCATTTCCTTCTCATCCTGACCGTCCACCATTCCCTCATCGATGCTTCCGCGAATCCCGACGCGGAACCCCTCCTCGCCTTCAAAGCGGGGTCCGACGCCTCCAACAAGCTCTCCTCCTGGAATGGGACCGCCGATCCGTGCGTCTCCTGGTACGGCGTCTCGTGCTACCAGAACCGTGTATCGCGTCTGGTCCTCGAGGGGCTTGACCTTAACGGCACCGTCCAGCCGTTAACGGCGTTAAGCGGGCTCCGTGTCCTCAGCCTCAAGAAGAACCAGTTCTCCGGACCCATCCCCAACCTCTCCAACCTAACGGCGTTAAAGCTCCTCTTCCTCTCCTACAATGATTTCTCAGGTGATTTCCCGACGTCCGTACTGTCTCTCGTCCGCCTTTATAGGCTCGATCTCTCCCACAACAACCTATCCGGTCAGATTCCGGCGAACATCAACCTTCTGTCCCACATCCTCACACTCCGGCTCGAGGAGAACCGGTTCACCGGCTCGATTTCCGGTTTAAACCTCCCGAACCTCCAAGACTTCAATGTCTCGGGAAACCGGCTTACCGGCTCCATCCCTAAATCGCTATCCGGTTTTCCGGAAACCGTCTTTGGTAGAAACTCGGTTTTGTGCGGTCCTCCGCTACCCCCATGCCGGACCGTCGTCAGCGACCCGAGCCGGCCGGATAACGGCGTTAAGACGCCGCCAAGTCCATTATACGGAGCCGGCCCGACGGTCGTTTCCTCGACCCCGAGCTCAAAGCCGGAGGTGACGACAGCAGCGCCGGGGACCCACCGGGTCGGGGGCGGCAAGATGAGTCGACTCGCCCTGATCGCGATCGTTGTGGGCGATCTGTTCGTGCTCGTGCTAGTCTCCGGCCTCCTCTTCTGCTGCTTCTGGAAGGGTTTCAGGAAGCCGAGGAGCGGCGGGAAGGGGTCGTCGAGGATTCTAGAAGGGGAGAAGATCGTGTACTCCTCGAGCCCGTACCCGCCATCGCAGGGCGGTTTTGAGAGGGGGAAGATGGTTTTCTTCGACGTGTCGAAGCGGTTTGAGCTGGAGGATCTGCTCAGGGCGTCGGCCGAGATGCTTGGGAAAGGCGGTTTTGGGACGGCTTACAAGCGATTTTAGAGGACGGGAATGTGGTGGCGGTGAAGAGGCTGAAGGAGGTGGCGTTGTGCGGGAAGAGGGAGTTCGAGCAGCAGATGGAGCTTTTGGGGAGGCTGAAGCACCCGAACATCGTAGGACTGAAGGCGTTTTACTATGCTCGGGACGAGAAGCTGCTGGTGTACGAGTATATGCCGAACAGCAGTTTGTTCTCTCTGCTGCACGGTACGTATGGGCGGGTGTGTGGTAGCTTGAGAGGGGTGGTATACAATGCTCGGGCCCATGGCCCATGGTTCGATGATCCAAGCCGTTAATATGATTGGCCTAGGTTGGAAAATCATATTAATGGAGTTTTCGGCCTTTTTTTGGTACATGGGCCATCTACAGTGGGTCCAATCAAATTAAGGGTTTGGATCACGGATCCATTGGTCACAGATTGTATGAATTGAAAACTAGATATTACTGCAGTACTTGTCGAGCCCATGGGCTCATGGTTCGGTGATCCGAGCCGTTAATATGATTGCTCTAGATCGGAAGATCCTAACGTGGAGTCTTGGGCCTTTTTTCGGTGCGTGCGCCTTGGGTAGAGTGGTTTGACTCAAATTAACGGTTTGGATCACGGATCTATTGGTCACCGGTTGTAGAAATTGAAAACTAGACAGCGCTGCAGGAATCATAGGACCCGAGCATTGTACATTTTCTCAGGCACGAAAATGCTGCAGGAATGGTGGTTTTTTGGTCGGGAAGCGGTTTTCCGCCGTAGCAAAACCGCCTTTTAGATCCCAGGTTGGGATCGGAACACCAGGGATTTGGAGATGGTGGTTTTGTCAGAGCAGTTGCTATTGGAAAATAATATTTGCACCAGCTCAAATGATAGCTACACCCATCTTTTTCTACTCTTGGTATTGAATATTTTCATATTTGGACTGTTGCGTTGCGAAAGGTAGAAAGAAATGGTGCGTCTTTCCTTGAGCTTGGTGCAAGTAAGACAGCAACAAATGCGTATAAAGCTTGATACTCGGTCTGCGTATGACATTTGATGCGCAGGCACTCGGAAATTGTACACGTGGCACACCATTTACACAAGTCAGACCGAATAAATTGTGGAACCCACTGTCGTAAATAACTAACCCCAACATCAGAATGGTCGAGTAATCGTAACCTCTTATTAGTGGACACTTGTTTGTGGAAGTCGGAACATTCGATGTTTTTCATGTTTAACCGTCCAATAAATGTCCACCAACTCGACAGTTAATGATACACCAAAACTGGTAGCCATAATCTTGACGATTTAATGTGAAACATTTAAATGCTTAGTATGCGATTTGCAAGTGCCTGTGTATCATCCATCACACAGCCCGAGTATCAAAGCATTTTTAATTTTCCCCTTTAGACAGGTGGTGTCGCGTCCTGATAAAGGTCAGATTTGGTCGTATGCCGGACCGTCGTTATCTAATGCTCTCGATTCCGTTGGAATGGGTCCTGTCGTTCTACCCGGAGCGCCTCCATTCGTGCAAGTAGGATATTAATCCCACTCGTGAGTTGGGAGTGCCCTCCGGGCATAAGTGTGTAATGTGAGAGGTGGGCCATCGATCTGGCAGAGCCAAACCACGCAAATGACCTGATCATAATTTAGAGGGGCAGGTGGGACAACTGTAAAAGAATTGACGGTTAGATTGACTTGCATTCCTTGAGCATAGGTGGGGCGCTCGAGCATAATTATCCTGAATTCTATTAAACATCTGTTGGGTAGGGGACGGTGCTCTGTAGGCCCCACCATGATGTATGTGCTTTATCTATGCTGTCCATCCTTTTTCTCAGCTCATTTCAGGGCTTAGGCCCAAAAAATGAGGGAGATCCAAGTCTCAGGTGGACCACACCACAGGAAAACAGTCGTGAATGAATAGTCCACTATTAAAAACTAAAAACTAGGGCCCACTGTAATGTTGATCTGCCATCCAACTTGTTGAAGGAGAAAGCATAACCATCAGCTGGAACCGAGGCTTTTGTGGCCCCCAAGAAGTCTTTAATGGTGGGAGCGTTGTGGTCCACCGGAGATATGGATCTGCCTCAATTTTGGGCTCTTGCCCTAAAATGAGCCGGCAAAATGGATGGACGGTTTGGATGGAATACACACATTATGGTGGTGTCCACATCAGTTTGCAATCCGCTCGGTACTTTTAGCCTTAGGATCAGGTTCATCTTTTGATGATCCAGACCGTTTATCCCGTGAGGATTGACCAAAAATCTTATTAAAATAACTTAGATTAGAATATTTCAATTCCTTGAATGCTCGACTCTTTTTGTTTGCATATATGGAAAACCCTGATTTTTTGCCAGGGCTACGTAGCGGTCCAAAATCGGACTGTTTTGGGCCGACACAACTGTATCATTTTGCGGGATATCATACGTATCGGGGGATAAATACATACACTTCGCAAAATTCTAGGAAAAATGGGAAAAGTGTGATTAGATGCCACACGGCACTTGCTCCGGTGGTAGACTCTCAGGAGTTTCAACACCCGGTCAGGGGTTGTGAGTGTGTGGGGGTGTGTGTGCGTGTGTAAAAAAAAAAGAATAAAAGAAAAAAAGTTCAACTGGCTCTAAAGCGTCATTTGCAGAAATCCACAACGTTCAAATCGTTGACCCAATCTTTGATAGAGCATAACCCAAAAGTTTCGACGAGCGGGTGATATTAATGGGTTGATTTTCAGTTGGATTTTGGACCATTTAAAATGTTATTCATTAGCTATCCATTTATAGCTATGGATGGCTATGATCACTTGATCAGTGTGATTTTTGGAGACATGCTGCGTTCAAAATACATGCCCAAAGTTGAATGGTTCTGAATATACCACACGTGAGAAGATTAGTCGTGTTGAAGTCAGATCCGTATGAAAGGTTGGGCCCACCAGTAAGATAGCCTAGCATAAAAATCAGGTTGGTCCCCTCATCACGAGGGCCTCATGTGTACGTTGTATCAGACCATCGACAGGTTTGATTAGAGCCGTATATCGTTTTATGCAATTTAGTCAGGATGAATCGTGGCTTTTGTGCTGGTAGGAACTTAGGATATCCTACACATGACACGTCCCCACCTGTGTTAGGGTGCGGACGCAGTGCATCGGATCATATCACCCATTCTCTCATTTACACCCACAGACAGCAAAAATGGTTCTCCATTGTCCACCGTTGATTCTCGTGCTACCTGTTAGATATGACGTGGTTCTCATCCTTTATGAAAGCCGACTTGTGATAAAAATGAACGGGATGTCCGGTTTGGTGGTCCCACTGACTACTGATTTCAGGTGGTCCCCTCTGTTCTCAGTGGCAGAATCTAACTAGACTCGTCATTCGTTCCTCTCCCCGATAAAGAGTACCTTGCTTTTTAATGAAATTGAAACTGCCCAGTTCCCTTTCCATCTTTTCAGTTTTTGAAATTGAAAACCCTAAGATCAAGGGCACCCTAGTAAGAAAAAGCGACATAGGTGCCATCCGTCCTCGTGCATGCTCAGATACTGTACACTTGGCAAATAGGTTCCATAATCTGAACCGTCCAAATCGCAGGACCAACAATGGATGGGTCACAGCCGGAAAGCTTGATTTTTTAGATGGTCTTAGTGTCCGGTTAATGGGTATTTGATGGGACCATCTGTTTAGCTGCAACAATGTGACGGTTGGGATCGTATAAAAAACATATATTACAGTTGGGCCCCAGTGTCCCTGACAGGACCGTCCGTCTCTAGCAAGGTCCTGGTGGGGGTAGAACCCAGTCCGCCTCCATTAAACTGGGGCATTTGGTTTTTACTACTGATCAACAATGGGCCCAGGCCCGGCATTTGGACGGCTCCTATCTATGCACTCTCATGCAGCAGATGCATGCGAAGAGGCTGTTCACTTTTCCGGTTTTAGCCCTCAAGCAAGCATTTTTCTATTCCCGGCTGTTTGCTTGAGTAATGTCGCCATCCTGGATTCCCTCGCTAACTAGCAGCAGGTGTCATTTTCGTAATTTTAAAATCAAGGGGGAATTTCTTTGTTTCTGGGATCCATATCCAGTGGCATTTTCGTAATTTCGTTATCGGTAATTTCTCGTGAATTCCTCATTGCAGGCAACAGAGGCCCTGGCCGGACTCCGTTGGATTGGACCACCAGGATGAAGATTGCAGCTGGTGCGGCCCGTGGGGTCGCTTTCATCCACAATGCCTGCCGTGCGCCCAAGCTCTCCCATGGCAACATCAAATCCACCAATGTCCTCCTTGACA
The DNA here is from genome assembly GCA_021015155.1 of Magnolia officinalis. Classification (NCBI taxonomy): domain Eukaryota; kingdom Viridiplantae; phylum Streptophyta; class Magnoliopsida; order Magnoliales; family Magnoliaceae; genus Magnolia; species Magnolia officinalis. Next base: position 53,461,366 of record JAJHSJ010000016.1, read on the forward strand.
AGGCCGGCAATGCACGTGTCTCCGACTTCGGTCTCTCCTCCTTCTCTGTTATGGTGCCGAAATCCAACGGTTACCGTGCACCGGAAATATCTGATGGCCGGAAGTTCTCTCAGAAGGCTGATGTGTATGCCTTCGGCGTGCTGCTGCTCGAGCTGCTGACAGGCAAGTGCCCGTCCTCGCCAGACAACACTAGCGGCGGTACCATTTTGGACCTTCCAAGGTGGGTCCAGTCGGTGGTGAGGGAGGAATGGACGGCGGAGGTGTTTGATCTGGAGCTCATGAGGTACAAGGACATTGAGGAAGAGATGGTAGGGATGCTGCAGATTGGGATGGCGTGCACTTCGTTGGCGCCGGATCAACGGCCGAGGATGGGCCAAGTAGTGAAGATGATTGAAGAGATACGTGGGGGTGGAGGGGACCTGTCCCCATCCCATGATTCGTTCGACTCGGTGTCTGACTCGCCGTCCGTGTCGGAAGATGCCGGTGGGGTGAGCCAGTGATGGTGTGGAACTTCAGTGCCACCTGATCAACGGCGCAGGATGTGCCACGTGGTGAGTGAAGAGATCAGCGGCTGGTTCCGTGACTCGTTTGACTCTGTGTCCGACTCGCCACCTGGGTTAGAAGAAACTGGTGGTGGTAGTCAGTGATCAAAAATGGAAGAGAATGTGAGATTTTCTATTTAAAATGGTTAACTTTGGAAGTGAGGGGTGTAAAGATTTGTTAGGAAAGGTGTGTTTGGTTGGTGTTTGTGTGCCTTGAAAAGCTTTGAGGTGAAGATTTTATACATATATCTCGATGTCCAAACGCATTTTGTCTTGATATCTGGATAATTGATGCCCTTCATCCGTACTCTCATTCGATACATGCACTGATCTTTTCTAGGAGTTATATTTGATACTCTGGCAGAGTGTGATGCTCCGTAGGCATGCATACGTCTGCACATGACCGGATCCAATTTATATACTAGTGTATATACTGCACATGATCGACGTTGGACAAGTTAAACTCATAAAAGAAGAGGGCTGGAGAGAGAGTTAAAATTGTTTAGATATATATGACAAAATGTTTATTCCATTGCTAGTTATGAATTGTTTTTTCTAAAAAAAAAAAAAAAAAAAGAAATATAAGTGAACAACAATATAATTGTCTTTTGCACTAAAACAAATAAATAAATAAATAAAAATATAAGACTAAGCCTTATATCTTGGCTGGTTTAATTTTTTAAATCTTCAATAAATATGCAATTATTATGGTATTTTTGCATTGAAAATCAGTCTAATAGGATTGATTTAAATTTGTGGGCCCAACCTTGATATATATGACATATCCTTGCCATCCATCCTTTTTACCCTGACGCTTTGAAGTATTAGCTGAAAAATAAGGCAAATCAATAGGTGGCCCACACCAAAGGAAATAGTGGCCCTAAGAAGTTTTCATCGGTGGGTGAGTTTCTTTTTTCACATGGCGAGGTTTACTCTAGCTTTGGAACTACCTCATTTTTTGGCTCATGCCCTAAATTCAACTGGCATAATTGATAAAATATGTGGATGAGTCACATACATCATGGTGGGCCACACATATTTTGCACTTAATCAATTTTGATATTAAAAAAGTTGGCATGCCAAATCAAGTATGGGCAACCATGCGGCAATTATTTAAATAAATAATCATTACTCATTTACAAGGTAATTACTAGTTATTTAGAAAATTAAAGTGAACTTTAATGTAAAAGAACTCGCGAAGAAATATTTCAAAGGATGAATGCATGAATACTTTTTAATTTCTACACAAAAGGGAAGGAGAAATTGATTTAAGTTGAGCCAGTAACCTTGGCAATGCCTATGACCATGTATATATATTTAAAAAATCAAGGACTTTAAGGGCATGTTGGTTTTCTTATTTGTAACGCCTTGAAAATCTCGGGGGTCAAGCAGAAGCTCAACTCCCAAGTTCCAACGCATCACCTATGCAACATGGATAATGATGATTAAATGTTGTTCATATTAATGCACTAAACATGAGTGAGATTATACCAAATCAGCATATCATACTCCAGAGATAGTTAAATTACGTAAGTGGAAGACCATGATAAGTATGTATAAAACATATTAGTGGTGGTGCGTCTCCAGAGTAAAATCATGTTCCAGGTTAAACAATTACATATATAGTTTCAAAATACAAAATATCAAAATGTGTAGGTCCGTCTATATCATGAAATCTCTATAGCCCCGGTGATCAGAATGCGGCCTACATGAACCCGTCAGAGTACTGCATATACGAGAACTCCTCGTCGTCGTCATAAAAATTAGTCTCCGCTTCATAAGTTGCGCCATCATCTGTAACTAAGACAGTCTGGTTGGTGTTTTAAAACAGTCCCAAAGTGGGAGTGAGTGATCAACTCAGTGGAACTATAAGTCAAAGGTTAACATGTTATCAATTCAGTCAAGCAGTAATGATAAAGTAGTACAGTAATCATGTCCTATATTACTCTTGTTAATGCAAGAATGGTATGTGATAATGATGCATGCCCTCGCCTACACTCCCTCAGCGACTTCATCTCACGTTCGCGCATGACATCCTCACTAAACGTGCGCTTCCTCGCCAAAGCACATGCAGTGCGGTACATGATTGTGATTAGTTAAGTTCTTAATTAGGCATATTCATACAACAATATTGGGAAGCTAAGGTACCTCCCTTCATATCATTTACCCAAACATTGATCCATCTAGGGTCGTCAATCATAGTTAATCACATACAAAGAACAGTTCCGGGTAGCTACGGAGCGGTTCGTCACCTCAGCGCAGGCCTGGTTTATACTCGAGGTCACTACGGAAAAACTCGTCGCCTTAATGTAGTCTTAGAGTATACTCGAGGTCACTACGGGCTCGTCACCTGATCGTAGGCCGACAACTCGAATACAGTGTCTCATACTACCATATTCGGTTCACGAGTCTGGGTAACTCATTAGACACTACGGGGAGGCTCGTCGCCCCAACGTAGGCCGACAACTCGACCACGGTGTCCCATACTACCATGCCTGGCTCGTGAGTCTTAGCAGATCGAGGTACCAAGGTTAAACGGGTCTTTCACTGGTAAGTTTGGTACCTTAGGTTCAAGCAGTAGCATCCATACATGGTGAACATACATTGGGTCAATCGAGTTACTTGACAAGCTCGACTGGTACGAGCGTACGTTGACTTGATCGACATGGAGTGCGTAAGCATTCCGCGTGGCTTAACTACTATCGACAAACAGCGTACGACTCGGATTCATCAGGCGTATCCGTTGTGGCTAAGCAGTACGGCCACCGATCGTAAACCATTACCGATTGTCTGGACTACATTGTAGCCCCAATCACACTCCAACCAATAGCATCCACATGTGATATTCCAAGATAGCATGTGACAACCAAATCTAAACATAAATCTCATTTGAGCATTTCAACAAACACATACCACACATGTCATCATACATGGGCATTCATCTGTAAATCACATAGCAGTAAGATAGGTTGCATAAAGGAAACTGTAACTATATATAAAGAAATTGAGAATCCTATCTCAACACCCTCAGTAAATACATTACATCAAACATTTTCTCATTCAGGCATTTTATCAAACACTTAGACCACACATATTGCATACAAGTGATAAATTGGTTAAAAACACATACTATAGCTAGTCCTTTCACAAGGAGTAGCCGCGTATACAACGATCATGTATTAACGATTGATAATCATAGCAAACACAAATCATAATTTCATACTCATTCAAACATTTTTACAAACACTTAGACTACACACTTCAACATACATGGCGTATGTTGGTCATAACATGTATTAGAGTAAATCCTTTCACCAAGGAGTTATCACATATACAACAATCATATATCCACGAAGGATAATCATGACAAGCACGAATCTAAATTTCATACCCATTCAAACATTTTTACAAACACATAGACTACACTCTTCAACATACATGGCGTATGTTAGTCATAACATGTATTAGAGCAAATCGTTTCATCGAGGAGTTGTCACATATACAACAATCATATATCTACGACAGATAATCATGGCAAGCACGAATCCAAATTCCATACTCATTCAAACATTTTTATAAACACTTAGATTACACACTTCAACATAATGGCGTATGTTGGTCATAACATGTATTAGAGCAAATCCTTTCACCAAGGAGTTGTCACAAATACAACAATTATATATCTACAACGGATAATCATGGTAAGCACGAATCCAAATTCCATACACATTCAAACATTTCAACACACATGAATTACACTATATTCAACATAGTTCATATATATTTGTAAAGTGAGGGAAACATCCTATCTAGCATGAGAAATGACAACCAAGTCAGTTATAAATCATTAACCGACATTGACAGTCTTGAAAACCATAACTTAAACATTTATAGTCTGCATCTTTCGCTGGTAAACTCGTAACTGATTTAGTTTGAACACTCTCGCCTTGTAAACTAGACTTTGAATACCTAATCAATAAAACGGGTTAGCTATTTCACCGATCTATGTATTTGGATTTCTAAAACAAGTTAGGGTTAGGGTTTCTTACCCAAGAATGGAATCAGAATCTCCGGTATAGTGACACAGAAGCGGTAGTTACGTGCGTGGAGTAGTGGGATCGAATCCCATGAACTATCTCACACTCGCTCTCTCACTTCTCCACTTTCTCCTTCACTTTATATCTCTTTTCTCTCTTAGGGTTTAGAATTCGTAAGGAATGAGAGAGGGGTGGGTAAAGGCCCTTATATAGGCCCAGAACTGAAGGGAATGGCCCGAGGGCCATGGTATACTTAGGTTATAGCCAAAGAGTGGCTGTTTTGGTCCAACGGAACACATTTGAAGGCCCCCATTTTGCATACGATCTGAGAAAAGTTTTCTGACATTGGATCTAAGTCTGGTTAAGTTTTCGGTCCGATCGGATTTACGGAACGACCGTAGAGGATCAGTTTCAGTTCAACGGTCATCGCCACTTGATCAGGGCCACAAGTACACTGACCTGCGTATGAAATTTTCCCTGATCCGAGGGTGTATTTGGGTCAGATTTTGACGATCTGAAACCTTAAAATTGACCCGCAAGCGAACGGCCCAGTTTACTTAAATCTGAGTACATTTTCTAAAGATATTCGCGTTTCTCACACACTTCGCTCCGGCTAAAGTTGTGCGTTTTTTGATACTATCTAGACTTGATTTCTGAGATGGTCATCAAGCCCAGTAAGACAGTCATATTCGTATAGTCTCATGGTAATCGGACTTTCGATGCGCGGTACAGGTCCGATACGAAGTTTCGGTATGCTCCCAAGAGCAACCGAGTTTTGAGATTGATTCTAAGTTTCAGGGTAATGTAACATTAATGATTCTACACGTTTTGGGTCTTGCAGTTCGTATTTAAAGTGGTACAAGCTAATTTCACAGATAATTTAATTTAACACTTGATTAAATTTCGTCTAATTTCTAAAGGATTTGGTCCTGAGCGATTTCTGCCTGAGGTGGAACTCGGGTCTTTGTACAGATTTTTCCGAGACGTTACACTATTTAACATTGTAAATGGTGGTTAGTAGGTAATTACAACCTATTTCTATTGTTTGAAAGAGATGGAATACAAAGGGTAATTAGGCATCAATTTTCGGAATTTACTTTTTGAAAAAATGGGTGGGAATGACTGAGTGAAATTTGTGGATCTCACCATAATGTATATGATCGATCCACGACATCTATCTATTTTATCAAATCATTTTAAGGTTTGTACCAAAAAAGTAGGTAGATTATAAGCTCAAGTGGACCACACCGCGACAAACAAGGGAATATTGACATCCATCATTAAAATGTGAAGCCATCCGTGGATCCCACACCGATTTGTTTACGTGATCTAACCTGTTCATATGATCACACAGATACAGATGAAGGGAAAACACAAATATCAACTGGATACAAAACTCCTATGGCCCACAAGAAGTTTTCAATGGTGTGTTTAATCCATGTGTTTCTTGTGTTGTGGTCCACTTACACTTTGGATTTTCCTCAATTTTCAGCTTATGCCCTAAAATGAGTTGTTACAATGAATGGATGGCTTGGATCAGACACATATATCATGGTGGGCCCCGTAAAATTTTAAAATTTTTTCTTGATATTAGTATCAAGTCAAATCGAATGTCGTTATGTATGTGCGGCTACTGTGTATTTCTTATGTGAAATAATAATTGTTTATTTACTTTTATTTCCATCCGTAAATAAGAAAACAAACACTCCCTAAGTAGCATATATCTCTAAGTAGGACTTGTAGTGTACGCTTTCAACAATATAAATTGAAAATTCCTATTTGCTTACGACAATGGACTTAGAAAGTATTATTTATATATACTTCCAATAACCTCTATTAAATTAGACTCTTTAAAAATTGATCATGAAGATCTCGACAACCTAACCACTTGACTTGTAATATTTGAGTTTGATGTCATTACTTTTTATGATTTCCTAGATGTAGTGTTAATGAATATCATTATGCTTATCTATGGGACATCAAATTCTTTGCAAAGAGATAGCTATCCCATTATCGTAATACATTGTCGTGGGAATCCTGAGGATCACGCATCTTTTCAAGCATTTTTCTAAACTATGTTTACACTCATTTTCGGTGCCCTGACGTGGACCAATAAGAATATGCCACGTGGAGACCCGCATGTTTGGTAAACTCAGAATCATATTCGCACTTGGAGAAAATATGTGTTCGATCTTCCTTCAACATTACGCATTTTGTCACTGTTACAACGATACAGACCCTTATCATGCCCTTTAAGCGGATGAATCATCGCATGCCACATGGCATGATTAACGTGCCCATTAAATGAGGAATGTGCTTGGCGCAGGTATAAAAGATCCACTAAATGAGTATATCTTATCTCACAACTAGATGTGATTTCATATGCGAGATTGCCTTTTACAATCTTTCGAAAATGGGAGATTTTTCTAGAGACGTTCAGAGAACTACTAGTAATTCAGAAGATTCCGAAGACTAAGGGGATTAATCGACATCCAAGCCAACCTCGACAAAGTCCCAAGCCCGAATCATAAAGAGGTGGTTGAACCTATATCAGGTTTCGTTCTACATGATGATTAGAATTAAGAGAATGAAAAATCTGGTCTGTCTAAATGATAAATCAGTATAAGGTGATTAAATGAAGGATGTGGTTTGACTTGGATCATCTAACACCTTGAAGTTGACAAGGTGAGCCATTAAGAGACGTTAGGTGACATGTTCAATAGAGATCAACCCTCAAGGTCCCTGGACTCTGGCCTGCTTGTCTTCATCAGAGGAACTTGGGCGGTTCCAGGCAAGATCTTTAGTGGGCCACAAAGATCTCCGTAAAGGATCGGCTATGGAAAGAACCGAAAAGCCAACGAGTTCAAAATCCCTTCTTTCCAAAGCTAGCCCCGATTGACTAAGAAACAAATTACGTGTCAGGAAAGCCCGTACAAAGGATTCTGAAGCCCAATGAGAGGCTTTTGCTGCCTCGAGAAAGCTATAAAAGGAAATACCTGAAATAAAGCTCGATGTCCCACACTACACAGATCTATTTACATGTCTACTTTACATTTATGCCTATTTTACTTTTCTTAGCCTAGTTCATTACTGCCAAGCAGCTCCCGCTGTAGTACGTTTCGCTTAAGAGTATATTAAATATTTGCAACCTTAATTAGTTACTAAATCTCTATGTTCATTTGAATTTCGATTTGGTTGTTCATACCCCGATCATATCCTGTTGACCATATCCCTCGTTCGTCTGTTTTAATAGGCGCATTAGGTATTTGTCTTACTTCTCGTTTCAATTAGATTGCAAAGCACATCAGTTGTAACATAACCAATACATTAACAAAGATCGATCATATTTATGCTACTATTTATTTTGTTATGTGCAAATCTTCTACTCTTGTCAATGAATACCAAGTTAAAGCACGGGTGAAATAGAAAATTTTTAAATTGGAAGATTTCGTAACCATTGGTACAAGGCAAAAAGAATTCATTTTTGAGGTCTAACTCCTTCTCTTGCTCAAATCACTTGAGTACGATGCACATTAAATTAATCAGTCAATGCTCGAGAGGACTTTAAGTTCAGATCCAGTCTCAAATCTATCATCTCAATATAGGGGTACTAACCAATTCAATCAATATCCTTGAGTCGAGCAGACTTTGGCACACCTATGCAATCATATACATGTACACGTACTTTCAATACAGGCCTTAGGTTGCACGAATAGCCTTGACTAGCTAAATTGAAAACAACAACCTAAACGTCTTGGCTTGTACAAGGTTCCACTGCAATATAATTCACTTCAACTGTTGAGAGCGTAACCGCGCTTTACGTCCTAAAGATTGTGTAAATGCACCACAACACCATTTTACTCCTTGAAGACCGTGTAAAGATCTACTGTGATAGAAGGAAAATAAAGAAACAACTATCTAAAATGCAACTCAGTGCGAACCAACTGAATCGAGTGACCCATGGTTACTAAGGCCCTGTGCTAGATTCAGATTAATTGAACAATCCATTGGACACTTGTTTGTTAAAGTAGAATTAGTAGATATTTTTAATCTTTAACTGATAAATAAATGCCCACCAATCCAACAATCAAATAATTTAGTAATCCCAACTTTTGGTTCTTGATACATTTAAATGATTTTTGTAATTTGAACGGTTTAATTTAACTTATTTTTGTGACATTGTGACTTCTAAGTTCTTCCATGTCATCAATCACACTCTCCCAAAGTGTTAAAGTTTTTCTCCAACAATCAAATACCATCCTGAATTACATTGATGTTGGAGGAATTATAATTGCTCTCTAAAGTCTAGGCCTATATGCATGAGCCTTGTGTCACATGCCATGGACCAATCGTTATAATGGCTCGTGGACTTGGTCAATTTTTCATTAATCTAGTATGTTAGAGAGGTTTTTTTATTAGCGTGGAGAATTTTAAAATAAAATAAAACTTTTAGAAAGCTCTAGAGTTGGGTAGAAATCTTTGAAAGTTTTTAAAAAATTGTACGTGGGTTTTAAAGTCTTCCTATCTTTATTTAGTTACAAGGACCAATAAAGGACAACTCCATAAAGGACTAACATTGCACATATTCAAGACAGAGGAACCAAGATCGGATAAAACTAGCCTTTGAACATGTATTATAGCTTCTGAGGGCCATAACTTTGTAATGCGTTATCCGTTTGCATATAGAATATACTATTAGGAAACTATCAATGAGCACTAACCCTAACTAATCACTTAAGGTTTATTGGCTCCCAAATGGTGTTGCAAAATTCAAATGTTTGGGAGATAATACAGTTTTAAGTTGAAACTTATTATTTTAAATAAATTCTTTGTTTTTGCTATTTTTATGTTTTTAAGAGTCTAATTATAGTTTAGAATTTTTATTTTATTCATTTAAGAATTGTTTGCAAGTTTTGATAGGATTAAATGTCTTTTACTATTTTAAATATTTTTTTTTTTTTTTTTTTTTGAGTTGAATTAGGATTTTTCTTTTTGTGTTTTTTTTCTCCCTTATATACTAAGCAATCAAATACCCCGTAATAAGCATTTTTTTTGTCAACAAGATAAGTTTTCTCATTTTTAGAGATTTTTCTCTTTCTAGATTTGAGTAGTATTCTTGAAAAGTCAGAAGATAATCTTTTCTTTTTATCTACACACCTGAGGAGGTTTTCACTTGTAAAACATCTCAGATAAACTATAGTTTTGAGAACTCTAGTAAAATAAAATTTAAGTATATATATTTTTATATATTTCTTATACCTCATCTCTTACATTTTATGATGCTTCACATGTTGGGTCTACGGAACTGTTAAACAAGCGCCAAATGGTCTACGCTGGGGAAGCACTTCAGCTGTCACACTCAAACCCAAAATTCAGTCCTTTCCTCTCTTCAGGTGGGCCATGCCAGTAAAGAAAACTAGATGTGGAAGGTTAGCATTCGACATAAGTGTGGCCCACATTACGTGGACCGTCCATGGGAGACTACTGTATAAACGTGTCAGATTTGCGCGCATACAATAGCCACGTTGACACGCGTTCCTGAAACTGAAATATGCAGTCTCAAAGCACATGACTAGGGAGGCCTCCTAGGCCCTACCATGCAAGTACACCTGCCAAAACGGCATTGATATCCCAGCTTTTCATCAGGTGGGCCACGCTGTTTGGAAACTCTGATGTACAAAACAAACGAGTCTAATACAACTTTCTCAGCCATTCATTTCTTTTGTAAACTTGGCCCACCTGAGAAGTGAAATGGCCAAAAAATATATTAGTGCTCGTGTGAAATATTGGCATGTGTTATTGCATGCGCATGTGGAAGACTGCACACGAGTGTATAATGTCAGTTCTGGGCCTAGCATGGACCGGCCCAAACCCTGGCACGATTGATTTTCATATTGGGCTCGGGCCTAGTTTATTTTAGTCTGGCTTAGCCTATCGTCCGTTCTAATCAACCGTTGCAAAAAACATGCATCTTGCATGCAGACGACTGGTTTTGATTTTTATTTTTAAGTTTTCGAAATGTGATATGCCTGTATTGGGTTACTTAATTAACAGATAGATTAGGAGCATGTTTAAAAGACTGCGACTAGGACTGATTCATTGGTCCCGAGTCAAGTTGTAACTTGCCAGAGTCAGGGTGTATCAGTCGCCCCACTCAGATGGGCCTGACCTTGTCTGAGTTGACTCGGAGTGTGACTGGAACCTTCAAACCATGACTAATCACTACCAAAAAACTGGGCAAAGCCGACGGACTTGGGGTGGATTCGGCTACGGCTAAAATCTGTCGAAAATTCCGACGGCTAAAATCCGTAGCCAAAAGTATCTAAATCTGTAGCTAAAGAGTATTTTTGAACAATGCACGTCCAAACGCCACTTTAAGCCTTTTTCGTGGTTCAACCGTTGAACTCTTATTTTTGTCATAATTCTTAAAAGAATATTTAGAAATGGATGTACGGTGTGGATGAAGCAAAAAAATCATGGTGGGGCCCATAGAGCCCTACTAGATCCTATGTTGAAGGTACCATTTTTTTAACTGTAATTGTGTGTGAGTTTTACATTTTCTGTAAAAATGTGGTGATCATTTATATCATGGTAATGATATAGGGTTATCTAGACCAACCAAATAATGGGTCTAGTTGTAGATGGGTAGTATGTTATATTTTATTATATAAAAATACCATAACCATCCATTAAATGGTCTATTACATGTACGGCTGGTAATAATGTGTATGTTATAAATGATGGTAAACGCATAATTAACGGATTTGAAAGTATCTCCTCATTTCATATGAGGGATTTCCGAACGCACGACTCTTCCTCTTTCGAACGAGCGATCTTCCTTGCCAGAGCTTCCCTCTTTCGAACTGCATAATCTTCCTGGCCAGAGATCTGAATCCTCAAAGATTCATCTCAAATAGGTGAGTTTCTCTCGAAATCGCCTATTTTCCTCGCCGATTGTTCCTATTCTTGTTGTTTTTATTCCAAAATCCCTTCCATCTGTCATTGCCCATGATTTTGATTGTGTGACCAACTGATGAGTGGATCGGCGTGATTTCGGTTGTGGCTCCCACCTTTTGTACAGGTTCAGATGTACTATGCATAAAATGTTGGTTGGAGAAAATTGGGTAGCATGGTTAGCTTACCGCGCTATGGTTGCATGTGATTGATCGTATTCCCTTACAATTCATTATGATATTCCGCTCACCAATTTCTGCAGGGAGGTTTATAACCTCACATCTTTACCTTGTGGTCCATCATTAATGGCCGAACTTTGATCCTTCTGCTTAGCAATTTCTTCAGGCCTGGTTCTGCTATGAGGGAGTGGATTAGGTTTTTTCTATCCTTCGCAGCCGTCAGAAATGCCGACGGTTTCTGTTGCCCTCAGTCGTCGGAAACGCCGATGGTTTTTAGCCGTCATAGATGGTGACGGCTAAAACCGTCGCCCTCGCCATCGGAAACGCCGACGGCTAAAATCTGTCAGCGAGCAATGCCATTTCCCTTTTCCCGACGGACTGTCCGACGGCTAAAAGCCGTCGGGGAAGGTCAATGCCGACGGTTTTTAGCCGTTGGCGTTGCCCTGTTTTTTGGTAGTGCATAAACCTTCCAAATTAGCTATTTGATCAATTCTTAAGTAGGGTTGAGTGGACACAAGCCCAACCAATTTTTTTCAGGCTCAGGCTTAAATCTACCCTCTATGACTAAGCTAGGCTCCGACCTTACAAAATGAGCTTTAAAAAAAGGCAATTCATTTGGATTATATCATATTTCCAACATTTTATTAAGATTTCAAAACGTACCAAAATGGTGTATTTGAAAATTTTCTGATTCCATTTACCTATAAGTCCAGGGCTAACAAATGAAGTAATTATCAAGAATATAAAGAAGAGGCATTTTATTTGTAACGTCTCGCCCAACCAGCACAGTGTCCTGGGGCGTCCACGTAGGATTGCCGTAGGACCACTCGCTTAAACCGCTCATGGTGGGTTACCGTAGATAAAAATCATCCAAGATTAATCCAGTTTAGTAGGTCTGACTGGCCATAGTAGGGCTTAGTGTGGGCCACCAAGCCAGATGGCTGTTTACACATCATAGACCGCTTGTGTTGGACGCACAACGACCGAGGATGGTCGGAAAATTCTAAAACTTGGTGTGGCCGTTGGTCTCACTGGGCTTGAATGCCATCGCGGACCGCAACTCCGGCAGACGCCCAGAAGTGGGATCTGGCAGGGGCCCCATGCACCCCACCAATGCCAGAATTGAAATCTGGCACTGATCAAGGAAATTGAAATGTGAGACTTTCCAACCATCGGATTTCTTCCAAATTTACGGTAATGGGTTTGATATATTTTTCAACGCCCGTTCACCAAATCTGGGGCCCGATCGTGGCACGATGACCGTCGATCGCAAATCGGACCCGTGCGATCAAACCCTATATCCGATCGCTCCCAAATTTTGCACGGCCCTTCATCGGGCCATGGATCACTTAACCTATAAGTTTGATGGCCAGAAGACCCCCAGAACTATTCCAATCACCGAAATGGTTCCCACTGGGCCACTTAGAGGTCGGTGGCGCCCTTCCAGATCATATAACCGTTCATCCGTTCGTCCTTAATTTTGCATGGACCCTAGTAGGGTTAGGAGACAACTACACGCCGAATTTGGTGGCCAATGAGGCACTAGGGCCACCTCAACATTTAATAGGGGTCCCATAGGTCTAATTTGGGAAGATTAGGAAACATGGGGCCAAGAGACCCAACTCTAGGGAAATAAGCCCTAACCCCTTTCACAATTTCATTCACTCTCTCAACCAAACCCTCTCTCCCTCCTATCTCTCCCTTCACCTCCCAACAACCCATTCCCCTTCTCCTTAATCTCCTTCCAAATCTCCAACAACCAAGCTCTCTTTGATCCCCTCCAAAACTCCAACCTCCCATCTCTCTCCCTAGCAACTTCCACTATCCTCCAACAACCAAGGAGAGTGAAGTAAGAAGAAAGGGTAGGCAAGGAGGTGTGGTGGACCCTAAATCGAGTTGGGGCCCAAGAGAACCGATTCTTCAACACCGTCTCCCTTTCCAAAGGAGAAAACCCTCCGCCGCAACCCCAAATTCGTTCGTGGGCCATCTAGGTAATTTCCTCTCCCTTTTTCTTCTTGAAATCCATGTATTGTGGTGGGATTGTCTTGGAGAAACTAACATGCAAGGGTTGGTTTAGGGATTCCGGCCGATCGTCCCAAAAGCCCCTTTCCTAGGACGGTTATCGTGTCGCCAACGATCCATAGGTGCGGACTATTGCTCTTAGGTGGCCTAGCACCAACTTTAATACGGATTTAATGATTTTGAGTGCTTGGATGTCGTATTTGGAATTCTAGGAAACCCTAGGGATTTTCATGATGTTGAACTTGTTAGAATATGCATGTTTGATTTCAATGTTATATATATTGTGCCTTCACATGATTTAATGTTGATTGATAACATGCTTGTGGTTGTTGATACATTTCCATCATATGCAATGTTTTAATTGTGTGTGTGATTAATTACAATGCTTATGATCCCTCAAGATGGGGGAAGTGTTTAACTTCCTCACACAACACACATACACTCACATGCACCTAAATTCTATGATGATACTTGATTGTGTGTTAAAGATATTTGTTTTGTATGGTTAGGATGCATGAGATTATGACTTGGATGTACTAGCTGATAGCATGAGTAGTGAGCATGTTGTAGATCTCTTTCCACTCTCTTGGGATGGTCAGGAACCTGACGAGAGAGGGTAGCCCCATCGGTAGGGCTACGCTAAGGCTAGACTCGCGGATTGGGCGGGAGTGTTCGGGTGGCTGTAGTTCGACTACATGGGACCTTTGTGCCCGAGGTCATTCGTTTCATGCTCGCCTGATTTGTGCGGATTAGCCTACTACCTGATCATCCCTGTCTGTTAACCATGTTCGCCCACATATGTATGGAACCTGATGCACCCTATAACCTTTGTGGCCCACTGAAAATTTGACTACAATTGGTCCACAGTCTCGTGAGCCGGGCATGGTGGAATGGGACACTGTGTCCGAGCTGTCGGCCTACGCTGGGGTACCGCGCCTCCCCGTAGTGACCGCGAGCGATCCCTTCTCTATCGGCACTCCTCATGTGCTTGGAGTCGGGGATGAGGACCCCGACGGGATCACGGACCGCGAGGACTCGGCCTCACGCGTTGATGAGATCTTGCCCTCGCAACCAGATTAGGGCAGTGACATGTAGGGTGATCCAGAATCCCCAAATCTGCTGGATGAATGGACTTTAACTAACAACTTGGCTAACATGATCGCATTTCACGCATTAGTTAGGATGGCGACTCGGAAGTCGAGGTCGCACTGAGGGAGTGATGACATTTGCGATCGTAGACGTAGTCGCTTGAGGGAGTGTTGTGGCGAGGGCATGCATCATGTCATCGCATTACATGCGCATTTAATAAGAGTTATAGGTGTTGCTGAATTCCTGCTTTTCATTAAATTCCTATTATAATTGATGCTTGTTACAACTTAAGATTAATGGTTCACACTGAGTTGATCACTCACTCCCACTCTGGGACGGTGTTTTAAAACACCAACCAGACACTTCCATAGATGCAGGTGGCGGCGATCAGGAGGAGCCTGGCACTGCGAGCTTGGATGAGGAGGAGGAGTATTCGTATTTTCAGTTGATGGATGGAGCTGCTGCGGATCCATAGATGAGATGTTGGACTGCTGAGCTGAGAGTTCAGCTCTATTCTTTTGGACATGATATTATTTTGTGATTTTGTCGGGTGGCGCCATGTGCCCCTTATTCTTTTGGACGTGTATATATATAGATATCTGTGTTGTTTTCTTCCATTTCAGTAGACTTGCGTTTGTGCTTCATGTTTCAGTTTGTTCCAAATTGCGCAGTTAATCAGACTAACACTAAAACCATTAAACGCATGATAAGTGACCTCGGAAACTCGGGAGTTGCGTATATACTCGACCCCCGATTTTCAGGGCGTTACAAGTTGGTATCAAAGCATGGTTTGGGATTAATTGGGCCATGGGTCATGAACTCACTACACGTCCGCTGACTTGGGAGGATTGCACAATAGTAGCCGTAACCGGGACGTAGGACGCACGTCACTACCCTAGAAGTTTAGATTGATTCGGTCTAGGGGCGAGCCGACCATCTTAGGTAGCGGTGATAGGAATTGGGATCGCAAGTTGTACTGGATCAAGGGATTGAAGATCGGAGCCAGCATCCAAGTGCTACGAGCTAGTTTCGGACCAGTTTTCGACAAATCCGGCCATTTAGGGATAGAGACTTAGCGGTGAAAGAAATTTTCACCCGAAATAGTGGAAACATAGAAAATCGGGCATCTTACCCTTAAGCGGGAAAAATCTCCCCCAACGAATAGGCCCATTGCGTAGATCGTTTCCTCCTACCCCAAATTCATATATGATACTTTTCCAGGGGCCTTACAGACGCTGAGAAATCGCAAAAACAAACCGGCCCAAACAGGCATCGGCGTAGCCTACGCCGGATCCGGCGTCCCCTACGCCGGCTGCTCACAGTGGGGCGGCGTGCGCACGCTGGGGCGGCGCGTTGCCGACGCCGGCTGTCCAGAGGATCGGCGTGCCTACGCCGGAAGCGGCGTCGCCTACGCCGGATTGTCCAGAGAATCGGCGTGCCTACGCCGGAATGCGGCGTCGCCTACGCCGGCTGCGGCGTCGCCGACGCCGGACCCAAATGTGGGTTTCCCTCTCTCCCAACGTGGCAACCACGAGTGGGGCCCACTTTTCCTGTTAAATGGGGGTATATGAAACCAAATTCACCCCTTCTAAACCAATTTCATCCCCTCTAACCCACTTCAAACCCCAAGGTTCCTTTCCTTTCTCCCTCACCACCTCTCACACAAAAAAAAAAAAAAATTTCCAACTCACCTTCTTCTTCTTCCTCTTCTCAACTCCATTAAACCCATCTTCACCTCCTTCATACTCTCCACTTCCAAATCCTTCCCTATTTCCCACATTTCCCTAAATACCTTCACTCCTTAAATCCCAACATCAACCCTCCTACTTCATTTCTCCAAACTTCCATCCCTCCAAACCCACTCCATTTCTCCTCCACCTTTCCATCTCCAAATCTTACCCTACTCCTCTCCTTACAACTCCATTCTCAAAACTCCTCCCACATTTCATTTTCCTCTTTCATCATTTTCAAGATCCATTCCTATCTTCACTCTCAAGTAGCATCCTCAAGACCCCCAAATTTCCTTCCAATCTCCTTCACCCAAATCAACCGCATTTCTCACACCCACCCTATTTCCTAGCCAAAGAATGGCCCTCCTTACCACCGTTGCTTCATTCTTCTCCATCTCGGTGATCTTATCGCTTATGGGAAAGAAAAGACCGGCGACCGCCGAGCCGGGACCGAGCCGAGAGAGACGGAACAAACAACGGGCCGATCCGAAGGGGAAGGAGGTTGCTGAAGTTCGATCCAAGCGCAAGAACGACCCTCGGGGGGTTCCCGCGATGGAAGATACGGGAAATTTTCTCGTGCGCCGTGTCGCCTTCGAGGCCTCCGTGGCGGAGCATATGTTTGATGAATTCCCCATTATTGGCCGCCTTGTGGATAAGGATTGGGGTCCAATATTCTACGGAAACTACCTAGCAGATGTTGGGCGGGTTCGGGCTTTCTACTTACAGATTGGAAACCCCGAATTTGAGCCATTGGGCTTTGATCTAACAGTGGGAGGCAAGAGAATTCCGATAGGAGTGAAGGTCATTGCCGATGTACTCGGAGTGCCCCGGGGCGAGGTACAGATTGATGAGAAAAACTTGGAATCAAGTCAGGCGCGCGATGAGCGGACCCGCTTCTTGTGCGGGCGGGTTGCCAAATGGAATCGTGGCGAGCAAGGCCAGGGCCTACAGTCATCCAACTTGATCACTGAATATCGGGTCCTTCATCGCATTTGCACCCATAATGTCTATCCCAGGTTGGGCAACCGCAATGAGTGTTCCCGCTACATGGTGGAATTTCTGTATCAGGTGGGGAGGGGTGCGGATGTGTGCCTTCCTAGCGTGATCCTTCACCAGATGGTACGGGCCGCAAGGTCAAAGCGGAAGGATGTATGCCTTCCATTTGGCCGCTTGGTCTGTCAGTTGGCCCAGCGGTATGGTGTGGGTGGATCCGATGGAAGGCCGGTGCGGACGGAGCTGTTGAATGATGATACACTGAACAAGATGAAGATCGGCCCCGAGCAGCGACAGGCCTGCATCGACCGACATGGGGATACCAGTGAGGGAGAAGAAGAGGGCGATGATGATGAAGAGGGCGAGGACGAGGAGGAGGGTGAAGACGAGGAAGAGGCTGTGGGAGCTGAGGAAGTTGGAGGTGTATCCCCTGCCGCTCCAGACATGGTCGGACACCTGGAGGCACTCGACGCTAGGATGGCTAGGATCGAGGAGAGCCAAGCAAGGATTGAGGCGAACCAAGCAAGGCAGGAAAAATGGAACAAAAAAATGTATCGGGCCATAAAGGCCCTAATCTGCTGCAGCAAGGGGGAGGAGGCGCCTCCACTTTCGCCTGACTCGGACGAGTAGCGTCGCGACGTTATGGATAACTAGTAGTTGCTTAAAGTCAATTAGACCTAATCCCCTGTACTGGAAGATAGTTAGGACTTTTGCTTGTTTAGTTTGAATTTCCCTTTTCTGCCTAACATGTTTACTGATGTTTGTAATCCATGCTGTAACATGTAATTAGTCATGTCAATGGCATTTTGAAATTAATGTGAATGTGTGGATTGCCTCGGCAAATCTCTTGTCGTCCTAACATGCTTGTATGTGCATTGCTTGTGTTCTCGAATGGATTGTATTGAATCTTGCCATGGCCGCACACATTAATCGGGATGTAAGAATGTTCTAGTACCTAACTCAATCAAGGGCCTTTTCAGGAAATGCCTCCGCGACAGGATGGCCGATTTGTCCGCCTTCCTCACGGTGGCTTGGTCGATCGGGATCGGGCCCCTGTTGAGCAACAAGGCCCACATGGGGCGGACGGTTCCCAGAATACGGGAAAGTACCACCCAGGAGGCGGCCCCAAATACTTCGCCGCCACGAGCCGAGGCACCGATACCCCCTCCGCCACCGTCTATGGATCAAATGGGCCAAA
Source organism: Magnolia officinalis (assembly GCA_021015155.1). Lineage (NCBI taxonomy): Eukaryota > Viridiplantae > Streptophyta > Magnoliopsida > Magnoliales > Magnoliaceae > Magnolia > Magnolia officinalis. Next base: position 53,480,110 of record JAJHSJ010000016.1, read on the forward strand.
TGTTGCTTCTCATGCAACAACAACAACAGATGATGGCCGCAAGCGTGCAACAGCAACAGCAGAGATGATGGCCACCAATATGCAACAACAACAAAATATGTTGGCCACGGTGATGGGGGCCTTGGCCAACATTTGGGCACACCACAACCGGAACCGCCCGCTCCGGCTGCGCCCGCCACTAGCGGAAGCAACCTTTTTCAACAGTTCCAGAGGCATAGGCCGCCTACTTTCGCCGGTACCCACCGCCCAGAGGAAGCGGAGTAGTTGGCTCAATAGAGTCACCAAGCTACTGTGGCCTCTCCACTGTTCTGAGGTGGAGAATGTGGAACTCGCCTCTTACCTCTTTGAGAAAGAGGCGGACTTGTGGTGGGGGAAAGCGTCCTTAGGTCCCTTCCTGAAGGCCACGTATGGACGTGGGAAGCATTTGAAGCCCGTTTTAACGGGAAGTACATCCCCCAATCCTACCAGCACGACAGGGAGAGAGAATGAATTCCTCCGCCTCCAACAGGGGGGAATGGCGTGGCACAATATGAGAATCGGTTCACCGAGCGTCTCGCTACGCGTCTGAAATGATTGCAACGAGGCGATCAAAATGAGGCGGTATATGGCAGGATTGAGGAGTGGTATTCGCTCCAAATTGTGTTGCATGAACATTGGGACTTATGCGGAGCTCGTGGAGTTGTCTACCGGGCTGAACAAGATGAGGAGCGTGTCTCACGAGGCCGAACACCGCCGGCCGCCGGGCCTCTTACAACCCATGCCATAGCAGAATGGAAATGGGACTTCATATCTATGGACTTCATTTCTGGTCTACCTAAGACCAGGAAGGGGCATGACTCAATATGGGGATTGTGGACAGGCTAACCAAATCAGCCCATTTTCTGCCAATTAAAACATCAACTCCGCTGATGATCTGGCCAAATTATATATCAAGGAAATAGTTCGACTCCATGGTGTCCCGTTGGAAATAGTGTCGGACCGGGACACTCGATTCACGTCGATTTTCTGGACTCGCATCCAAGAGGCTATGGGAGTGAAGCTGTGAAGTTTAGCACCGCCTTCCACCCTCAGACAGATGGGCAAACTGAGCGGGGAATCAGATTTTGGAAGACATGTTGCGGGTTGTGTCCTGGACTTTCAGGAGAGTTGGGACGACTGCCTCCCATATGCCGATTCGCCTACAATAATAGCTTCCAGGCTAGCATCGGTATGGCGCCATACGAGGCATTGTATGGGCGTCCATGTCGAGCCCCGCATTGTTGGGAAGAAATTGGCGAAGAAGAGCTTGTTAGGACCGGATTTGGTGCGAATCACAACCGAGAAGATTGAAATTACCGACGCCGCCTCTTAACGGCTCAAAGCAGGCAGAAAAGCTACGCCGACACAAGGCGAAGGGATTTGGAATTCGTGGCTGGAGATCATGTATTTCTTAAAATCTCCCCAATGAAGGGCGTTTTACGCTTCGGTAAGAAGGGAAAACTCACGCCGCGATTCATTGGGCCTTCCAGATTTTAGACCGGGTAGGTGCTGTGGCTATCGCTTGGCCCTACCTACGCCGCTTGCGGAGTGCATAACGTCTTCCATGTATCCATGTTGAAGAAGTACGTCCCAGATCCTTCGCATATCATCAAGTGGGAGCAGGTGGAACTCAAGGAAAATGCCACATACATTCTTCGGCCCACTAAGATATTGGATAGGAGGAACAGGTCCTACGTAACAAAGTCATCCCATTGGTCAAGGTGCTATGGACCCATCACGATGAAGAGAAGCCACTTGGGAGACGGAAGCAGAGAGAAGTACGCAAACATTACCCGAGCCTGCTTCAACAATACGAACAGGTACAAATTCGAGACGAAATTTACTTGTAAGGGGGGTAGATTGTAACGTCTCGCCCAACCAGCACAGTGTCCTGGGGCGTCCACGTAGGATGCCGTAGGACCACTCGCTTAAACCGCTCATGGTGGGTTACCGTAGATAAAAATCATCCAAGATTAATCCAGTTTAGTAGGTCTGACTGGCCATAGTAGGGCTTAGTGTGGGCCACCAAGCCAGATGGCTGTTACACATCATAGACGCTTGTGTTGGACGCACAACGACCGAGGATGGTCGGAAAATTCTAAAAACTTGGTGTGGCCGTTGGTCTCACTGGGCTTGAATGCCATCGCGGACCGCAACTCCGGCAGACGCCCAGAAGTGGGATCTGGCAGGGGCCCCATGCACCCCACCAATGCCAGAATTGAAATCTGGCACTGATCAAGGAAATTGAAATGTGAGACTTTCCAACCATCGGATTTCTTCCCAAATTTACGGTAATGGGTTGATATATTTTTCAACGCCCGTTCACCAAATCTGGGGCCCGATCGTGGCACGATGACCGTCGATCGCAAATCGGACCCGTGCGATCAAACCCTAATATCCGATCGCTCCCAAATTTTGCACGGCCCTTCATCGGGCCATGGATCACTTAACCTATAAGTTTGATGGCCAGAAGACCCAGAACTATTCCAATCAAGAAATGGTTCCCACTGGGCCACTTAGAGGTCGGTGGCGCCCTTCCAGATCATATAACGTTCATCCGTTCGTTCTCTTAATCTTTGCATGGACCCTAGTAGGGTTAGGAGACAACTACACGCCGAATTTGGTGGCCAATGAGGCACTAGGGCCACCTCAACATTTAATAGGGGTCCCATAGGTCTAATTGGGAAGATTAGGAAACATGGGGCCAAGAGACCCAACTCTAGGAAATAAGCCCTAACCCCCTTCACAATTTCATTCACTCTCTCAACCAAACCCTCTCTCCCTCCTATCCTCCCTTCACCTCCCAACAACCCATTCCCCTTCTCCTAATCTCCTTCCAAATCTCCAACAACCAAGCTCTCTTTGATCCCCTCCAAAACTCCAACCTCCCATCTCTCTCCCTAGCAACTTCTACTATCCTCCAACAACCAAGGAGAGTGAAGAGAAGAAGAAAGGGTAGGCAAGGAGGTGTGGTGGACCCTAAATCGAGTTGGGGCCCAAGAGAACCGATTCTTCAACACCGTCTCCCTTTCAAAAGGAGAGGAGAAAACCCTCCGCCGCAACCCAAATTCGTTCGTGGGCCATCTAGGTAATTCCTCTCCCTTTTTCTTATTGAAATCCATGTATTGTGGTGGGATTGTCTTGGAGAAACTAACATGCAAGGGTTGGTTTAGGGATTCCGGCCGATCGTCCCAAAGCCCCTTTCCTAGGACGGTTATCGTGTCGCCAACGATCCCTAGGTGCGGACTATTGCTCTTAGGTGGCCTAGCACCAACTTTAATACGGATTTAATGATTTTGAGTGCTTGGATGTCGTATTTGGAATCTAGGAAACCTAGGGATTTTCATGATGTTGAACTTGTTAGAATATGCATGTTTGATTTTCAATGTTATATATATTGTGCCTTCACATGATTTTAATGTTGATTGATAACAGCTTGTGGTTGTTGATACATTTCCATCATATGCAATGTTTAATTGTGTGTGTGATTAATTACAATGCTTATGATCCCTAAGATGGGGGAAGTGTTTAACTCCTCACACAAACACATACACTCACATGCACCTAAATTCTATGATGATACTTGATGGTGTGTAAAATATTTGTTTTGTATGGTTAGGATGCATGAGATTATGACTTGGACGTACTAGCTGATAGCATG